>CM068826.1:37300083-38500083 GCA_028554795.2 Sinohyriopsis cumingii
ACTCATGACGTCATAATGTTATGACATTTTGCAAGGCAAAGGCATGGCGACAGAGGCATTCAAATATATTTTTTAATTCAATGCTGTACACTATTTTGCCTTTTTTAAAAATCGTCATGAGATGCAAAAAAAATTCCATTTTTTAAAGTTATGAAATTTCGTAATTTCGATCTTTAACTCGACAAGAATTATTCGACTCTAAAAAACTCCATTTAGAATGCATCCCGCTGTGCGGGAATAAATCCGTCGCACATGCCCTTTTGGGCGCACGCGACGTAAATCCAAGTAATCAATAAATAAATTTAAAATGCACAGTCAGCAAAATCCTCTATACGTATTAAATATCATCAAATGAAAGAGAAAAGACGTGACAAAACAGAGTCATGGGAAGGAAACAATACTGATTTCATTTACAGGGTTTGTTTGTTTTGTTTTGTCAGGTGATTTTGCAGCGTTATGAATTTTCGGAGGCATTTGTTTATCTTACACATATCATACTAATTCTAAATATGGACAGGTACATCCCATTAAAAAAGTTTTCTCGAAGTCCAAGTAAAAATGCTCCAAATATCTATTTTTATGTTATACGACTTTAGATGGTAGACAAAATGATTGCGTATAAGGTTCTCAAATGAGAGAAATATGAATTGAGATGAAAGCAAGATAGAATGTACGTCTGCCTGTCTGTCTGTCTGTCTGTCTGTATGTATGTATGTATGTATGTATGTATTTATGTATTTTTTGCTTGTATGCATGTATGTATCTATGTATGTATGTATGTATGTATGTTTTGGACAGATTATTTCAGGATTATCGATGCAAGTTTTAAAGTAATTTTACACTTTGGTCCCCGATTTTGATTTCCGGATCCGGAACGCGGATTTCTTGATTAACGGAGCAAATTAACGTTTAGGAATTCCGTTCCCGTTGAATTATGTCCGGATAGCGAGGTTTCCGGATAAACGGAGTCCGGATTAACGAGGCTCCACTGTATATATATATATATATATATATATATATATATATATATATATATATATATATATATATATATATATATATATATATATATATATATATATATATATATATATATAACCTATATACAGTATAATTCGAACGTCACGACCAAACATAAAAATATAAAATATTTACAAGCTTAAAACACAAAATGATTTATTGGTAAAGAAATTTTAAGACGTAAACTCCGCCACGGAAAAACTAAATCTGCTATTCAAATAAAAAGGGTGTAAAAATGTTGCTAGAGTTCGATTGATACTAATTATAATGTAAACAGTTGCTCTGTCTGCATCAATTTAGTAATAAAAAAAATGCTAGAACTAGCGGTTGATGAGATTCTTTGGCTAAACATTCTAAGCATAGCGAAACTTGTATGACAGAATTTTAAAAAAAATGGATTGAAATATGTGGCAAGTTTATTTCATTTTGATTTATTTTTGAGCCCAAAAATCAACTTTGCATGGAATATAGGTAGTTTTATAACTCGGATGCTTAGTAGTGATGGACAAATTGTTTATTTCTCTGCTGTTCATATTTGTTTACTTCTTTTCCAGTAGGAGCTTCGTACTTGTAGTTTTGATCAAAAGTGTAAAAGAAGCATCAGAAACGTTAAAGATTCGTAATCGTTCTCTGCACGCATACGTTCGGTACGAATATACTTGTATTATGTCAACGTAACTAATCCGCTTGTAACAGACATCGCCTTCGGTTAATAGGTCTTTCTTCAAAACAACATGAACTATTTTAATTTAGAACGTACACATATGCAGCCATTGCATCTATTTGTACAATAACTAATGATTGTTTGTTTTTCATAATAATAAAAATATTCGTTATGGATTTTGTTTATGAGGTTTCTAAACAGCTGTGTTCCTTAAACGTCTGATTATTGGGTTGCATTAGCAGATCTAACAGTAGGAACATCATCACGATCAAAATCCATCTTTTCTATATAATAATTTACTCACTTTAATATTTGTTTTGCCCTTTAAGGTTCATGTTGTGCTGTGACAGACTGTATATAAATCTTTAGAATACCTTTCTTTACTACCATAGATCCTGATGGTAGGTGTTAAGCTCCAGTTTAATCGATCCACTCTATTTTGTTGTTATATCGAACAATAGTACCAATTTTCACAACTATGTCAAACAACAGATTAGTCCAATCCAACAATACTACCAATTTTCACAACCATGTCCACCAGCGGCATAGTTCAGTTCAACGATGCTACCAGTTTTCATAACCATTTCAACCAACAATACTACCGATTTTTTATAACCAAGTCAACCAACAGTATAGTCCAATCCACAACACTACCAATTTGCATGACCAAGAGCCTAGTCAAATTGTACTGACTGTTGTATTCACTGATCATACAGAACCCCTCTGGCCTTTCTGCATGATCGATCAATCAACGCAACATGTTATAAAGAATGAACATGTTGCTTACATTTTACTTCTCCTGCGACGAAAGATCCAAAGGACGAGAACTGACGACCAGTCGGTCTAAATATATGGGACGTTTTTGTTCTGTTATTTTTTGTTTGTGTCGTTTATTTTTTTAAATTCAGATGGCTCTGGTTGCATCAGTATATTCTCGTCTGAGTTTGCACATAGCTTCATCGGACAACATGCAAGCTGGTAAGTGATTCGTAAGTAAAGAGGTCAGTTTTCATGGTCTTGGAGTCAGAGAGGGAGGCTTACGTGTGTACCAGATGTTATATCGCTTCGCCGTAGGGCATTCGGGCGATGAGTTTGTCCAGAATAATTCTGAACATTATAATGCTATAATTAAACCTTCTCTTGTTACTTTTTTTTTATAGGATTTCCCTCATATGTTAACATATCAATAAATTTGTAATAGATAAGCAAATAGACTTGATTTAGAATGAGTGAAGTTTGTAAAGAATTTTTACCCGTAAAAAGTGCTGAAGGGAGATGTTGGAGTGGTGCTTGGTGTGGGAGTATGTAAAAGAAAGAATTGTTCTAAAATATTCAGAAGGATAAAATACAGACAAAAAGTAATAAAGCATCAACAGTTTAATTTTCCTACAAAATTACATATTTTTGAAAATATTTTTAATCCATGTATTAAATTTTTCACTTGTTTACAAAATCTTTATACATAGTAAATAAAGCATCACAGACATATAGTGACAACATTTTTGATGTTCTGTTCAGTAGTCTGCAAAACTAAAAGTAGATTCTCGACACTACAAAAATAAAATTGGCTACAGTGGCTTAAAACTGGAAATGGAAAAAGTAAAAGAAGTTAACCATGTTTGCCGCCGATTGATCCAAAACCCTCATTCGGCACGTAACATGCAGCGCGGAATGATACATGGCAACATCTGGAGAAATCAGCATACTGAACATGTAAGAGAAAAACAACTGTCTTACAAAAACAGTGATAAATACGTTTATAAACTCTCCTGACCTAAAACTGGAAATACGGGTAACAAACAAAAGTGGCATATAGACAGTACAAATCAAATTCTCAACATATCAACAGCAACAAAAACGCGTGTACGAAGTAATCTAAAAATATAGCTTTTGTTTCATCAATTAAATTTCGCCTGTTAAAAAAAATGCCCTATTTAATGTCATTCGATTTTTAACAAATCCTGTTGGTACTTTGGAAGAAACAGAAAAGGGAACGTGCTTGTTTTAGGCCACCGATACACCCTGCTACGGTAGATTTTAATAACAGTAACTCATCAAGCAGGTTTTCGATTAGCCTGAGAGGACAATCGAGAATATTAACCATCAGGTAAAATTATTCCAGTTTTTTGTTTGTTATTTTCTTTCTTTTTTAAATCCAAGAAACTTTCTGGCACGTATGAGATTACTTCCAATAAAATTCAGCAAAATACCGTGTTAGCTGTACCATAATATATAACCAAACTAGGACCTACATAAACTCAGTGTGCCGTGGGATAAAGCGTTAGTAAATTATGGTTTATGCTGTTCACTCGCAAAGTTTAAATCGCAAAAGGAGGTTATGCCCCGATCTTTCAGTGCATTTTACGAGAGCAGCTCTGGGTTTATGCTGTTTTCAGTGTTGGGCGTACATGGTCAAATAGCCAAAACAGCAGTCAGAACACATCGTGGCTATTCTGTAAATGGCGGATACTGTATTATTCCTGTTGGCCAATTTTATACACGGCTTCAACCATCTTTGTACCTTGTCAAGTGTGTACATCATCAAATTGCAAACAAAATAAAAACCCATTTCGGTTTAAATATACTTTAAATTATAACTTTGTTATTCCTTCATGCAAATATCTTAATGTGTCCATTCAAATTAAAATATCCTGTAAAAATGAAACTACCATAAATAACATGATAAAATGTCCATATTCATTTTTTTTTTAATTTAGTAAAATTTGACTACGATGCTTAATTTAAAAAAAAACCAGTATTTTTATATATGCATCACTTATATATATATATATATATATATATATATATATATATATATATATATATATATATATATATATATATATATATATATATATATATATATATATATATATAATTTGCCTTACATATTCGGACAAATAAAAAAACTTTTTTCGCCTTACATAAATTTAGGTCATGAATTAAACTCCAATTAGTAGAAACGTGATTTCGGTCTGGCCTCTTCTCCTGCGCTGATAACCAACTGACACGTCAGCTACACTCTCGCTGCAAATTTGGTTTACCCGGATACCAAAGACACTAGGTATTAATGTTATGCGACAATGCTAATCAACAAATTTTAAAGAAAAAAGTGTATAGTATGAATGCAACGGTACATCAGTACTATCCAGGCTATATAGAGCCCAGAAAGTTCACGCATCCCAAACAAGTAATAATGAAATAATGATCAAGAAAAAATAGGGCAAAATTATTACAAAGTCGAATATTTTTATATAAACTTCGCTTTTTAAACAAAACCAACAAGACCTCTACGTGAACGTCATCACGTGACACGTCCCAGGTCAAAAACTTTGCCTCCATTAGACGCCTCTTACCGCATGCAATTGAGCACATCAGTTATATATTCTACATCCTCGGACTCAAAATGGAAAAAATAAGAGTCAGAAAGAAAGTTGTGGTGCTATTGTTAGGATAAAAGGGAAGCCGATACATTATGACAGTTTTGGAATACGCCATTATATTTTGGTAGTATTTTTTAAAAGATGCCATTACGGTCAGCCCATGTTGTGAGAAAGACCATGAAACATTTAAAACAAAACTGCCCCAGCAATGACACCTGATACATATAGTACACCACCCGATACCGCTATGATCAAAAAGGAATAATATCCACAAAAAAACGCAGAAAGAAAAAATCTATATAAAGCAGTTGAGAGTAACATTTTCAGGTCCTCTTCATATGCTGGGTGGGGTCGGTGTTGTTAGCAATGTCTATAATTCATGATCATCTCTACTCCACAGACAACAACGAGATTTTATTCAAAAACAGGGAGGATCACTGTCTAAGTCACTTTGGCACTATGACAACACCTATGGTCACACTGAAACTGACTTTATCTTTGTAAAAATATTGAGACAGATGGACGACTGAGTTCACTCATACGGAAATTCAGCAATTCACAAGTTCGACTATGAACAAGTTTTCTTCTATGGAATTCAATTCTTGTAATAGTCTTTAATGTTTAGATGCCCATTGTACTTGTGAACGTCCACTTTAAAAAAAAGCCACATATTACTTCAGTTCCAGGAAATCATTCTCTCGATAATAACCCACAAGTGCTGATACAAAAATATACATATGGAGCTAAACTATCCGTGGGCACAAATTGACAACACTACACTTTTCTCCAGCCTTCTGTACAAAATATATATTGTATTGGCAATTTTTACCCCGTAGATGTAACTTGCGACTTTCATATTGTCTTTGTGTCATCTGTCAGATAAATGGTACAGGCCACTCTATAGCTGAACTGGGCGTCTATTGCTCCACTGAGAGCACCCCAATTGTTATGCTGTATCTGGGCGTCTATTGCTCGACTGAGAGCACCTCAGTTGTTATGCTGTATCTGGGAACATCTCTTGTACTAGAGTTTCCTCCGTCTTGGAAATCATTTTTGTTATTTACCTAGTATTGACAGTTTCCAAGACACAGTGTAAAGATATAAATCATGTGTCCACAAAAAATTTCCCAACATTTTTTAATGACAATTGTTTACCTCCATATTGCAGACAGCTATCGTTCCAAACCAGCATGAATTGTTCCCCAAATCGCTTTCGATGTTTGCTACCCAATCCATCTTCAGTGTTTACAGAAAGTTTTAAAATGTCACGCACAGCCTTCGATACACAGCTAAGAGAAATCTGTGCGTAACGTTGTTCAGTCGATATATGCCATTTCTAAAACCGTGTGTTCACATTGGCCTGGTTTAGAGATTATGTTACATGGTACTTCATACTACAGAGTCCTTGCTTCAAAAAACTATTCCACAATTAATACATGTTTAATTTACTCTTTGCAACATCTCACGGGAGCTCTTATCGTTGCTTACGTATAAATCATGTGTACTATATATAATAACTCAAGGGAGGACACTTTCTTTATTTCTTTTGTAACCAATTTAAGAATCGGCATCGATGTCTCAAACAACACTTTGCGTAAGGTAATAACTTTAGCACCGACGTTTTTTTCAGAGATTCGACATTCTAGACCTACGTCAAATTTGACTCATTATCTCACCTCTAGGAAAGCCAGCCCGTTTTCCAACATTACCTATGGACATGGCCATGATAGCACCCGTTTGATTTACAAATAATAATAAAAAACGCTGAATGGAATAGTGTCTCTCTCTGGTCGACGGAAAATGATTTGTTGCACTTACGGATAACCTCATTTTCAGTCGACCGTTGAGACGGTTGTATTCTATTCAGAACTTGCATATTAAGCGGGCGCGATCTTGACCATGTCCAGCGGTAACAAGGAAAATGGGCTGGTATTCTTTAAGTAGGGACGGCGGTAAATTGTTGTTGTTTTGGGCTTAACGCCATTTTCAGCACATGATAGGCTACAGAGGGCGACCAGTGGAATAGCATAACCACAGAACCTCGGGAAGCCACTGGCAAGCTTTCTCACATAACCACGTTGGCCAAACGCGAGGCTCGAGCTCACGGGGGCAGCGGTGATATGTCAGCGATTCGTAAAGGCGATAGCCTGAGACCACTCGACGACTCGGGGCCCCCATTGGTAAATTGTAAGCAAATGTACGAGCCCCAGCGTCACATCTCGTCTCTTCTATATAGCAAAGCACACTTATGCATTAGTTTCACACATGCAAAGGGCAAAACATTTGTTTTATAAATAAAAATCAAGAAATTTCTACTTTATTTGTTGAGTTCGATTGGAATTCTTTTCCGTTTTTCAGTTTCGGATTTCTGAATTAAAAGAAAGTATTAGTTTAAAATATCAGCGCATCATAATCTCTAAACCACATCAACGTAAGCAAATTGTTTAGAAAGAAGTATCATATATGGACACGGCGACCTAACGTACGATGGTAAACTTGGCCTAGGTCTCTGGGGTTAATTGGCATTTGCGATATTTACAAATGTTTGAAAACTTAGAAGACGGGTTGGGTAGCTGACTACAAAATGCGATTTGGTTTTAAAGTGTAAGAGAGGCTTAAAAAGACTAAACTGATGTAACGATACACTAATATTTGAATGGAAGAATAACTCTATGAAAATAAGGATGGATCATCAATTTACCCACGTTTTTAATAATTTGCTTCTAAATTGAAAATATGTGTCATAACAAACAGCTGGCAAAGTTTGTTTTTCCTTCACACATGATTTTTGTGCATAGCCCTGTGTCTTGAAAATGGCAAAAACTTGCAAATAATACATCGATTTCCAAAAAATAGGAGTATCGATCTGATCTTATCAATATTATCCCGACGTCTCATTTGTCAGACTTTTTACAATTCAGTGATCTGTATCAGTCTCATGGTACTGCTATAGAAGCAGGCGACACTTGATCACACTCGTCGCGCCTGTGCAGTGTGTGCCACTGTGCTACGTGAGAACGCTGGGACTGCAGCATTTTTGACCAATGAGTTGCTTCCGCCAATCCGGTACCGTATTTACCTAACACAATCCTCCCAACGAAGTCATCTCTACTCTTGGAATTATAATCCCAGACGGTAACGACAACGCTGGCGTGTTCGAGTTGCTGGGGTGTGATGTTGAAACTGATGGACTCGTTGAAGACAGGATCTAACGTGTTCTTTTTACATGTTGTCTTCTTGGTCTTGACAGGTTTTTCCATGAGAACCAGGGTAACCTTCACGTAGGGATCTGAAGGAAACAGAATGTATTATTCAACAAAATTGATGTCACAGAGGTTTCATTCCCAGTTGGAAAGGATTATTAAAATCACGGAGATTTTCAATTTGGGTGTTCAGGTCAACAAAGTTCTATTCAATGCTTTCAGTTGGTCTCGTTCATCTAATTACAATATCACGATCTGGACCAGGAACGTAAATAGCGTAAAAATTTACACTTGTATTGCATACTAATAAAATCTGGATTAAAATCTGACACAGACGAAGATATTTTGACCATTAAACATACATTACAACCTAGCACTGATTATGCCTATATGTCATAAAATGTATATGTAATAGTTTAGATCTGTGCCTACGATACGTCGCTCAAAATTTATCATACCAGCCTGATAAATTCAAATTTGTTTTTGCTCAGACTTATATCCAGACCAGATACGTGTAAGCTATTCAACTTGATATTGTCATGATGCTCTGAATAAATGCAGGAAAGAAAAAACAACAAATTAGTAATATAAACAGCAGCAGCATGCATACAAAATTCCCATCTAAAAGTTTAGAAACTGCTTATTTGTCCTTACTATTTCTATTTTAAAAAATATTGCTGTGCATCCAAAGATATGGTCGCATTGGATTAAATATCGTCTCTTGCTTTCGCCGTTGTCTTTGCTCTCTTTCTTCTTCTTTCTGCAAGCTCATAGGCCGGGAAAATAAATTTAGCGGTTGTGGTATTATCCCAAAAATTTCGCCACAAACACATATTTTGATCATCCTTTTCTGTATGTACCAACTGCAAAGTGTGACATCAAAAGGAAACTTTAAATTTGTGCTAGCTACGAACCCTCTTAAAATAGTTATGCGCATATTTGTACCTAAGTAGCGCATATGTCTATATAATACTCCTATCTATATACTTCTATTGGATGGTCACACTCTTCTCTTCAATTGTAGATTCCTGGTTACACCATTTTTTTTTTCTTTTTCTTTTTTTTTTTTTTCTTTTTTTTTTCTTTTTTGTCTTCTCTGTGGCTGCTGTATCTGCTATTCTAGAGTCAGTGTTAGAGCATGAAAAATTACCTGATCCCCCAACATAATCCGTTTGCAGGAGCTGTTTGGCCTTAATAAGGTCAATGTTAAGTCGTCCAGCAGTTGGTAGGTAGTTTAAGGACAACATCAGCTCGCCAAGGTCATGCGAGTCCTGTCAAGAGAGAAATGGTTAATGAGTAATGAGTGTGTGTGTGATGTGGATTTTTAACGTTAGCATTACGAGGCCTGCACTGTGGCAGTTTATAGGAGTAATGAGAGAGAGAGAGAGAGAGAGAGAGAGAGAGAGAGAGAGAGAGAGGGGATGGGTAATGATTAAACACATCGATTAAAATAGCGCGTCGTTGTTTCAGTAGACAAACGCGCTTGTAGCTCTTTTTAAGAAGAAGCGGCGCAACCACTTCAATGTCATCAGTCATGCCCATTGTCTTTATTTAGAATACCTGGTCCTTTTCTCCAAATCCAAGTTGCTAAGTATTATTTTTTCATTACGACCTTCATTACGGTTATTGGAGTTATTTAATTAATTTACTTTCGATACCATTCAACAGCAAACCCCTTTTTGTTCTTTCGTATATCTTTAATGAGCGGATGACAAAGACAAATGGAACACAGGATGCAACGTGGTTGAAATTACAAATGTTTTAATAGACACAGGTAGACAAAAGAACATCAGCAAGTATATGCGTATAACCCTTGACTGAATGAAAGGTGTCTTCCCATAACATATTAAATGGTAATATGCCAGACATCGACACCGGGTTTCAAATGAAATACTGGCGGTGGTTTTCATTTTCTTTTAATGACTGAAGTCAACAACCACTCTGCTCCAGATCTCGTTCACCATCTGTGTGGGTATTTCGGAACTGCCAAGCTGGCCGTTGTTATGGATTAACTACGATGGCAATAGCGACCAACATATTACATTGTTAAGAAAGAAAAATCTGTACATGTACACATTTTTCTCAACTGTGTTCGTGGCGATCTACAACTCAATGTAACACAAATTTGTGCAAGTACGCATTTTAGCAAATGGTGTGCAGGTATATATTTTTCTTCGAGCTATAATTGATCGACAACCACTGACTACATAGTCATGACAGATCACAACTAAAACTAATTAGCACTCCATTCGCAACAGTAAATTAGAAAGAACAGTAGTGCTGTATGATAATGAATAATCACCATGTGTCATTTATGTTTGTCTGGAGCAATTAAGTGGGTCTTTTTTTTTATACCAACACATCAAGAAAGAAAGCGGAAGATGACGTAAGTGGCGTATATATAATTAACAGGTAGAATAAAGCAAACAGTACATCTTTTTCTCTCTCATTTCATATACTGTAAATCACAGAATTGTGATAAATACTCAAAACTGGTATAATATTGATTCATGCACTACATGTGTTTAAAATGAGTTAAAATAAATTGATATTTAGCTTACATGCTGTACAATGTTAGAGGAAAAGAAAAAAAAAACCCACATGCGTAACTAGAATTATTGCTTGTTAGTTTCCTGAATATACGGAGAAAAAAATTCTTAGTTCAATCATTTTTATAACCCTACTATTAACTCCACACCTGCAGACAGATTACATGACGACCATGAATGTGCTGAATTAATAACTATTGACGGACAAAGCTGAAAATAACCGTGCTCTCGTGTACACTTTGGGATCTCTGACGATATATAACCTGTACTTTAACTATTGTTGTAAAGGTCATTTATGATTTTACTCGATTTATCTGAACGTTTTTACATCGTTAACTTATATAACATGGTCACTGGATGGATTATTTATAGTGTTTTTTTCTCGATTTATTTGAACGCTTTCACACGGAAAACTAATATAACCGGATCATTGGATAGATTATTTAGGATCATTAAATCTATAGCACCTCTATCGGCGACTGGCATTATCTAACCCAGATGTGGGCAAACTTTCCAGTGCAAGTGCCGCATACACAAATTTACACCTTGTCGCGGGCCGCATAGTTCATTAAGTAAAATAATTTTAGGTTTTTCTAAATAACGTCATAATTATCTAGTTATCCTAGATTTATTGAGTTATAGATTTTTTCATTGTTATCTGACAGTCGCAATTGGCCAAAGTAGCCTATTCTATTGACGTCCTTTCCTAGCACTGAATCTTTGGTGATTGAACCTCGTTACAGGGGCGATTCTTGTATTGTCCCATCGGGTGCAATCATTTTCAGAATTTTATGTTTTACGTGTTTTTATACAATGCTTTCTTTGAACTAAAAGTACAAATTATTATATCAGACCCGAATATCGATGACCTCTTTGTGGAGCTTTGAAAACTCTTCACGAACAAAGGAAGTTTACCAGTCATTTTATTCAGCAACTCAAACAATAAAAAAATCAGGAATCAAGTGGCAGGCAAGCTAATGACTGTAAAAACAATTTATACTTTTATAAGTCACAATAATATTCAGCGGGTTACACATTTCTTTACCATGCTCAGTATGTATGTATGTATGTATGTATGTATGTATGTATGTATGCATGCATGCATGCATCCATGCATCCATGCATGCATGTATGTATGTACGTACGTGTGGGTGTGGGTGTTTTCTGGTTTTTCCTTGTGTCGTAAGAATCTTTTCAAATATTCTAAAATAAGTCAATAAATTAAATTTTCTAAATGGAACAAAAACGCGTTACATTGCTATTCCTAATGCATTTTAACTTGTTATTAAGGCTTTAGAAGAGTTCATTCTATGCACGCATGATTAATGTTGCACGTGATGAAAACAATACTATTATGGTTTATGTCCCGTTTTAGCCATTACACCATCTATGTGGACGATATGGCTTTACATGATCACAGCAGAAACAATCCTTTGAAATTAAGTCTAACAGATATGAGTATCTACATTATATTTTTGTTATCCGTTAAAATACTGCATCGATTTCTACTTAAACAAGATTTATTTTTCTTTCTAAAAATTCACTTAAACTGTAATCACATACATTGACTTACATCACAGAGCACGTGTCTTCTCACCATACTACTGTTTCTATATTCAAACCAGTGCGCACGTACGTTACGGGTGAATAGCCTCAATTTTACAGCTACATGTTTGAAAGAGTTAAGTCAAAACTATATGCAAATCTTTTGGTCTGTCAGTATTGGTAATTTCTTCTTAAAATTAAATTCCCAACAAATATTCTGGTGGCAGTAGGTTAAATGTTGCGGGAGTTTTATTGTTGGTTTTTGTGTTTTTGTGTGTTTTTTTTTTCTTTCTTTCCTGTTTGTAAATTCCATTTCCGTAATCTTGTCATTGGACCCAGTAGGCTGTGTATATGACAAGGAAGGGCACATGGACCTAAAGAAACATTGTGGCAAAATAGCTTTAAAAGAAAGTCCATAACTGTCGTATGTAATGTAAACATATGTATGTATGTAGGCCATAACATTGACTACTGGTAACATTATAATGACGCTATCAAGACCAATGTCAACGCTAAGATTGTTTCTTAACCAAGAATTATATCGATTTTTGTTGCCGATACCATGGAAACTATATCTTTTATTCTAAAAGATTGGCTTGTTTGTACCACAGATCTGCAGTCCAATTCAACAATGATTTTCGTATTCAAGTTTCTTAAGTTCTGCTCCGTCTCATACTGTGTAAGGACAGATTCGTTACACGAAAGTCCGTCCAAGAAAAGCTTACCGAGGTCTGTCGTATTTGTACTTGTTTTGTCTCGCACAATACAGATAACGTCTTTGTGTGTGTGTCTGTGTGAGATTTAAATTTTTAACGTAGCTTTAAAAAACAAATTCAGTCATATCGCTACGATGTCTGCAGCGTGGCAGTTTACAGTGATGTCTAGCACTGGGGCATCATGCCACATACATGTCGCATGATGTCCCACCCAGTCACATTATCCTGACACCAGGCCGTTCAGTCCTAACACCCTCTCAATGCTGAGCGCCAAGCGAGGCAGTTGTTAGTACCATTTTCATAAGTCTTTGGTATGACTCGGCCGGGGATCAACCACACGACCTTCCGCATCCGAGGCGGACGCTCAAACCAGTAGGTCACCGGAGCGGTCTGTAAATTTTGTAATTGTGCGTATATATATATATATATATATATATATATATATATATATATATATATATATATATATATATATATATATATATATATATAACACAGCAACAGTACACAGTTGGTGCCAAATCTACCAGTTCTTTTTCAAGGACAGAAAGCCACAAAAGATGACTACACAATCGAAACCAGAACAAAGCGTAAGTACTATACCGAATATCAATGATGTTTTCTGTAGATATTTACACAGACGATACAATTAAATAATAAATAAAACGAGCTAGATTGAGCGTACTATTTTTAGTGCTCATACGCAGTGGCGTAGTGCTAAATAAGAAGTGAGAGAATGCAATTAAAACGTGAAGGAGCACATGTTACTCAGTTGTGGTGGACAATAGTGAGCGCAAAAAAAAAAAAAAAAACCTTAACGGATGGCGCGAAAAAATAAGGAAATACCGTTCTTACGCGTTCCCACAGCACTATACCCCAGCTCGTACGGCAGAGATCCGTTAATAACGGACCCCAATTAATGACTTAGGTAAGTAGATCACCAGTGAGACCTTTGCGCAATCTACAATTGTCCAATTACATTTGTGTAAATCTCAGTACTAATATATTGTTGAAATGGAGGTTTCTTAAAACTTGCACAAGTCATGTTTTAAAGTAATGTTACGTTATTATTAATTGTGTGTATAATTGTTGGCAAATAAATTATATTTACAGATATGCAAAATGAATATATATTTTTTTGTATACATGCACACACTATTTTATGGCGTAGGGTTTTATGGATTTTATGGCGTAGGGTTTTACAGGGCGCAAACTCAGCTCATTCAAAATCTGTACGACCAGTATTCATAGCTGGGTAACGCCTATTTTCACTGGGAATTTCACTGCAGTAGCTGAATTACGTGCATTCAGAGATTACACTGATGGGATAATTTACGAGTTCGTAAGAAATATTGAGCTAGTGAGAGGCACTGCTTACATTTATGCGTTCATGCCAACGAAAACTACGATAATTTTGTACTTTCGGAGCAATGTATTACGTAGTGTGCATATCGTTTCAAGTGGAGAAGAGCACGCGATGTCTGACTACCTCCCTATAATTGCTGCCTTCGTAAAGTTGTATGTCGGAGAGACCTCCGACAGTCTATTAAGAGAAATAACATAACTTAGAACAAATGAGATGCTGATACCTTGAACAATTATCAAACTGAACTGGACCATCGTCAGAATGTTTTGATTATAAATACTACTTTGGACGATGTTAACATATTTTATACATTTAACTTACTACCAAAGAAAGGCTCTCAAACAACATCATGTTCCCGAAGTCCGAATTCAATTTCCACACTCAGCCATATTGGTCTGATGACCTTAAGAAGCACACCTGTTCTTAAGACATACAGGTAGATTTGGATAACTGAGGGAAGATCATGGGTTACTATAATATAATTCTTACAGGGAGCATAAAGCTAAGAAGGGATATTTTAGAAACTTTCATAACATATCTATGGACAAATCTGTAAGGTATGTATATAAATAAATTGAAAAAGCGCACTACTATGACGAAAGTCATTTCTGCAATGTCATCAATATTAAGAGAAGTAAAGTCAAATTTTTTTGTCAGGAAATATATTTTAATGGAGTTTGTGCACATGATGACGCGTTACTTGCAAATGGCTTTTGCCTGATGCAATGAGAACCTTCACACGTCAAAAGTTTCGCCATAATTTTGACGAAAGCTCTTATGCATTTAAAGAACGGGAAGTAGCTAGAGCTCTACAAGATGGCGCAGGCTATATTGATGCCTTACATTACAGTATCAGTGTAAGTGCAGTAATATAAATCATTATCAGCCTCGAATTTGCAATGAGCATTCTATCTTTGACAGTGATTACCTCACAGAGAGTCCGCCAACTCACAGAGTCTGACAACTTTATTTACTCAGATGATTGATCAATCGTATATACCTGTAGGTTGCACACAAAAAAGGGGTTATTGATACCTGTACGCAAAAAAAAAATCCATCGAACGATACAGGCGTGTTATTCTACTGTCTGTTACGTACATAACTTTCGAGAACATAATTAATAGTTGTTTGGCCACTTGGCTCGAAGATAATGAGTTTAAGATAGTTCACATAACATGATTACCAGCCGGGTTACTTGCAGCTGCAGTCAGTATGACGTAACCTATATATGGGTTCACGTTTGAGACCGTGTGGCACAAAAGGTTACTTATTAAATTGCTGTTCACATCGGGAATTACGGGTAAATCGCTTTTGATGGTTTTTAATATGTCAGTATAGCCTGGTACCCTGGTCTCCATTGATGCTGCTCACACGAGGCCAGGCACGCGCCGTCGAATGGTCGATACAAGTGAAGAAATGGCGAACTAGTGCAAAATGCGTTCAAGATATAGCATGAAATAATTTATTTCCAGCTGTGTCGCCACCAGCGTTTTCGTTGAATTTGTCACAACTTTGTGAATTAAGAAATACTCATGGAAAGTGTCACTATGTATCACTTATTTTCAGTCAGTATGTGTGAGTTGGGGGAGGGTTACAGGGAGAGATTGCAAAATCGTATGGTAGTGCTTTTTGTATCTGTGTATATGTGTGTGCGTATGTGTTGCTTTACTTAATGAAAATTGTATGTATTATGTTTTAGCGTTATTCTACATTAAGTTTCAACATTTTATAACTGACCAAGAGAATTCGTTTATTTTTCTTCATAGATTATGTTTGATGCTTAACGACGTATGTAAAAAACAGGTTTAAGGTGGCGTTATTTCACATCGTTTTTAGAGAGGAATGCAATGCAAGGTACTGCTTAATTTCACATATATATGATACGTTAAACCAGTTTCAGTTGCTTAAGTAGCCAGCTGATTATCTGCATTATTGTGGCATTTCGTGTAAAGAAAATTGGGAAGAAAGTGAAAGGTCTAACTTTGCTGATTTTGAAAATAGCCTTTAAAGAGTTCGAACATTTAATGAAAGAGATGTTGACAAGTTCTTTTCGATACGTCTTTGAGATCAGCCTCATTAAGGATAAAATAAGACAAGAAAGTAAGGTATTTACTCGTCTAACAAGACTATGAGCCTGCTGTCCTCAAACACACTGCCATCTCATCTCTGTGTGCGTGGGTTCGAGTCTCGGGCTCGGGCAATATGGGTATGTGAGAAAGCATGCCAGTAGCTTCCCATGTGTCGGTGGTTCTTCCAGGGGTTTTCCTCCACCAATTATACTGGTCGACATGTCTCTAGCTTATCTTTCCCAAGGAAACGGCGTTAAACACCAAAACAATATTCCACTAAGCCCACATGTTACGTTATTTAACGCAGAAGACGAGCTACAACTGCACAGTCATCTCGGGAAAAGATTACTAGCGGATGTAATTCACCAAGAAAACTCCAAGTTATCTGTGAAATGTGCAGCATTCTATGTCTTGCAGGGTGTATCTTTGTTTTGTAAATAGAGGTTTTGTAACTTATGCTTTCCTCAGATCATGCAAAATTTAATAACTGATGTAAGCAAGCAGTTTGAAGTCAAATATAATTTGTAACGTGGACGAACTGTTTCGTGATAGTCAAACTACGTGGGGGTTTGTTTACATTTTGGTGGGCACAAAATCATTTCTGTTTCTCTTCAGCCTTCTGCTCTTGCCTTTTCCACATGAGGTCAGGCCTTATAGTTGACCTATATCATTCATTATTTGTATATAGTAGTGTTTGTTTCCTATAAATGATGATGATACGATAAACTTCCCTAGTCGAATACGCTCAAATCCGGTAAAATGGTTTTTAAGGTAAATGAGCTTTAAACCCCTCCAGGAACCCACCGACCCACGCTTTACTGTGAGCCTTAGAACCATGCAAATTCTATGCGATGGGTATATTTTTACGCATACAGTCAAAATATAGCTAAATCATATTTATACTTCTGTAAAATCTTGTACAAGATACAATCATAGTTTTGTTTTATTTTTTAAAATCATAATATGGCTTGAAACAAGGAGACCCTCTTTGACCAAAACTAATAACATTGTGTCTCCAAATTCAACAAGAATCTTAAATGCATTACCTACACATTTATAATTTGCGCACGAAAAAAAGGGAAAAGTTAAGAATAAATCTAAATGTGTGTATGTAATATCTGATGTAACTGCATTCTAAAATCTAAATGTGTGTATGTGATAGTTGATGTAATTGCATTCTCAAATCTAAATGTGTGTATGTGATATTTGATGTAATTGCATTCTAAAATCTAAATGTTTGTATGTGATATTTGATGTAATTGCATTCTAAAATATAAATGTGTGTATGTGATAGTTGATCTAATTGCATTCTCAAAACTAATATGTGTATGTGATATTTGATGTAATTGTATTCTAAGATATAAATGTGTGTATGTGATATTTGATGTAATTGCATTCTAAAACATAAATGATTGTAATTTATTCTGACATTTTATGTACATTTGTTTTGATTTATAATTTGCATTTGTTTTCATTAAAAGATATTGTTATTATTATTATTATTATTATTATTATTATATTTGATATTCAATAGAATTGTTATTTATCCTCTGCAGCATGACACATATTTGCATCCTCGCGTTTGGAGCTATGGCTCCTTTTGCAATTTAATGTTAAAAAAAGCTTGTGCTCTGTTCTTTTCATTATTAAATGTCTAGAAGAATATTTTTAACTTGCAAATAAATATATTAAACAGTAATATTATGAGGCTGGTGAACCCAAAACCAACCTGAAACGGTCTCATTTTGTGCGAACATGTTTTCTAGCACACTTTGATGCATGGTGTTCTTTGAAATTATATTTTAAATGACAATAATAGAACTCTTGATCAAAGTCACATTTTTTGCAAATCTGAGAATTTAAATTATCGTCAGAAATATTATCATCGTTCGCTAATGGAGAGAAGTGATTAGCTATTTTTTTAATAGAACATTATCTATTGATCTTTCGAACCAATTATTTCTCACATTTTGAATCAACCAGAATAATTATCTTAATGAAAACTAATCATAACAAAAAATCATCAAAGGTCTGCTAGATATTTCCTATTATACGCTTTTAATAATCACGGGAAAAAACTTTAAACACTTCCATCGACGAATTCTTCTGAACATCGAAGACAAAATAATAGTACGTGACCTGAAAGAAAGTCCTCTAAATCTGTGATAGAAACACACACTATTTTTCGTCAGTTCGACTAATCTCATTTCAATAAAAGTCAGTGAAATGGACTTTACTTTCACTTCCGGATTTATAGAAGGTTCATCATGATCACACAGAATCTAGCCAAGTTTTAATATCCTTTTGTCAGTGTCTTTTTAATATTACGCGTTTTTATTAAAACCTAGCTACATTTATCTAATGAAACTTCACAACCATTCCATGCAATTTCAGTGTACTGATATTAGCATGGAATAAATTAAGGTTAGTGCAAAGTATAAACTTTAAAATGATTGTACGACGGGTTAATGATTTGAGAGTTTTAAATACTAACAATCTTGCTGGTTATTTGTACCTGATTAATTCACTCAAGATATATTCTTGTAGTATATATGGACAGGCTGTAGGTAAGAGGTAACTCTGCAATTACCGTGAATGAAATATAAATCTATTAAACGTAAACCATTGTGCACCTTTTCTTAATGTGCAGTATACTCAGGGCAGATTAGAGGATGCATTAACAACTAAGGTGTAAATCAAACTTAAAGGCATATGTAACATTTTTCTAATTGTGACAAGACGGCGCAAATAAATACTTACCGATGATGCAGGAAGTAATGGCTTCCATAGGTGGATTCCCTTCACTAGATTGACCCCTGATAGTAGGAACTGCACGCGTCCAATGATGCAATGGCGGGAAAACTTATCAAAGTCCTTCACTGTTATTTCAACCGCCTGTGTATTCGCCTCCTTAAATGGTATTTCGAACATGAAATATTCATTCCAGGTGGGAGACTGGGTTTTTCTTTGAACTGAAGTTTGGTGGGAATTCTTTTGATCTGGAAGTAAAGATATTTTACAGTATGGATTTGAGTGAGACAAGTCTTGTTTGTTTTCCTCCGATGTTCCTGGAAACGGCAGGTCTCTGGCCTCAATAATTTTCACAACCAACATATTTGTAGAAACCTCGTACTGCAGGCCGAAGTGAATTTGGCCTAGTTGGTATTTGGCAAGCTTTTCTTCGTCTGTTAAGCATGTTTCCTCGTTTTGTTTCTCATTTTCATACAGATCTCTTTGAAAATTGTCTATAGTGATTTCTGTTTCACTTGGAAGCCGCCTGCGACCCTGCCGGGGTTGGATGGCTTCTTTATTAGCCGTCCAAAACTCAATAGGTTTCATGTCAATCACCGGAGTGGTGTTGGATTTCTTATATTCAAACGATAGTTGACTTGCAGACGACACAGATTCAGTCCGCGAAGATGTATTATCTGATTCTGTGCGTTCTCGGAAACTCCGTGGACTTTCGTTTGTCGAGCTCGTGGAATCCAGCCTGGAAACCGACTCTCGGAATGAATGCTGGATGTCGGATTTTGTAATTCCAGTCCGTTTCTTCTTACCAAAGCAACAGTCACACAAGTCTTTCTCGCAGCATAGATAGGACTTGATGGTCTGAAGAAAGGACTTGGCCGTCTCCTGAAAAAGACGTTATTTCATCATTGTGTGTACTTTATAAATTTACGCCGATTTTACAAACACCGTCGTGTATTCGCCAGATATGTTTTCAAATCACTGTTAATGTATTGTTGGCTAAGGAAGTGTAATCATGGGCAATATTATCATCAGAGGTAGTAGTAGTTGCTGTTGTCACAGTTATAATTATGTTAAGATATGACCAAAGGACAATTCCAGAAGAACAGATGGCAAAAAGTTATTTAAGGGGACCGACCACTTAATTTTTGAGGGATGGGAGGTTTGGTTTTTATTTTTCGTTTACCTCAAGGATTTGTTTAAAACTAATAAAATGGAAATACGTGTAATTAATTATTTTCTTTTAGGAAGATCAGAGGAAGAATATTTTTTCATGCTATTTGGGGACCGAAGACTTTCATTCCGAAAATCACAACCCTCGCTCCTACGCCACTAACCTACAATTAAATGACCGGTACCTAAGGAGTGTAGTTCAAAATATATGGGACAAAAAAATTTGTTCATTGTCTGATTGTCGATATCATCTTTGGGAAGACAAGCATGATGTGGTTTAACCCCTTGGTTTTTTAACCAGTGAAGTCAGTTTAACAAACAACATAAAAAGATCATTGTATTTTATCCAGTTGTGTATACATCGTTTGTTCGTGTTGTATGATCACTAAGAATACCATGTAAAACTTAGCATAACTCTCAACAAACTGCGAGGAACATAGGTCATGATCTGATATCGCAATCTACACATGCAGAATAGTTCTACGCTGTTAACGTGAAATGAGAAGTAGACTGAACAGAGTTCGATTCTGATATGACGGCTCGTTGTGCAAAGGTAGATACAGGTGAAAGCAAGTCGCATTTGGGGAAGTTATTCGCGTGCAAAGATGGCACTTTTCTACTGCAGCGGTACCGTTTCATCAAACTGATTTGGTTCTTTAAATATTGCATTATCCTTAGCAAACATCCAAACAGTTCTACCTTCCTGAACCTGTTTATGCCAATGGAAGCGGAATTGTGAGATGCAACTTCTGACCAATGCACCAGCTGTGTGACCAAGGTCACTGTCAGTGTGAGATAAGGTACGACAAGGGTCCCAACTGTGAGAATTAATGTATCTGACCAAGATTACTCGGTATACAGGGCTGGATCGGGGGAGGGTGGGTCCGGCCCCCTCTAAAAAAGGTACACACACACAAATGTACAGTCACTTGTCACTTGAAATTTGACCATCATTTTATTCTTGCACACGTTTATTGGGTCGTCAGGGCCGTTTTCAAATTTTGGAAACCCTACCTACCACCAAATGCCCAGGAATTTCGTCTTCTCTAGCCAAGGTTTCGATGTGATAGCCCTAACCTAGGCTAGAGAAGATTCTGGAATATGAGATAACATTTTATCGGGGTTACAATATGTGAGAAAAACGCACAAGACGGAGATCAGAAGCCGTATGTAATAAACTACATGGCGAATGTTACAAACCGTGTGGGGGCCCCGAGTGGCCGAGTGGTCTAAAGCGCTCAACGTTCCGGATCACTGCCGTCTCACCTCTGTCTGCGTGGGTTCGAGTCCAAAGCTCGGCTAGCGTGGGTACGTGGGAAAGCCTGCCAGTAGCTTCTCGTGGGTCGGTGGTTCTTACCTGGGTTTTCCAGGGTTCTTCCTCCACCATTAATACTGGCCGCCATGTATAGCCTATCTTGTGCTGAAAAATGGCGTTAAACCCTAGAACAACCAACCAACAAACCGTGTGAGATGACATGTATGACCAGGGGTGTCTGAGATAATATAATTTATCTCTGTCATAAATTTGCAGGATAATGTGTCTGATCAAAGTCTGTGTGAAAGGTAGTGTGGGTTAGGTCAGATGCTGCGTCTGACATCGTCGACCTTAGGTAAAAACATCAACATTCATAACCCTCTTGAAATTCGCAAAACGACATAATAATTAAAAGTCTCTGGTTGCATGCAGTAAACATGTCAAAATTACCACACTTGACCCATGAGGAGAGGACAACTAGATATATATCGGTCATATTTACTGATCAGATATCACGAGTCAAAACAACGTGTACGATAAAACTTTTTACTTTTTTATATCGTCCCATCGGACATTTGCGGAAATGTAGCCAGCTCTTCGTTTGTCACAAATGGCCCAAAGGATGTAATTCTCAAATCTAAGTAATAGTTCAATGTGCCCTAGCTCCCCCCAAAAATCTTGTTTATGGAGGAAAAAAAATTCTTTGGAAAATATTTATACATTTATTTATTGGGCCATTTAGCACGCCTACGTATACAAAATACCAGTGGGTGAATTTTCTTTTGAATTTGTCGACATGCATGCCATGAAAACCAATCAAGTTCTCTTAACTGGCGCCATATCGTACCGTGTGGGTGTAGAACCCTTGACCACTGGTACCCCATTTCACACCTGGCATAAACAAAGGTGTTAGTACACATGACCTGGGGAATCGAAAATTACAAAGGTGTAAGAATAGTTGTTGTTGTTGTTGTTGTGCATATAGGTTTAACCCCTTTATCAGCACATGACAGGCTGAAATTAAGAACGATCTACGTTGCATTTTAGGACTGTGTATACAATCTGTATTGTAATGTAATTTGGGTCTCTCGTACTCTTTACCACTGTTTTGAAAATTTTCTTTCGCCAATTTTATTGCTTGCTGCCCAAATTCTCCACATACACCCATTATTTTAATCTGAATAGTTTTAACATGTTTTCTCCCAATAATATCTCAAACCTCCAAGGAATAAATACAGCCAATCCAACAATTATATCAAATAACTTTAGTGTTTCACAGATAAAACGGCTTTTTCAAGTAATTGCTATAATTTAATGGAGGCATGGTCTGCGATGCGCATTTATGAACTCTGCAAATTGCCAGTTTTTACATTTGAGTTAGGTTTGTTATAAGTTTATCTTTAATTTTTTTTAATAACTACAGGATCTGTGATGAAAAATATTCCCTTAAAACGAATTCGTGTTAATGAACTAAAATTTAAAGATTTCACTAGAGTAATCCTATTACGCATTTCCGAATGATATAAATGGCACGAATATGACAGGTGTGAAAGGTCACGTCAGTTATGACGATTCATGTGTGTGTGTGTGTGTTTGCGTGTGTGTGTGTGTGTGCTTGTGTTATTTGTATTTTTAACGTAGCTTTTAAAAAAATTCAGTCATATCGCTACGATGTCTGCAGTGTGGCAGTTTACAGTGATGTCTAGGACTGGGGCACCATGCCGTAGACACGTAGCACGATATCCCACCCAGTCACATTATCCTAACACCAGGCCGACACTAACACATTAATGCAGAGCGCCTAGCGAGGCAGCTGTTAGTGTCATTTTTATGTCTATGGCATGACTCGGCAGGAGTTAGAACACAAACTCCTTCATCCGAGGCGGACGCTCTAACCACTAGGCCACCGAAGCATGGCCATTCATCTGAAAATACCAACAGTCATTAAGTGTAATGAACACAGTTGGTTGTCCATTGCGTATATCTGATAGTAAAAGCAAGCAATATCCATAAACGGACTGGTTGTATATGATGGCAATTATTCTATAATATTCGATAATGGTTATCATGAAAGAAAATATTTCACGACTGTCTCGTTTATTAACAGTACAGCCGTCATTATAGAATGTCAGATGATGATTTTTAATTGTGAATGTTGTTTAACATCCGAGGAAAACAAAGGAATTCATGTAACCACATTTAGCCATGTAACCATATTTGGATGAAAGCATTAGCTTCTGTGCACTGTGTCTGAGGAGAACATATACAGATATACATGCAAACGCACATACATATTCATGACTGATAATTCGCGTCGTACCTAAAAGTGTGTGTGCGCGTGTGTGTGTGTGTTGGATTTTTAACATAGCTATAACAATTTTTCGGTCACTACGCTACGATGTCTTCAGTGTGACAGTTTATAGTGATGTCTAGCACTAGGGCATAAAGCCACAGACACGTAGCATCATGTCCCACCCAGTCGCATTATCCTGACACCAGGCCGACCAGGCCTAACACTAACCTCTTAATGCTGGGCGCCAAGCGATGCAGCTGCATGTTCCATTTTTAAAAAATCTTAAGTATGACTCAACCGGGGTTCGAACCCGCAACCTCCCGATTCTGAAGCGGACGCTCTAACCACTAGGCCACCGGAGCGGTCGTACCCAAGAATAAACCTTCTCATGAAATTTAAGGACACTTGGTTCTTCTACTAACAACTGGTCACCGGAATAATTAAGACCGTTGTTAGTGGCACTGTCCGTTGCTCTTTGAAGCTGGATGTTTATGTTTACACACATTAGTAACAATCACAATCCAAAATTAATTTAATTTCCAAAATAAAATTTAAAAGTTCGCACTAGTTCATCACTATACCGTGAAACATTACGAAAATTTCGTGCGAAATTCCAATTAATGGTGTCTTCAATTTATTTTATTGACATTTTTCTTATTACAAATTCATTTCATGATAAACATTTAAAATGCACTTATAAGGTGAAAATTTTTGTGTGATGCTTTGGTGATACTGTCTTCTGTTATCAATAAAGATTTCTCACATTTACTAATGAAAAATCCAAAGGAACATTTAAACATGAAAAAGTGGTCTCCCATCCAAGGTCGTTCTCCAAGTTGACCGATTTTGTACAACAATATACTGCACTTCGCCGACACCTGCGCCGTCGATAATATTTATATTATATGTCGCGCAAACTTGTTCAGTCGACGTAATATAAATTAAGCTTAAACTTTTTGATGTCCTCTTTTTCATCCACCTTAAAGACGACATTAGGCCGACAACTGAACCGTCGAAATTAGTTTAAGTTGCTCAAACTTAGTAATTTTTGTTTACTTCAATTACCAATAAAAACCTTAGAGCTTTCCAGACTTGAAAGAAAAAGACAGGTAGTGCATTTGTCTGGGTCCAATATTCCCCACTTTGTTTATGGCGACGAAAGAGGTGTGCTACAGTGTTCGACCGAAATAAATCCTACATACATCGTTTGGAGTCGACACAATTTTCTGACATTTACCGTCAGTACTCGCGTATACCTCGAGTCAAACTGTTTGGAACAAAGATCCTGATCTGCCATACCATAATGCGCCTGCAGACCAGATTACATATTGTTTGTTCTCCATAGTACTCCTAACAAACTGCACAGACCCAGATATGCCGGCGTATTATGCGACGGTATATCTGGATCTGTGCAGTTTTCAGTTGGAATCAACTTATAAGCGAGTATAGATGGTATTACAATGTTCTGCTTCCAAATTTCCCTCTGTACGGATCAGATGTACAAAATATTTTTATCAATCTAACTGACAAATTTCACAGCAAGCAGATGAGAATTGTTAAGTCCTCTAAACCACTGGGGCCAACAAATTTATTTCTCACCTCGGCCGATAACATTTTAGAGTAATGTAGTTTTTGTTGCCACCAGGATTCTTTAAGAATGCATATTGTGATGTATGTAAGATAAATAGTCCTTGTTGTCTCCATTCAAACTGCATTCCACTCTGCAGATCTGCGCTGACATTTATGGGCGCCCGCACATAGGGGCAAGGGAGGGGAAGAACTTGTCCCATCCCTTCACGCCCTCCCCCGCCTGATTTCACCTCTAAACATGTATTCAGCTACATTGGTAAAACTTAATAGCTGACCACTACATGTTTGCCCTCCCCCTGATTGCATACATCAAGTTCGGTTCCATTTTTCCTCACTGTACACAGACAGTCAGGAATGAAGATCATAAAACTATGAGCCTGAGTATGAGATTGAATTCCAGTCGGAAACGAACTTAAAAAAGAAAGAAAGAAAAAAGAAAGAAAAACAAACAAATAAAGCAATATCATTTGTGATTGGTCGAAAAACTAAATTATAACCTCAAAATCGAGATTCTTTCTCCAAATGACTTCCAGGCAGAAACAAATGTCTTGTTTGTTAATTATAGTGGCCCATAATAATGCAAATATCGTGGAGGGGAAGCCCTCCAGTAAGATTAATTATCTCTTTACATAGTCTATCTGTGTACATCTGCAACATTGTTCAACAGATTGTAAGCCGTCAATCGCGTGACAGGAAGAACGCGGTGTTTTTGCTTGTGACATTTGTATTATGACCATCCTGGTGTCAGCCCCTCTCGCACCCCCCCCCCCCCCGCGTCCATAAAAAACTTGCTATACGAGGGGAACGAGAAACAAGAAACGTTTCATTGGAAGGAATATTACCATATGTGGCTTGCTTCACATGAGGCATATCGATTGTTATCGGCACAATACATGATGTAAATATTCTCAATTTACAACGGTCGTTCTGTAGAGTTAGAAATTAAACCACCATTTTTAGCCTTGTGGTTGTTTTATTTTAACTATTAAAGGAATATGGATCAAAAAGCAGCTGAGCGCCTTTTGAAATGAACCAATGCTGTATTATTAAAGAATGCGATTTTCAGAACGCACTACGCGGAGATTGCTGCATTGGGAGAACGATTTAACGGAAGAGATATAAACCGTGTTTGTACGAGTTACCAGGCTCATAAGAAATCGAATGACTATACAAATCAGGAAAATGGAGGGAACTGTAAGTGTAAGATCTGTGAATTTTGATTTTGATACAAATTCCTTTAAAACATCATCCTTGAAAACTCGCAATCGAGCTCCTGAAACAGTTCTATGCCCAACCATTGCTAAGCCCCAGATATGTGACCAGATAGCAGTATGGAGTAAAATTATTATGCAGCTCAAATAAATTTATTTTATGGAATCGTGATTTTGATGCCACCCGTCTTTAATCAAAATAAAAATAAAAATTGGGACAAAATCGATTCTAAACGCTAAGTTTTCCGTACGATCTAACAATGAATGAAACAATGTTTCTTTTCTCCTTATTCCCCGTGGAAGAAGCAAGATTTCGTTCATCTCTCAACGTTTAATTATCGGTGTGATAGTGTACGTTATCTATCTATTCATGCAAGTAAATTAATACTATGCTTGACTTCCTAAGATTTTGGTACAAACCTTGTTATTGACCGCGAGCTGTTTATCGGTGGCAGGGATATTTAATATTCATTTATCGACTAGCATTGACCTTCGATTTGACCATGAGCAAAACACGTTCATTTTCTTCCAAAGTAGCGTATCGACATAAATGCTATATATATATATATATATCCGTAGATTTCCATTAAAATGGAATCACTATTATCATCCACAACAGATGCAGACGATTGAATAACAGTGTCACCTTCGCGGCAGATGCTGTTAATATTTCTCCATGTAACATGGTACATTAACAACATAATAAATCAGGCTGCGGCTGATGTTCACAAAAATTGCGATATAAAGACTACGGGATTAGAGGCAAACACATAAACCTACGATGCAATTATTTTGCATATTACACCTCAGGAATCAAATAATAAAGCCTGCTTTTTCGAAAATTTGAAATGGACTTACCGAGAACAACATGACGGTGTCACAGTCTGTCCGATACGTCCGTGTCCTGATGTGCAGTTTGGACAGAACCTGTTGACAGCCACCGCTTTAACTGCCAGATGACTATCGATCGTCAGGCCAGTGTTGTCCGCTGATTGGCTGATCACCGCTGCAACCAACCCTTGAGGCTGCACTTTCCTGTTTTATCGATTCTGCCAGAAAAAGCTTTCCTTCTGTAGCTTTCTTCGCTGAAGAACTCGAGACGGAAATTAAACCAATTTTCTCATGTAGATCGAGGCCATTTTTCATGTCAGGGAGCAAGGCTTTCCTATTACGTATGTTTCAGCTGCAGAGAAAATTGTTGCTTCACGTAAAACATTGTTATTGTACAGCCTCGTTTTGATAAGAACGCTAGATTTTTGACGATGAATTTTTGGATTAGTGTATAGTAAGCTTGGTGAACAAGTGACGTAAGAGTGCATACAATTTTACAACTAGTGTAATTACAAATATAAAATATGAAAACCAAAAAATAATCAAACAAATAACTTAGTTAATCACAAATCAAACGAATAATAAGTAGGAAGTGACAAGGCATCGCAAGTTTGCACAAGACGAAACGGTGCCACAAACGAGCGTGGCAGTAATCGCCACCCTTTGAAAAATAAAACACATTGTAAACTGTTTATTTTTTATGTATTTATATTCATGAGAATAATAAGTTAATGTGGGGTTTTTATTTAAAAAAATGAAAACGTACGTTTATATAAGTTACAGACAGAAAAATAGAACATTATCCTCGAAACCCACTCGGGGCTTGGCGCCTTGGGCATTCGCCCTTATCGCCTGCCCCTTAACGATGGCCCGTGAAAGTGATATACTTTAGCCATATTCTTACAAAATAAAAAAAAATAAAAATACACCAGTCACATCACGGAGACACTAACTGCAATTCCTTAATATTTCCGTCGTCAACGATTACGTCAGCAGTTCCATTACATGTACAAACAAAATCGTTCAGTGTTTTTGTCATGAGAACTGGACAATTATACGATATCACGATAAATACAAGTCGGTTCAGTTTAATATTATACAATATTAGGCTTCATGCACGAATGCTAATTAACGGATAAATTCAGACCAGTCCTTTAGTGTATCGTATTATATTCGCTAACTTCGTTTCTCGTTAAAATCATCTCCGCACATTTTAGGCTGTTTCACCTTTTCATCTGCATGTAGAACGTGATTTCAATGGCTAGAGTTTTCCTAAGAGGTTACATGATGACTTAAAATTTCTGCACTTGTTTAAGCAGTTCCAAACAGCTAAAGAACTGACCTTACTGCAGAGTCCTTTAGTTCTATAATATTCATCTGAAAGTCATGTAGATTGCCTCGAAAACTCGTCGATAGTTATATTTAAAGGAGATAAAGGTGGATTTTCCATTCATTTTAGGCGTCTCACATCAGTAGTTAAGTAGGCCACCTTAGCGACAATGCGAATTAGCATTACAGACTCCCCCCCGCCCCCGGCCACTTTAGCGACAAGGGAAATTTAACATTACCGAAAAACCCTGGGCCACTTTAGCGACAAGGGGAATTAACATGGGAAGAAATCGTGGGTCACTCTAGCGACAAGGGGAATTTAACATGGGGAATAGAGTTTGGGCTTGTTTAGGGACAAGGGGAATTGAATATGGGATTTTTTTTTTTTAAAAAAATTTTTTTAAATTTAAATTTAAATTTAAATTTAAAAAAAGGGGTAGGCAATTGAAAGGCTATCTCTTTTCGAGAAATATGGCTGGCCCTGAAAAGGGCCTTTGGGTTTTTTCTTCTTCTTCTTCTTTTAACTTCTTAACTTTTTCCACCATCCTCTTATTTTGTCCATCATTCCTTTCTTCTTCTTCTGTTCTGTTTCCGGCAGCCAGTCCGGGTGGCCCATGGCCCGGAACTTCTCTTGGATTTTCATCCAGTTTGTGTTCAGTTTTTCTAGTTCATCCTTTTTTTCTATTTTCTTCTTCTTTTCATTCCTTTGACCACTTTTCTTTGATCTTCTTGACCTCTTCGGTCAGCACATTCCTCATTACTTCTTCCGTTTTTGTCAGCTGGTCCAACCCCCATTTTACATATCGCCACTCCGTCCAATTCAATATCTTTTCTAAGAAGCACCTGACTTCGATGACATTTTCAAGTGCTTCCTTTAAACTTCCAACTCTTACATAAGGCGGGTCAATCAATCCTCTCAGTCTCTTTTCCTCTTCTTCCATCATTCCTGTTATTATCTCCTTTGCTTCCTTCAAATTATTAAAATAGTCGAGACACTTTTCTAATTTGAATTCTTTCTCTATCTTCTCCATGACAAACGTAACATCTACTATCCAATAATAAATGCCTATCAAATGATTCAGTAACGCTGTTGCTACCACCATTTTCTTTGTCTTTATTCCGTGGAATGGGTTCTAATGGCTAAACTGTTAGCTTTATAGTTAAAGCGCGGACGTGATGGAAAACATCCCCTAAAAAACATAAAATTGATCTTACCTAGATCATGACCGAACAACGCGCGGACGTGAAGGAAAACATCCCCCACTTTTCTCATTTCATATAATCAAACCCAAATTATACTCTCCACATACGCTAAGAAACAATAAAGAAACCCATAATCTACTATTCACACAAACTTCCTTGAACATTTACAAACAAAAACATACAAACTCATACACTCTCACTATCAATAAAGAGTTAGTGTTTATATTCACACTACTCTACCTACACTCATTGGCAAATGGATCGTTATTTCTTTTCTAGAGTATTGGGTAGCCCTGAAAAGGGCTGTTTTTTTTTTGAACTTCATGGACACCTGGTTAATGGTGGCACCTTCCAGGCCTGGCGCCACATACACATCTTGTCCCCCAGTTACTTTTTACCTTTTTGGGGGAGAGAGCAGAGGCAGGATATGTGGCTTCAGAATCCCAATTTTCGGTTTCTGGGATTCTGAAATTTTTTCTTCTTCTCTCCTTTTCCTCCTCCTCCTCTTCTTTGTATCTTCTCTCCTCCTCTTTGTATCTTCTTTCCTCTTCTTCTTTATATCTTCTCTCCTCCTCTTCTTTTATCCTTCCCTCTTCCACAATGGCTTCCGCAGCCAGTTCATTTAAAATATGCGCCTGGCATATTCCAGATGCACATGAAGTTCCAACAGTTTCTCCAGTCTCGTGTTCATTTTTGGTGTTGATCAATCAACAAGGGTAGCTAGAACGAGTTTCAATTTATAGTGAAAGCGCGGACGTGAAGGAAAACATCTCCCTAAAAACATAAAATTGATGTTAGTTAGTTAGTTAGTTGGATTATAGTGGTTTTCGTTCTTTTGAACATGTACCACTTTTTTATTCACGCACTGCGTGATTTTTAATTACTCCTGGGGGAAGGAAAAGGAGCCTCATCCCCCAGGCTTTTATGTACTCAAAGAGTACTTTTTAATTTAGCCACTCAGGTGTAGGACTAACTAGTCCTTAACAACCTGACTGAAAGGCTAATAGACATGAGTGGGAATAGTCACACCACACACTCGTGTTTCTTAGTTGGATTGAAATGCCCCAGGTGTCACTGATACATAAAATTGATCTTACCTAGATCATGACCCAAAACAACGCGCGGACCTAAAAGAAACACTCACTCACTTTTTATGCTACCCATCACTATTTTAAATTTTTTTATAAATCACTTCAATAGACTGTTTACATACTGAAAGCAATCTAACCCCAAATGTACACCTCAAACACCAAAAAACATCATATTAATCTACTATCCACACCAACGTACGTGAGCACTTACAAACACACAATCTTATACACCAACACATACCTTCACATTTTTTAAAAAGAGTTAGTGTTTATTTTCACACTACTCTACCTACACACATTGGCAAATGGATAGTTATTTCTTTTCTAGAGTATTGGGGTAGCCCTGAAAAGGGCTGTGTTTTTTTTTTTTTTTTTGCTTGCTATGGCAATCTTTTTTAGTTTCTAAGAATGCGATGTCCTCTTAGGATAGACTTTCTGGCGATAGGTCTGCTTCTTCGGAAAGAGAAGAAGAACTCTTTGGTGTCGATACGACAATCGACAAAGCCTCTGTCAGCTTCAGGTTGCTGCTGCTGCTGTTGTTGTTGTTGTTGTTGCTGCTGCTGTTGCTGCTGTCTCTGAAGTCTGTACTTCTCTGTCCATTCTTCTTTCTCCCTGTTCACTTCTTCTCTGAAGAGCTCTTCTATCAGGTCTTCAGTGACTTTTAGCATTCTCACATTCTCTATCTCTTCTGGCTTCGGTATCAGACTGTGTCTGACCCTATGCAAATTCACGTAGGCTTCGTTGAGCTTAGCTAGTTTGGAGCACATCTTCGTAGGAGGATGAGTCGACAATGGATGGTTAGACTGGAAACAACCCCGGTTCTTAAAGTCAAAGCGCGGACGTGAAGGAAAACATCCCCCCACACGGATTTCGAGCCGCAACGTTCAGTGAGTGTCATGAGAGGGATAGTAAGAAGTCAAAGAGCATCAATCCAACATTCTTATAGCTAAACAAAAGACAAAGGCATTTTTTCAAAACACAACATTTTTTATTCAAAAATCACTTAACACTGAACAACAACTCTAACATTTTTAACAATAATCCAACAATATAACATCAAACAATTGTTTCAAATTACAAACATTTTTTCTCAATTGACAGTCTACTTTAAACAGGGCTGACAACGTTGTGAATGAAATTGTGATTTCCACTGTTGGAAGTCATTAGGCCATTGATGGACACTACGTTTCCTAGCTTGAGACAAAAGATAAGCATAATGGTCACAAAACCATCGATCTACTTTCACATCGTTTCTAGAAGAAGAACGAGGATCAAAATGAATCACTAAATGTTCTAAGGAATAGCCCAGGCTGCGATGATGCAGAAAATACACACAGTACTGTCCACACACCAAGGAATCTGTGCCTTGTAATTTCACATTATTGAATCGGGTGGTCTGAGCATTTCTTCTCATAAAGTCAATGATATCGTCTTCCAAAGGGGGCAATCCATACGAATCGAAATATTCCACACATCCTTCTTGAGGAAAGTAAACGGCTACCCAGTGGGTTCCTGGGAGATGACTGTCGTCCGTGTTGATCACGTAAGCTTGATGGTCTTTAGGTTTGCGATGAGGGAGTTCATCTTTAGCACAGACGACAGGATTCCAAGAAGCTGTATACGAACTGTGGTTCAAAAGGTAATAAAGTTCCCAGGTATCCATTGGTTTGTGTTTTTTTCTTCTTCTTCACAGGTAATAATAAGTCGTCAATTCGATCCTGACTTTTTGCTTGAAAATGTCTGACAAATAACCGTTTCTTCGTTTCGTCTCCTCACTCTGATTCAGGAGAGCTTCGATACGATGGATCTCTTGAGTGGTTAATGGTGGACAAGAATGTTCACGCAAGTCTTTATACCACTGATGCAACACGTCTTTGTCCGAGATGAGACTCCAAGCTTCGTCCAGATATTCGTCCAATTTTTCTTCTTGACTTAACATCAGGCATTTATCGTGTTGAATTTGACTAGGATGATCGTTTTGACATCCATAGCAATTTTTCTTAATCAATTCCGTCATTTTTTCCACCAAGTGTTTGGCAAAACAGGAGACTAAATGGGCTTCTTGTTCTGGCCATCTCGACTTCATCATGATCACTTCTTCTTCCACAGTTTCCTCACATTTCATGTCCAAAGTTTCTCCACTAGGTAAAGAGGGATAACAGTCTTCCATGGCTTCTAGTAATCTAGAATGACTTCTCTCAAACTGTTGATTTCTATCGTATTGTCGAATTCTGCATACAGGATGACGTTCACTGTGTTTTCTGCGCGTAAAGCTTCTGCAAACTGAATTTCCACACGAATTTGGCCGGATTTTATAGGGTGGAAATGTCCCTCGTCGCTGCCTTGGTCTGGAGTGAAATCGAAAGCCCACAAAGCGTAGCCTCCTGCATAATCGTCGTACAAAATACCATGACTGGTGTTGGTTCCTAACTGTCCGGTAGCTTCGTACAGGGACAAGTACGATCTCAAATAATTCTTCGCGGCACCAAAGTTAGGCTCAAAGGGTCGGGTACACAAGGTCTTGCCATCGCGACTGACTTCAATCTTGGACACATTGTAATGATGAAAGTTGAAAGGATTTTCGTGGTAGGCTCCGTTGAAGGCTGAATTCTTGACGATACCAACAATCAAACGTTTGGGTAACTGTCCTTGGAACAGATGATCTTCGATCATGGATCGCTGTCCAGCAGGAATGGTGAAGGTTTTCACTTCCACGCGTCGGATTGGATACTTGGCGGTCGTTCTGCTCAATGTCTGACTGATGTCGTTACCTACTTTAGGTAACACTTCTACGCGACGCACGTAGAGTCTGGCTTCTTCGATTTTGGTTTTGTAAGGGGAATTTTCTGCAGCCATCAAATGGAAAGCGGCACTGCTGCGATTCAGTCTCAAGCGGATATCCACCCCGTTCAGCAAATACTTTTCTTGTAACCACATGTCCAAATGCAAGCGATCCATCAGTTCTAAACTACGACTTAGATGAATTTTCTTTCGTCGTTCTACAAATCCCGTTGTATTTTGAGCATCCCCAGCAACTGTAATGCTGTTGAACCTAGTCGCTTGGTCAGGTTTCCATACCACGCAAGCATCCAGATGAGTGTTCTTGGCTTCTTTTCCGTACGTCAAGAGATTTTCCAGGTAGGCTCGATAAGGGTAAGTATCCATGCTGCTGCTGACCAGTTTGTTATTCAAGTACAAGTCCACTTCACTAAACAAGGAATGCATGAAATTATTGACGGGAGCTACTACATCATCATCGGCTAGGTCAGCGTTGGGTGGTTCGAACACTTTCACTTTTAAGTATAGGTAACTGCTATTCAGATCGATGTAATCTTCGGGCTGTCCTTTGATTTCAAACTCGATAGGAGCGGAATCGGTCAATGAGGAGACCGGGTGAAATTCCACCCACTGGGATTCTTGCATCGTCATCATGGTGGGGGGCATGGCAAACATATCCAGTTCCGTCTTGGAACAAGCACAAGACTCTCGGTGCATCATTTTTTTTGTTCTTTCTCAATAATCGAAAACGTCTAAGTCTCGAACGGTTCTTCTTTTCTTGGCCTTTCTAGCTTGAAGTCTGGTGAAAGGGTGTTTTCTGCGTCGTCTCTTTCTGCCTTGTCCTTGCTGAATGCCTGATTCGGTAGCGTGCAGGGCATTTATAGGTGTGTCTCGTCGGCCTAAAATGTCTTTACCCGTTTGCAGCAAGACATTTTTGCCTGCCCTCATGAAGGCTTCTTTAGGGTTTTGTTTGTCGATGATGACATTTTGGAGAAATTCTTTGCCTTGCGTCAGTGCCGCATCTTTCAAGGCGTGCAATCCGCGTGTCACCATCGGTTTCAACACTGGGGCCACCGAACGAAAGGCCGATTTTAACATATCTCCTAAACCGTGTTCTCGCTGTCGTGCAACCCCTCGGTACACTGGATACATGACTTACGAATCGTGAGAAAACCGTTTTCGAAAATGGAGTTTCACCGTGACTTTTCCTTTGGTGAATGGAATATTTTGTCCCAGATCTCCTTTTATAGCAATGTTGACCGTGTCCAAATATGACTTGCTGACGGGCAAATAATGAGGATGTACAAATTCCCGGTGGACGTGATAGGTGTTTCCACCTTCCTGGTCACTGGTTGTGGTACTATCCACTTTGAAAGGAATGACACGCAGTAACGGTACGGAGGTGTGTCCCACCACGTTGTACTCCACCACATCGGAGTACACAAACATCAAATTCAGTCCTTGGTTCAGTTCTACCGGTTTTCCAAAAGCTCTGTAAAAATCCATATTACTGTTGATCTTGGGGCTCCAATTGTTTGCGACCATTGTTGGATGTCCACCCAAAATTTCAAACAAACTACCATTGAACCTGAAGGACAACATTTGGGTATCCGGAAATTTCATCAGTAAGCGACGAGCCACTTTATGGTTTACTTTGTTTGTTCAGGGCTTTGCCAAAGGCTAACTCTAACCTGTCCGCAATAGTGTCCACCAAATGTTGGCCACTAAAAAAAAACCCTGCCGGAATTTTCAAGGTGTGGATACTGAAGGCTGGATTGCTGGCTGGTCTTGTGTCCCCTGAAAACCCGATTTTGTTGATTTCTTCCTCCAATTGGGCATTCAGGATTTCCACCTCAAAAAAGTTTTGCTTTTCAGTGATGTTTTTGATTTGTGTAGGGTAAATTATTTCTACTAAAGCCACTTCCCAATGGGCTTCGTGATCTAACGGGATGGCTTGAGGTAATTTGGCCGTGTAACAGCACAACGTGTTGTTGGGAAACACCTCCATGGAACTGTCACTGGGTAAGGTTAAGTAAAATTCGTTTTGGTGACTCATAATTCCAGAGTTCTGTGGCTCTCCGAGGGGTTACTGGACGTCAGAGGAGTGTCTCCGCCCAAAATGGGGTTCTGATTGTGGTTGGAGTGGTGACTGACACTGGCACTGGACACAAGGTTCCCGTTCGAGGAGAATTTCATGGAGGGATTGGGAAGCAGGTAACCGATGCAACTGCTCAATAAAATGGTCCACAATTGTTTGTCTCCTTGTTGCAAACTCAGATTGGCGATGGCTGCCCCGATGACACAATACACCACGAAGATTTGGCAGAAAAAGACGATTTGCGTTTTAGGCACACGTTCTCCACACCACACCCACAAGGGTTGTTTTTGTAAATCTTGCACAGAAGAACTGGGTGAAGAAGGAGTGGTCGACGTAGCTGCGTCTGCTGTGTGAAAGGGCATGATGGTCACTTCTTTTTATAGTCGATGACTTGCGAAGCGTCGATCCAAGAATCGAAACTGGGTGGATATCCTTTCCAACGTACTTTGACTTCTTTGACACGTCGTTTGCCCACTTTACGGGTTCTGCGTTCGAGAATGCTTTCGATGTCGTACACGTCGTCTTCTTTTTTGGTGACACGTTGTAACTCGGGTAAATAAAACGTTCCTTTGAGCACTTCTCCGTTCATGTCTTCCAATTTATAGACGGTAGGATGACGGCCATGCACTCGTCCAGTGACGCGAAACAATTCGGTCGTCCAGTTAGGTAAGTAACCTTTGTCGAAAGTGCGTTTGGTTTTGCCAATGCGTACCCAATCTCCTACGGTCAACTCTCCACTTTTCTTGGGGACAGCCCTCGTCGGGGACGTACCAAACAGGCGCTCAAACACCAGCACTTCGTTGTCGGGAGTCACTTCTTGCGGGGCACGTCCGATGCTTCGATGGTAAGATTGGTTGTACGCTTGCACCAGGTGCGGTAAGATGTCGATGTACTTCAGAGTGTGGTGATGCGTAAAATATTTCCACATGCGTTCTTTCAAAGTGCGTTGAAAACGTTCCACGATGCTGGCTTTGGTTTCGGGATTCTCGGTGGTAAAAAAATGAATGTCACGTTTCTTTAATTCTTTTTGGAAAGCTTGGTTCAGAAATTCGGTGCCTTTGTCCGTTTGCCATCGAAGAGGGTGACGACCGCTTTGTTTCAACACTCGTTGCAGGGCTCGCACTAACTCGCTGCTCGATTTGGAAGTCAAGGGCACGACCCAGGCAAATTTGGAAAAGACGTCGATGACACAACACAAATATTTGTAGCCACGATTGTAGCTGGCTAAATGAGAGACATCGGCTAAATCGGCTTGCCATTGATGATCGATGCCTTCCACTCGGGGGCGACTTCTGGCAAACTTGCGTCGAATGGGTTTGTGTAAAGTGTAGGTAGCTTGTTCTTGTAACCATCGTTGCACTTGAGGTAAACGGAGACTTTTCAGTCGAGTTTTGGCAGCACGATACAATTTTTGAACTCCTGCGTAACCTGCAGGATGGGAGGGATCGTAGTAAATGCTGGCTAAGACTTTTTCCATTTTTTTGGTGTGTTAATAAGTCACCCACTCTTCGGTGATGCTACTTTGGGTGGGACGAAAGGGTGGTTTGGAAACGGATTTACGTGTCCGATGGGCTACGGGAGTAGAAGTCGAAGGTAGTGGTGGAGGTGGAGGTGCCAATGGAATGGCTTTGGTCTTCTTTTCTTTTTTCACTTCTGGTTTCCCTTCTTTCTTTTTCACTTCTGTCGAAGGAGGAGTGGACATCATCTTTTTAACCCAAGCTTTCATTTCTTCTCGTTGGGGTGTGGGGGACGGGGTCAACCAGGATGCTGCAATCTTACTCGAAATGGGAGCTGCTGACGGTGTTTGAAACACTTCTCGCATCTCTTCTTCCTCAGGTCTTCGTGGGGTAGCATCTCTGGTGACCCCTGGGGATGGTAGTAGTGGTGGTGGTGGTGGTGGTAGTGATGATGGAGCTGGACTTTTCATCAAGGTCTTAAAATCTTTCAGAGTGGGTAGAGCTGTTTCGTCTAAAGCTTTCTGGTGAAAGAGTTGCAGTCGTTGCAAGAGTTGACCGTACTTTTGCGATTTTTCTGTTTCGGACAAATCTTGGCGATCCATCAAGGACTGCAATTCGTGTTGTAACTGGGACATCTCGCTCAAATTGGGATTGGGAGGTAAATGCGGGGTGCGTTGTTCTTGCCACCGATGGTATTCCATCCATCGTTTGTAAGGCACTAAAGCTAGTTTTCGTCCTTCCATCGGGTTGTCAGGGTCGATTCTGAGATCTTGGGACTTCCGAATGCCTTTTTATCTTGCTCCCACTAGTCCTCCCAACATGGTTCCCAAGACTCCTTTCAGTATGGGGCCTAACAAGAGAGGCAAAATGCCTCCACGTTGCACTAACATCTTCTTTTTTTGACGAATGGGAATTTTCTTTCGAACCATTTGGCGAAGAACGTGACGATGTTTGCTTAAGCATTGTTTCTGGTGTTTGGACAAAGGGATCGTGCCTTTCAAGACGTTCAAACAACATTCGCACACGGTATCGATGACCTCTTTGGAGGCTGTTTGAATGAGTTTTTTTCGTAGGGGTGGAGAAGCTTTGGACAGGACAGATAACATGTCCCCATGTTTGGCTAAACGTGGTGGCAGTCCTTTCCTTTTCTTTCCTTGGGGTTTTCTGGAGGGTGACATCTTTGAATCTTCAGGAGCACCAAAAAAACACTGATACCCTACTTGGTCACAGGCCTTTTTTATACTGGAACGCGTCGCCACTGATTGTCTTTACAGCGTATCAGTTTGAGGACAGGCATGACACGTCGTGCAGGGGTACGTAACGGACTAAATCGAGCCAGTTCTTGCTTGGACAAATCCAGTAAACTTTGTAACATGCCCGATCTTTCTTGGACTTTGATTTTGGGAGAAGGTACTTTGTGAGCAGCAGCCACTGCCACTAAATTGGAGGGTCCTGCCACTGGGGAAGTTCTTTTGGGGGTCATCAACGGAGAAGTTCTTGGTGTGATCAACGTCTCCAAGTACTCTTCAGTTCTGGGTGTCATCAACGGAGAAGTGGATGAACGTGAGGATGCCGGAGACGCAGTCACTGCCGTTGCAGGTCGTGGTTTGCAAGTGTAAGGTTGCGTCCTGGCCGAAGTGCCTCTCTTGCGACTAGTTTTCTTCTGTGGACTTTTCTTTTTCTGGGGACATTTTTTCTGTTTCTTTTTCTGGGGGCTTCTTTTCTTTTTCCGGGGTGGTGGTGTCTGGTAAGAGGAGGGTCCTGCCACTGGAGAAGTTCTCCTTGGGGACCTGGTCTTTTTCTTTTTCTTCCTGGGACTTCGTTGGACTTTTGTCTTGGGTATAACTTTGGGGGCATTAGGATCCCATCTTAAGAGTGAGCGAATGATGACCCCTCCTAGAGTACCGCTCCCTCCAGGTTTCAAAATGATTTGTTTTTTGGTTTGAGTGTCGATGCGGGGATCAGCCAGTTGGACCAAAGCGACTTTGTTTCGATCGAAAAAGCGTTTGGTTTGATGAGGAATCTGAATGATTCCTTGGAGTATTTGACGTGCCGTCACCGTGAACCATCGTAAGACTTCTTTGAGACTAGCTTCTAAGACACGAGCTCGTGTTTGTGGATTTTTTTCTCGACTGATGCCATACAAGGCACGAATCAATTTGACGGGAAGATGCGACTGAAGGGACGTCATGTTCACACTGTGTGTGAGACAGACGAAAAGGGTTTGAGGTTTTTATAGATTTTTTATGTGGCGTGAAATGAAGTCGAGGACGGAGACATGTACAGGACAGGCCCTCCGTCTTGGCACCAGTGGTGAAACAAGTGGGTACGAAATCGCAAATCCTCGGGGGTCGTAGGTTTCAAATCGACGAGTAAATAGGCGTGTGGTGTTTGAGTGGCATCGTCGTACGCCTGAGTCAGCCAAGGCGTTCCTAACTGTTTGGCTAAGACTTGCACTTGCGATTTATCTCGAGGGCTTTTAAACAAGACCACGTAATGAGCATTGAGACTGATGGTGCGATGGGCTTTACTTTGTTGAAACAAATTTTGGGTGATGTAAACGACACTGGCATTACGGTGATGCCCTTTGCGCGTGAACCACAGTTTGATTTCTTCTTGGTCTTCTCCTAACATGTCGTCGAAAATGACCAAATGGGTTTGACGGGAGTCAGAGACGATGCCGTCGTCTTCTTTAGGAATGCCTTCCACAAACACGATGGAATCGCCTTGACTTTCTCGCAAGAGGTTGTACGCCGATTGCCACTCTTTGTAACACCACACGATCCGTTGAGGTGGCCGATCGATCAAATGATGTTTATGTTCGATCAAACGTTTGACGAATTCGGTTTTGCCTGAACCGCTAGGTCCAGCAATGAGTATGTTAAAGGGATGGCGAAGATACAAAGCCTCCCAACTGGCACGATCTAAGTGTTCGTCAATGACTTTGACAGTGGAAGAAGAGGGAGCAGAGACAGTAGAGGTAGCCATTGTGTGAGAAATGTCACTTGTGACACGAAAACAAACAAGACAAGAGTTTATATACTTTTTCTGAACACGTTTATTGAATGTTTTTTTCAAACATGAACACGAAAGACAAAAATACATAAAAGCCAAAGGCTTAAGTACAACGATAAAAGGCACATGATAACTATTAACGTGGAATAAACACAAGTGTCTGTACAACAACATGTTTTGGGTAATGTTCTAACCAGTTCTATAGTAGGGGGTAAGGTCACACAAGTGTCCTCCCGAAAGGGTCTTTCAGGCCTGTCCACGACAGTCCTGTCCTGGGTGACGGGTTCTTCTGGCACCGTCACTAACACGGGTTGAAAAGTAACTTTTTTCCTTGAACAACTCTCGTGCATACTGGGCCACTTCTTGGGTCCAAGCCTCAAAACCCCATTCTTTCCAGGCACGGACATCTGTCCAATGGGGATGTAAGTCACAAGCTACACACACATCGTCATACACGTCTTGGGTACCTAAAAGTTGACGAATCTTTTTTTCCTGTTGAGGTCGAGAAGTATCCAGATGAAAACGCAAGGCTTTGAGCAAAAGGAGTTTTTCGTGACCATTTAAGGCCATTGAGGTGGTAAGTACTGATCGTAAAGAGTCCACAAAGAATCGGCTGGTAAACGAAATCCCAGAAAACAAGTCACTAAGACACACACAACTTGTCGTCCCAAATTGAATGGATAAAATTCTTGTAATAATTGATGGTAATGATCCACGGTTTGAATATGGTCATTGAGTACCTTCCACGGAATCTGTTGAATGATATGTGACATAATCCGTGGCATGGCAACTTGATTTTATAGTGTCTTTGTTTCGGAAGCAATAAAGGTAATTTCTAACCAAACACGTTCGTTCTCCAGTAGGGAATTTAAATGTTACATACTGTAACTGAAACGTCGGAGTTTGTCTAGATGTTTCGTCTTTTTCTAAGCAGATTCCATGTAACAAATGTTGGTAATCCTTTAACTCGTCTTCCTCAATACGTTGCAGTAAGCGAATCTCGAAGTAACCAAAACTACGAACGTCTGGTCCATCATCATTCACAAACTGAAAGTGTTCAACAAGGTCTGACCACTGAAAAAATTTCTGACGAATCAGTCCTCTTATACCATTCAGGTACCAGTGGTTAAAGATCTGGTGACGTAACGGATGCAATTGTTCTTTACGTTTCACTTGTATTTTCACCAGCTCTCGGTAAATCCTTTCTCTCAACTCCTCAGGCAAGCCCAAAATGTTCTCTTGTAAAGTATCCATAAGTATATACACTGTTTTTGGAATCGTTGGGTGGTGGCCAATAGCTTCGTTTAACTTTGTGCCTAATGTAATATCCACTCATAATCAGTCTTCTTGTACTTTGGAACATAGCATAATTTAAAAACGGATGAATCACTTTGAGTTTGCGTTTCACTTGTATTTTGATCAGTTCTCGGTAAATGCGTTCTCTCAACTCCACAGGCAAAGCACGAATGTTCTCTAGCAAAGTATCCATGAATAGGTCATACTAAATCCTCTTTGGTCTGACACAAGAAATGTACTCTTTGCACAAACATGGTTTTACTTCAGTGTCGAATTTAAATCGTTGAGTCACTAATCTACACATTACAATTCGTTCAGAAGTTTCCTCTTTCACCAAGTTGACATTGTGTTCAAGATGTTGGTAATTCGTTAACTCTTCCTCTGGAATTCGATGCAGTACGTTTACAATGATGTACCTACAATCGTCCATACCGAACCAATCCTTTTTAAAACTAGAGGATCGTTGATCAATGTCTGTCCGATGGAACACTTTCAATTGAATCAGTCCTTGTATAGCTTTCAGGTACCAGTGGTTCAAACACCGGTGACGTAACGGATGCAATCATTCTTTACGTTTCACTTGTATTTTGACCAGCTCTCGGTAAATGCGTTCTCTCAACTCCACAGGCAAAGCACGAATGTTCTCTTGTAAAGTATCCATGAACAGATTATTATGGTAAGAAGTTACTTCAATGTCTCGGTCCCACTAAGGGTAAGTAATGACAATTCGGTGACCATCGAGCATGTTCTACGTAGGCCGAATCTTGCGGTTCCCAGTGGTGAAGTGACACACCGCAACTGAAGCACTTGACTTTATCTCCTTCGCCCAAGTAGAAAAATCCGGCTCTGGCTAATTCTTCGCGGGTCGGTCCTCCCAGATACTTAGGCCATTTTCCTTTGAACGATTGAAGACGATTTTCAAAGTCGCAGTATTCCGACAAACGCACAGGGAACTAATATTCGTCTTTCACAGGTTCGTTTCGATGAGGGTTGGGTGACATGGGCAGGAGTTTGCTCAGGGCTAGATGACATCCGTAGGGGGGTAGACGTGAAGGTGAACATTCCCCTTTAAACCCAGTAAAGTGTCCAAGAGGACGAGCGGCATCACTTTCGCATCCCACAGGTTTGACACGCACAGCATCCCTTTCCATGATAGGGGTAGTGACACTAAAATTCCCATGATGCTTTACGGCATCGCTCATTCACAAGGTACAGCATCGGGTACCATCGCAAGGCTCACAATCGCATTCCACTTCAGAAGCTTCACACTTGAATTGTGCCTTTCTAAACAACTTGTTCTGTGTTTCTCTGAAAGTATTCATCTTGTTCGCTCGGTCTTGGTAGTCCCAATGAACTATCGATCTTGCCTAGGGTTCCTTTTTATATACAGACCAATACCGACGTGTCCATACGGTAAGGTTAAATGATTGGGAAGTCGAACTCGCTTCTGGTACACGATTTGATAGACTTTTTCCAAGGGCCGACTGACGATGTGGTGAGTGGGTAAACGTACAATCTTGTTCGGTTGATAGGTGGTCACTTTAAAGTGTCCATCCTCTCCCGATTGCAAGGCTTCTTTCAATACCCCAAAGTTGACCACTCGACTGGTACGATGATTCAGAGTCAGTCCTTTCACTTTGCACGTCGTGTGCACTTCTCCTTGTTTGTCACGGTATTCGTAGCCGTAATTTTTGGGACCACCACTGACGAAACTTAGAATCTTGTCGTCGGGATGCTCGTCTGTCCAGGCTCCTAAACGGTCTCCTTCGATGTTAGGGTGTTGCTGACCCGGTCGATCGATGTAGATGCAACTGTCCGTGTCAAAGTACAGGACGCGTTCCCCTAACAGTTCTAAAGCTTCGTACAATTTTAAGCGAGCATGGGCTGTCACGTAAGCCGCAATGATGACATTTCCAAAAGGGTCGTCTTGTACAAAGTCCAGATCTTCTTCGTAATTGACCAAGATCAAATCCTCTCGAACGACGTCCACGTGTTTCATGTATTTGGTTTTGTCGGGAATCATCTGGAAGTAGCGGGAAGGTTCTGTCAAATATTCCGTCTTGGGTAAACACGGTCGTTGTGCCATTTTACCCCACAAGCAATTTAACATCACTTTGGCAAACGATCGCCTGCCTTCGTTTTTCTCGATGTGGTCTAAAGAGATGCCTTCTTGTTCATAGTATTTTTCTTTGAATTGTATTTGGTCTTCGGGAGTGTGACACCAGGACGGATAGCCGCTGGCTTCTTGTTTCAGTTTCAAAAAGGCATCCACGTAGTCGGCGAAAATGCCTTTCTGAGTAGGGTCACCCTTGTGGTACTGTTGTGTCTTGGGAAAGTGGCAAATTTCGTACACTTCTAACAGTTGGTATCCCATGTCCAGAGCTTTGAATAATTCTACGCTGACCCAGGTTCCCGTCAAGGCACGTTGTTTCTGGCTGTGATGGCAAGGCTGGTCTTGGTTGCACGTTTCGGCACAAGTACGGCACAAGAGAAACACCAGTTTGCCTTGACAATGGTGAGGTAAGACGAGATGGTATAGGTTCGTGGGAGGCAAAACTTTACACTTGATCAAGCCTTCGTATTGTCGAATGTTTTTCAGGTCGATGTGTTCCGTCAGCAATTGCGGGTGCCCTACAGGAAAGCGACAATATTTGCACACGTAGGGATACAGCGAACACACGTCCAAGTATTTGATTTATTCTCCTTTCTCTTCGTCGGCTTGGTACAGCAAACAAGTGGCATTGGTCCTTCCTCCGTACAAACTATCCCTCGGGTTCAGCGGGTCCATGAACTGGTAACTTTCCACGAGACGTTTAAACTCGGGATCGGTTTTCATACGGTGATCGTACTCGTGTTCCCACATTTCCACCACTTGGTATCCTTGCTGTTCTAACTTTAGGCGTCGCTGACAAGTGTCCTGGTACAAGTCTTCCATGGTTCGTTGCAAAAACTGATTTTTAGTGCTACGGTCAGGGTAACAGACGGGACATCCGTGAAATAAGCAACCGTTAAATTCGTACACGATCTTGGGGTTTTCTAAGTCCCAGCCATCGACCGAATACATTCCGATGGTCTTTTCACCCCCTCCGTTGCGGGCATGCTGAATCCACTTGTCGTCCTTGTCGCACAAATAATGTAACCAACGTAGGGCTTTGACCGAGTATTGACGTTTGACATAGTTGGTCGTTTGAGGGCTGATGACAGCCACGGTGTTTTCAGGCATGAATCGTTGTCGATACACTAAGGAACACGCTTTGGCAATGGTGCAAGCTTCTTTCAAAGGATCGACCCCTCCGTGTTCCATGAACAGTTCGCGAAATTTTCCACAGCAACGCCGTAAAATGTCCACGTCGGAACGACAATACTTTAGCATTTCTTCCTGAAAGTCGAAAGGGTCCGAGGCGTGAGCCTGGTACCAAGCGTAGAAAGCTTCTCGTTGTTCGGTACGCATGTTGTCGGGGTCGTAATAGTGAGCCTCAGGTAAATGGGGTAGAACGGTGTGTTGATTGGCTTCCGTATTGAAAAAGTGTGGAAAGTACCCTTTAGCAATTTCTGTCATTCCAAACGTTTTAGGCATTCGGCTCAAAGGCATGGCCAAGTAACTCATCGAATCTTTAAACTGTACTTGTCCCACTTGCATGAAAATGATTTTGGCTCCGTTCAAAGTCACTTTAGGACGCTCGGTGCCTTGTTCCGTATAGTATCTCAAAAGAAACTGTCCATCGTATCCGGAGAAATTGTGAGCCATCACCGTGGCATGACGATGACAATCTCCGTAACGTTCGATGTCCTCTTGGCTCCACGTCTTGTCGATGGGGTTTAAGACCCATTGTGCAAAATCGGCTAACGTGTTCGGTCCCCGAAAGAATTTTTCACGCCCTCCAGGAATCTTGCTGCAGTGAGGGCAATGACTGAAGATAGGTTCTTGAATGCACTTCTCGCACGCTCGATGAGCCACGCAGAAATTAGGAATGTGAATGCCAGTCTCTTGCATGCATTCGAAATCGAAAAAGATGAAATTGCCTTTCTTCTTGTGACCGTCCTCTTTCTCTGGTGGAGGTTGGTATTTTTGCACGTAGCATTGGTGTTCCAAGTCCACGATGTGGTGACAAATGTGACATTTTTTCTTTCCTCGACATGCGTGTGCCTTGGCATTATTGGTACATAGGCCTTGTCCACAGGTAGGGAACAATCTCAGGAGTTGACAAGCACATTTCTTCTGTGAACCTTGCGTCTTCAAATGTTGTTGGTAACAGGTAGGGCTGACAAACGTGCGCAGACAAGTTGAACAAGGCACTGGTTCTTCGCTCAGACAGGGTGGAGAGGCCAAACATCCTGGGCATTTCGATCCACAATGTTTGTGTTGCTCTCGATTATTATAACCACGGTCACATTTCTCACAGTAATATCTGTATCCTAGGAATCCGGTGATGGTGGTAATGGTATCGAAATGGTCATCGTGATAATAAACATGAATGTATTTTCCGTCCTTAAAATCTTGGCCTCGAAACAACAGAGGCCCGCGCATTTCTTGAGGGTGCACTTTCAAGGTGTAGCGTGGAGCTAGGGCATCTTGCAATTTTTGCATCTCAGGAATGCCACAGGGTGTGTCTTTGGACAGTCCGGCTTGTTGTAACAGGAGTTCTGCTTCGTTTCGTTGTTTGGCTCGATCGGAACGTTGAATAGTTTTCCAGGTTCTTTTCCATTATACCGTGTCGTTCCTGTTGGCATAGGTTCGCCCCACCACGATGGCACGGGCTAAACACATCTGGTCATGAGTGTTGTTAATTCGGACGAGACTCTTTTTGGTGTTGCGAAGGTCGTCCACCAATAACATCTTTTTGCGTCCTGTCCCTTGAGGAGAAGAGACGTGGGTCATGTCCAATGTGGCTTTTCCGTCGGTGATGTCAAACAGGTCATTAGATTGTTGTACGTGTTGAATCTTGTCCATGACTTTGGAAGCAGTCAATTCTGCAGGGGTGCTAAACTCGATCCAAACAGGGGATTTCAAACCGTCATGTTGTATGGAAAGTCTCAAGCGATCGTCTTCTTTGGGTTGACATTGTCGCTTGAGTGCGGTGAGCAAAGAATCCCACACCCCAGTGATGAACACTTCTGCTTTCTCTAACGGTACTTCAGCCTTGAAATCTTTAAACTTCACTGTGTATTTGTAAGCCGTGGTTCTAAATTTTCTAGAGGAGCGCTTTTCCGTCTCTCGAATGGAATAGTATTTTTCAGGGTTGACTAAGGGTGGTGAACTTGGTTTAGAGGTTTCAAATTCTGGTTCACTCATGTCCTCTTCAAAATCACTGGCATGAATTTGTGCCAAGATTTCAGCTCTGGTACGAGGCGATAGATCACGTTTCTGCCTCTTACTTTCTTCTTCTTCTTTCTTCTCGAATGAATAGGATCGTTTCATCTTGAGTGCAAAACGTCAAATGACTCAAGTTTAAACACCATAGACTAATTTATAGTCATGGCAGACCAGCATATATAAAAAGGGTGTGTGTCTTGTCCTTTCACTATTCATTTCACTCTCAAGCCGAGCACAACGATGGAAGAGACTAACCAAATCGAACGTTTCGTCAGAGCTTTGCGAGGGGTCATTAGAAAATTCTCTTCAGACCAGCCCACGGACTACTCTCCTTCCTTTCGAGATAAAAGTCAAGATACTTGCTATATCTGTAAGAAGAAAGGGCATTGGTCTTCAGAGTGTCCAGACCGTCAAAAAAGAAAAAAAACAGGGGCTAAAAAAGACAAAAGTCAAGATACCTGTTATTATTGTAAAGAAAAATGACATTGGTCTCCAGATTGCCCAAAAAAGAAACAAGACGAGTCAGAAGAAAAGAGGAATTCTTCAGAAGAAGAGAGGGATTCTTCGGAAGAACAGAGGGATTCTTCGGAAGAAGAGAGGGATTCTTCAGAGGAAGAAGAGGAAGAAAGAAGACAATTCTATTTAAAAGAGGCAAAGAAACAGGAGAAGAAAAGAAGAAGGGAAGAAAATGAGGAAAAAACGGTAAGAAATTCAAAAAACAGAGAGACTAAATAAGGAGAAAGAAGAAGTCAATGAACTTTTAATTAAAGTGTTCTGTTGTGAATTGTGAATTGGTTTGTAAAAAAAATGGATAAAAGAATAAATTAATGATATAAGGTAAGTGTCTTTGAGTTTTGATTTTAAAATAAGAAGCTACACTCACGCACTCATACACAGACACGTACTATAAGGGTAAAATGGGTGGGGGTTTTATTGAGTTATTGGCAAATTGAAATTGTATTTCTTTTCGAGAAATGTGGGTGGCCCTGAAAAGGGCCTTTTTTATTTTGGTGTAGGGGTGAGTTTAAGCAATCAACTTTAACTGCCTTAAGCCTTTGCCGCGGCCAAGGCCTACTTCTGGACTGCGTAATGTTGATGATGATGATGATTGGGTTGAAATCACTAAGGGTGGTACGGTAGGCTTAGTCACAGGGTTGACGTGTTTAGCTCGGGAAGGTCGTATTCTCTTCGGTCGTAATAAAGAAGTCTGATACATTTGTTTCAGACTTCTTAACTCCGCTAAAATGTCCAACAGTACCGTGACCGTTTGATTTTCACCCTCTTGTTTCTTTGCTGCTACTTCTTCTTGCTGTTGTTGCTGTTGTTTTTTTCTTACCTCTTCTTCTTGCTGCTGTTGCTGTAGGAGAAAAGCTTGTTCCGCTTCCTTTTGTCGTTGTATAAATTTCTCCAATTCTTCTTTCTGTCTCTGTCTAAAATTCTCCACTTGCGGTAATGAAGAAGGTAACGAAGGTTCCGGAACAAATTCTTGCGAGGAGAGAAAATCCACAAAATCCCAATTCACCTCTTCTGAAAGTAAGTCCGGGTTCCCTTGGGCGGTCTCCCCTGTTGGTGCACCCCAATGGATCGTTTTCTGAATTTCCGTCATGTTGAATCACTGTCGCATAGATTGACTGCACTCAAGCGCTAGCGAATCTATATAGATCACGTGACGTCACAGACTGTTCTCTTCGGATTGGATGCGAGCTGACTGAATTTTGTAACGCGTGTTTTGATTGGTGAATGAACTCAATCTGTTTCAATCCTACCTCTACCTATAAATAAGCGCAGTTCACTGCATTGATTCACCTGTTCTCGTCGCTTCAAAATGTGGACCACAGTTGAGTCATCCACCCTTGTGTCTTCCATGATGTTTAGGACCGACATGCTCATGTATGTCCGATCCAAGTGGACCGTTGTCCACAGGACAAACACCAGCCTGTGGATACGTAGGATCTACGTTGAAAGACAAGGATGCCTGAAAAGAGTGCTGATTTACGGGCCAACAGTGAGACGCAGCCTAAGGACAAGAAGAAGACCAATGCGGTGCCCTTTATGTTAATGGATACATTAACATAAACCCAAAGGCCCTTTTCAGGGCCAGCCATATTTCTCGAAAAGAGATAGCCTTTCAATTGCCTACCCCTTTTTTTTAAAAAATTTAAAAAAAAAAAAAAAATCCCATATTCAATTCCCCTTGTCCCTAAACAAGCCCAAACTCTATTCCCCATGTTAAATTCCCCTTGTCGCTAGAGTGACCCACGATTTCTTCCCATGTTAATTCCCCTTGTCGCTAAAGTGGCCCAGGGTTTTTCGGTAATGTTAAATTTCCCTTGTCGCTAAAGTGGCCCGGGGGGGGGGTCTGTAATGCTAATTCGCATTGTCGCTAAGGTGGCCCACTTAACTACTCACATCTGACCTTAAAATGTGGCCTTGACCATAGAGATAAAATGGTAACGTTGTTTTTGAGATACCTTGTGATAAGCTTTCAAACTAAGTATGTTGTCGATTTTCCTATTGACGACTTTCCTACTGAATGGAACGCGGAAAGAAACACAGACACAGAGCAATTTTTGTACGGAGAGAATAACGGATATAGCTCATTGAGTAGTGAGTTTTTCACCCACGTGCTGAAATATATCCGTTTTTTACTCGGAACATGCTAACGATATCGTTTTATATCAAGCTGAAATTGTTGGCTCACTAATGTGTACGACAGACAGAACTAGTATATTTCTTATGGTATCCGCTATATGGTACTCTGTTTACCGTTTATGTTCTGCAATGCTTGGTGCAGGAGCGTAGCTAGACCATTTGTGGTCATAATCAAGTATAGAATAACGAAGGCTTTCCCCGGTAGTGAATGGGGATACCGTAGGGACAATGGGACTTACCATTAAAAACATGAGAGTTGTACCCTGGGTGCTAGGTAAAATTTAACATTAGAGAAAAAAATTTGTACCCTAGGGACAATGGGAATTTAACATGGGACTATAGTTTGGGTCTGTCTAGGGACAAGGGGAATTGAACAAGGGAATAGAGTTTGGGTCTGTCTAGGGACAAGGGAAATTAACATAGGAAATTGAAACAGGGAGGGTCTATATTTTTGTATTTAAAAAAATAAAAATAAAAAAATAAAAATAAAAAAGGGGTAGGCAATTGAAAGTCAAGATCTTTTCGAGACCTATGAGTGGCCCTGAAAAGGTCCTTTATGTTTATGTTAATATACCCTTAACATAAAGGGCATCTGTGACATCTTCTTCTTCTTAAGCTTCGCCTAACTGTTGGGCCATAGATTAGTACTCTCTTGAGGCATCCTTGCCTCTCCACATAGACTCTTCGTATCCATAGGCTGGTGTCGGTCCTATGGACAACTGTCCACTTGGATCGGACATACATTGGTATGTCCGTCCTGAACATCATCGAAGACACAAGCGTAGAAGATTGAACGTCGGTCCACATGTTGAGGCGCCGAGAACAGGTGAAGAAATGCAGTGAACTTCACTTATTTATAGGGAGAGGAAGGATTGAAACGGATTGAGTTCGTTGACCAATCCAAACACGCGTTACAAAATTCAGTCAGCCCACATACAATCCGAAGAGAGCAGTCTGTGCGCAGTCAATTCATGCAACAGTTTTTCAACATGACGGAAACTCAGAAAACGATAAATTGGGGTGCACCAGCCGTGGAGACCACCCAAGGGAACCCGGACTTACTTTCAGAAGAGGTGAATTGGGATTTTGTGGATTTTCTTACCTCGCAAGAATTTGTTCCGGAACCTTCGTCACCTTCATTACCGCACGTGGAGAATTTTAGACAGAGACAGAAAGAAGAATTGGAGAAATTTATACAACAGCAAATGGAAGCGGAACAAGCTTTTCTGCTACAGCAACAGCAGCAAGAAGAAGAGGTAAGAAAAAAACAGCAACAAGAAGAAGCTGCAGCAAAGAAACAAGGGTGTGAAAATCAAACGATCACGGTACTGTCAGACATTTTAGCGGAGTTAAGAAGTCTGAAACAAATGTATCAGACTTCTTTATTATGACCGAAGAGAATACGACCTTCCTGAGCTAAACACTCCAACCCTGTGACTAAGCCTACCGTACCACCCTTAGTGATTTCAACCAAATCATAAACATCATCAACAGTACGCAGTCCAGAAGTAGGCCTTGGCCGTGGCAAAGGCTTAAGACAGTTAAAGTTGATTGCTTAAACTCACCTCTGCACCAAAAAAGGCCCTTTTAAGGGCCACCCACGTCTATCGAAAAGAGATACACTTTCAATTGCCAACATCCATTCAAACTCAAAAGAAAATAACCATTTTACCCCTATAGTACGTGTGTATGAGTGTGTGAGTGTACGTTCTTATTTTAAAATCAAAACCCAAAGACACTTACCTTTTTATACCTAATTTATTCTCTTATAAATATTTACAATCCAATTCACAATTCACAACAGAGCACTTTAAAAAGTTCATAAACTTCTTCTGTCTCATTTTTTCACTCTCTGTTTTTTCAATTTCTTCACCATTACAGTCTTTTCCTCCTCTTCCTCCTCACTTTCTTCCCTTCTTCTTTTCTTGTCCTGTTTCTTTTTCTTCACCTCTCTGTTTTCTTCCTCTTCTTCCTCTGAAGAATCCCTCTGTTCTTCTGACTCCTCTTGTTTCTTTTTTGGGCAATCTGGAGACCAATGTCCTTTTTCTTGACAGTAATAACAGGTATCTTGACTTTTGTCTTTTCTAGCCCCTTTTTTTCTTTCTTGACGGTCTGGACACTCTGAAAACCAATGCCCTTTCTTTTGACAGATATAGCAAGTATCTTGACTTTTATCTCGAAAGGACGGAGAGTAGTCAGTCGGCTGGTCTGAAGAGAATTTTCGGATGACCCCTCGCAAAGCTCTGATGAAACGTTCGATTTGGTTAGTCTCTTCCATCGTTGTGCTCGGTTTGAGAGTGAAATGAATAGTGGAAGGACAAGACACACACCCTTTTATATACGCTGGTCTGCTATGACTATAAATTAGTCCATGGTGTTTAAACTTTAGTCATTTGACCTTTTCCTTTCAAGATGAAACGATCCAATTCATTTGAGAATAAAGAAGAAGAAAGTAAGAGGCAGAAACGTGATCTATCTCCTCGTACCAGGGCTGAAGTCTTGGCACAAATTAATGTCAGTGATTTTGAAGAGGACATGAGTGAACCAGAATCCAAACCCTCTAAACAAAGTTCACCACCCTTAGTTAACCCTGAAAAGTACTATGACATTCGAGAGACGGAAAAGCGTCCCTCTAGAAAATTTAGAACCACGGCTTACAAATACACGGTGAAGTTTAAAGATTTCAAGTCCGACGTACCGTTAGAGAAAGCAGAAGGGTTCATCACCGAGATGTGGGATTCTTTGCTCACCACACTCAAGCGACAATGTCAACCCAAAGAAGACGATCGCTCGAGACTTTCCATACAACACGACGGTTTGAAATCCCCTGTTTGGATCGAATTTAGCACCCCTGAATATTGACAGCTTCCAAAGTCATGGACAAAATTCAACACGTACAACAATCCAATGACCACTTTGACATCACCGATGGAAAAGCCACACTGTCCATGACCCACGTCTCTCCTCCTCAAGGGACTGGACGCAAAAAGATCTTATTGGTGGACGAGCTTCTCAGCACCAAAACAAGTCTCGTCCGAATTAACAACCCTCAAGACCAGATGTGTTTAGCCAGGGCTATCGTGGTGGGACGAATCTATGCCAACAAAAACGACACGGTAGAATGGAAAAGAGCTTGGGAAAACATTCGAAAATCGGACCGAGCCAAACAACGAAACGAAGCAGAACTCCTGTTGCAACAAGCCGGCTTGCCCAAAGACACACCCTGTGGCATTCCTGAAATGCAAAAATTGCAAGATGTCCTAGATCCACGCTACACCTTGAAAGTGCACCCTCAAGAAGTGCGCGGACCTCTGTTGTTTCGAGGCCAAGACTTTAATTACGGAAAATATATTCACCTCTATCATCACGATGAACATTTTGATACCATTACCAGTATCACCGCATTCCTGGGACACGGTTATTACTGTGAGAAATGTGACTATGGTTATAACAATCGAGAACAACACAAGCATTGTGGATCGAAATGCCCAGGATGTTTGGCCTCTCCACCCTGTCTGAGGGAAGGACAAGAACCAGTGCATTGTTCAACTTGTCTGCGCACGTTTGTCAGCCCTACCTGTTACCAACAACATTTGAAGATGCAAGGTTCACAGAAGAAATGTGCTTGTCAACTGCTGAGATTGTGCCCTACGTGTGGACAAGGCATACGTACCAATAGTACCAAGGCACACGTATGTTCAGGAAAGAAAAAATGTCACATTTGTCACCACATCGTGAACTTGGAACACCAATGCTACGTGCAAAAATACCAATCCCAACCAGAGAAAGAAGACGGTCACAAGAAGAAAGGCAATTTCATCTTTTTCGATTTCGAATGCATGCAAGAGACCGGCATTCACATTACTAATTTCTGCCTGGCTCATCGAGCGTGCGAGAAGTGCATTCAAGAACCTATCGTGAATCATTGCCCTCACTGCAGCAAGATTCCTGGAGGACGTGGAAAAATCTTTCGGGGACCGAACACGCTAGCCGATTTCGCACAATGGGTCTTAGACCCCATCGACAAGACGTGGAGCCAAGAGGACATCGAACGTTACGGAGATTGTCATCGTCATGCCACGGTGATGGCTCACAATTTCTCCGGATACGATGGACAGTTTCTTTTGAGATACTATACGGAACATGGCACCGAGCGTCCTAAAGTGACTTTGAACGGAGCCAAAATCATTTTCATGCAAGTGGGACAAGTCCATTTTAAAGATTCGATGAGCTACTTAGCCATGCCTTTGAGTCGAATGCATAAAACGTTTGGAATGACAGAAATGGCTAAAGGATACTTTCCACACTTTTTCAATACGGAAGCCAATCAACACACCGTTCTACCCCATTTGCCTGAGACTCACTATTACGACCCCGACAACATGCGTACCGAACAACGAGAAGCTTTCTACGCTTGGTACCAGGCTCACGCCTCGGACCCTTTCGACGTTCAGGAAGAAATGCTAAAGTATTGTCGTTCCGATGTGGACATTTTACGTCGATGCTGTGGAAAATTTCGAGAACTGTTCATGGAACACGGAGGAGTCGATCCTTTGAAAGAAGCTTGCACCATTGCCAAAGCGTGTTCCTTAGTGTACCGGCAACGATTCATGCCTGAAAACACCGTGGCTGTCATCAGTCCTCAAACGATCAACTATGTCAAACGTCAATACTCGGTCAAAGCCCTACGCTGGTTACATTACTTGTGCGACAAGGAAGACAAATGGATTCAGCATGCCCGCAACGGAGGGGGCGAAAAGACCATCGGAACGCATTCGGTCGATGGCTGGGACTTAGAAAACCCCAAGATCGTGTACGAGTTTAACGGTTGCTTATTTCACGGATGTCCCGTCTGTTACCCTGACCGTGGCACTAAAAATCAGTTTTTACAACGAACCATGGAAGACTTGTACCAGGACACTTGTCAGCGACGCCTAAAGTTAGAACAGCAAGGATACCAAGTGGTGGAAATGTGGGAACACGAATACGATCACCGTTTGAAAACCGATCCCGAGTTTAAACGCCTCGTGGAAAGTTACCAGTTTATGGACCCCCTGAACCCGAGGGATAGTTTGTACGGAGGAAGGACCAATGCCACTTGTTTGCTGTACCAAGCTGACGAAGAGAAAGGAGAAGAAATCAAATACTTGGACGTGTGTTCGCTGTATACCTACGTGTGCAAATATTGTCGCTTTCCTGCAGGGCACCCGCAATTGCTAACGGAACACATCGACCTGAAAAACATTCGACAATACGAAGGCTTGATCAAGTGCAAAGTTTTGCCTCCCACGAACCTATACCATCCCGTCTTACCTCACCATTGCCAAGGCAAACTGATGTTTCCTTTGTGCCGTACTTGTGCTGACACGTGCAACCAAGATCAACCTTCTCATCACATCCAGGAAGAACGGGCTTTGACGGGGAAGTGGGTCAGCGTAGAATTGTTCAAAGCTTTGGACATGGGATACCAACTGTTAGAAGTGTACGAAATTTGCCACTTTCCCAAGACACAACAATACCACAAGGGTGACCCCAAGCAGAAAGACATTTTCGCCGACTACGTGGATGCCTTTTTGAAACTGAAGCAAGAAGCCAGTGGCTATCCGTCCTGGTGTCACACTCCCGAAGACCATAATACATTCAAAGAGAAATACAGGGCACAAGAAGGCATTACTTTAGATCACATCGAGAAAAACGAAGGCAGGCGATCGTTTGCCAAAGTGATGTTAAATTGCTTGTGGGGCAAAATGGCACAACGACCGTGTTTACCCAAGACGGAATATTTGACCGAACCTTCCCGCTATTTCCAGATGATTCACAACAAAACCAAATTCATGAAACACGTGGACGTCGTTCGCGAGAATTTGATCTTGGTCAATTACGAAGAAGATCTGGACTTTGTACAAGACGACCCCTTTGGAAATGTCATCATTGCGGCTTACGTGACAGCTCATGCTCGCTTAAAATTGTACGAAGCTTTAGAACTGTTAGGGGAACGTGTCCCGTACGTTGACAAGTACAGTTGCATTTACATCCATCACCCGAGTCAACATCACCCTGACATCGAAGGAGACCGTTTAGGAGCCTGGACAGACGAGCACCCCGACGACAAGATTTTAAGTTTCGTCAGTGGTGGTCCTAAAAATTACGGCTACGAATATCGGGACAAACAGGGAGAAGTGCACACGAAGTGTAAAGTGAAAGGATTGACTCTGAATTATCGCACCAGTCGAGTGGTCAACTTTGGAGTATTGAAAGAAGCCTTGCAGTCTAGAGAGGATGAACACTTTAAAGTGACCACCTATCAGCCCAACAAGATTGTACGTTCACCCACTCACCACATCGTCAGTCGACCCTTGGAAAAAGTCTATCAAATCGTGTACCAGAAGCGAGTGCGGCTTCCCAACCACTTTACTTTTCCGTATGGACATGTCGGTATAAAACATTGGCTGTAAGATGATAGCCACCCACCAGAAGTATGACTTCGCCACAGCAAGAATCGAGTGAGAAATCCAGTGAGAACTCCAAGTTCAAACCCTACCATTTTCCGGTCTTCTTACCTGACTATTGTGATTGTTCCCGTCGATTGGAAACGTTTCAAGCCTACGGATAGGGAAGGATTACCTTCTTCGAATGTTTTAGCTAGAACAGGATTTGTCTACTTGGGACCTGAGTCTGGATTGGGATACGAAGTACAGTGTTTCGCTTGCGGACTGAAGTTACGAATGGATCTATGTATCTATAAAGATTCAGCTATTTTGGAACATACTCGATGGTCTCTGCACTGCCCTTACCTTTCTATGGCTTTTCCACCCATTACACTACGGTACAATTATGACGGTACCTTAGAGACGGTACCTTCCAAAACTAGACATAAAAAAGGAACGATGTACAAGCTTGAGACTGCATTGCGACTAGTATAAAAAGGGGCTATGGTCAAGATCGATAGTTCATTGTGACTACCAAGACCAAGCGAACAAGATGAATACTTTCAGAGAAACACAAAACAGGTTCAGACAGGCACAATTCAAGTTTGGGGCCTCTGAAGTGGAATGCGATTGTGAGCCTTGCGATTAGAACGATTATGTACGTTGTGACCTTAGCGATTCCGTAAAGCATCATGGGAACTTTGTTCTCACTACCCCTATCATGGAAAGTGATGCTGTGCGTGTCAAACCTGAGGGATGCGAAAGCGATGCCGCTCGTCCTCTTGGACACTTTAGTGGGTTTCGTTTTAAAGGTAAATGTCCACCTTCACGTCTACCTCCCTTCGGATGTCATCCAGCCCTGAGCAAACTCCTGTCCATGTCACCCAACCCTCATCGAAACGAACCTGTGAAAGACGAATATTCGTTTCCTGTGCGTTTGTCGGAATACTGCGACTTTGAAAATCGTCTTCAATCGTTCAAAGGAAAATGGCCTAAGTATCTGGGAGGACCGACCCCCGAAGAATTAGCCAGAGCCGAATTTTTCTACTTGGGCGAAGGGGATAAAGTCAAGTGCTTCAGTTGCAGTGTGTCACTTCACCACTGGGAACCACACGATTCGGCCTACCTAGAACATGCTCGTTGGTCACCGAATTGTCATTACTTACCCTTAGTGGGACCGAGACATTGAAGTAACTTACCATGTCGTTGAAGAAGAAACCAAACTGGTTAGGAGTCAAATGTTGGGCATCACCAAGACCAGTATTTAAACTTCATTTCAAAAGCGATATTGAATCATTACCTAAAGAACTGCAAGAGAAGATTTACAAAGAAGTTTGGCAGGGGCTTGCCAGAGTGAAATCTCAATGGGTGACTGTAGAACTTTTATGCCGAGAAATTCACAAGAGGAAAGTGAAAAAAGTCAACCACTGTGTTAGATTTCTCTGGGTCAAGGGTGCATTCATCCTATTATATTACTCTAAACCGTTTACATCAAAAGAGTTCAATGAGATTCTTGAACTTTACCGGAGTGGCAGTGGTCAGAAATTACTCACTATGTGGATTACTTTTGCTCTAGGAAAAGAGTGTGAATTGTACGGACTGACCTATTCATGGATACTTTACAAGAGAACATTCGTGCTTTGCCTGTGGAGTTGAGAGAACGCATTTACCGAGAACTGGTCAAAATACAAGTGAAACGTAAAGAACGATTGCATCCGTTACGTCACCGGTGTTTGAACCACTGGTACCTGAATGCTATACAAGGACTGATTCAGTTGAAAGTGTTCCATTGGACAGACATTGACCAACGACCCCCTAGTTTTAAAAAGGATTGGTTTGCTATTGATGATTCTATCTACTACATTGTAAACTTACTGCATCGAATTCCAGAGGAAGAGTTAACGAATTACCAACATCTTTTGCACAATGTCAACTTAGTGAAAGAGGAAACTTCTGAACGAATTGTAATGTGTAAATTAGTGATTAAACGATTTAAATTCGACACTGAAGTAAAATCATGTCAGCGCAAACGGTACATTTCTTGTGTCAGAAAGAGGATTTAGTATGACCTATTCATGGATACTTTACAAGAGAACATTCGTGCTTTGCCTGTGGATTTGAGAGAACGCATTTACCGAGAGCTGGTCAAAATACAAGTCAAACGTAAATAACAAATGAATCCGTTACGTCACCGGTGTTTGAACCACTGGTATTCTGAATGGTATAAGAGAACTGATTCGTCAGAAATTGTTTCAGTGGTCAGACCTTGTTCAACACTTTGAATTAGTGAATGATCGAAATGTTCATCATTTTGGTTACTTCGAGATTCACCTAGTGCAACGCATTGAGGAAGCCGAGTTAAAGGATTACAAAGGTCTATTACGTGGAATCTGCTTAGCGGAAGAGGAAACTTCTAAACGAAGATTGAACTGTAGGTTACAGTTTGGAGTATTTACATTTCCCACTGGAGAACGAAGATCTCTGGCTAAAAAGTACGTGTATTGCTTCCGAAACAAAGAGACTATAAAAACAGGAATCCATGCCACGACTTTTATCACATGTGATTGAACAGATTCCGTAGAAGGAACTCAATGACCATATTCAAACCGTGGATCATTACCATCAATTATTGCAAGAACTGTATCCATTCAATTTGGGACGACGCATAGTGTGTGTCTTAGTGACTTTTCTGGGATTTCGTTTACCAGCCGAGTCCTTGTGGACTCTTTACGAACAGTACTTACCACCCAAATGGACTTAAATGGTCACGAAAGACTCCTTTTGCTCAAAGCCTTGCGTTTTCATCTGGATACGTCTCGACCTCTACGGGAAAGAAAGATTCGTCAACTTTTAGCTACCCAAGACGTGTATGACGATGTGTGTGTAGCTTGTGACTTATACCCCCATTGGACAGATGTCCGTGACTGGAAAAAAAGGAGGTTTTGAGGCTTGGACCCAAGAAGTTGCCCAGTATGCATGAGAGTTGTTCAAGGAAAAAAGTTACTTTTCAACCTGTGTTAGTGACAGTGCCAGAAGAAGAACCCGTCACCCAGGACAGGACTGTCGTGAACATGCCTGAAAGACCCTTTCGGGAGGACACTTGTGTGACCTTACCCAATATAGAACTGGTCAGAACATTACCCAAAACATGTTGTACAGACACTTGTGTTTATTCCACGTTGATGGTTTTCATGTGCCTTTTATCGTTGTACTTAAGCCTTTGGCTTTTATGTATTTTTGTCTTTCGTGTTCATGTTTAAAACATTCAATAAACGTGTCCTGAAAAAGTATATAAACTCTTGTCTTGTCTGTTTTTCGTGTCACAAGTGACATTCCTAACACTATGGCTACCTCTGCTGTCTCTGCTCCCTCTTCCTCTTCTGTCAAAGTCATCGACGAACACTTAGATCGTGCCAGTTGGGAGGCTTTGTATCTTCGCCATCCCTTTAACATGCTCATCGCTGTACCTAGCGGATCAGGCAAAACCGAATTCGTCAAACGTTTGTTCAAACATAAACATCATTTGATCGATCGGCCACCTCAATGCATCGGGTGGTGTTGCAAAGAGTGGCAATCGGCGTACAGCCTCTTGCGAGAAAGTCAAGGCGATTCCATCGTGTTTGTGGAAGGCATTCCTAAAGAAGACGACGGCATCGTCTCTGACTCCCGTCAAACCCATTTGGTCATTTTCGACTACATGTTAGGAGAAGACGAAGAAGAAATTAACCTGTGGTTCACGCGCAAAGGACATCATCGTAATGCCAGTGTCGTTTACATCACCCAAAATTTGTTTCAACAAAGTAAAGCCCATCGCACCATTAGTCTCAATGCGCATTACGTGGTCTTGTTTAAAAGCCCTCGAGATAAATCGCAAGTGCAAGTCTTAGCCAAACAGTTAGGAACGCCTTGGCTGACTCAGGCGTACGACGATGCCACTCAAACTCCACACGCCTATTTACTCGTCGATTTGAAACCTACGACCCCCGATGATTTGCGATTTCGTACCCAATTGTCTCACCACTGGTGCCAAGACGGAGGGCCTGTCCTGTACACGTCTCTGTCCTCGACTTAATTTCACTCAACAAAAAAATCTATAAAAACCTCAGACACTTTTCGTCTGTCTCACCCAGTTTTGAATATGACGTCCCTTCAGTCGCATCTTCCCGTCAAATTGATTCGTGCCTTTTATGGCATCAGTCGAGAAAAAAATACACAAATACGGGTTCGTGTCTTAGAAGCTACTCTCAAAGAAGTCTTACGATGGTTCACGGTGAGGGCATGTCAGTTACTGCAAGGGATCATTCAGATTCCTCATAAACCAAACGCTTTTTTGATCGAAACAAAATCGCTTTGACCCAACTGGCCGATCCCCGCATCGACACTCAAACCAAAAAAACAGATCATTTTGAAACCTGGAGGGAGCGGTACTCTAGGCGGGGTCATCATTCGCTCTCTCTTAAGATGGGATCCTAATGCTCCCAAACTTCTCCCCAAGAAAAAAGCCAAACCAAGCTCCAAGAAGAAAAAGAGCCACGGTGTCAAGACGAAGTCCCCAAGGAGACCCGTGTCTTCAAGAACTTCTCCAGTCACGGGACCCTCCTCTTACCATTCACCACCCCGGAAAAAGAAAAGCCCCCAGAAAAAGAAACAGAGAAAAAGTCCCCAGAAAAAGAAAAGTCCACAGAAGAAAACTAGTCGCAAGAGAAGCACATCGGCCAGGACGCAACCTTACACTCACAAACCACGACCTGCAACGGCGGTGACCGCGTCTCCGGTAGCCTCAGGTTCATTCACTTCTCCGTTGATGACACCAAGAACTGAAAAGTACTTGGAGACGTTGATTACACTAAGAACTTCTCCGTTGATGACCCCAAGAAAAGCCCCAGTGGCAGGACCCTCCAATTTAGCGGCAGTGGCCGCTGCTTACAAAGTACCTTCTCCCAAAATCAAAGTCCAAGAAAGATCGGGCATGTTACAAAGTTTACTGGATTTGTCCAAGCAAGAACTGGCTCGATTTAGTTCGTTGCGTACCCCTGCATGACGTGTCATGCCTGTCCTCAAGTTGATACGACGCAAAGACAATCAGTGGCGACGCGTTCCAGTATAAAAAAGGCCTATGATCAAGTAGGGGTATCAGTGTTTTTTGTGCTGAAGACTCAAAGATGTCACCCTCCAGAAAACATCTCTCTTCTAAACCCCAAGGAAAGAAAAGGAAAGGACTGCCTCCTCGTTTAGTCAAACATGGGGACATGTTATCTGTCCTGTCCAAAGCTTCTCCACCCCTACGAAAAAAAAAAACTCATTCAGTCAGCTTCCAAAGAGGTCATCGATACCGTGTGCGAATGTTGTTTGAAAAGTGTTGAAAGGCACGATCCCTTTGTCCAAACACCAGAAACAATGCTTAGGCAAACATCGTCACGTTCTTCGCCAAATGGTTCAAAAGAAAATTCCCCTTCGTCAAAAGAAGAAGATGTTGGTCCAACGTGGAGGTATTTTACCCCTCTTGTTAGGCCCATTGCTGAAAGGAGTCTTCGGAACCATGTTGGGAGGACTGGTGGGAGCAAGATAAAAAGGCCCTCCGGAGTCCCAAGATCTCAGAATCTACCCCTGAAATCCCATGGAAGGACGAAAACTAGCTTTAGTGCCTTACAAACGATGGATGGAATACCATCGTTGGCAAGAACAACGCATCCCGTATTTACCTCCGAATCCCAATTTGAGCGAGATGTCCCAGTTACAACACGAATGGCAGTCCTTGATGGATCGCCAATATTTGTCCGAAACAGAAAAATCGCAAAAGTACGGTCAACTCTTGCAACGACTGCAACTCTTTCACCAGAAAGCCTCAGACGAAACAGCTCTTCCCACTCTGAAAGATTTTAAGACCTTGCTGAAAAGTCCAGCACCATCACCTCTACCACCACCACCACTACCAGTGACCAAGACAGAAAAAGGAGAAGAAGAAGGGTTTCAAACTCCACCAGAAAAAGTATGCAAGTTAACAACACCACCTACCTCCAGAAATGGATGGATTAAAAAGATGATGACCACCCCTTCTTCATCACAAGAGAAAAAGAAGGTGAAGACAGAAGTGAAACAAGAACCGACATCCCTTGTTCAGACATCCTCCTCTGCGACACCTATTGCCGGTCGCACACGCAAAGCATTGCAATCCAAGAAAATACCCCAAGAGAAAAAGAGTAGCATCTTCCAAGAGTGGGTGCCTTATTAACAAACAAACAAACAAACACAAAAAAAAATGGAAAAAGTCTTAGCCAGCATTTACTACGATCCCTCCCATCCTGCAGGTTACGCAGGAGTTCAAAAATTGTATCGTGCTGCCAAAACTCGACTGAAAAGTCTCCGTTTACCTCAAGTGCAACGATGGTTACAAGAACAAGCTACCTACACTTTACACAAACCCATTCGACGCAAGTTTGCCAGAAGTCGTACCCGAGTGGAAGGCATCGATCATCAATGGCAAGCCGATTTAGCCGATGTCTCTCATTTGGCCAGCTACAATCGCGGCTACAAATATTTGTTTTGTGTCATCGACGTCTTTTCCAAATTTGCCTAGGTCGTACCCTTGACTTCCAAATCGAGCAGTGAGTTAGTGCGAGCCCTGCAACGGGTGTTGAAACAAAGCGGTCGTCACCCTCTTCGATGGCAAACGGACAAAGGCACCGAATTTCTGAACCAAGCTTTCCAAAAAGAATTAAAGAAACGTGACATTCATTTTTTTACCACCGAGAATCCCGAAACCAAAGCCAGCATCGTGGAACGTTTTCAACGCACTTTGAAAGAACGCATGTGGAAATATTTTACGCATCACCACACTCTGAAGTACATCGACATCTTACCGCACCTGGTGCAAGCGTACAACCAATCTTACCATCGAAGCATTGGACGTGCCCCGCAAGAGGTGACTCGCGAGAATGAAGTGCTGGTGTTTGAGCGCCTGTTTGGTACGTCCCCGACGAGGGCTGTCCCCAAGAAAAGTGGAGTGTTGGCCGTAGGAGATTGGGTACGCATTGGCAAAACCAAACGCACTTTCGACAAAGGTTACTTACCTAACTGGACTACCGAATTGTTTCGTGTCACTGGACGAGTACATGGCCGTGATCCTGCCGTCTATAAATTGGAAGACATGAACGGAGAAGTGCTCAAAGGAACATTTTATTTACCCGAGTTACAACGTGTCACCAAAAAAGAAGACGGCGTGTACGACATCGAAAACATTCTCGAACGCAGAACCCGTAAAGTGGGTAAACGATGTGTCAAAAAAGTCAAAGTACGTTGGAAAGGATATCCACCCAGTTTTGATTCTTGGATCGACGCTTCGCAAGTCATCGACTATAAAAAGAAGTGACCATCGTGCCCTTTCACACAGACGCAGCTACTACGGCTACCACTCCTTCACCCAGTTCTTCTCTGCAAGATTTACAAAAACAACCCTTGTGGGTGTGGTGTGGAGAACGTGTGCCTAAAACGCAAATCGTCTTTTTCTGCCAAATCTTCGTGGTGTATTGTGTCATCGGGGCAGCCATTGCCAATCTGAGTTTGCAACAAGGAGACAAACAATTGTGGACCATTTTATTGAGCAGTTTCATCGGTTACCTGCTTCCCAATCCTTCCCTGAAATTCTCTTCCAACGGGAACAACGGGAACCTTGTGTCCAGTGCCAGTGTCAGTCACCACTCCAACAACAACAACAACCCCATTTTGGGCGGAGACACTCCTCTGACGTCCAGTAACCCCTCGGACAGTCACAGAACTCTGGAATTATGAGTCACCAAAACCAATTTTACTTAACCTTACCCAGTGACAGTTCCATGGAGGTGTTTCCCAACAACACGTTGTGCTGTTACACGGCCAAATTACCTCAGGCCATTCAATTAGATCACGAAGCCCATTGGGAAGTGGCTTTAGTGGAAATGATTCACACTACACAAATCCAAAACATCACTGAAAAGCAAAACACTTTTGAGGTCGAAATCCTGAACGAACAATTGCAACAAGCCATGAATGAAATCGGGTTTTCAGGGGACACAAGACCATCCAACAATCCACCCTTCAGTATCTACACCTTGAAAATTCCGTCAGGGTTTTATTTTAGTGGTCAACATTTGGTGGATACCATTGCTTCCAGGTTCGAGTTAGCCTTTGGCAAAGCCCTGAACAGAATTAAAAAAAAGTGTCACCCTGGAGTACCATAAAGTGGCTCATCGCTTACTGATGAAATTTCAGAATACCCAAACGTTGTCCATCAGTTTTAATCGTGACTTGTTTGATATTTTAGGTGGAGACACAAAAATGGCTCCAAATTTTAAACCGAAGATCAACAGCAATACGGACTTTTGCAAGTTTTTTCGATTCCCCGTAGAACTGAACCAAGGACTGAATTTGATGTTTGTGTACTCCGATGTGGTGGAGTACAACGTGGTGGGACACACCTCCGTACCGTTACTGCGTGTCATTCCTTTCAAAGTGGATAGTGCCACAACCAATGACCAGGAAGGTGGAAACACTTATCACGTTCACCGCGAATTTGTACATCCTCACTATTTGCCTGTCAGTAAGTCTTATTTGGACAGTGTCAACATTGCTATAAAAGGAGATCTGGGACAAAATATTCCATTCACCAAAGGGAAAGTCACGGTGAAACTCCATTTTCGAAAACGGTTCTCTCACGAGTCGTAAGTCATGTATCCAGTGTACCGAGGGGTTGCTCGACAGCGAGGACACGGTTTAGGAGATATGCCAAAATCAGCCTTTCGTTCGGTGGCCCCAGTCTTGAAACCGATGGTGACACGCGGATTGCACGCCTTGAAAGATGCCGCACTGACGCAAGGCAAAGAATTTCTCCAAAATGTCATCATCGACAAACAAAATCCTAAAGAAGCCTTCATGAGGGCAGGCAAAAATGTCTTGCTGCAAGCGGGTAAAGACCTTTTGAGCCGACGAGAAACACCTATAAATGCCCTGCACACTACCGAGTCAGGCATTCAGCAAGGACAAGGCAGAAAGAGACGACGACAAAAACACCCTTCCACCAGACTTCACACTTCTAAAGCTAGAAAGACAAAGAAAAGAAGAACCGTTCGAGACTAGACGCTTTCGATTATTGAGAAAGAGAAAAAAAAATGATGCACCGAGAGTCTTGCGCTTGTTCCAAGTCGGAACTGGATCTGTTTGCCATGCCCCCCACCATGATGACCATGCAAGAATCCCAGTGGGTGGAATTTCATCCCGTCTCCTCTTTGACCGATTCCGCTCCCATCGAGTTTGAAATCAAAGGACAGCCCGAAGATTACATCGATCTGAATAGCAGTTACTTGTACTTGAAAGTCAAAGTTCTAGATAAGAATGGAGGTGATATAGACACTGAAGCAGTAGCTCCCGTCAACAATTTCATGCATTCCTTGTTCAGTGGAGTGGACTTGTACTTGAATAACAAACTAGTCAGTAGCAGCATGGATACTTACCCTTATCGCGCCTACCTGGAAAATCTCTTGACGTACGGAATAGACGCCAAGAACACTCATCTCAATGCCTGTGTGGTATGGGAAGCTGACGAAGCTGACGAGTTTGAAGAATTGGAAACTATTACAACTGATAAAACTAAAAAATACAATATGGGATTTGTAGAACGAAGAAACAGAATCATAGCACCCAACACAAGTTTAGAACTGATGGATCGTTTGCATTTGGACATGTGGATGCAAGAAAAGTATTTGCTGAACGAAGTGGATGTCCGCCTGAGACTGAATCGTAGCAGTACCGCTTTCCATTTAATGGCTGGTGCTGACGATTACAAAACCAAAATCCAAGAAGCTAGACTCTACGTACGACGCGTGGAAGTGTTACCTAAAGTGGGAAACGACATCAGTCAGACGTTGAGCAGAACGACCGCCAAGTATCCGATCCGACGCGTGGAAGTGAAAACTTTCACTATTCCTGCTGTACAGCGATCCATGATCGAAGATCGTCTGTTCCAAGGACAGCTACCCATACGTTTAATCGTTGGTATGGTCGAGAATGAACCCTTCAACGGAGCTATCGCTAAAAATCCTTTCTACTTTCGACACTTTGGCGTGTCCAAGATCGAAGTCAGTCGCGATGGCAAGACCTTGTGTACCCGACCTTTCCAACCTGACTTTACCAAGACGAATTACTTGAGATCGTACTTGTCCTTGTACGAAGCTACCGGTCAGTTAGGAACCAACACCAGTCACGGTATTACGTTATGCTTTGTGGGCTTTTGATTTCACTCTAGACCAAGGCAGCGACGAGGGACATTTCCACCCTATAAAACGGTGAACGTCATCCTGTATGCAGAATTTGATAATACCATAGAAATCAACAGTTTGAGAGAAGTCATTCTAGATTATTAGAAGCCATGGAAGACTGTTATCCCTCTTTACAAAGTGGAGAAACTTTGGAGATGGAATGTGAGGAGACCGTGGAAGAAGAAGTTATCATGATGAAGTCGAGATGGCCAGAACAAGAAGCCCATTTAGTCTCCTGTTTTGCCAAACACTTGGTCGAATAAATGACGGAATTGATCAAGAAAGATTGCTATGGATGTCAAAACGATCATCCCAGTCAAATTCAGCACGATAAATGCCTGATGCTGAGTCAAGAAGAAAAATTGGACGAGTATCTGGACGAAGCTTGGAGTCTCATCTTGGACGAAGTCGTGTTGCATCAGTGGTATAAAGACTTGCGTGAACATTCTTGTCCACCATTAACCACTCAAGAGATCCATCGTATCGAAGCTCTCCTGAATCAGAGTGGGGAGACAAAGCGAAGAAACGGTTATTTGTCAGACATTTTCAAGCAAAAAGTTAGGATCGAATTGATCACTTATTATTACCTGTGAAGAAGAAAAAAACATGGATACCTGGGAACTTTATTACCTTTTGAACCACAGTTCGTACACTGTTTCTTGGAATCCTGTCGTCTGTGCTAAAGATGAACTCCCTCATCGCAAACCTCAAGACCATCAAGCTTATGTGATCAACATGGACGACAGTCATCTCCCAGGAACCCACTGGGTAGCCGTCTACTTTCCTCAAGAAGGATGTGTGGAATATTTCGATTCCTATGGATTGCCTCCTCTGGAAGACGATATCATTGACTTTATGAGAAGAAATGCTCAGACCACCCGATTCAATAATGTGAAATTACAAGGCACAGATTCCTTGGTGTGTGGACAATATTGTGTGTATTTTCTGCAGCCTGGGCTATTCCTTAGAACATTTAGTGACTCATTTTGATCCTCGTTCTTCTTCTAGAAACGATATGAAAGTAGATAAATGGTTTTGTGACCATTATGCTTATCTTTTGTCTCAAGCTAGGAAACGTAGTGTCCATCAATGGCCTAATGACTTCAACAGTGGAAATCACAATTTCATTCACAACGTTGTCAACCCTGTCCAAAATAATGTGTTAGTTAAAAAAAGAAAATGTTTGATGTTATATTGTTGGGTTATTGTTAAAAAATGTTAGAGTTGTTTGTTAGTGTTAAGTGATTTTGAATAAAAAATGTTGTTTTGAAGAAAAAATGCCTTTGTGGTTTGTTTGGCTATAGGAATGTTGATTCATGCTCTTTGACTTCTTACTATCCCTCTCATGACACTCATTGAACGTTCCGGCTCGAAAAACGTGGAGGGATGTTTTCCTTCACGTCGGCGCTTTGACTTTAAAGCCGGGGGTAGCCTCCAGTCTAACCTTCAATTGTCGACTCATCCTCCTACGAAGATGTGCTCCAGACTAGCTAAGCTAAACGAAGCCTACGTGAATTTGCATAGGGTCAGACACAGTCTGATACCGAAGTCAGAAGAGATAGAGAATGTGAGAATGTTAAAAGTCACTGAAGACCTGATAGAAGAACTCTTCAGAGAAGAAATGAACAGGGAGAAAGAAGAATGGACAGAGAAGTACATACTTCAGAAACAGCAGAGAGAGCAGCAACAGCAACAACAACAGCAGCAGCAGCAACCTGAACCTGACAGAGGCTTTGTCGATTGTCGTATCGACACCAAAGAGTTCTTCTTTTCTTTCCGAAGAAGCAGACCTATCGTCAGAAAGTCTATCGTCAGAGGACGTCGCATTCTTAGAATATAAAAGATCGCCATAGCTTCAACTTCGCACACAAAAAACAGCCCTTTTCAGGGCTACCCCAATCTCTAGAAAAGAAATAACAATCGATTGCCTATAATAAGTTAAAAAATAGAAGTGCAAGTATAAGCACATGAATTGTTTTTTGTTAGTTAAAAAATGTGTGTGTGTGTGTGTGTGTGTGTGTGTGTGTGATTGTAAGCGCTCACGTACGTTTGTGTGGAAAGTAGATTATGATAATGTTTTTTGTTGTTTGAAGTGTGGGGATAGTAGATTTGGGATTGATTTGACTGATTTACGTATGTGGATAGTACATTATTGGTTCAATGAAAAATTTTTAAAATAGTGATGGGTAGTATAAAAAAGTGAGTGAGTGTTTCTTTTAGGTCCGCGCGTTGTTTGGTCATGATCTAGGTAATATAAGTTTTAGGTCTTAGGGGGATGTTTTCCTTCACGTCCGCGCTTTAACTATAAATTGAAAATCGCTCGGCAGTCTAGCTACCCTTGTTGATTGATCAACACTAGAGAATGAGCAGAAGGCTAGCGAAACTGTTGGAACTTCATGTGCACCTGGAATATGCCAGGCTCATACTAAATGAACTGGTCGCGGAGGCCATCGTCGAAGAGGGAAGGATGAAAGAGGAGGAGAGAAGAAAAAAAGAAGAGGAGGAAAAGGAGAGAAGAATGGCTGTACCACAGACACAAGAAGGAAATTTCAGAATCCCAGAGACAGAAGATTGGGATTCTGAAGCCACTCATTCCGCCTCTGCGCTCCCAACAAAAAAAGTAAAAGGAGACTGGAGTAGAAGATATGTGTGTGGTGCCAGGCCTGGAAGGTGCCATCATTAACTAGGTGCCCTGGAGTTCAAAACAAACAGCCCTTTTCAGGGCTACCCAAACCTTTAGAAAAGAAATAGTAATCCATTTGCCATTGTGTGTATGTAGAGTAGTGTGAATATAAACACTGACTCTTTTTTCCTAGTGTGAGTGTATGAGTTTATGTATATGATTGTGTGTTTATAAGCGCTAGCATAGGTTAGTGTGGATAGTAGATTATTGGGATTTGATTTTAATGCTTTGCGTGTGTGTATGGTAGATTTTGGATTAGTTTATTGCTGGTTCGCGTATGTGGATAGTAGATAATATGAAATGAGAAAAGTAGGGGATGTTTTCCTTCACGTCCGAGCGTTTTAAGTGATAATCTAGGTATATAAGTTTTGGGTCTTAGGGGGATGTTTTCCTTCACGTCCGCGCTTTTCGTATAAGAACACATAGTGTTCGTCGTTCGCACCATTCTACGGAATAACTGAGACAAAATGACTCAAGTATCAGTTTTATTTAATCTATTGAGAGACATCTATTTTTGGATAATGGATGTAGAATATGTGGTGGAAAGAATAGAAAAGGAATGGAGGCATGGAGATATGAAAGACTTGGTAACCAGTCAAGTTCAAGGTCTAAAGGCAGCCAGAGATATCTTAGCAGGGATGATAGAAGAAGAAGTCAATAAGTCAAGAGGCTTCATTGACCCACCTTATGTCAGAGTGGGAAGTTTGAAGGAAGCACTGGATCATGTCATTCAAGTCCGGTGTTTCCTAGAAAAGATATTGTACTGGAAAGAGTGGAGGAATGTAAAATAGGGGTTGGAAAAGATGAAGAAAGGGGAAGATCTGATGAGAAAAGTAATGGAGGAAGAAGTAGAGAAGATTAAAGAGACATGGAGTAAAGAAAGAAAAGATCAGGAAAACAAAAAGAAACAGACAGAGTTTGAGAGGCTCAATCAAAATTGGATCAAAGTCCAGGAAAAGTTCAGAGCATTGGGCCATCCTGACTGGATGCCAGAAAAGGAGAAAAAGAAGACAGGAATAGTGGCAAACGTGAGAAGATGGTTGAAGAAGTGGAGGAGTTAGAAGAAGAAGAAGAAACCCAAAGGCCCTTTTCAGGGCAACTCAATCTCTCGAAAAGATCTTGACTTTCAATTGCCTAGCCCATTTTTTAATTTTTTTTTTAAATAAAAAAATAGAGACCCTCCCTGTTTCAATTTCCCATGTTAATTTCCCTTGTCCCTAGACAGACCCAAACTCTATTCCCCTGTTCAATTCCCCTTGTCCCTAGACAGACCCAAACTATAGTCCCATGTTAAATTCCCATTGTCCCTAGGGTACAAATTTTTTTCTCTAATGTTAAATTTTACCTAGTCCCCAGGGTACAACTCTCATGTTTTTAATGGTAAGTCCCATTGTCCCTACGGTGTTCCCATTCACTACTTTCCCCTCGTCACTTGAACAACAAAGAAAGTGATTGCATGTATATTCAATGTCAACAATGGTCATGAAATCATGGGGTGATTTTTCTCAGATCAGGGTTGATTGCATTACTAACAAATAATTAAAATACTTGGTTTGAAACGATTTTTTTTCTTGTAAGAAATTTCCTACGCAGCTGCGTATCTGCGTATAGAAAGCTAAAGGCCGGTGATGTATATTCGTATTGAAAATATTTGTAGTAACATAATCCACTTTCCTAATTTAAGGTTTTACAAATCACATGAATATTTAAAAAATGTTAACAAATATAAAAAAGTTAAGTATATTGTACGGTTCGATCCTGGTACTGTGTTACAGTTAGCCACGATCACAGCTAGGCAAGCAATTGATAACAAATAGGAAGAAATTCTTTGATCATAGATAATGGTGTGGATTCCTATTGACCAGAGTAAAGAAAAAACATTGACACATAGTAATTCACTCATCCAATTCATAGATCAGCATAAAATAACTTCACTGTAAGTGGACATAAATAAGGTCCAAGCCTTCCAAATTCCGTGCACGTCTACTGTTGAAACAATAATTTCAGTACGTCTGTTCTTAGCATATTGAGAATTCACATTTTACTGAAGAAAAATATATTTGAAATGACACAAGCCATCCCGTGGCAGCTAATGGACACAATTACATGAGCTGTACAGTTGTACAAATTCTAATCCAAGTAAGTATCTATTATGAAAAATCCAAATAAACTTATCATACTTAGTTAAAAGTCTAAATGCCATTTATAAACAGTATCTTCATATTTTTATCAGAGAACTTGTCGTATGACGCAGCAGCTGGAAATTATCAATATCTTTATACACGATTCAATGGAATATGACAACAACAACAACAATAACAATAACAGTCATAGTTTTGTCATTCCCGAAAAATGTAAATTATTTTACTAGTTGCAATTTCATTTAAGAAGCTAGAGTCTTTATTCCAGCTGCGAACAACACAGACCCAGATCTGCCGTCGCAAATGCGGCTGAACGCTGTTCGTTTTACTATTGATATAGAGCGAACAGCGTAGACCATGATCTGCAATTGCATTATTTGATGTGTTATGTGTATTTAATTTGTATCATTTGGCTTTTCTTAATGATTATATGTTATATACATTTGCATATTGTACATGACGTTGTCCAAAATTAAGTTCTCTGTTTACCTGACCAGATACATTGATTTTGCAAGCAACCTAAAACATAACTAATATTTTTTTTATGAGTGGGAATTAAATATTCGTACCATTCTCAATGGAGGAAAACATGTTTATTTGGGTCTGGGTCTATGACATCAGATTTTCCCTTGTAAATTCTTAAACTTGTTGGCAACTTTGAATGTTTTAGAGAAGAAGCTGACCTACATACTGGCTCTATTATTGTGTCTTAGCTATTGATAGAATGTTGATTACTTGAGAAATTACTCATTCTTGTGATAACATCTTGAAGCAGAATCAGTCTTACTGTTACGTAAAGCTTTTGATTTGGGTGGACTTTTTTATTGAAATTATTATTCACTAGAAATACAAAGTGCTCGTTAATAATATTCTCGGACTGGAACATTAATTTGGAATTATAGTGAATTCAGACAAGAACATTTTTTGATTATAGTATTGTGATACATGAAAAGACTCTTATCACGTCGTCACAATTTAGGCCACTGGCGTATTAACACTTCGAAACTACTGGCACATCAACACATTTAAAATTTGAATTTATTTGGAATACCACTGGAATTCCATTGGAACTTCACATACTTGGACTTGTGGTAGAATTTTTAGGACTATTTGGGACTTAATTCACAATATTTTAAGTTCATTTTAAATTTTCACTTTCATTTCTAGAGAAATAAATTATTTATTGAAGTTTACAAAACTTGTTGGTTCTCGCTTTGTCTGTTACTTAGTTTAAGACCATAAAGAATATCCAGGTTTGCACTTTTCGCAAATGAGTGAGATTTTTGTACGTATATGTACGATATTTCAACATAACCGTAATTTGGACTATATGTTGGTTGAGTAAAACGCAGGTGCAAAATTTAGAACATTGAGAAGCACATACCAAATAAGGATCTTGAGAACTTACGGTAATTTTAGCTTATGCTAATATGCAGACAAGACCCTTGGGCGATACATGTACATAGAATCGAAATGGGAAAGTTCATGAAAACGTTCGCACGTTAGTATCTGATATATTTTAACTCCATGAATACAAAACAAATCGTCAATTTAAATTCTAAAATGTGGAACTATTTTGTTACACTCTTAGTATACCTACGTGTCTGCCGAACTGATAAGTGTATGGACACTATCCGAAATAGCAGATCGATTGATAGCAGAGGCCCTAAATTAACCGCGATGGTGTAAAGTGGAAAGAGGGATATTGCAGCTAATAGTGTTGTTCAAGCAAATCATTGCTTTGTCTGCATCGAAAATTAATGCATCTGTTCTCTTTTAGCTTCAGTACCGTAAATGTTTAATTAATAAGTAAATATTTTGTAATGTTCAGCGTTGAGGTTCAGTAATCCGGAGTTTCAACCGCGTAGAACTTGTAATCACCGTCGAAAAGAAAAACAAAGCAAAAAAATCTTATGACGTCACAAACAGTTAGTATTGGCGGCCGACAGCGACTGCGATTCTACATTAGAGTGGAGTGAATTTTTGTTACGTAGAAAGATCGGTTCTGGTGTGGAGGTTATATGAAACATATCTCATACATCCCATAATTAAAAAGTAGAAAGTGACATTAATTTACCCTTAAAAAATTCTTTACATTGAAACCGAGGGAGCATTTCAAAGCGTGTCGACGTAAAATAACTTTGTCCATCACATCGCTCGTTGCAGGTAATGCAATAGTGTTTCGTCGTGGGCTTTCCTAGGAAAAAAAATGGTAGGCATTGAATCTACACGATTTTAAAAAAATCAATGACGCACTAAGTGACATGTCAGATGGATAATGGCGCATCGTTGGTAATAGGGAAACATTGGCCGAAGGTGGTATACTTTATACTTCTTCCATTTGATTGATTCGAAATATAAATTAGTCATTTCAAGAATGGAGAAAGTTCTGAAGTAACTTTGTTTTTTATTTGTAGGCCAAAATGTGTGTAATAAAAAAGCATATAATGTGGAAAATATCTCCTGAAAAGCGAGACAGACAGGTGCGTTCCTCGTGTAGTATTCACTATGTCACATCCCGGAAAATAAAGCCGAACGTCGTACATTATAGACCATCTTGATTACAGTAGCACAACACCAATGTCATCACTGGGCGGTGATCTCAAAGAGTCACGCGATAGTCCGGTTGAAAGAGACTAACCAAAACGATTACAATACCACTAGAAAGTAACAATGACACAAAATATATTGGTAATATTGGTCAAACTTGAATAAAAAGGAAATAGTCGTGGAATCTTTTCCCCCTCTCTTCCGTATAAAAGAATGAAGAATCGAGAAAAAAGCGATACCCCCTCAAGTCACCACACATTCACCATAGCCTGAAACAAACTCTGGACATTATTCATCTAAAATTTTAACAATTAAAACGAGATTGACTTCCGGAACTTTGTCTATAGGCCAAAAATTTGCGTATTATGTTCTTGTGATCAGGACAGATCAATCAAGCATTTAAAGGATATCCAAAGCTTATAGTTTGTGTGGATTGAAGTTCTTTTTGAACACGACAGATCGACAGATCAAGGATTTCAAACGTATCTAAAATACGAGTTTATCGTTTATGTGGATCGATGTCCTTTTTGAACACTATACATCGAACCATCAAGTATTTCAAGCGTATCCAGGATACAAGTTTATCGTTTATGTGGATCAATGTCCTTACTGAACACGACATTTCAAGGATATCCAACGGAAAGCTTTGTTGGTAGTTACGTTGAAGTGTCTATTAAGCACGACACTTCGATCCATCAAATATTTTAGGGATATCCAAAATAAGGGTTTATTGGTTGTGTGAATAAAAACCCTTATTGAACACGAAACATCGATCCATCAAGCATTTCAAGGCTATCCAACATAAAATATTGTTGTTTGTGTGTGTTGAAGTGCTTATTTAAAACGACAGATCGATCCATCAGGCGTTTTAGGGATACAAAAAAATAAAGGTTTATAGGGGCGGATCCAGGACTTGGGGGTGGAGTGGAACGCTTGGACTATTTACTTTTTTTTTGGTCATTAGTTCAAGGAGGTCGTAACATTATTGACCAAATAACCGAATTTCAGGACCTGTTTTGGAAAAAAAAAACGTTCTACAACACGGTGATCAATCCGCTTTACAAAGGGTGCGATCTGACAGTCTGTTTAACGGCAATAAAACGCGCCATAATACTTCGTAACTCTTTTGTATTGATATTACTATATGTACGTGACATTATTACAAAGGCATAAATTCTCAAGCATACAAACTAACAATGACAGGAATAAAGTTGGTAAATTAGAAAACTACCAATATAGCGGACACAAGCTACAAATAAGAAAAATTGGCGGATATAGTTTTCCTTTCACTATGAAAACTGTACTTGACTTAAGTACACAGCTAAACAAGATGGCTGCTCCCATGTGCTCGAAATATAGGGCTGAAATAGTCTAAAGTATACTATCTTTAGCAGTTATTAAATTAGGGAAAATGAATTTTGACAGACTAGACAACGCGAGTTTCTAAAAAGCAATGCATGAATTAACCAAATATATAAAAAGTAAGAAAAGTTATTCCCTCTTTTTTTAAAACAATTTATCTATGAAAAGTCTATGAAGTAAAATTAGCCAAGCGGAGCTAGAAGTTTTTTTTTTAAAAATTATTTTTAAAGGTGCACATCTGAAGTAAGGCCGGGCTGTATACACCATGACCGAAATTACACCCATCAATCATACACCAAAAATAAAGGAAACTAAAACTTTAAAAAATCTTCTATATCTTAGACATTGTAAAAAGAACATTTACTTCATTTGATTACAGCTGTCGTAAGTTTTACATTTATGAGACGAAAATAGGGACAGGCTGGCAGGGTTGGAAATATTGAGAGGCAAGGAATAGTTTCTTCTCCAATTCATACGTAACCTATCCTCTTAATTTAATTTGTAACGAGTTACTGTGGCTAAGGGGGTAAAGTGATCGACATAGAAAAACTATCGTAACGTGCAAAACTGTAGTTTTAAAGCAAAATGGGAGATCTGAAATGAAAAGAACAATACTTTTGTTTCATATAAAATCTATTTTATCTGCTATTTGGCCTTCTGAAGTTGGACATGCGCACATTCATCCACCTCAGTATAGGTTTCAATGGCCCTGGAATGTCCACTCAAAAAGTGACTTGTCGAAAATTTTATTTTAATGCCAGCTTCTAAAATTAGGGAAGATATGGGTACAATATAACGTCAAAACACTTTAGTTTGATTTATCCAGCCACCGTAAATACCTTTTCAAGGTACGTCAGATAGTCACAGGTGTGCAAATGCAGAGATCTTTATTGTATCATACCGCACATGCGAAATTTCAAGCGGCAGATGACCAGTTCTATCGAGTTATCAATAAACGTTATACTGTCCTTGGAGGCAGTCTTTCCAGCAACCCTTTGTGAGACAGTATCGATAAAGAAAAGCTACTTCCTTTTTTTAAAAAGCTGGACAAATTTAGGCAAATATGGGTATTTCGTTAAGATATTGGTATTAAAAACGTGGTCAAATATGAATATTTTATTGAGAAATTTAGTATGAAATTTATGTAAATTACTACAAAAATATAACCTTGACTTGACTTACGTTTGTGAACTTTAACAAACGCATGCTCTTACTCACATAAAAGCTATCTCTTTAGTCATTATATTCTTAAAATCATTTTATACAGAAAAAAAGAAGAAAATGATTCACTATTTTGTAAATGTAAATTTGTGTAGCAAATATGATTAGTAATATAGCATGAAAGTTAGCACTGGTGTGTCTCTTTGAAAAAGAATAGAAATCATCTAACATTAAGTAGATATATTGTAGTTGTGGGGTTGTTGCCATTTTGAGCACATGATAGGCTATATATGGCGACCAAAATAGCCGGTGGAGGAAGAACCCAGAAAAACCGCGGTAAACACACCTGACCCACGGGAAAAGCAGATATATCCAAATATTGTACCAGCCACTATGCATGTCATGCAAAGAACTTTCACTTGAACAATTGCAAAAATGCTTAAGGATAATTACAATGTACTTGTTCATGGTGGCTCTCCGACCTGAAAATTTTCGACCATGACGATTAAGATTTAGGATCATACTTGATAAACAAAAGCATTAGTTAATCAATACGGTTTAAAAACTGAATATGAATTACTTCAAAGGCGCTATATGTATGCGTATACATTTATAACGAATGTGGTTTAAAGAAGTAATACCCACAAATCACTCAAACGTAAACGAGCGAAAAGCCAATACATGTATTATTTACTAGCCCAAGCGTAGTGTTGATAAAAGATACTGCCAGCCTTAAAACCTCAGGCATGTATTTTTCATTTTGAAGAACAAGTCAACTTTTTAATCGGAGCAATAATCCCAATGGAACATTCGATTCTATTTGCATAGCCATCCATCAGCATTCCTTTCTTCACATCAATTTCACTTCTTTGATGTGCACGTTTCTGGTGTTTCTGATGATTTCTGCAGGTTTGATTTTGCCACTTGCTAAAGACCACAAGCCACATTGATTTCCTTCGAGTTCTTGGTCTTTGCTGCATAATTCAGTAGTTTACTGGCCTCTGCAAACAACTGGGAAGCCTTCTGAAAATCTTCTTGAAAACTGCATGCGCTTTTTCAGTTCTGAATCTTTTTCTCATAGCTCTCTCTTTCTTTTATTCTTTGTATGTCTTACGTCAAGCTGCTCTGTTTTGACTTTGCTTTTGTTTCTTCAGGAGTTCTGGTCCAGCTTTTCCCCCGTAACATGATTGTTGATTTCTTCACAGCATAAACTAAGCTATGAGTTCATGGAATATCAATAATGTTTTCCTTTGTTAGAACTGTATGGTCTTAAACAAAGTAACTGAAAGAAGTAAACCCAAGATTTATAACACTTAACAAATAATTTAATTCTAAGTAAACCCAAGATTTATAACACTTAACAAATAATTTAATTCTCGAAGTTAAAATATGAAACTTTAAGAGGAACATACAGTATAATGAATTAAATCCAAAACAATCCTACAAAAGTCCTATCACAAGTCCAAAAGAAAAGAGTGTTCCGAATTAATTCGAGATCTTGAGTGTGCTGAAGTACCAATATCCTTGAATGTGATGAAGTGTGAACAGTCTTGATGTATCACAATGGCATTGTCCATAACTCCTTTGAATGAATTCACAATAATTCCAAAAATAGCACTTATTCCAAACAGTCATATGAACACTTTGTAATTCACATTAATACTTTAAATAAATAATTCCTCTCAAATTAAATCAAAACAAAACATCACATACTTCTGCAAACTGACACTAAAATCAGAACAGTAATACAAATAGGAGTGATTAATTAATTAATTAATTTGTTCTCTTCTTCCCCTTATATACATCTCCACGACTCTACTACGACTCTGTGTCGCAATACCTCCCACGTGACATATGTCGTAAAACAACCTTCCTGAATTAATCATCCAATTGGAAAATTAACCCAAACTGTAAACAGGTTCATTATATAGAACATGAACCCATGTAAACAATCTAATTACAGCTCATTAGCTTAAAATAGAATCTACACTCATGGACAAATTAGCTTTGTAATATCTTGTTTATAGATGATCTCTACACTCTATAATTACGGGCAAAAATTAAACACACATTATAAATATACAAAACACATTGCCCTTCATTAGAACGTCTCTGTTAAGTCTTGGCCCATTATGGACTCTTCCACATGGAGTGTTTGTTCTTCTGTCAGTATCTTTCTGTTTGTTGACAAACTTCTTTAAGCATCTGCATTTCCATGAACCAAACGGAGAGCTGATTTGACAACTTTCTCAAGGCCACATTACTTTAGCATTCCTGTCAAGCTTCTAACCTACAACAGTTTGTTCTATTAATGGTCAACTGTATTAAGCTATCCACAATATCTGAGATCCATTCTTCTCACTCATCTATTACCAGTGGCACGTAAATGAATACATTTCTTTGGCTTCTTTTCTGCGTTCTCATACAGCACAAGAATCAGATATTCTTTTTTTTTAAAAAAACAAGGCTAAACAGCTATCAAATAGTTGCCAATACTGATCAGAAGCACATCTGAATATGAGTTGCTACATTTTTTAAAACTTTCACAGATTTTTTAAAACTTTTTATTCTTCATCAGATGGTTCCCAAATGTGTCTTCCTTTGCCCTTACTGCTATGCCATGCAGAACGTATTGATACACAACCTAGCACCACAATCTTTGTCAGATTTGGTAAAAAGATTGAACCCCCATGTCCATCTAAATGATATGAGAAATATTATGTTTGTTTATTGTAAAAATCTTCAAAAACTAAATCAGAAAAATTATTTGAAAATGTTCTGGTAAAAATGCCAAGAAACAGTTACTTTCATGGTACACAAAGCTTCTTCCGTTGCAGTTTGTTCCTGATTGGTTTCTGACATCAGTGCTACTGGCTATGATCCAGGTGCTGCTCCAGGATCTCCAGTACACCTACTACATTCTCGACCTGATGGTCTGAAAAATGTCCGAGATTTTACTGGATCTCACTTTTACAAGCGCTTTATGCTTCTGCCTTTCAGCATTTGCTGCTTAAGTTCAACGTTTCCTCAATGTTTCCACACTGAACTGATTGCTGCTAACAAAAGAAGAACCTGTGTATTTTGAAGATAGAACTTTCTAACACCATGATTTAAGTGTATGTCAATTGTAATCTTGTAATACTTTCAATTACTTGAATGCAAATCACTTTCTTAATTGTATACCTCTTAACGTCTTTAAACTTGTTCCCATGAAACAAATATATATATATATATATATATATATATATATATATATATATATATATATATACTAATCTTCTTGAAGCATCATAATTTCTCTCCCATCCATCAGAAACGAAACTGATTTATTTTTTAAATGCAGACAAATTATAAAAGTTACTTATTTTTATACACATCCAACAATATGACAGCTTTCTATACCATGCAGAAAAAGTTCTAAAGCTATGAAAATTAGCCATAATACTGGCAGTAAAGCATCAATATTCAATGTTGATACAATGCATTTCTTGCGTCTATTATACAGCTGAATGCTAAATTTTAATGCTAAAACTGCGTTTTTATCATGTACATTACAGCTAATATTCCATCAGATTCCTTCTTTGGGATATACAATAATTCTAAATAGCATCAGAATGCATTCACGTCACATGGCGGAATACATAGTTAAATGGGATTTGAAAGCACAAACATCATATGGAAACGTGTAGTCGAATGGGATTTGAAAGCACAAACAAACACATGGAAACTTGTAGTCAAATGGGATTTGAATGCAAGGACTCTCATGGAAACTTGTATTGAAATGGGATATCAGTGAATCTTGGAGTCCATTGGAATCTGACAACACGAATATTCCTTTTGCTTTAATCTACTGAGAGGAAATTTACTGCGTGGCAAAACAAAATCCTTTCATTATCTGGTTATCAAAACAACAATTTTATATGTCGACATACATTTTTTTTAAAAGTAGGGTTACAAAAGGCCTATTTTGGAGGAAGAATAGTAAGTCTTGCAAAAAGGAGGAAACGTTAGGGTCCTAGGAAAGACTGTTGGAAGGTACTACTAAATATCGACAAAAGTAGTTCATAGTAATTACAGACATTGTTTTATATACAATCATGAAATTTGCATCGGTGTGTACACATCTGAAACACAACATGCAGAATTAAAGTTACACGTAGGTAGAAGTGGTATGCATGTACTTTCTTACTCCAAGTTTCTTTGACATGTCCCACCCCTTTTTATTTTTAAGTAGATATCGACTTTAATCAGTGCGTTGGCTTTATAGAGACGAAAAGAGTTTGAATTAGTATGGATGACTGTATAAATATTATACTTATCGATGTCAGTTAGGTACGAGTCAATACATTGTCGCCTAAGTATACTAGCTTCTGTTTAAAGCAAAAAAGATATGCCACTATCGCGTGGCTTCCGCGAATTTCTTCTTGTCGATAAGGAATTAGCTCTTGACTCCCAGTCCAGTTATCAACAACGGGGTTGGAAAGGTGAGAGAAAACTCGGTCATCCCTGCATAACAGTCAAGGTATATATATATATATATATAAAACGGGATGGGAAAGGTCAGATACTGCTCGGACATAATAGCATAACAGTCCATATATCATCACAGGGATCGGAAAGGTAGGAGAAAACTAAGTCATCCAAGCATAACAGTCCAGATATAAAAAAACGGGATGGGAAAGGTTAGATAAAACTCGGTTATCCCAGCATAACAGTCCAGATGTCAACAATGGGGTCGGAAAGGTTAGAGAAAACTTTGTTAATCACGTTTTTAATTTTACAACTTGATAAAAGAAACCCTTTTAATTAAAAGAAAAGCAAACAAAAGAGTCAAGAGATTCTTTAAACTTGCTGGTGCCAAATTGGCTCGAAGAGCATATGAAAAAGAAGCTGTGTAAAGTCTATCGGTCTAAAACATAACATGAATTCTAAGAAAGAATCATAAAGGCTATGATACACAATAAAGAAAAGGCGTGGAAAATGACTGTCAAAGAAATGTAATCAATCATAGCATAAAAGAATGTATAAACTGAACCATTAATATGAATTATATTTGTGACAGGACAGTTTATAAACATAGATATTATAAATATCTAAAATTTCCTTAATTATGTCAATGGATATGCTTGCTGATGAAAATGCATATCAAATGAAAGTGACGTTGTGTAAGCAGATGAAGGAAACTTCTCATTTTCCAACAGGTAATTTTGAAGCGTGACGCTTCTAAACGTAATCAGTCGCTAGTATGTCATCATTCAAAAGGTTTTAAGCAAAAAGGCATTGAATTCGCAAGACATAAATACATGTTTTACTCATAACAGATGTTATAATCTTTATGCTAGCTTTTCTTTGAAGCTTTTTCAATAAACCCAAGTAAAGTTGCAATAAATCCGCTAAAAGCTAGAATGATCATAAAATCATGTAACTATTCATACATCTCCCAAACTAGCAGTTGCAACAACCATTTCACGTGATGAAGTCACCATCGTAACCTCTATCCAGCTATATATAAAAATAAAGCAACATGAACATGTGATGCCGTTTTGTACTCTATATGACATTACGGCAACGTTCTATATCTAGCCAAAGCATTCTTCATAATTTAATTTTCGTCAATCTTTAATGAGTTACATTGTCGATAGGTAACACTGGATACAAAAGTGAAGCTACATTAAACAGTCGTACACTTGGTATGTTCTCTCCCATTTAGAGGATATAAACGGACAGTTTGACAGAATTTATATCAGACTATAAAAACCCTTTTGATTGACTGTTAAATTTTCACGTACTTTCCTGTTTTCTTTGGTTTGCTTTTAAACCTTGAAATGTAATTATCGTTAAGTTCTAAAATACTCAGTAAATTTTTACATTGTATAATGGAATTTTTTCTTAATTATTATGTCTGGTAGTATCGTTATGTTAACAATCAATATAATTTTGACTGAAAGAACTAGCAATTACACAGTTTACAACCACGTATGTCCATATTACATGTAGAAGCAGTCTTTAAGACCCTTTCAAGAAGCATTGTAGCTTTCTGTAATAGCTGGTTTAAACGTTGCATCGTAAACAGTGCTAAGTTTATTGAGGATATTTGCTTGAAACGAGCGAATAACAGATATAGTTCATCGATAGGGTGAAACTCACAGTATTGTCATACACGAGACCAAGTAAATCCGTTATTCATTTGTGGGAAGCAAATTTTTTTTTTTTTTTTTTTTTGTTTTTTTTTTCAAATTTCATGCTCAGGTGTATTGGCTTGCAAGATGTACTATATAACATGATAAAGTAGCATATTTCTTAATGGATTATATTATATTCGCTTTCCGTTAATTACTTTGAAATTTTACGATTTTCTGCACCACTCTTACATCATTTCTGGAAATGGCTTCACATCTTATTTGGCTAACTGAACTACTTTTTTTCTGGATGACCTATCAGGTATAGCAGTTGAAACAAAAATAATAATACCCAAATAGATCTGAATACATCAATCCCAAATTTAAAATTGTATAACATTCAATCCAGCAATACATAAACAGAAGCAGACGAAACAGAGAGCACACAAGAGCTTAGGACAATGGATTTATGGAAATAGAGAATATAAAGAATACACGAAACAGTTTATTAATAGTACCTGACTCAAATGGTACATAATAATGACACTTTCCGGATTCATTAATAGTACCTGACTCAAATGGTACATAATAATGACATTTTTCGGATTCATTAATAGTACCTGACTCAAATGGTACATAATAATGACACTTTCCGGATTCATTAATAGTACCTGACTCAAATGGTACATAATAATAAAACTTTTCGGATTCATTAATAGTACCTGACTCAAATGGTACATAATAATAAAACTTTTCGGATTCATTAATAGTATCTGACTCAAATGGTACATAATAATGACACTTTTCGGACTCATTAATAGTACCTGACTCAAATGGTACATACTAATGACACTTTTCGGATTCATTAATAGTACCCGACTCAAATGGTACATAATAATGACACTTTTCGGATTCATTAATATTACCTGACTCAAATGGTGCATAATAATGACACTTTTCGGATTCATTAACAGTACATGACTCAAATGGTACATAATAATGAAACTTTTTGGATAGCCCGTTTAGGAAGAGTTTGTGTTTGGAAAGCATTGAATAAAAACATACAAATCGGAAAATACCTTTTGCTTTGTGTTTCCCCGAAAGATATTTACCGAAGATGGGTAATCTTCACAGCATCAAGTTAATCTGTTGATGAAAGAGATATCTATATAGATCATATATAAATTGTACTTCTTTTACCTTTCTGAGCTTCACGAGCAGAAAAAAAGTTGCATTCGCTGGTCAAACACAAGATATGTGACAGCCAGTGATAATAGGTTAAAGAGAAATTCAAGAAATCATTAGAAATGTCGAAACGTTTAAAAATGTCATTATTATGTTTTATATATATATTTAGTGCTCGGAATAAAACAACCAAAACACTAAATAAGTAGCATTATGTTCGAGACTGTGCATAAAAAACATGCAGGTCAGTCTATGTAGCATTATGTTCGGCTCTGTGCATAAAAACATCCAGGGCAGTCTATGTAGCCTTTATGCTCGGCACTCTGCATAAAAAGATGCAGGGCAGTCTATGTAACATTATGCTCGGCTCTGCATAAAACATCCAGGGCAGTCTATGTAGCATTATGTTCGGCACTCTGCATAAAAACATGCAGGACAGTCTATGTAGCATTATGTTCGGCTCTGTGCATAAAAACATCCAGGGCAGTCTATGTAGCATTGTGTTCGGCACTCTGCATGAAAACATCCAGGGCAGTCTATGTAGCATTGTGTTCGACACTCTGCATAAAATCATCAAGGGCAGTCTATGTAACATTATGTTCGGCACTCTGCATAAAAACATTCAGGGCAGTCTGTGTAACATTATGTTCGGCTCTGCAAAAAACATGCAGGGCAGTCTATGTAGTATTATGTTCGGCACTCTGCATATAAACATTCAGGGCAGTCTATGTAGCATTATGTTCGGCTCTGTGCATAAAAACATCCAGGGCAGTCTATGTAACATTATGTTCGGCTCTGCATAAAACATCCAGGGCAGTGTATGCAGCATTATGTTCGGCACTCTGCATAAAAACATGCAGGACAGTCTATCTAGCATTATGTTCGGCTATGTGCATAAAAACATCCAGGGCAGTCAACGTAGTATTGTGTTCCGGACTCTGCATAAAAACATCCAGGGCAGTCTATGTAGCATTGTGTTCGACACTCTGCATAAAAACATCAAGGGCAGTCTATGTAGCATTATGTTCGGCTCTGCATAAAACATGCAGGGCAGTCTATGTAGCATTATTTTCGGCACTCTGCATAAAACATGCAGGGCAGTCTATGTAGCATTATGTTCAGCACTCTGCATAAAAACATTCAGGGCAGTCTATGTAGCATTATGGTCGACACTCTGCATAAAAACATGCAGGGCAGTCTATGTAGCATTATGTTCGGCTCTGTGCATAAAAACATGCAGGACAGTCTATGTAGCATTATGTTCGGCACTCTGCATAAAAACATTCAGGGCAGTCTATGTAGCATTATGTTCGGCTCTGTGCATAAAAACATCCAGGGCAGTCTATGTAGCATTATGTTCGGCTCTGTGCATAAAAACATCCAGGGCAGTCTATGTAGCCTTTATGCTCGGCACTCTGCATAAAAAGATGCAGGACAGTCTATGTAACATTATGCTCGGCTCTGCATAAAACATCCAGGGCAGTCTATGTAGCATTATGTTCGGCACTCTGCATAAAAACATGCAGGACAGTCTATGTAGCATTATGTTCGGCTCTGTGCATAAAAACATCCAGGGCAGTCTATGTAGCATTGTGTTCGACACTCTGCATAAAATCATCAAGGGCAGTCTATGTAGCATTATGTTCGGCACTCTGCATAAAAACATGCAGGACAGTCTATGTAGCATTATGTTCGGCTCTGTGCATAAAAACATCCAGGGCAGTCTATGTAGCATTGTGTTCGACACTCTGCATAAAATCATCAAGGGCAGTCTATGTAGCATTATGTTCGGCTCTGTGCATAAAAACATCCAGGGCAGTCTATGTAACATTATGTTCGGCTCTGCATAAAACATCCAGGGCAGTGTATGTAGCATTACGTTCGGCACTCTGCATAAAAACATGCAGGACAGTCTATGTAGCATTATGTTCGCCTCTGTGCATAAAAACATCCAGGGCAGTCAACGTAGCATTGTGTTCCGGACTCTGCATAAAAACATCCAGGGCAGTCTATGTAGCATTGTGTTCGACACTCTGCATAAAATATGCAGGGCAGTCTATGTAGCATTATGTTTAGCACTCTGCATAAAAACATTCAGGGCAGTCTATGTAGCATTATGGTCGACACTCTGCATAAAAACATGCAGGGCAGTCTATGTAGCATTATGTTCGGCTCTGTGCATAAAAACATCCAGGGCAGTCTATGTAGCATTATGTTCGGCACTCTGCATAAAAACATTCAGGGCAGTCTATGTAGCATTATGTTCGGCTCTGTGCATAAAAACATGCAGGGCAGTCTATGTAGCATTATGTTCGGTTCTGTACATAAAAACATGCAGGGCAGTCTATGTAGCATTATGTTCGACACTGTGGATGAAAACATCCAGGGCAGTCTATGTAGCATTATGTTCGGCTCTGTGCATAAAAACATGCAGGGCAGTCTATGTAGCATTATGTTCGACACTGTGGATAAAAACATGCAGGACAGTCTATGTAGCATTATCTTCGACACTCTGAATAAAAACATCCAGGGCAGTCTATGTAGCATTATGTTCGGCACTCTGCATAAAAACATCCAGGGCAGTCTATGTAGCATTATGTTCGACACTGTGGATGAAACCATGCAGGAAAGTCTATGTAGCATTATGTTCGACACTCTGAATAAAAACATCCAGGGCAGTCTATGTAGCATTATGTTTGACACTCTGAATAAAAACATCCAGGGCAGTCTATGTTACATTATGTTCGGCATTCTGCATAAAAACATTCAGGGCAGTCTATGTAACATTATGTGTGACACTCTGCATAAAAACATCCAGGACAGTCTATGTAACAGTATGTTTGGCACTCTGAATAAAAACATGCAGGACAGTCTCTGTTGTATTATGTTCGGCACTCTGCATAAAAACATCACGGGCAGTCTATGTAGCATTATATTCGGGTCTGTTCATAAAAACATCCAGGGCAGTCTGTGTAGCATTATGTTCGACACTGTGGATGAAACCATGCAGGAAAGTATATGTAGCATTATGTTCGACACTCTGAATAAAACATCCAGGGCAGTCTATGTTGCATTATGTTCGGCATTCTGCATAAAAACATTCAGGGCAGTCTATGTAGCATTATGTTTGACACTCTGAGTAAAAACAAAGGGCAGTCTATGTAACATTATGTTTCGCACTCTGAATAAAAACATCCAGGGCAGTCTATCTTGAATTATGTTCGGCACTCTGCATAAAAACATCCAGGGCAGTCTATGTAGCATTATCTTTGACACTCTGCGTAAAAACATCAAGGGCAGTCTATGTAGCATTATTTTTTTGACACTCTGCATAAAAACATCAAGGGCAGTCTATGTAGCATTATGTTCGGCTCTGTGCATAAAAACATCGAGGGCAGTCTATGTAGCATTACGTTCGATACTCTGCATAAAACAAGGGCAATCTATGTAGCATTATATTCGGCTCTGCATAAAACATCCAGGGCAGTCTATGTATCATTATGTTCGGCACTCTGCATAAAAACATCCAGGGCAGTCTATGTAGCATTGTGTTCGGCACTCTGCATAAAAACTTCCAGGGCAGTCTATGTAGCATTATGTTTGGCACTCTGCGTAAAAAACATCCAGGGCAGTCTATGTAGCATTTTGTTTGGCACTCTGCGTAAAAGAACATCCAGGGCAGTCTATGTAGCATTACGTTCGACACTCTGCATAAAACGTCAAGGGCAGTCTATGTAGGATTATATTCGGCTCTGCATAAAACATCCAGGGCAGTCTGTGTATCATTATGTTCGGCACTCTGCATAAAAACATCCAGGGCAGTCTATGTAGCATTGTGTTTGGCACTCTGCGTACAAAAAATCCAGGGCAGTCTATGTAGCTTTTTGTTTGGCACTATGCGTAAAAAAACATCCAGGGCAGTCTATGTAGCATTACGTTCGACACTCTGCATAAAACATCAAGGGCAGTCTATGTAGCATTATATTCGGCTCTGCATAAAACATCCAGGGCAGTCTATGTAGCATTATGTTTGGCACTCTGCATAAAAACATCCAGGGCAGTCTATGTAGCATTTTGTTTGGCACTCTGCTTAAAAAAAACATCCAGGGCAGTCTATGTAGCATTATGTTTGACACTCTGCATAAAAACATCAAGGGCAGTCTATGTAACATTATGTTCGGCTCTGCATAAAACATCCAGGGCAGTCTATGTAGCATTATATTCGGCACTCTGCATAAAAACATGCAGGACAGTCTATGTAGCATTATGTTCGGCTCTGTGCATGAAAACATCCAGGGCAGTCTATGTAGCATTGTGTTCGGCCCTCTGCATAAAAACATGCAAGGCAGTCTATGTAGCATTATGTTCGACACTCTGCATAAAACATCCAGGGCAGTCTATGTAGCATTGTGTTCGACAGTCTGCATAACAACATTAAGGGCAGTCTATGTAGCATTATGTTCGGCTCTGCATAAAACATGCAGGGCATTCTATGCAGCATTATGTTCGGCACTCTGCATAAAACCATTCAGGGCAGTCTATGTAGCATTATGTTCGGCTCTGTGCATAGAAACATCCGATCAGTCTATGTATCATTGTGTTCGGCCCTCTGCATACAAACATGCAGGGCAGTCTATGTAGCATTATGTTCGGCACTCTGCATAAAACATCCAGGGCAGTCTATGTAGCATTGTTTTCGACACTCTGAATAAAAACATCCAGGGCAGTGTATGTAACATTATGTTCGGCACTCTGCATAAAACATCATGGGCAGTCTATGTAGCATTATGTTCGGCTCTGTGCATGAAAACATTCAGGGCAGTCTATGTAGCATTGCGTTCGGCCCTCTGCATAAAACATGCAGGGCAGTCTATATAGCATTATGTTCGGCTCTGAGCATAAAAACATGCAGGGCAGTCTATGTAGCATTATGTTCGACACTGTGGATGAAAACATCCGGGCCAGTCTATGTAGCATTATGTTCGGCTCTGTGCATAAAAACATGCAGGACAGTCTATGTAGCATTATGTTCGACACTGTGGATAAAAACATGCAGGACAGTCTATGTAGCATTATCTTCGACACTCTGAATAAAAACATCCAGGGCAGTCTTTGTAGCATTATGTTCGGCACTCTGCATGAAAACATGCAGGGCATTCTATGTAGCATTATGTTCGACACTGTGGATGAAACCATGCAGGAAAGTCTATGTAGCATTATGCTCGACACTGAATAAAAACATCCAGGGCAGTCTATGTAGTATTATGTTTGACACTCTGAATAAAAACATCCAGGGCAGTCTATGTAACATTATGTTTGGCACTGTGCATAAAAACATCCCGGGCAGTCTATGTAGCATTATGTTTGACACTCTGCATAAAAACAACCAGGGCAGTCTATGTAGCATTATGTTTGACCCTTTGCATAAAAACATCCCGGGCACTCTATTGAACATTAATTTGGATGCTCTGGTTTTCATCTGTTGATTTTTATAATGTATACCATCAGATATTAGCATGATACCATTATGTGCTGAAAATGGCATTTCCAATCTATAAAAACAACAAAAACAACAATAATGTATCAAGTTCTGTTTTTTATGTCAAGTAATCTTCTTTCAACTCTGTAATTCTTACAAGCTATCAATTGAAGGAATATTCTCATCAAAGCTATCTCAAATATCGTGCGTTTATTTGATTTGTTACCATCTAGTTTATCCAGTCTCATTGGCAGTTATTCGCTGTACCAAAGTTTATTTCCTGTTTGTATTCTTCTTCAATTTATTGATCATCTTAGCTTTTATTTCTATCTTGTATTAACATAGCTCGTTTTCAAGTTGCTTTTCATCCACTGAAATGGCGTAAAAGTAAAGATTTAGGTTAATCGATTTTGATAATTTTTTGATTATCTTGTTTACGAGGAATATGGTTATAAGATGCAATAAAACAGAACGCTTGAAATTCTTTCCAAGATTATAATTTGTCTAATGGTGGATTTAAAAGTCCTAAATATGCACGATAATTATTAAGTAAATTAAAGCACTTAATTGTGTCAGACAGAACAAAATTGAATATAAAAATGCTTAAAGCAATACTTTAGAATTAGTTCATACGAAAGGATTAGGTATTGTTATTGAAATAAGAAATCTGGAAAATGGGAACAGCAAAGAGAAAAAACACGACATAAATTTCTATTATGGCCTATTGTTAAACATATACAACCTATGAGAGTCCCTAGGGAAATAGAAATGCAATAAAAAGTTTGAATAGCATGTAAGAGAAAAAAAAACTTGAATGGATGAATATAAGGAAAGAATAAACAGTGAACCACCTGTTAGAGTAATACACGCTGGGAGAAAAAAAAAGATAATTAAATGGCTATGTTAATGCAATGAAAGTAGAAAATTTAGAAAAAGGAGTGAAACATGATGTTGAAATAATATGATGAAGATAGAGGAGATAAGAATACAGACAGTATAAAAAATACACAGCTAAAAAAGTAAATGTAGGGACCGTTACAAAAAATACTAGAAGCAAAGAACATTTTAGCTGGATATTTAATAGATTACAGAATAATTTTATAGCAATATCAGCAATATAAATCTCAAAGCTAAGAAAAATTACCATAGTTGTTGTGGTAATAATGCTACCCATTTTCATCACCATATCACTTGGTAACACAAATATACCATCGCCACCAATAGCATAATTTAGTGCAACGTTTGAATCATAAACATATTGTCGAAATACGAATTTTTTTTTTGTTACGTTTTCATCTAAGTCGTAACATTGTTCTCCTAAGATTTATTTTTCAAACATAAATCGTACAGTGTCTTGAATAGTAGACAAAGACTCTAATAAATATTTAAGTTTGTACTTGAGCACCTAAAATATGTGTCACATAAGACCTGATATTTAAATCTAGTCTAGACATTCCTTCTTCTTTTAGCTAGTTGCTATCTATTAGAAAAATAAGATCAATTTTTTTTTCATTAGCAGTAAACTTTTTATTCAAATTTAACAGACAATTTTTTTCCAGAATAAAATTTTCCAGTTGTGTATTTATAATGATGATTGCATGCACGTGCCACATTAGCTGGATGTAGGTTATCCAGAGGCGCAGTTATATGTTCTTCAATACCATTATTAATCAAGCAGTGTTTTCCCCAATGCTATATCTACATATTGGTCTTTTACTAATTCTGGTATACATGCATCCGATAAATATCAATAAGATATTTCGTATCCTGAGACTGCCATCCGTAACGCACAGTTTAAATGACTTTGCCACAAATCTTCAAATCATACTGTGCTCCGTATGTATTTATTGCGTTCTTGTTGGTATGTTTTACAATGTAATTTTCTAAAAGTATCTAAATTGTTTAGCGGCGTGTATAAAATAAATTGCTTTGACGGGTAGTACATTTTATCTCGTTAAATTAAGTTGCTATATTAACTTGTTCAAGGTGAGTTAGCCAGTCAAATGTGAAACTGAACTGGAGAAAAAGAATAAAATGTACTGATTATTAGTGTTTTGTCATTTATTGTTATACTAAATCCATCTTTTATTTATCTCAAACGTTTATTCCTGTCATATGCACTGACTAACAATGTTATTTCAAATATTATATCTATGCGAAGTTATAAAACTATAAACTTAAAAGTGAGATGCATGGTGCCGCTGATATCACTCCGGTCAATTAGCAGTTATGGAAAACCTGTTTACATTTTCTTAATTGGAGCTAAATCATGTACAATTACTCCTGGCTGTTTATTACCCATTCGTTTCTTTGATTCCACCTTTATTTATTTATTTTTCCGTTTTCTTGCTTATGCTGCTTTAATGAGTGTATCTCTTTTATCATACAGTTATTTACTGAATTAAATTTGCAAAATACTAAATAGCTGAAAACGTTAGGTTTTTCTGTCTATAAAAAAGCAAATAGCCAAGTAGTTAGATGAACATCTGTCATGACACTTTTTTTCTTAAATACTTGTAAAGTTGCATAGTAGCTGTGAGTCAGGACATATATTCATCTAAAACAGATTATCGTGTACAGTGTTGGGATTTGAAAAATAAATAATAAAGAAAAGAACGGGGAAAAAAAGAGTTGTGCAGGGCTGAGCTAGGACTTTAAACAAATATTTTGTTTTGAATATGTTACCGTGTATGAGGTAGGGTATTGGGCATTTCAAGAAAAATAGTAAGATATCTTTGGGTAGGTGACCTTGAACATATGTTTATCTAATTCATATAGGTGAGTACCGATGGTTTTCTCTGCACATCAATTTGTTTTCACTTGGCGTCCTGTTTTACTCCCATGTTTTAAAGTTCCAATGTACTTCTCATTTCTATTACTTTATACATACTCGAGGAATAGTGTAAAAAAAATGTCTTATCTGCCCATTGGGCTGGCTAGTTTGTACAAAATGCGAAAGGAAAATGCATTAAATTGCGTCACCTGCAAAAAGACCAAAACATATCCATTGTATAATCAATTATATATTAGAGAACTCGTTATTTTCATTGCACTCCAAAATGGGGCTACAGTAAAATTTAAATTGTCAACACGCAACTTTTATTTATGGAATGCCTTTCTTGGTTTCTCAGAGTGACTAACCATAAATACAACGCACTCATAAATGATTTTTCAATATAATTGTAAAGTATTTAATAGTCATGGACTTTAAAAATAATGTATTGATATGTTTATGTATGGTACTTTTTCGTTAAGTACCTAATTTTAGTTTTGTTTCAATACCTTTTATACATGTACAAGAAAACTTGTTCTCCTCTGAGTGCTACTTACAGCGAATTATAGCCCGCACGTATCACAAGCATTATAAACAAATATATTTCATTTCCCGTAGATCGTTGCAAAGAATAGTGCACGAAAGCAGACTCGTATATTGGCAAGGGAAAACTGATAATTCTAAATGCCTCGTGGGTTTGCGTGAGGATGGAGTTGGAAGAATTACTCAAGACCAATTTTTCCCTTTGACATCATAGGGTCCTTTTATTCCTGCGGGAAAAAAATATGCAAGTGCGATTTTCCGGGGCGGGGTGGAAATGCTGCTTTCGAGTTTCCGCGAGCATTTAGCTCCGGGGTGGGAAATAACCATGAAACGACGAGCTCTACCTTTGGATTATACAACATTATTGTCTGCTCTTTTTTAAACCAGTTATTAAGAGACTATTCGTTTACTATATAAAGACCCCAGTAAATCAGAGTCAAAGCGATAAGTAGCAAATCATAATGCATTGAGCAATCCTAATACTTACGTTCCGGAGGTCTTGATGATACGCGACATGTCATTTTGTTGTTGTATTTTTTGTTTTTGTTTTTATTTTATTTGCAACATTAAATTTTGTTTTTTCTTCTGAAGCCCGCTTTGACGTGTTCCAGTGTTGTTTCCTAGTAAGAATACATTCTATTTTCGCAATAGTTCAAGCAATTGTGTCTAAAACATTAAGCGTTCAGTCATTACGTTCGGAGGTGCGTGACTTATGAGGATAAAAAATAGAAATCGTATGTGTATTTTAATGACAGTTATGTGGACGAACTATCTGCTAATGTTTTCAGGAAAGGTATGCAGAAGATGACATTTCTATGTGTCATTAATGTGCTGCTGTAACACAATGCATGTAAGTGCAACAGTTCTCTAAATCCAGTTTGTATGAATCCGCTTTAATGCACATATTTTATTAATACAAATCTTATTGTGCGTACCCTGAAATATAGAAGCAGCTAACAGACAGCAGTGTGAAACACTCGTCAGTCAGTATGAACATGTACGAGTGCCTTTCGGTGGGCCATCATAAATCATAAAAAGTGAAAGCATGAAGTTGAAAATAATATCATCAGACGCTTAGATGTCTGGGTTCATGAATCGTAAAATCCATCTTCGACATTTTGTATTCACACAACAGGGCGATACATTGATAATTCGGGATTGTCGGAAGGCATTCTATCTGATTACACATCCTTTTTCCTGTCCTAACATTCGGCTAGTAAAAGCCTGATTAGTAATAGGAAAAGAGGGGACACCTATCTTGGACCACAGACACCCATTTGGAACATAACTCTTGAAGCCTCTTCCATAAAACTTCCAGCTATGTAATTGCACATGGAATGTACTTGGAGATTGCTTCAAATGATATTTGACCATCTATTTCATGTTTCCATAATATAAATAACTAAAATAGCCTTAGTCTGTGCAGCCTTTTGATTGGTCAGAATGTTCTCCAGTAAGATTTGGAATAAAATGAAATTGTATGCCAAAGGTCCCGAGAGGATTCGTGCTCTGACGACAACGAGATGAACATACTTTGTCTATTAGCGATTTTGTCTTAGAATTATGACAAATTCCGTGACAAAATGACGTCAATATATTTACAGGAGCCGCAGTTGATCAACAGTTAGCGTGCCGACTCGCGATCAGAAGGGTGCGAGAGAGAGAGAGAGAGAGAGAGACAGAGAGAGAATAGTTAGGTCAAAATAAATGCTTCAACGACACCCTCACGTCATCCTTAAACATTTCAACATTAACCCTGAGTCGTGGGAAGATCTTGCACACGATTGCTCAACCTGTCGGAATCTCATCCATACTGGAGCTATAGACTATGAGCTCAGGAGAATTTCAGAGACAGTGCAGAAGCGAGCAGCATAAATCTCGGAAGTGCAGCACGTCCTCTATTGATCACGCAATCTCAAGCAGCATTTCCTGTCCAGTGTGCCGCAGACAGTTCAGAACACAGATTGGCCTAGTTAGCCACTCGCGTGCACACAAAAACCAGATCAATTAGTGATGGCATGGTGGTCTTTGAACGCGAAGGACTATCAACAACATATCAGCATTCGTAACTATTTATAGATGTCATGGCAGTTAAGGGAGTTTTAAAATATCACCTTTGAAGACATATTTAGCAGATTCTTTCTTATTTCTGTTTGGGGGGAAATATATATATATATATGTGTGTGTGTGTGTGTGTGTGTGTGTGTGTGTGATTTGGATTTTTAACGGAGCTTTAACAATTTTTCAGGCATATAGCTACAATGTCTGCAGTGTGTGACAGTTTATAGTGATCTAAAGCCCTGGGGCATCATGCTGCAGACATGTAGCACGATCCCACCCAGTCACATTATCCTGACACCAGGCCGACCAGTCCTAGCACTAACCTCTTAATGATGAGAAAATAGCGAGGCAGCTGCTAGGACCATTTTTATGTCTTTAGTATGACTCGGCCAGGCTGTTTCTAACCAGGTTTAAATCGGACCTGGTTAGTGCTAGGACTGGCCGACCAGTCCTAGCACTAACCTCTTAATATTGAGCATCAAGCGAGGCAGCTGTTTGTACCATTTTTTAAAGTCTTTGGTACTACTCGGCCGGGTTATCGAACCCACGACCTCCTACATCCGAGGCGGACTCTCTAACCACTGGGCCACCGGAGCGGTACGGAAAAGTATGTCTGTCCTTTATGGTTCTATCATTTTTTTTTAGCAAACGCAGAGTGCGAGTAGTGCATGCGAGTTTTAATTCAATGTATAAGAACATGATGCAAGGGAAAAATATAGCTCTAATCTATAATGCTATTTACAAAATACTCAAAGTCAAGTTTTATTACAACAAAATCGAGTCACATGTGATAAGACCAAGTTAAATTGTCAAAAAATCTCCATTTACAATGGTTTGATGTAGTCAATTATAAAATAACGTTAAATGTCAATCTAATAATAATTTTTTCCCTTCAAATTTTCATAACTCTGTTTGGACAGGAAAATAATTAATCACACAGAACTAGTTCCTTCAAACATATATTTGTATGACTTAGGTTTTCTTATGCCCGAGCTAATTATACGTTGAAGCTCCATATCGTAGTAACCACAACTCTTGTTGCCTGAATCAGTGTTGGTGGTGGAGATTTTAGCACTGCATCAAATTGAATTTTTAAAGTGTCAAATGCCACTTCCAAAAAGGTTAGAAGCCTTTTCTAGTTGCAGCTAGTGGCTGCCGATCAGCTGAGAAAATGCAGAAAACATGCTGCATTCCAGATCCACGAGAACAAAGACTGACCATCTCTTATCCACCATTGACAACCAATAAACAGCTTTCCCCATTTCGTTAAATAATATCCACAATCTTCTTCTTGTTCATCTTGGCATCCGTCCGTCTACGGGAGACGATGGCGTAGCTCCAAAGTACGCTTTTGCTTATCCTTCTGTCTAGCTCTCTTTTCAGCTTGTTTTATTCTTCTCTCTTCCTCTGCGTTTTGAACTCCCTGCCTGACAGCTAGACACCAGCTGGAACGGTTGTTTGCACAGCTCTCCCAGTCGTTGACATTGATGTTTGCCGTCTTCATATCCTTCTTGCAAACATCTTTGTAGCGCAGATGTGGTCGTCCAGTTCGTCGTGCACCTTCTGCTAACTCCCCATATAACAGGTCCTTGGGAATGCGACCTGGGTCCATTCTCTTGACATGGCCAAGCCAGCGAAGGCGCCTCTCGCTGAGTATGGAGAACATGCTGTTCATGTTGGCGCGTTCTAGAACCTCTGTGTTGGGTACTTTGTCCTGCCACTTGATGTGCAGAATGCTCCGCAGACATCTCAGATGGAAGCTGTTGAGTTTCCTCTCGTGTCTTGCATAGGTGGTCCATGTTTCGCTGCTGTAGAGAAGTGAGCTGAGCACGCAGGCTTGGTAGACACGCAGTTTGGTCTTCTCTGTGAGGTTGGGGTTGTTCCAGACCCTGTGGTTAAGTCTGGCCATCACTGCTGCTGCCTTGGCAATCCTGTCGCTCACCTCAGAATCAATGGAGAGTGAGCTGGAGATGTTAGACCCGAGGTATGTGAAGTTCTCGACAACTTCCAAATTGTACCCATCGATGGAGACAGAGGGAGGGGAGTCTGTGTCCTGTGCCATGACATTCGTTTTCTTCAAACTGATGATCAGTCCAAATTCCTTACATGCATGGGAGAGGCGGCATACCAGCTGCTGAAGTCCATCTTCCGTGTGTGATGTCAAGGCTGCATCGTCGGCAAAGAGCAATTCACGGATGAGTACCTCTGTGACTTTAGTCTTAGCACGGAGACGGGCGATGTTGAACAGCTTGCCGTCAGCCCTGGTATGGATGCACACTCCCTCGCTGCAGTCCTTGAATGCATACTGGAGAAGCATGGAGAAGAAGATGGCAAAGAGCGTCGGCGCAAGGACACAGCCTTGTTTGACTCCGCTGATGACTGAGAATGCTTCAGATCTTGCGCCATTGAAGCACACTGTGCTGTGCATGTTCTTGTGGAACGACATAATGACAGCAAGCAGACGTGGGGGGCAGCCGATCTTCCGCAGGAGTCTGAAGAGTCCACTCCGACTAACCAGGTCAAACTCCTTCGTCAGGTCTATGAAGGCAATGTAGAGGGGCATCTGCTGCTCGCGACACTTCTCCTGCAGCTGACGTAGTGAGAAGATCTACAGTTGACCTGCCGGCTCGAAATCCACACTGGGACTCTGGGTATACGCGTGAGGCTAGGATCTGCAAGCGCGCCAAGGCAACACGGGCGAAAGCCTTTCCGACGATGCTGAGGAGGGAGATGCCCCGATAGTTGTTGCGGTCGCTACGGTCTCCTTTGTTTTTGTACAAAGAGACGATGTTGGCGTCACGCATGTCTTGTGGGATGTATCCCTGTTCCCAGCAAAGGCAGAGGAGTGTGTGTAGGGGCTGGAGCAGTGCTGGTTTTCCGCTCTTGAGGACTTCAGGTGGAATGCCGTCGCTTCCAGGAGCCTTCCCACAGGCAAGGCAATCGATGGCTTTTCCGAGCTCTTCCAGGGTGGGCTGTGTGTCTAGCTCCTCCATGACAGGCAGGTCTGGAATGGTGTCCAGGGCAGTTCCAGTGACTTTGTTTTGGGTTGCATATAGCTCAAGATAGTGCTCAACCCATCGCTGCTGTTGTTTCCCCTGGTCTGTGATGACTTCGCCTGCCTTGGACTTGAGGGGGGCGGTCTTGTAGCTGGGAGGGCCTGTCGCCTTTTTGATACCCTCATACATTCCTCTTGTATCCCCGGCATCAGCAGCTGTCTGTATACTGTTGCAAAGGTTCAGCCAGTAGGTGTTGGCACAGCGGTGGGCGGTCTTCTGGGCGTTGTTCCTTGCAATCCTGACGGCTTGTAGTGTTCTGGGGCTAGGTGCAGTCTTGTATGCCAGGAGGGCTTTCCTCTTTGCCTCAGTCACGCGATCCATCTCCTCCCAGTTTGCCTCATACCAGTCGACATTCTTTCGCTCTCTCTTCCCGTAAGCTGTGATGGCTGAATTGTATACAGAGTCACGGATATGGGACCACTTGGAGTCAATGGTGTCATCAGGTGTCACTTTGGTGAGGGCTTCCTTCAGTTTGCTGCTGAACTGCTGTGTTTTCTCTGGGTTGCTTGCACAGCAGGTGTTGATGCATGGGTGACCCTTCTTCTTGGCGTGGTGCAGCTTCTTGGGTAATATTCGCACCTTGCTGGCCACGAGGGAATGGTCCGTGTCACAATCGGCACTGTGGTAGCTGCGGGTAAGGAGGACACTGGCCAGTTCTGCACGCCTGGTGATGACGAGGTCTAGCTGGTGCCAGTGGCGTGAACGTGGGTGTCTCCACGACACCTGGTGGATCTCCTTGCATTTGAAGAAAGTGTTGGTCACACATAGGCTGTGGGAGCAGCACATCTTCAGCAGTCGCTGACCATTCTCGTTGATCTTGCCCCTTCCGTAAAAGCCGAGACAGGTGGACCAGGCCTCATGGTCAGCTCCCACTCTAGCATTGAAGTCTCCTAGAAAGTAAAGGCTTTCATTCTTGGGGATACTGGATATTGCCTGATCCAGAGCCTCATAAAACTTGTCTTTCTCCTCATAGGTGGAGCAGAGGGTTGGGGCGTACACGCTGAAGATGTTGACCGGGCCTAAGGATGTTGACAGCCGGAGGGCAAGGATTCTCTCAGTACCTGATGATGAAGGTTCAATGAAGGCGATTAGCGTGTTCTTGACGGCAAAGCCTACACCATGCTGCCTAGGTTCATCCAAGGGTTTCCCCTGCCAAAAGAACGTGTAATTGGCTTCCCTGATGGTGCCGTTGTCAGCCAGTCGGGTCTCCTGGAGGCAGGCAATGTCGATGTTCAGTCGGGAGAGTTCTCTGTCAATGACGGCAGTCTTCCGTGCATCGTCGATCTGCTGTAGGTCAGCGGTCAGTGCAGGACACATGGTCCTGATGTTCCAGGTTGCAAAATGAAGAGTTGGAGTCTTCTTATTTTTTCTTTTAGTCTTTCCTGGTGCGAAGTTTTGTGGCCCACTTGTCGAGATGGTTCTCTAAGCTCCACGCACCCAGTGAAGCAGGCAGGCCATGGCGGGCAGCACCTTACTGACTGGGGGCTGCCCAGCTTAAGGCGGGCGGTAGCTGTCCAGTGAGACCTGGTGATCTCTCCCACCGTCAGAAGTAACCCCTGGCGCCAAGCTCTACGTCTATCGAGCTCTGACTTAGAACCGGTAAACTGCTACTTCTCGTGTTGTGCCGACGCCGTACGAAGACGCTGGAGTGTCCTCTCCAGTGGAGTTATGAAGCCTGGGCAGGGTGATATGGAGAATCAGCTGTTACCCATGCAGCAGATTCCCCCTCTCCACGCAGCCGGTGTGCCCAAGGGAACGACGAATGCCGATACAGCTTGGCACCAACGGCGTCGCAGGAGTTGCCGGAATGACGTTGGAGTCAATGTCAGACCGCCTTAGAGACTCCATCTCCGGATTTTCTGTCGGGGTTTACTCCCTTAGCCTTTCCCATGAGTGGGTATAGCCACAAGGCAGCAGAGGTTTGGAATCGGAGTTTTCGTTCTCCTAGATGAGCTACCATCCAAGGTTTACGAGTCCCATCTACCCGAAGCAACTGGTTTTAAGGCGCCAGTGGGCCGCCTTCACCCCTTCTCCTGTTAGTAGAAAACATGGTCTGCCGGGCTTCAAATCTAAGCCACTCGCGAGGGCCAGGAGCTGGATTTTAGTTGACAGAGGCAGTTAGAGACGCAAGCCGTATGGGGCATTTTGGAGGATTGGGGCGCTTGTCTCCCACTCGCACTCCGGGCAATGTCAACCTTAGACCACAAGTAGACTACCTTAGACCACCACACCTAAAGTACTTGGAAAATGAAAGTAAGCTGTTAAAATCAAAGAAATCACACCATGATGATTAATTTGAATTTGTATGTTGTCTTTGGAAAGTTGGGTGATAGTCGTTATTTTTCAAAAGGTTCGAAACAACATATATTGATTTGATGATGAGCTGCACATTACATTATCAGTTTGTAAAAGAGAACAAGAGTCCCTCGAAGAGACTTATGCTCTGCTGTCCAAAAAGAATTATATGAATCCAAGAGAAGACTATTCTTTTTAACTGCCTAATGTTGAAATAATTTATGCTATTCTTGAGTGATACAATTTTTAACTTAGCCGCTGTGGTGGCCATATTGAATATTTGATTCGCACTATTTTTATTTAGGACAACCAGACATCATTAAAAGACTTTTGGTAAGGCAAGTGCAGTTTATAACCATCCATTCAGGAGGAATAGCAATAACGAGATTTTCAAGATTGTCAGCACGGTAGCCATATTAGATGCCAGATATGCACAGTTTTCGTTCAGGACAAAGTAGGTACCATAAAAGTCTTCAAGTGAAAACTCCATGTTGATATGACTTTCTTTTTAGGAGGCGTAGCTATAACAAAGTTTTAAAGTTTACTGTCATGGCAGCCATATTTGAAGTCTGACCGGCACATTATTTATTTAGGACTAACCAGACATCATTAGACTTCTAATGAAACCCCTATTTTGATATGACCTTCCAGTTGGGAGGAGTAGCAATGACACTATGCCCTCTGTTATTGAATATGACATTTTGTTTCCCCTGAAGGAACTTCAATAACAAGATTCCGAGGGTGACTGCTGTAGCAAGTCTGATCAAAATCTGTTCAGACATGGCCTCCTATAATCAAACTATTTGATATCTTGACAGTACAAGCTTGTACACAAATTCTGATCAACATCTGTTCAGAATGTTTGTTTTTTTTAGTTTTTTTTTAGGTTGTGTCTCCCTTCTCAGCCAATGAAACGCAAGGTCACCTCATAATTGTGCATGGATATCACTCAAAACTGAGCTTGTCGGAGATCTTGACTTTTTAAACTTACAAACCAGGTCCGATTTAAACCTGGTTAGAAACAGCCTGGCCGAGTCATACTAAAGACATAAAAATGGTCCTAGCAGCTGCCTCGCTATTTTCTCATCATTAAGAGGTTAGTGTTAGGACTGGTCGGCCTGGTGTCAGGATAATGTGACTGGGTTGGACATGATGCCACATGTCTGAGGCATTATGTCACAGTGCTAGACATCGCTATGAACTGCCATACTACGGACATCGTAGCGATATGACTGAAAAATCGTTAAAGCTACGATAAAAATCTAAATCACACACGCATAAATATAGCCTCTAGAGTGTATATAAGCACAGCCAACCAGGTGGTTATTACCTTATTAAAAAGCAATTAAGCTGCTTACTAATCAAACCCATCTGCGATCCTAATATTACACACTTGCACATCCGGTCTTATCAAAATCTTATCAGAAATGAAGCCTCTGGTGTACTTATAAACAAATGTCAACGCAATGACGGACGGTGTATTATGAGTGCTGAGACGCTACACAATTTCACTTGGCTTTTGGTAACAAAACCTTACCTGCCAACTAGTATCGCCAGTGAATTGTACCGCTGCAACATCAATGAAAGAGAAAGGGAGTAAATTCAGATCATCTTAGAGCACTTGTGGCGAGTCATTGTCTCTGTGATGAATAATGTCTGATTTAGCCCTTTATCTGAATAGCCAGAACTTTGATAACTCAACACAGGCGATTATAACTTAGGAAGGATTAAGATAAGGATTACATATTTGAAAGATAAGTTTTCCTTTTAAGCTACACCAACATTACTTCATCTTTATAAGAATTCATCAGATCTGGCTACTTTTCACACTAATGGCACAAGCGGTGAGAGTAATATATATATATATATATATATATATATATATATATATATATATATATATATATATATATATATACACACACACACATACACACAGGGATATGTCAGTAGCATTTTGAAAAATATAGGAAGGAGAAAGGTCATCACAGAAGTCACACTAAGAAAAATGTAGGTATAAAGTGTATTAAATAATGGTGTAAACAAAATACAATTGGCAATTTAAATTCTAGAAATAGTTTTTATTGAAAAAATATTGTGAAATGGTTGTGTATGGCAATATGAGCCACCATAAAATTGCTGAAAATAAAAAAAAATCATGTAAATAGATTAAATCTGAAAATAGAAAATCATCTATAAAATAGAAAATCTGAAAACAGAAAAGTAAAATATCAAATATGAAAGACATGCATTTAGATGAACACTTTAATATCTTCTTCCATCTGCATCAGATGAGCATGGCAGGTTTTATCTTCTCCTGTGATATCGGTAGGACGGACTAGGTACATATAATAAAACAACTCAGAACAAACAGACTGCATGTAGTATTTCTTGTCGTGATGCTGGTAGAACGGACTAACAACATATAACAGAACTTAGAACAAACACACAGCTTGTAGTAATCTTTGCTATTCTTGGGCGATTGTCTTTATTTCTTAAGATGTTTTGGGCAGTATTATTAAGCAGAATATTTAAGAAAGGCTTTATATAGTTGCCAAATTTGTATCTGTACTCATAAGTTGGGTCTAACTGCAAACAACATACACCCTGATTTGTTGTCCCATTTTGCAATAGTATATCAGGGTCTATGAAGTTCTACTGATTACTAATAGCAACCTGCATAGACGAAGATCTGCCAGCACAACTGGGTCTGCAGTTTGCATTTGGACTCAATTTATAAGTGAGTAAATGTAGTTCTTTATATGGTGGACCAAGTTCCATGTCAAAAGTAGTTTTAATGGTAGCTCCAAAAGTTTTCCTTAAAATTCAACTTTCTAAAAATATCTGACCAAAGGAAAATCTTTCCCACGTTTAAAAAAAAGTAAACAAACAAATTAACCCCCCACAACTTAAAAAAGAAGGTATTTAACCCTCAGTGTCATTTTGCATAGTGTTAACACACAACAAAACACTAAATAAATGTTTATATAGCTGAGTAAGTCTTTGCACTTTAAGTGACACTAAACAATTTTGAAAGTCAAAGTGGGAATCCTTAATTGCTTATAGACATCAATTTCTAAAATGCCATTAACAAAAAATACAAAACAACATAAATCTATATGCTTATCACAGTGTTACTTTGCTTAACAAGACTGAAACTTCAACAAAATTTGATGGCACAAGCCATTTTCATACTCTGAGACCTAACTTCTAGCCAGTTTGTGCAAATTTACCTATCATTATTATATAATCTGGCTACACGAAGCTTCAAGCACACAACAATACAATGTGTTCTGGACAAAGTCATATTTTTTTCAAAAATGAAGGTACCCTCATGACAACGAATTGTGAATGGAGATTCCAGTCCTTCTCACAAAAAGACAATGACTCCACCTTGTTATAATACTTCTAATGAATCAGAACCCTTAATGAAGAAAAACATATGATGTGGACTGGATCTGGCAACAGAGAATTTAAAAACAAATTCTGCTGTTATAATCTGAGCAATCACAACTTTTGCTTAATCTTTTTTATGTTTACACAAACCTGAAATTCTGGTTATATACTAAGACTGAATTTGATCTGATCAATCAAACAACTTACACTAGGACTTAAATAGCCTAAATCTTGATGAAAACGATACCTGGCTGTATTAACATTATTTTCTTCCTTGACACTGACTGATATCAGTATTACATATCCTTATTACACAACTTTCACACACTCTCGTAATTGCTTCCATACTGAAACTCAAAATCTAACATAATGTACAATATTAAATGTTGGATATTCACTGGAAAATCACATATGTGAAATAAATGCATATTATCATAAAAAATATTGAAAATAGAAAAACATGCTTACATTGATATTTGTACTTTTTTTCATTTCCTTTTCTTGGTCTGATCCCATAATCTAATAATTTCAGTATACTTATTTGAGTCAATTAAGATGAACAGAATTTGGGAATCAGCCAAAATGAATAAAATCATAAAAATTTGAATGTTTAAATTTTTTTATATTTTTAATTCTAATAACTTTAAAGATGCTTGAAAATATTAAAGTCTTAGAGATGTTCCAATGAACATACCTTTGAAGAGCCTTGTTATACCTAAAGAGTATGACTGGAAGTGCTTACAAGCGTTTCCCACTTAAATTTAGCCTTTGATAGTTGGAGGTTATAAATTAATCTGTAAATTACTGCTTTGTAAGTCATTTTACAAATGTATATTTTTTAAATAGGTCCATTGCAACTGATGTAGTTTTGTAGACAGTATTTAAATTTAGCAGGTCTATGTGTTTTTATCCATTTGCTGTTGAGAATTTATCAAGTATGAAAGGGTAATAATGGTCCCCCCTTGTGTTGCCCAAATAAAAAGCTGACCCTGATATAATGTGTCCTATACTAAAGTAGGACTTTTTCCTTGCTCTCATCTCACCACAAAAGGTCATACCTCTATTTGATCATTAATCAAAGCACCTACTGCCAGAGCAAATATATCCAAGTCCTACCCATTAGCGCAACACATTATATCAAATCAAAGTATTTAATACTGACACGTATCCAGTGTGAATTAGTGTTAACCTTTTAGTGCCAACTCAAAATTTCATGACAAATAGTTAAAAAACGTTTAAGTTGTGATGATTTGTACCTGTATATAATATATACTGGCAGTATGACAGATGATGGAGATTAGGGCTAAGACTTGAAGCTGCTGGTGTGCCTACAATTGGTCACACCTTTGCCACTGACAACACTGGCCAGTGGTCCATAGGTATTGGCATATGTTATACTTTTAGTGAAACAATGTGATACATTAAGTATCAAATATCATAATCAGTATGATTGTAATGTCAACTCATGTTTTTAATACTATATCTCTTTCATTAAAATATGTGTGACAGTATCACATATGGTAAGGAAGTAAAATCATAACATCACACTGCAAATAAAAGTATTGCACTGGGAGTGTCAAATAACCATACTAATACAATCGCTATCAGCCTATTTAAATAAAAATCAATGTACTTTCATCAAGTAATAAAATAAATCTGACACTAATCTTCAATTTCAATGTTTAAAAAACCCCTAAAAAACTATTATTAGTCTTTTAACTGCCAAGGCTACAAAAAATGTATAAATTATTTTACTTGCTCTGTACATGTATGATCAACATTATGTAACAAACACTAAGTAAAATTCTCTAATATACAATGAAATAAATCTTTAGATGGATACAGTCTAATCTATTCTTTTCTGGATCCAAGTCTAATCTATTCTTTTCTGGATCCAAGTCTAATCTATTCTTTTCTGGATCCAAGTCTAATATACTCTTTTCTGGATCCAGCTCTTACAAGTAAAAGTTGAATGTCTTAACATTCTAGAGCACTGTAAAAGCGACTGGCAGAAAAGGAGGACAGATGGTTAAAAACAAATACACAGATGCCAAACTGCACATTAATTGTGGACATAAAAACTGGAATAGACAATGCAAATAACCAAGTTCATAAACTCAACAGGTGAAGTATTTAGAAAATGTTCATTTAGTAATTAATTACAAAATGATGTTAGACTTGTATGCTTGAAGATCAACTTGAAAATAAAACTTAAGAAGCAATAAAAGAAACATGGAGAAATGAAAAGGTTAAGCATTTAGCTAGCTAGATGAGTGTCAAATAAATTGCTAGGATAAAAATAAGAATATGAGTCAACTAACATACGAGTTCATGGTCTTAATATCAGGTATCATGAAAGCATCCATATGAACAACAGAAAATTCTACCTACACACATTTAACTTGAAATGAAAATTGAAAATATCAAAATAATTTCATGGAAACATATTAAATACCATACTTGCTCAATTAGAAAAAAAAGCCAACTGTGAAAAGCATAAATCAAGATGGGCAGGCACATCAGAGTTGAGCGTAAATTCTGATCTGACGGTAGAGCAGATCTGGGTTTGAGGTGCTTACTTTTGAATGTACCTTGTACAATTTTAAGTATAGTATGTTAAGTCAAAACAAAATAATAAATGGTAATGGGAACTTAAAGTATTATAGGAAGTAGAATCTTGTAAAAATGCAACTTTTGCATAAGTTGTGAAAATATACTATATTTATTAAATTAAAAAGCTGCTCTTGAAAGTATTCATGCCAGGATACTTTCTATCATGACTTATCAAATTCTTGTTGTTGTTGTTGTTGTTGTTGTAGGGTTTAATGCCATTTTTCAGCACATGATAGGCCATACATGGCGGCCAGTATTAATGGTGGAGGAAGAACCCGGGAAAGCCGCGGAAAGAACCACCGACCCTTGAGAAGCTACTGGCAAGCTTTCTCACATGCCCACATTAGCCGAATCCGAGACTCGAACCCATGCAGACAGAGGTGAGATGGCAGTGATCCGTAACGGAGAGCGCATTAGACCACTCGGCCACTCGGGGCCCCCGATCAAATTCTATTCAGCAGTTTGGGAAAATAAGTCACAAAGAAGTTTGAAAATGTCTTAGTTACAGCAGTTATAACTGATGACTGACATAATTTGTATTGGGCTGAAAGTCTTCATTACAAGATGCTTTGTCAAGTTTGGTAAATTCAACGACTTTGGAGAAAAAGTTGTTCAAAGTTTTTTTGTATCTTTGGTGTGTGTGATTTGGATTTTTAACGTAGCTTTAACAATTTTTCAGTCATATTGCTACAATGTCTGCAGTGTGACAGTTTATAGTGATGTCTAGCACTGGGGCGTCATGCTGCAGACATGTAGCATCATGTCCCACCAAGTCACATTATCCTGACACCAGGCCAACCAGTCCTAACACTTACCTCTTAATGCTGAGCGCCAAGCGAGGCAGCTGTTAGTACCATTTTTGTAAGTCTTTGGTATGACTCTGCTGGGGATCAAACTCACGACCTTCTGCTTTCGAGGCGGATGCTCTAACCACTAGGCCATCGGAGCAGTTATATCTTTGGTAATAGTTACCATTTTTAATGGTGGATCAGAATCAGTTATACCAATTTAAAGCTCTCAAAGCCAGAATATGTCAAATTTGATGAAATGTTGTTGAGCAGTTTTTGAAAAGTGGTTAATAGATAGTTTTTAGTAATGGTGGCTACAATGTATGGTGATCAGCTTCATAGTACAAATTTATGCCAGGATGCTTTTTGTTAAATTTGGTCAAATTTGTTTAAATTTTTATATTTTCAGTTATAGCAACTATACCTGATCACACATTGACAGCCTCTGCATAAAACAAAAAAATCTGACATGCCAGGATGCTTTCTTTCAAAATTTGATCAAATTCTGTTCAACAGATTCATCAAAGGGTTTATATTAATTTTAGTTTGGTTTGTTAAGATGGATTACAGCAGAGCAGCACAAGTAGGTTACTTAGTGCAAGGGCTATTTGAATTTTACTCTTGTCCTGACATACCATGGTAGCTGATCCAGGCTGGTTTGATGGTATGATTTGACCCTGCACCCTTTCTGTCACGTTACATTATTTTTTTTTGGAATTTACAGTGATGGAAAACTGAGAAGTGACTTACAAATGTGGAACAAGGTTTCTTTGAAATAAAATGCTGGTCATCAAATCCTCTATTATTGAAAGCCCTTTTTCAGAAGTATATAATATAGTTCAAAAATAGAGATTTATCAGCCTTATCAACCTGATGCATTCTGTAATGCATGATGCACCCAATTCTCAATTTCACAGTGATGCCACCTTTTTTTAATGGAAAATTGTCCATATAGCATGAAAAGATTTAATGGGGAAATAGCAAACTGGAATCTTGTGCAGAGATTTGAAAATAAATCACTTTGTACATTTGTTTACACCTAATCATAATATCTTGAAAGGTTTTGGAGCTATAACTCTATCCAACAAGTAGCTGACAAGACAAAACCCCAAATGGGTACATGCAAGTATATAAGATAATGTTCGTATCAAATGATATTAGAATACATCTGCTTAATGGTTTTTGAGCCATACCAGTTACAAACAGTATCCCATGTGAAAATGTTATGTTTATTGGCAAGGGTCATAGCTCTATCCAAAATGGAATTTATGAGATGAAGCCCTGAAAAAGCTCATCTAGGTCTCGGAGACAATGTTGAAACCAAATTGCAGCATAATATGTTTAATGGTTTTTAAGCTATTCCAGTTACAAGAACATCCCATGTCAAGATATTGTCTGTCAAGGGCTATAACTCTATCCAAAATGGAGTTGACAAGACAAAACACAAAGGTACGTTTAGGTCTATGAGACAACATTCATACCAAACTGCATCAGAATGTATTGAATGTTCTTCAACTGTACCCATTACAAGTAATATCTCATGTGAAGATGTGTAATTGATTGTCAAGGACCATATCTCTGTCCAAAATGGTGTTGATGAGACAACACCCATTAAAGACTCATCTAGGTCCACAAGATAATGTACATATTCATCTGCATTATAATATATTGAATGGTTTCTCAGCTGTGCTTGCTACAAGGATCTGCTATGATGGAAAATGATCAACAGTTCCTTCAAAATAGGACCTGGATAGACAGAAGCTTTAAATGTCACATTTATCTGTGATAGGCAATTCATCTTCCAAATATCATCCATTTATGTAAAAAATTTGAACATCTGGACAAATGGACAACATGATTACAATACACCTCTTGCATTCTGATGCAAGGCCCTAAATACTTAAATAAAAAGTAATGGATGGTAGAATTAATTATGCATTCAATGCCTAAACTGTAACTGGTAATTTAAAAGTAACAAGTCTCAATCAATCATATGGGATGCTAAGCTAGGTTTTTACATGTATTGTACCGCAACAATGAACTTAGAACAGTTCTTTCTTTGTTTATTTTTGCAAGGTTTCAGGCCATTTTACAGTACTTGATAGACTATGCATGGTGGCCAGTATATTTGGTGAAGTAAAAACACAGGAAGACACCTAGGAAGAACCACCAACCCTCAGGATACACACTAACATTTGGTTATTTGGAATCAACATGGATAGAGATGACATGTGAGTGATCTGTAAGAGAAAGCACTTTATACCACTTGGCCCCCCAGCCCCCACCCCTTTAAAACAAATCCACTTCAGTTGTTCATTAGTACAAATACAAAGTTACAGATATATTTGTCATTCTGTATATGACTTAATACATTTAACCATTCATCTACCTTAAAAAAAAGATTATTTACTAGGGACCCCTCTTTAGCCAGGAATCAAATGGTCTACTCTGAAAGTTGGCTTTGGCAGGGAAGTAGTTTCTTGGATGAGGTTACATTATACCTTTTGCAGAAGCCCCAAAGGCACCTTTAAACCTACTACAATGTCCATTTATAACAACCCCGAACATTTAATTTCTTATCAGAACTCTCAATGTACAATTAATATTGGCAAAGAACTGATCCAGATGGACAAGTCTGGCAAACAGGATTAATTTAGAAGGCCTAGCTTGAACCTAAAGACATTTATCTGATAGCGATTTCACATGGGTAATATTTTACTAGCTACATGTATAACTAAAATGACATCAGAAAATGGCATACTATTCTTTGTTCACACAGTATACTCACAACATGACATTCATGAAGCATAGACTCAATGAACTGAACATAGTTTTCACTATAAGAAGTGTACTATCCATCTTAAAACCGAATGCAGGTCTGATTTCACTAAACAATGCATACCTTATATATTTATTTATGAGTGACAGTCCAAAATGCAAACTGCACTGACCTATATCTACTGCTGTATAATTTGCCTGCAGACCTGGGTCTATGCAGATTGCTAGAAGTAATCAGTAGAACATAGATCCTCATTAGCCAGCACATTACGCAAGGACAGATCATGGGGTCTTCGTTGTTTGCAAATTTTCTTTTTGTTGTTGTTTCTGGGTTTAACATCATTTCTGAGTGCATGATAGGCTGGCTATACATGGCAGCCAGTACAACTGGTGGAGGAAGAACCCAGGAAAACTCCAGTAAGAATTACCAACCGACAGGAAGATACTAGCAAGCTTTCTCACGTACCCACACTGGCCGAGCCTGAGACTCCAACCCACACAGACAGATGTGAGATGGCAGTGATTGCTAAAGGTGTTTTATATATGTACTTGACTTATAAATGAGTATATAATGGTACAAGAGGTTTTTCATAAGTTTATGCTGGCCAGTTTTGTGCACAACTTAACTGCTCTCTTCTGCATGCTTTAAATGTACAAAATTATTGTGCAAAAAACCTATGATGTTATAAAATATGGTGCTTTTAAAGAAATGTTTTCAATGCATTTAGTCAATAAACTAAAAGCTTTTTTGTATATTTAGCCTTATTTCTTCTGTTACAGAACTCTAAAGCAGAATGAGGCTAGAATTTTTTTTTAAATGCATGAATTGCAATACAAACTATGCCATATTTGAAGGAAGACCATATTTCTAGCTTTTTTTTGCCAAATATATTAATCTATTGTGTGTTATGATTCAGTGTGTGTGTGTGTGTGATTTGGATTTTTAACGTAGCTTTAACAATTTTTCAGTCATATTGCTACAAAAGTCTGCAGTGTGGCAGTTTATAATGATGTCTAGCACGGGGATTCATTCCGCAGACATGTAGAATTTGTCCCACCCAGTTACATTATCCTGACACCATGCCAACCAGTCCTAACACTAACCTCTTAATGCCGAACACCTAATGAGGCAGCTGTTAGTACCATTTTGATAAGTCTTTGGTATGACTTTGTTTAGAACCCGCAACCTCCCACATCTGAGGCAGATGTTTTAACCACCAGGCCACCAGAGATGTCCGTTACGATACAGAACACGGGGGCTATCTGAATGCTGGATCTAAACAATTGATACTGAATTTTAGGTGGCACACTGAACTAAACATAGTCTCATGCTTTGCATAATTTTGTAAACTGTACACATTTTTTTTTGATAAACCTAAATAATCATTGAATAGTTGTTTCTTATTAACCTTCTGTGGCCTCTTTGCTACTGTGTATATGGAGGAGTATGACAGGATGCTGAAAAGCAACATGATGAATTAAAGCCGATAACACAAATTTACAGTACAATCTAACAATGTAACATTGTTGTCATCAGTAAAAGCTTTCCTTCTGCTGTTTAGTTCAAAGTATAGTAGTTTCAAATGAAAGCATTATTTCTTATTTTTCACTACATGAAATATTTCATTATTTTGAACTTTAAATTGGCTCATTATAAAATATTAAATAATATTTTTACATACAAATATCTGTTCTCTCAAGCATCTTGATAATCAAAGCTTGATACCATGTTAAAAAAGTGATCAGGAATAACTCTTTCTCACCAACCAGCGTTCTTAGTTTTCCTACTGACTAGATCTCTATCTTACACTAGGAACAGATAAGTGCATGTTACCTGTATGGCATTATCAACATGTCTTCAAAAAACATACTGTAACATGAAATCTTTACAAACTGATTTTCTTCTTCATATTCTGCAATGTTTTTGCACCCCGCTGCATGTTGTGTGCAAGAATTAAAAAAAATGTCCTCATTTCTCAATGTGTAGACAGGGTGAAAAGCTAACCCATGGATTTGAACCAGGGAGTCAGCAAGCCTATCCCAGACACAAATTGTACATGGTTCAGTTTTCTCTATTTTGACCACATGCATCAGGAGGATTCTCTTAACTGTAAAGGATTGGCTCTAATGACATCAAATCAACCCCCAACCTGATGTTCTTTAAATTAGTTTTTGCAAGTGACAGAAACTTGTAAAACTAGTAGTATTTTTTAAATACTGCATATCTTGTTTATATCCAATTAATTAATTCTAACCCTCAAGGTGAGATTTCTCTATTTCATATCCAAGTTTATGAGATTTATCTTACCCAAGTTTATGACATTTATCTTAATTCTAACCTAAAAGATGGTGGCATGTGTTCTATGTTCCAGCCCCATCTTAAATGGCAGAGAGAGGGTTTCTCAGAACTGCTTTTCATCCAAATGGCCTTTACATCAAATCCAATAATATATTTCCTAGGGGCTCGTTCCACATTCAGGTCCTTTTAAACAAGAAGCTCACTCTGTACATATAAAACATCTGTGTAACAATTAACAAAGAAAACCCAGCAAACTCATCAAATATACCACAATACAAATAACATTATGGACACAAAAGGTAGCTATATATATATATATATATATATATATATATATATATATATATATATATATATATATATATATATGCTGTACCACCATTGCGGTGGGCATTAAACAAAAATAAATTTAAAAAGCAGGAGCAAAATCGTGAGACCCAAAATAAAGAAATCTCTTTTCTGTCACTACAATATTTCTTGGGCTCCAAGAGATATAAAAATCTTCAAAGAAGCATTCAAACTGACTGCATCCAGTAAGGGTAGTGTTATTCTATGTTGATGTAGAAAACAGGTAGGTTCTACTGAATCTGTTCTCTCACATGAATTTAAAAAAATGATTGACAAAGGATAAACATTACTATGAACTGGATTGAAATTCTTCTACTTTTAAACAGTAGTTTTCATAAATTAACAAAGATGTCTTGCCTCTAAATTACAAAAAATCTTTAAAAATCTTGTCAAGAAATGGTTTAAATATACCTTGTGTACAGATATGAAATTTAATTGCATACTGATGGTCTGTCGAGCAAGTTCTAATGTTGTTGTTGTTGTTGTAGGGTTTAACACCATTTTTCAGCACATGATAGGCTATACATGGTGGCCAGTATTAATGGTGGAGGAAGAACCCGGGAAAACCCCGGAAAGAACCACCAACCCACGAGAAGCTACTGGCAAGCTTTCTCACATACCCATATTAGCCGAATCCGAGACTCGAACCCACACAGACAGAAGTGAGATGGCAATGATCCATAAAAGGAAAGTGCTTTAGACCACTCGGCCACTCAGGACCCCAAGTTCTAATGTAAGTGAGACTTAAATTTATGAATTGCTTGTAGCCAGTTACCCCATGCCTCTCATTTGCTAAATAATGCTAAAGAATAACAGCCTAGACAGCAAGATTCTCATCCTGGCACTGAATAATTCTATCCTTTCTGAATGCAGCCCTATTCAGGTTAATCTTAGGTAACTCAAGACATAACAAACATTAAGCCTTCTACCTTCAGACACTCAGACTCTTAGATTGTATGACTGCTAAACATGTCATATTCATAAAATATGAAGATTTGTGTGCTTTTTTTCTCTGATTCTGTGCATTACTTAAAAAGATTAAGAGACCAAAGGTAAGAAAACTTGAGAACTCACTATATATGATTTAGTATTAAGTTAATATTGATTCTAATGCAAAAGGAAAGAACTAATGTTAACGAAAGCATCCAAACTTTACTACACTAGTTCTAAAACAATGCATAACACTGAAACTAGTTTTGCAACCTGATGTAACTGTTGTGGATATAAACTACAATGATGTGAAATTTGTTTGCACTGTATGTCATAAAATGTTAGCAATAAAAACACTGTGTATATGATCAAGTTTCTCAATTACAATCTGAATCATGTTCATTTTTGACTCGTAAACTGAGTACAAAATGTAACCTATTCAAAGACGAATCAAAAGGACCAGTAATAATTGCTTTCTACAAATACAATTTTTTGTAAAATGCGCAGGAATAAATAATTCTAATAGCAGATTCAGTATGTACATATTGTCTGGTGGCAAAATTTGAATTTATCATATACATCATGAGATTCCACTCAATGGCTTTCTGTGCTACTTACTGCTATGGTAACGTAGAGTTATTTGCTAATATTTTTACCAATGAAATAAAGTGACAGTCAAGGAAGATGGCTGATTGAATCTTGCAGTTTTAACCGTAATCTTCCAAATATGAAACAATTATAATATTGCTTAAAAGAATAAATAAATCAATACAGTATAAACTGGTTTTACCCTTCTTGACAATAGTATAATTCTAAGAGTAGCTTAATTAAGCATTCTTGACAAATCTTTAATCACACTTTTAATGAGAGGCCAGATACAAACAGTGTTGTGCCACAAAACAGCCTAATTTGGCCAGCCTCACAAAATGAGCAAATAAAACTTCATATAGTTCAGAATTCTACCAAATGAATAACATAAGTGAACAAGCAAACATTTAAAAAAGAAATTTAGAGAAATTTGTTCAGACATGTTGAGAAATATTGTATTTAGACTGGCAAAGTGACATACACTGGGCTACATTCACAATGAAATGATGGAGATTACTGATATAGTTTGCTAAAACATAATTTTGTACAAACAGAAATAACAAATGAACAGATTACACTCACATGTGGCCTATAATCAGCATATCACCATAACTGGACATGTGTTAAATACAAGTCTAGTATGAATCAAATTAGATATTAATGCTAAATTAATCTACACTATAAGGATCTGAAATGGTCACATTATAGATCCTATCAAGATGACCAGTGCTAATTGCATGTGGCCAAGTTTCAAACCAATCAAAATCACAACTCCATACACTGTTTTAGTTGTTTGTTTCATAGGCATCATATTTCTTTCACAAGATTTAGTAAAGCTCATTTGCTGTTGGAAATAAAACTGTCAGCGTAATATCACGACTAGCTAATTATACACTTATTTGTACATAATCTCTAATGTGACTTTCAGATCATTACAGTATAAAGTGATGAAGCGCAAGGGTCATACCTTAATGTTGTACTAAAATCCCACAATCCTACAAAGATCTGGTGGCACGCTGTTTAATAACATGGGTGAGTTCAAATATTTATCAACAGGGGACTCCAGATGCAAAATGAATATTAAAAACAACCTGTATGTGATATCTGATCTGTGCTAACCTGTACATGAAGCATGCACAGTGTATATCTTTACAGGAGAATATACTTTAATAGCAGCACCAGATGCATAATTATAGGTTACTGCATTTGTATGGGAAAATATGAACAAGGTTTTTGGATGGAATACTGCACGAACTTGTGAGTGCAGTATATCCTTCCGGCAAAACGAGGTCATATTTTCCCATACAAATGCAGTAACCTTTTTATTATATGCTCATTTTTTTAATTCTACCTAAGGTTTAATTACATAAACAAAATACACTACAAGAAACAACGCAAATGAATGAATGCCATATTCCAAACTAAATACACAAGTCCAGATTTGCCATTACACAATGACATCATTATTAATGCGCACATAACTCTGCCCAGATAAATTTGAACTTAGTCGCGCACTCGACATAACATTCGAAAGAAAATGGCGTGTCTAGTTAAAATTGAAATTTGCAGTCATACTGTGAATGAATGCGCATTGCAACAACTGTTCCATTTGATCTGGAATGAATATATTTTGGTATTTTGTTTCGATTCCACGAAAGTTTGTGATTTTGGACTGGATTCATCTGTGCAAATTATACATGAAATACATCGGATTGAAGTGGCACGGGAGAAACGTGTTTACATCTGCAAATGTGTCTGTTTCTGTCACTGAATGTTTGAAATCATAATGTGGGAAAAATATGAAGTCTTTCAATTGCAATTATCAAAAAGACGCTATGGAATTTAATGCTTATTTCATTTTGAGTGCAATAAGGAGGATGCAATTGCACTTATCATCGAAATTACAGCACAATTTTAAAATGTGTAATCCAGATTGAAAACTGATGACATGGCTCATGTAATTCGGATTTGCAGAATTAAGAAAATACATTTTGAGGAAATTCAGGATGTAAAACTGTAAGTATATTTTATTTTGCAATTCTTATCACCAGCTAAAGAAAACAGTATATGCCTTGTTACTTGTATATTATTTGTAAGGACCTAATCTTCTGTCATTTATATAATGTAGCTAGCCTAAATCCGAAACATTGTATCAATGCGGAATGTGCCAAAACAGCTGGGTTTTTTTGCAGTCCACGAAACATGTTTTAATTCATTCAGAAACAAATTTAAACAACCACAACGTAAAGAGCCTCTTACGCGAGTGTACATGATTTGTTTACAAATCAAAAGTGCTGGCGTCTGAGTCCACTGTTTGTTTACAAAAGAAAGTAGTTCTTTATTCACGTGAATGCTATATGTGTATTGTCGCGTGCTTTCAGTATCGGGGAATAATGAATGATTCTGACAATGTAAAGTTAATGGGGAAAAAAAATGAGCATATAATAATAATATATATTGTTAAACTGATTACTTCTACCAAACTGCATAGACCCAGATCCGTCTGTGCATTATGTAACAGCTGATATGGATCTGGCAGCTGGACTGGACTTAAGGGCAAGCACATAAGTAAATGGAAAGCAAGTTTAAACAGTGTGTTTCTTTTTATCACAAGACATGGAATGAGTATATACAGTCATTCAGAATGTAAGGCACCAATTCATCTGTAATAAAACAAAGACTTCTTCACAATATTTGCAAATTTATTACTAAAATGACAACTCAGATAACTGATGGTGTATCTAGTGCAATCTATCATATGTGAAATTGTATAATACTTAAGACTTTTAAACTTCTTCAGGACTTTTAAAACAACAGATTTATTCTTAATAGCTCTAAAGTTGGTATTTTTTTAAAAAACTTTTTAAATTTGGACATGTTAAACTCGTTCAAAAAGGAAAAATTAATCTTTTACATTATCCACACTAACTGACATTTTATTCTTTTAATCTACTGAAACATACATTTCAAATTCTGACAACTGTCCTTTTCTCCTGAATACATTAAACATGAAAAATCTAGTAAATATTGTGTCTTTCATAAATTTTAAGTTTTGTTTGTTAATTGTAAGACTAAAATATAGGTACATATGCCTGTTCTTATTTTTGAATATTCTTATATCATGCAAAATATAAATTTGGCCTAAAAGATACCCTTCAACCAAAGACCACTGTTTCACAGCTGTCACCTGCCCCAAGAATCTTTATGAACTACTGTATAAAAATTAAATCAAAGCTTGTATAAATCTGAACATCATTGTTGTCCAAATCATTGCCAAATCCTTTCCATCTTGTAGTCATGCAGCAGAATCACTTAGACACTAGCTGAAATGCATCCATGGCATCTTATATCTGTACAGTCCTGAAATAAAACCCTACCTAATACCTACACACTATCTTGGAAGGGGTATGGTATTGTAGAACATAAATATCTTCTTGGACTTCTCTTGGAATCCTTTAGTAATAATCCACAAAATATGACCAAATTCAGTAACTTCTCCTTCTTGCTCCTCTTTATCAAGTCCAGGAATTAGATTTCTGCAAATGAAAAGGTATTGGATGCGTCTATATAAAATAAATAGTAACAAATATGATCATGGTTCATACAGTCATTGGGAATTTTGTTCAAGAAGCTTTCAAGAACTTCCAAAAGTTTTAAAGCAATATTTTGTCATGGTAATTAGACTCCTTATGTTACTCTTTGTTAAATACTGGTGTTGTGGTTTCATTTCATTTACCAAACATTATTTCTTTTTATTTGTTAACTTGTTCGGACAATATGTAAATAGGCAGGAGTAGGTGGGAAACGTGTAGGTAAATTAATCCATGAGCCTTTCCGAATCACTGCAATCTCACCACTGTCTTTGTGTTCGAGTCTTGGGTTTGGCTAATGCAGGTACGTGAGAAGTTTGCCAGCAGCTTGTGGGTCAGTGCAACCAAATGATGCAATATCACCTCATTTATAAGTGTGGAACTCACACACGATCAAATTCATATAAAGGCTTGGTGTAATTAAGCCCAAATTCCAGGTTTAATCAAAACTGGATCATAAACACAGCTTGCAGAAAAGTAGAAAGCTCAGCCAAAGAAATGCAAGATCAACCCATTATGTGCATGCATCTTGTTCATTATCAAACTTGTTTAAGGTCTTGACAAAATATGCATACATTCCAAGTCTGATCAAAATTTGATCTATAATACATCACTTGCAAGTTGAACAAGCTCATCTAAATAATATGAATAGATCTTGCTCATGTTCAAACTCATCCAAAGTTTTGATAATATAAACCAATTTTTCTAGTAAAATATGTTTCGTCGAGAATACTTAACCAGTCATAATACCTTTGGAGAACTACTACTACCTTGTAAATCCAGCCCTCCCAGATACTACTTTATTTTAGCTGAAGGGAGCTAAAAGATGTCTGCAAGCTAGCTGGCAGTCAAGCAGTTTTATCTCCCCTATGGCATAAGTATTGGCAGCAGATGTGGTGCTGTGCTCAAGTTTCATACTTGCATAGGGTTAGATTTTTAAACAAAAATAATTGCCCATGATTTCCACACTGGTTATACTGTCTTTTTAATAAGACTTTCTATATTTTAGGTGTTGTTAAAATAAATTTTAATTCCTTTATTTTCTTTTATGATTGATGGGTGCAATTTGGGTTCTAGAGTATACAGCTTGGGCTCACTATATAGATGAGCTTGAAAAAAAAGCTGCTACCTCCACTTGGTCATTTTCACTTCCTGGACCTCATGCATATTAATTTTTCAAGCACACGGGAGCAACCATTTTGCTCCAATTTGTGCATAGATGATGTACAATTTCCACAAGTACAGTGTTTTATCTACCCATGCATCAAGCATCACATACGCAGACTTTTCTGATATGACGCACATAAATAGTCGCTGGTACATAAATTGATGCACCCCAATGTTATGTTTTGCCTATTAACAAAAAACAAAGGTGCGGTCTAAAAATCGTCGGCAGTAAGTAAACTGATGCACTTCAAAATTAAGTTTTGCTGATTAACACAAAATAAAGGTTTGGTCTAACTACTTTAATGGTTAGATTACAATTCTCCCAAACAGGGAAAACATGCGCACATCAGTTTCTTACACAAATCACCCCACCCAAGAAAGAGGTAGAAAATAAATGTGTGATTTTAAAGTGATTCTCAAGAGAAACTATTATTTTTATATGCACCTTTATCACACAGTGAAGAAACAATTTCCATTCTCTCACTTGTATGCCTTGCATTGTTTCAAGATCTGTCAGCATTCGAATGAAAATGCCATCCAAGGCAAAAATACTAAAATAGATATGAAACAAATGAAATTATCTTTTGGACCGCATTTATGACTGACAATGAAAATAGTATTGTTATTGACCCAGTGAAGCCTTCATCATCCAAAGATGAGGTAACGGTTACTTGTAAGATGAAATGTAATTTGTGCAGCAATGGTTGAAAACACAGTGGCTATATTTTCAAAAAGAAGTTAGGACAAGTGAAGAATGTGACAGTGAAGACACCTTTATGTTTTTCCATATACATGTACAGAGGCTAAAAAAAACTCAATGACAAATGTGCAAAAAACCCCAATAACTTTCAGAAAAGTACACTGGCAAGGCATGTTCGGTTGCCAGATCACAAACTGTTTACTGAAGGTCCACAACACCAGGCAGATTTGAATGCAGGTTTACTAAAACATTCTTCTAAGCAAGACATAGCAGTGAAAGTGCTACTTAAGTGTGTACATGGGCTGAGCATAGAAGACATCTCTTTTTTAAATACAAATCTCTTCTTAATTTAATACATGACTTAATGGCTGAAGAAATTGATGCCATTGACATTTTGAAGAATTCTGCCAATCAGTATGACTCGGGTACTACATGTTCAGAGTTACTGGAGAGCCAATCAAACGTTGAGGATAGTCTTACACGCGACATGCAAAATTCGTCATTTGTGACAGCAATGACAGATGAAAGCAGTGACATAGCCAACAATAAATGTCTTGTCATATACGCTTAGATTATTTCTGATGACATGAAACCATCAAGAAGATTTTTAACAAATATAGAATGTTCAGATGCTTCTGGCAAGGGAATTGCCTTATTGGCTTTAGTTACATTATATAACTAATATTATTGTTGTGTATTTAAACAATATAATTATTGTTTAAAAACTACTGAAAAATGATCATTGGCATGAATAAGACTCACAGGTTTGGATTTTGCCTCATTGTTTTTTGCCTTGATGAGACAAACGATTTGCATGAAGCCATTTGTAGATAAAACACTGCAAGTACATTATCCAAAGAAATGTTATCCACATTACATCAACGTAGCATAGAGGTATGCCAACATTCTCTCCACTGTGCATGTTGCAAATGCAAACAACTCGTCTTACATATGGTACTCTTTGAAAAGTACATAACAACTACTGAGTGCCCCAAAAACTTGTGAACATTTTAGTTACTACTGCAGCGAACAGCATATTCTCCTTAGATGTAACTGCAGGGAGGTTGAGAATGTAAATGTGTATTATGAAGGGGTAAGTGTAGGGAGAGGCTTGAGATACGGAAAAAACTCATCCTCATATGCAAATCCAACGGAAGTTGTGAAGTAGGATCTTAAAAAGCCTGAAAGTGTGATCTGTTTAGCTGCAGATACAGTCCCACCAGATAAACTGGGCCCTTTGGGATAACAGATCTTGGAGATAAAAGCCAGAGAATTTGGACTCAAATATTCATCCCACGGTTTGAATGATGTTGACTAAAGAACAATTCCAGTCAACTGCTTTGCCAGTGGCAACTGCTCTAACATGATGAGCCAATATGCGTATTGAGCTGTTGTTTCTAAATATGCAGAGCAAATAATCAACTTAATCTAGGACAAGATACATGTAGTCTGTATTGATATCTCTTGTTTTAGAGGTACAAATAGGCGCTATCTCCATTGATGCAGCAGCTCTGTTAAAAAAAGATACCAATTTAAATCCCAAAATGGGTCTTTTAGGTAGCCTTGAGATGACATGTCCAGACTAGACAGAAGTTTCACGACGAATGTCTGGTTACCCATGGAATGAGCCAATTCTTGGCGATGGAAGAGGATGCTGTTGTGAGACCCGTCTTGTTGGACATGCATTTAATTTGGGTCTGCTGATAAAGCATGTATATGCTAATTCTGCATCCATCGCTAAAGCCATGAGGAAGCAGGTCTTGTATGAAAAGTACATCGGAGATGTCTTGTTCAGCCAGGTTAATGTCCAAGAGATGTTCCACTTTGGCACAGTGCTAAAATTTTTGGCTGTGTATATGCCAAGTTTAACAGAAGGTCAGACAAGTCCTTGTTTTATCTGATATCCTCTCTTCCATGATGACAAAAAGTGTCAGAGATTGTAGAGAGTTAACCTAGTAACCTTTCATAACAATCAGTACGAACTTTCTCTCTTCAAAGAGCCAGAGGAAGTTAGCTATCTGCAGTATAGTAGAGATTGCTTGGAGAGGTAGGATATATTCGTTAGTGTATCTATGGGTGAAAAAGTGCCATTTGCCAGCATAAGTGGAGAGTCTTCATTCTAGAGTGATTCTCTCCACAACTGGTTGTGAGAATTGTTTATTTCTAATGGCCTGTTTCATATGATCCAAAATTGAGAGATTCAGTAGTTCTGGGTAGGAGTGAAATAACTGCCATTGTGGTTGTTTGAGTAGTTGAGTGAAAATCCTCGAGTTTCCAATGCAAGATCGATGAAGTCATTGATCCATGACTTCTCTGAGTGGTGAAATGAGGATAAGGCCATACTCTGATGATTTTGTTTTGCTTTTTGTATCACTTTTAGAATCAGAGGTGTTGAAGGGTAGGTATATGCATCCAGACTGTTCCAATCTACTGACAGAGGTGTTGAAGGGTAGGTATATGCATCCAGACTGTTCCAATCTACTGATAGAGGTGTTGAAGGGTAGGTATATGCATCCAGACTGTTCCAATCTACTGACAGAGCATCAACTGCCTGGGGTTCTGAATCTGGGACTGGAGATACAAAGATTGGGAGTTTAGTATTCCACCTTCTAGCAAACAGGTCCATCGAAGGTTGGTCCCATCGGGCACATATCTGAGTGAAAATCGTGGGATAGAGAGATTATTCCTTCTCTGTTAGTTGACTATTCTGGGATAAAGACGCAGCTAGTACATTAGGCATTCTGGGATGTGGTAAACTTGTAAGAAGATATGTTGCTGACAACACCATGTTAGAAAGTCCCACACCAGGACACAAAGGTCTGGGGACGTGGTTCCTCAATGTGGTTTGAGATAAGTCACCATAGTAGAGTTGTCGGACAGAATGATAACTCTCTTGCCATTTAAATATTACTGCCACTAGTGAAAGGCTTTCACAAAGGCTGTCATCTTCAGATTATTGATATGCAGACATCATTCCTGGGGAGACCATGGTCTGCTGGCTTCCCAAAAGTTTAGTATTAGGTGGGCTACAACTTGCATCGGTACAGACTACAATCTTGGGCAGGCGTACTTACAGAGGTATACCTACCATCAGCCAAGTTAGGTTGCCCCAATTCCGCAAATGGTGCCTCAGTTGTATTCATATAGTGAGAGGTGCATAAGAATGAAGTCTGCTGCTGGCTTGAGCAAGTCTAGTAGGCGAAGGAATTCCTGTACAGATAGAATTTTGCTTGAAACTGAAGAAGCCACCATAGTTCAGATTTCCAATTCCCCATCCTGAGGGAGACGAACTTTATTGATTGTGTATTAAACTCTATACCTAAGTAAACAAATTGTTAAGATGTTACTAGGTTGGATTTTTCATTGTTGACTAGGTAAGCAGTGAACAAGGGTTATGTCGTCATATTTAGATATAACTCACCTGATGTTTCTGCAGCAAGTCATCCAGGTAACTTGATGTTGTCGCCATAGAAATAGTCCAGACATGCACTATTACTAGATTAATCAGACGAGTGATGACCCAGGGGCTGATGTTAAGTCCCAATGGGAGTGCCCTGAATTGGTATACAATATTGAAGGCAAATCACAGAAACGGCCTGGAAGCCTTGTGAATACAAACCTGAAGGTACATGTCTTTCAAGTTTACATTTGGATGGCATTCAAAATGTGCCATTGTGTTTTCACTGAGAACCGAGAGGCATGAAACTTAGGTTGATGACAGGATGCAGAGTGCCCATTGCCTCTGGGATCAAGAAAAGTCTGGAATAAAACCCTGGTGAATTTTTGTTTTGAACATGTTCTACTGCCTTTTTCTGGAGATGGTTGTCTATTTCTTGGTGTATGGTAGTGGTTTTGAATGGGTCTGTTGGGATGTTTGTACGAGTTGGAACTCTAAGCAGAGGAGAAGTGTGGAAATTGATTCAGAGTCCCTTGGAAACCACCTGTCAAGTGCCTGAATTGTCATGGCAAATCTTGTCCCATTAGGCAGCAAAGAAATGGAGTCTTCCACTAACTGGGATGTGTGGAAAGGGCAGTGTGAAGATGATGTAGGAGACGAGGCTGTCAGGAGGAGAAACAATGGAATGAATGACAGGACCGTCTCTGTGCCTTATCTGCATGATTTTATGAGAACAGTGCCTTATGAGAGAATGGTTTTCAGAGGAGAGTGTCCTATGTGTGGTATTTGGGTCATCTTGTTGATTTCCTGTAATATCCCTGTATCAATGCAGTGGTTACAAGGGAGGAAAATTGTTCTTCTTAGTGGCCTGTTTGTGGACTTCTTCAACCTGGCAATTAAACAGAAGGTTAGACGATAAAGGATGTTCTGTAGTTTGGTCCAATGGTGGTCCTTCAGGACAATGAAGGCAGACAGCACTAAGTCGTGTTACACCAATTGTAAATTTATAGCAGCGGTTAAGGCATTGGCCAAAGTGTGTTGAGCAGCTCTGTTCAGTACTTTGGACATTTTTTAGAAAGACTTCCATGAATGCCCTGAAGTATCTGGAGTGGGAGAAGATAAGGCTACGTTCCACCTGATGGAAGATAGCCATAGAGACACAGTCCAACAATAAAGCCATGGCAATGATATTGTGCACTAACTGCCAAGTGTCATCAAAGGTCATCCTATCCATATATACGGAGTGTGGTTTTGTCATCCATAAGGCAGCGATATCACTGTCGACTGCTGGAGATTCCAAATGAAATACTGTGTATGGCAAGGGGAGAACTGCAGACGAAATGATGATGAAACCGGATCAAAATGTCTGTAATTCTCCCAAACATTAAAAGTAATAAAAGTTGGACTCTTTCTTTTCCTCATTAGATCAACAGATGCTGGAGCTCAGGTCCAGGCTGTTAATGGAATAGGAAGGGGGTAGAACTCCAAGGGTCAAAAGGCAGAAAACTTCTCAATGGAGGCTCGGAAGGCTGAATCTTCCTTGACATCAGATAGTCTAGAATTGATGACATCACTTAAGAATAAGCAGCATCTTCTTGGTTGCTGGAGGAAGTGCGGCAGAGGTCTTCTGTAATACTCAAGACTTCGCTGGTGAAGAGTGATGAGGTCTGTTGCTCACTAAATTCATAGAATGCCCTGAATTAGAAACCATGATTTCGAGACAATTGCTGAGTAAGGAGTCTCTTCTCGTGGCAGATTTAAGAGAGGTTTGTGAAGCGAACTCTACTGAAGCATGACAAACTAATCTTGGCATAGTGTCAAATGAGTGTCTCGAGGCAGTCTATGTGTTAGGCTGGTCACTGTACATGTCTGCATATGTTGGGTTTCATGTACTCATAGCCAGGCTGTTTAGTGATTGCGTCCGTAATATTTATTGTTTTGGCCCCTCATGATCCAGAGTATGTGGCATAGCCCAGTAGCAACAGAAATAAACCATATGTGTTTGGAGGATGTTGCCAGGATTTGTCAGGTTGGGATGGGTTATGGGATGTTTGATCCATGTAACCATTCCATGTGTCTGCTGAATGAGAAAGAACATTGGCTGTTTGTTTAGCTCTTTCCCTTGCATTTCCGCCATGGAAATAGTTAAACCCGAAGGAGGCAAGGCTGTTAGGAGTTGCCAATAATACTGATTCCTGTTGCAGTGACTTGTGTCCTGGAGCTGTTATGGAGCATGACAATGTCCAACACTCTGAGGTTGAAGGGTTAGAGTTGACTTTTCTCCCTTGTCCGAAAGAAATTCTCACACTGTGGGAAGGTCAGCATGCAGATGTAAAACATCGTCATCCTTAGCTGTGTGTCTTTGCACTTTGCCCATAGTTCTAATCTTAAGTCAGTTTGAGCAAAACCTATAAGACTGTGTAGACCTGCACCTATCTTTAGAACTTAATGTCATTACAGAGCTAAATCTTAAAAAGTTCATCCGGAAATTGATAAAAGACAGTTGTATAAAGCAATAAAGTATACAGGTAAAATATAATGAAAATACCACCTGTAGGGAAAAGTATAAACATGTGGACCTGTACCTGTCTTGTTTGAATACACAGTGGATGCAGAGCTATACCAAATGATGGTTACCTGTGATAGCTGATGACCTTTATTACAATACTACATGTAGGGAAGGTCAAGGATGGCATGTACAAGCAGAATCATTGAAGCATGGCATTTCTGGCTAAAGATAATGTGGTAAAGGAGACTACCTGAATGTACCAGTAATGAAGGAATTAAAAATATAAAAGGAGTTTCTTTAAGGCATAAAGACATGCACGCATGAAAAAATATTGTTGCCCAAATTTTCTGAAGTTGCATAGGCTAGCCATGTGAATGACTAAGTGTTTTCTAAATATAATGCAATGCTTATGCAGATAAACATGACTCAAGCATCACCTACAGTAACATGCATGACTGAGTAAACCATGTATAGAAAGCTTTCCTGTACTTATCCAACCAAAGTGGAAGCAATACAGAAATGTACACTAGTGTTTATACCGTGGTCTCCCTTATGAACAAAAATGTAAAATCTAACTGAGTAATTGTCTTTGATGATTACAACCAGTTGCCACTCACTTTTTATGGCCAGAATCCCTTGGCACCAACAAGCTTGTGTTGAAAAGTGCCATTCAAGATAGGTCACCCCCGCTAAAGTGACAAGCATATTAGTGCAATAATGTAAAATCTACCTCTCACAAGCAGCCACATTTTATTTTAATATATTTCATGCATGGTATGTAATCCGATTATCTTTACTGATGACAGGATTTTGTTACTGGAAGACATGTTGGCAAAAGTACATGTACCACTAAGGTTTATATTATATCAACAATACCAACGTTTACAGGAAATGGGGTCAACAATGTTGTGATAGAGTATTGAGCTTCACACAGCGGCTGAGTAATTGTCTTTGATGATTACAACCAGAGGTAATTGTCAAGATCATAACAAGGTCAGCATACGCTAAATATAAATTTTGTGGACAAACACAGAGAGAAATTAACCTTGAACAAAACAGGGTACCAGACAAAGACCAAAAAGTCATGTGACAGTACATGTATCAATTGCATTATAAACAAGGCATTTTGTTGACTCTACAAAAGTTTTGTCTGCATAATTAAGTTTCAATAACAAACAATAAGCAAAATAGGAATAGATCGTTACAAAACTTTAACATTTCGTCACATAAATGGAGAATTAACACTTTAGAAGTAAAAGTTATTTGACTTGACGGCAATGGGTTGAGTTGCTGAAAAATTTCTATGTTGGAAAGACTAAAATATACAACATGGTAAAAAAATAAGGAAAATATTCTGCGCCAGTGGGAAAATGGAAAGAGAATTATTTGAAATGCCAAGCAATGTATGTACCAACATGTAAATGACATTTTTGAATGATTTTCCCCATGAGCATGTCAACAATACCCTACTCGCATTTGACGCTGTATGTTAACTTGAAATAAATCGGTTCTTAACACAAGAAGAACCATTTTATAAATAGTGCTACTTTTAAATGAAGATATTAAATGCTTTGAAGTTATTTGTTGATTTCTTACTACATGCACATACTTGTCACAAATATAGTCCCCTATCTGAAAAGGTCACCCATCTTATATGGCCACATTCCTGGTGCAGAAGGGGAGGCAGTATAAGAGGGGGACCACTGTATTACAGACAAAAACTTGCACATAAAAAGAAACTGAAGCACCATTATAGATACCTACAAGTAAAATCATTGAAGCCTGGCACCTGGACGCTATGCATGCCTCAGAACAGAGACTTACTGATATGTATCTGTTCATAATGGAATTACACAGAGAGGTCTCAGAAACGCTTAATCACGCGTATTTGGACACCAATTATTTCATCTGGGATGCAGAAAATCGCTTAGGTGAGAGTCCTCTGTATGCACGTAATAGGTGAGTGGCACAATTCAAAGACTTGCCAGTCCTGCTACAGCCACGTGCTTAGTGGGAAAATGTGTTGATCAGTTAGCTGTGCTGATATTTACAATGACATAATTCAGTGGCTGAAAGACACACTGACGTACATGTTGCCGTTATGAGAGTACATCAAAAGAATATGATGCAATTTTGCTGGGCAGCAAGTTCAAAGACATTTTTCATATGTCCATCTATTCAGATGTAACAAGAACAATTCAGGAGGAGTAACAAAAGCAAGATTTTCAAGATGGCAAGTGTCATGGCCATATTGGATGTCAGAGTAGTATCATTTTCATTTAGGTCCAACTAGACCATGTGTGGGCAAAGTTTCATGGCAATCCTCCAAGTAGTTTATGTTGTTGTGGGGTTTAACGCCATTTTTCAGCACATGATAGGCTATGCATGGTGGCCAGTTTTAATGGTGGAGGAAGAACCCGGGAAAACCCCAGAAAGAACCACCGACCCACAAAAAGCCACTGGCAAGCTTTCTCACATACCCACATTGTGAGATGGCAGTGATCCATAATGGAGAGCGCTTTAGACCATTCTGGGTCCCCAGTAGTTTATGAGGGGTAGTGATAACATACTTGTGCTAGCACATGGACATTTGACAGATATAAAACACAAATGGCCATCCCATTAACTCTTCCTGTCTAAATGAGTGAAAAATTAAAGCCATTTGCCTCCCATCGAACTGATATGCCTAAAAAAGGGCTCATAATTATGAAAAAATTATAAATGTACCAATTTATTTTATACCTGTTCTAGTGACTTTCTAAAAACTCTAACAGTGCAGAATGAGCCGCAACACATCTGATGAATGTATATATTCCCATTATCACACTTTAAATGCAATTTCAATGAAAAAACACCAGTATCAACATGGCTGAAAAAAACATTTTCTACTTGTCTAAAATATAGTCTAAAGCTGCATGAAATTCCCAAGTTTTACTTCCTATTGTAAATACAATTCTGAAACAGCTTATTTACTCCAGCCTTGATCAACAAACAAGCGTTTGCTTACAATGCATCTAGTGTCAATGTATATAACTTGTTTCTTTAATTGCATTACCTTCCGCAGTGATGAAAGTCCACTCAGTTTTATCTTCTTTCCTCCTGATGGAACTGTAACTGCTGCAAGCTGCGAGGAAATAATTTTGCCACCATTTCCTGATGACCTATCTCTCCTCACTGGAAGTCCCAGTCGTTCATGGACACTTGGGCGTGGCTTCTCAACTTCACCTAAATGACAAACACATTAAAAGCTTCAGCATCAACCACTAGAATATGAAGCATAAATAAATAACTTGCTTGCTCCCAATTTTAACATTTTCTATTGCCAAGTAACAAAAAATTTTAACAATTAAATGGTTTAACAGAAAAACTGGGATTTTTGCAGTTTGAGTTATTCAGACATGATTTTGGTCCTCCATAAAAAACTGAAAAATGTGCAAGGGGTTGGGGTCCTCCCTCTAGTGGGTCTCAAGGGGTCTGATGGACCTTATTATCAGAATATGCTGTGAAGTTGTTACTTTATTAAAAAATTTTATAAAAAAATCATTTGAAAAAATAACAAACTTCCAACAATACTTCAAGAATTTTGCAACGTTCATTGTCACATCAACTTGTTCTCGAATAAAATTAGTGCTTAAATTGTTACATGTACATGTAAATGTTCACTCAGTTATTTTTATTTGTTAATTTTTGCAGTAATTATTTTGTTACACTTTTCTCTTTTCAGATAAAATCTGTAAAATAAAACAAATAATCAGCAATATACAAATAATCACATAAAATCATTTGTATCTTCCCCTCCACTGGACACGACCCGCTGATATGCCAATCTTGCTTGTTTTGTAGCCTTAGTGAATATTTCTTTTGCTTTCCTTTTTGTTTACCACCGATGTGTTTGGCTTAGTGTTCAATCTTTTCTATTTTTCTTAGCCAAGTTTTTTCTTTCTTTTCAAGCACCTAAGCACCTCCTTGTATTGGCTGTAAATTTTTGTTTCTGACAGTCAATTTCTCTGTATTAAGCTACTTTTGGAGGTGCTGGCTGCTGCACCAAACTCTTAACAACCATGATTAGCAGAATTAAAATCTTTCTTGCAAAGATCACAAAATGTCAGTCGTCTGGCATTCAGTTTTCTTTTGAAATGAAAAACTACACTATGCTCGACTTTTTGCTTGAGCCATTCCCATAGCCACATATTTTTTCAAACCTTTATCCTCTTTTGTGTCCTGTGTTCTCTCACATGAGAAGCAACATTTTGCAAGCATGCTTCTTTCTTTCTATTTCCATCAGTTTCCATTACATGAAAATTAACTGGATGAATAGAAACTTTTGACCAATCAGAATACTCTTTACAATGTGTGTTAAATAATATACAGAACAAATACTTTACAAGGATCACTGTAGAATGGGACCAGACATTTTTTTAAAAAATGGATCGGAGATGAAACAGAAAATGGACTATATCAGGAATCAATGTTTTTCTCATTGGGAGAAAAGCGGAATTCTGCTTTAAAACTGAGACAAATCATGCCTGGTTATACAAATTTTTGGTTGCACGCTTTTGACATCACAACAGTATTCATAATAGTGATCAAAAATAAATGTCAATCCAAACAAACAGACAAGTGTATGCTAACTTTTATATAAGATAAGATGTACAGCGACAACTCTGCCACAACTCTAGCCCACTTTCTGGAGTGATCCCAAATTCTAGACCAGAACCTTGTTTCAAACCCTGCATAAAAACCCTGCAGAACAAAAAAATCTGAAGATGTCAAAACCAGAACTTGGAAGAAAAAGACCTTTGCAATAAAATACTGCAAGTTTATTGAAATATTTCAATCAAACAAGAATCAATCAAAGGGACTGATGCTCTACTGGCTGAAAAGAATTTCCAGGAATGCAAGACAATTTCTTCCTGTTAAATGTGGAGTGCTGAAACCATCTTTGATATTCTTCAGCAATAACAAGATTTTAAATCAGCAGCTGTGGTGGACATATTCAGTGTATCCCCTAGGGGTGCAAGACTGAGAATATAAAATCTCCTTGGTGTCCAAACTGGGGGTCAGACTGAGTAAAAAACAAACTTTGGTATTAAAACTGGGGGGTCACATTAAAAAATTGTTGGTGTCTGAAACGCAAATGAGGGCAAAGGGAAACACTGCATGATAACTGATATCAACTTGGCACCACTTTCTTTAGGCCCAACATGGCATAATAATAAGTCTTCTGTTGATATATCTTTCCATTCTGGAGGCGCAATGATAATGATATTACAAAGATGGATACCATAACTGCCATATTTGAAATAGACTGGCACTATTTCATTAAGTAATAATTAGATATCATAAAAAGTCTCTTAGGAAAAGCACTATATCAATATAACCATCCATAAGGGATTAATAGTGATAAGATTTTTGAGATGGTCATTGTGGAAGTATATTAGAAGCTCGATCAGCACCATTTTCACTTGCGACCACCTGGACATCATAGGAAGTTTTTCAATGAAAGACCCATGCTGATACGCTATTATTTCATGAGAGCGAAGAAGTCTTTCAGTGAAAATCTCATGCTGACATGACCATTTATTCAAGTTATATACAGATAAGTTTTTAAAAATTGCCACTGTGGCAGACATACTAAATATCTGAATGGCACCATGTGGTCCAACTAGACATTGTTCATTAAAAATCCCACAATAAGACAATCATCCATTCAGAAGTTGTGATAATATTTTCTAGATGGCTGGTGTGTGGCTATGTTTATTTTGCATCAAATATACATCATAAGAAGTCTTCTGGTGAAAACAACATGGCACCATTATTTTTCATTCATAAGGGTTAGCAATAACAAAATTCAGCCATACTGGTCATCAGATTGGTACCATTTTCATTTACGACCTATGACATTATTAAAGTGTGTTCAGAAGTAGCAATAAACAAGATTTTCAGGATGGCCACTGTGGTGGCCATATCTGACATCAGATGAGCACCATCTTCATTTAGGAGAAGAAAAAAAACCATTAGAAGTCTTTTAGTGTAAACTCAAAGTTGATATGACCCATCTATTCAGGTGGACACTGGTGTAAATACTGGATGTCTGAGTGGAACAATTTTGTATAATGTTTTAATGGCAATCAACCAAGTAGTTTAGGAGGAGTAGCAATTACAAACTTGTGCTAATGGATGGATGGATGACAGGCAACAAATGACAGAGAACAGATCATCTCACATGCTCTTCTGGTCCATGACCATCCATAACCCTACTGCATTTAAAGACCTTCCTCTGCGGCGGTTCGAGTCTAAGATTCAGCCAATGTGGGTATGTGAAAAAGCTTGCCAGTAGCTTCTCAAGGGTCGGTGGTTCTTTCTGGGGTTTTCCCGGGTTCTTCCTCCACCATCAATACTGGCCGCCATGTATAGCCTATCGTGTGCTGAAAAATGGCGTTAAACCTACAACAACAACAACAACAATAAAGACCTTCCAGGAATTTAAGATATGACCATTTCTTCTTTATAGCTGCAGAGTCTGGAAATCATGTCTGATATTCTGGAGTAATAATAAGATTTTAAAGTTGGTAGCTATGGTGGCCATATTGAATGTTAACACAACTTTAACTAGAAGACTTTTGGTGAAAACTCCATGTCAATATGTCCAACCATTCAAGTGTAGTAATGATAAAAAGATTTTCAAGATGGCAATCATGACAGCCATACTGTCTGTAATACTGGCAACATCGTTATTTAGGACCAACTAGACATCAGATGAAATCCTTTTGAAAAAACTAAAAACTACAGAGTCTGAATTAGTAGCAGTAACAAGCTTTTCAGGATGGCCATCATGGTAGTCATATTGGCTGTCAGATCTGCACCCTTTTTATTTAAGACCAACAAGACACCTTAAGAAGTATTTTAGTTAAAGCACATGTTGATGTGCTTGTGTTTGTTTTTCTGGTTTAATGCCATTTTTCAGCACATGATACATGGCTGCCAGTAAACATGGAAAACCCCTACAAGAAAAAGTTACCCACAGGAAGCTATTAGCAAGCTTTCTCACATACCAACTGCCTAGAAGGAATAGCAATAATAATATGTTAAAGGTGGCTACAATGGTGGCCATATCTGAGTGATGATAAGCATCATTTCATCATGGAACATTTTAAATTTTCTGGTTGGAAAAAAAACCCACAAAACAAGTTGGTAAGATTTTCTGTTCAAGGGAAGAAAAAAAAAGATTTTTAAAGTGGTCACCCTAGTGGCCACATTGGAGGTCACATCAGCAACATTTTCTTCAGTTAGGTCTACATAGACATAATAGGAAGCCTTTTGGTAGAAACACCATGTCAATACAACTTTCTGTTTAGGAGTACAAGTGGCAAGATGGCTGCCACCATAATCTTTGATGTCAGATATGCACCTATTTCATTTAAGACTAACTGTTAAACATAAGAAAGAAGTCTTTTGGTGAAAACCCCATGCTGACACATCCAACCCACTCCGTAGGAGTGGCAATAACAAGAGTTTCCAATGTAGCATTAACAAGATTTTCAAGATGGCAACTGTAGTGGTCATATTAGTCATTGGATCAGCACCATTTTCCTTTTGGAACCAAGCACGTATCATGGGAATTCTTCCATTCAAACCCCATGTCAATATAACTGTTTAGCAGAAGAAATAATGACAAGATGTTCAGTTGGCTACCACTGCAATTATATTATAGTCTGAATATACATCCCTGTTCATTTGCCTCCCCCCCCCCCGATTTCAATAATGGAAATCTTTTTTGTGATAAAAAGTGCATTGAACTTGGTCAATTCATTCACTGATTTGTAATTTCTAAGCTGACTGTGACCAGAGTGGCCCTAACAATGGCATCCTCTAAGTCTTTCATCCTTAACAGACTTTCCATTGTAGTTGTCTTTCTTTTCCTTTGCTTGATTCGACATCGTAAATATTGGAAGCAGACAGTGTAGTTTTTTCCTTATATGTACATCCATGTGCTGTCTTGGATACACCCCTTCACTGAAAATGGGCTTTTCCAGGAACTGGAAATGACTGGAAAGCATGGTCATCTTTTACAATGAAAATTTCTGCTTGGAGTCAAATGCACAGATGATAACAGGGTTAGGGTCCCTGTGAGCATAATTAGGTTTGAAATTATAAATAAATAAATGAAGTGACTAAGTTCTGTGCATATTTTATTTCATTTATGCTTTTCGTGTTGTTTTTTTTACATCAGTTGTGGGGGGTGTGTACAAACAAATGGGGAGGTATATTCAGACTATAGGTGGCAGATTGGCAATCTTTAATTAGGACCAATTAAGCATCATAAGAAAACTTGTGGTGAAAAACCCATATCTATTTAACTTTCTGTTCAGGAGGAGTAGCAATAAAAATATGCTTAAGGTGGCTGCCATGGTGGTCATTACTGTGCTACAGATTGGCACCATTTCCGAGACATCACAAGAGGTCTTATGGTAAGAACCACAAGTCAAGATGACTTTCAGTTCAAAAGTAGATGTGAGAACAAATTTTCAATATGCTTACAATTGTGGCCATACTGTATGTCAGACTGGGCTTTTTGATTAAGAACCAACTAGATATCTTAAGAACTTTTTTCCAAGTACACTTCCATTTTGATATGACCATGCATTCAGGACAAAGGATAAGATTTTGAAAATGGTCAAGGTGGCAGCCTTATTGGATTCTGAAGCACCTATTTTGTTTAGGACCAACTAGACCTTGGAATGAATGTGTGCACATATTTTCATGGCAATTCTGCAAGTAGTTCGTGAGGAATGGCAATAACAAACTTTTGCTACTGGTATGTCAGATGTTGGACAACAGGCCACCCCATAAGCCTTTCTGGTCTATAGCCATCAGAGCTAAATATATGGTCCAATTATGCACATAGTTTTTAAATGGCACTTGCCCTGGGCCTGTGTATCAAAAGAGAAAGAGAGAGAGAGAGATGTGCAGAATGCATAATATTTATGGCTAGGTGGGCTAAAAAATTGGGAGATTTAATAGTTTCTTACCAGTTGTGAATGTAATATTAATAACAGGGCTCTTACGACCCTCCCTTTTCAGTCCTTCATCTGAGGAATCTGTACTTTCAGGCCCTTCTGATTTCTTCACTCCAACAGATCGGATCAGGGAGGATGACTTGTTACCCATCCTGTCAAAATCAAACTTCCTTGATTGATGCAAGGCGGTGTCATCCAAGTCACTGTTCTTAACACGACCTTTAGCACTGTCTCCAAGGACAACACTAACCAAACCTCGTCTTAAGCCCCTTTTAGACTCTCCATCAGAATCAGATTCTTCCTCAACAAATCTCTTTTCTTGGTTCCTTTTATAAAATACTCGTTCTCGTCTGTTTTCAAGTCCTGCAGAACCAGGCAAATTTTTATGAGTTTTGGGGCGATCTCTCTCAATTCTTTGTGGAGAATCTTGTGCCATTCTTTTTCTCCGTTCTCTAGCTATATCTTCAATGTGTCTTTCATTGACTCCCTTTTTCTTGTCACGCCATGTGTCTGTCTCAGAATCTGTATCCATATCACTAAAACTTGATACACTTTTATCACTTCCACCATCCGAATGAGACAATTCTCTCTGCTCACTAGAGTTTCTCCTTTTCATTTCAGATTTGGATTTAGAGTAATGTTTATCTTTCGTTCTTTTGTTTTTTTCTTCTGTTGAATCATATGGCTTTTGTGATTTTCTGTCCTTTGCAGTTTCATTGGACTTGGCTCTCAATCTAGAATGAAAATTTTCTCTTCTAGAAATTGATTTGGACCTTGACCGTGACCTAGTTTTCCTGTGTTTGGACCACAAATGTGACCTTAGTTTGTTCTTCATTTGCACTGGTGATCTTGAAGGAGGTTCTAATTTTCTGTTTTTTGACTGAGGCGGTGAATCAGAGTCTGATTCTGACCTAGATTTGTGTGCAACTGTCCTTGTATAGTTAGAGATTTTCTTTTCTAATGCTAATTCTTTGGATGAAGAAAAATTTACATCAGACCCTATTTTACAGGCAGAACTTACAGTCTTTTGTTTCTCATTACATTCGAGAGATTTTCCCTTGGCTTTAATTGTATGACCTCTTTCTGAATCGGACAACAATGTGGATTTTTTGGACAACTTTGAATCATTATCAATTCCACCTCCTGAATATTTCCTCCTCGTTCTTTGAGAGGAAGCTCCTTTCCTTCTGAAATGCAGTTCATCATCAGAGTCATTCTCAGAGTCTGAAACATGGTCATACCTAGATGAAGGTACAGAAAGAGATGATTTTTTTACCTGAGACATTCCTAATTCACTGTCAGAATCAACTTTTTCACCTGCTCTACCTATATGGAACTCATCACCACTCTCCAAGTCGGAGTTTGAGCCAGAATCTGGCTCAGATCTGGAACCACTGTTAGAGTCTGAGTCTGGCTCAGACTTGGGACCACTGTTAGAATGGGAATCTGAACTAGACTTAGAACAACTTTTAGAAACTGAATCTATCTCAGATTTGGAATCACTGTTAGAATCTGGGTCTGACTCAGGACCAATGTTAGAGTCTGAGTCTGACTCAGACTTGGGACTACTGTTAGAGGAAGAGTCTGACTTGGGTTTGGAACTTCTGCCCAAGTCTGATTCAGACACCTTCTTTGATTCATACTGACTGTCACTTTCGGAATCAGATTCTTGACTAGAACTTGCTACACTTCCACGTCGCCTTCTCCTCCTACTCCAAGTACTCTGACTACTTTCAGACACAAGAGGTGAGGGCTCTCTCTTTAGAGTGCTCACAACAACAGATTCATTTATTAGGTTCTCTTTCTCTAAATCCAAATCTGTATTGATATTCTCAGGGTCAGACTGAACAGTATTTGAAGTATCCAGGTCTGTAGCACCTTTGTCTGCATCCTTTTTCTCAGTGTCATAAACTCTGGCTTTTGAATGTACATATTGCTCATTCTTTTTGTCTGATTCATCACGTTCATGAGATATGGAAGCATCATCAGTTTTATTAGTCAACATATCCTTTTCATTACCTTTTGGATCCTTTTCATCAAGATGATTATCTGATCCATCATCATTCTCCTGTGCTTTCAACCTGTCACTAAAAGTATCATTTTGGTCTGAATCAGATCCTTCAGTTGTACTGTTCTCTTTTTCTTCCACCTCTTTCTCTTTTCCTTCTTCTTCTTCCTCGACTGACTTTTCCTCTTTATCTTCATCTTCCTCTTCCTCCTCATACCAATCTTCCTCCTCCTCCTCACTATCAGAGTGATCATCATAGCGACTGAACTTGTCTGTGAAATAAAGGAATGTAACAGTAATAAATAAACAATTATAATTGTAACTCACGAATGAACTCATTCAAGATTTTGCTGATGAAAGCTTACTTACCAAGTTGTATTCAACTCTACCTCTAAACAATGAAACATCAATAAATCAGGCATGGAAATCAAAATTTCTGATCTTAAGATTTTATAACATTTAATTATAAAGAGATTTGCTTTTTAATGCCACTTTTTTGACTGGTTGAGAGTGAAATCTCGATTTAAAAATCAAACTCTGAGTTTACAATCTCCAGGTCAGATATACAACCATCTCAATACTAGGCAGATGTAACGTGTACAGTTAATTTTTTTTCGTAATGTTTGTAACATAACATCATCAATCAATTTGCACTGCAATGCACATGTAAGATTAATTGAATTTATGTTGAGGTTTGGTCCAAGACAAGGAAATCCCAGTCAAGGGGTTACAGTATTTGTCTCCCTACATGGTCAAGTGAGGTCATAAATAATGTAACCCTGCAACAGGAATTTCTTTGTCTTCGTACAAACACTGACACAGATTAGTTTTCTTATCAAACTTTTTCCAATTAAATTAAAATAACGGTGCATTTTGTTTGCAATATATTTAGCAGATTCAAATAATGAGCTACTATCATTGCCTCAGTATATAAAGCTCATCAGGTATTATATTCTTTTATGAAAATATCTAGCTATATATACTGCTCTTATAAAAGAAAAATCAAGAAAAAGTTATTATTTTATGTCTTGGAAGTGTGTGTGTGTGTGTGATTAGGATTCTTTAACGTAGCTTTAACAATTTTTCATTCATATCGCTACGATGTCTGCAGTGTGGCAATTTATAGTGATGTCGAGCACTGGGACATCATGCCACAGACATGTAGCATGATGTCCCACCCAGTCACATTATCCTGACACCAGGCCGACCAGTCCTAACACTAACCTCTTAATGCTGAGTGCCTAACGAGGCAACTGTTAGTATCATTTTTGTAAGTCTTTGGTATGATTCGGTCAGGGATCAAACCCAAGACCTCCTGTTTCTGAGGGGGATGCTCTAACCACTAGGCCACTGGAGCGGTGTGTTTGAAGTATTGCACAACAAACAGCTTGGAGCAATGTGCTGCTGTTTACATAAATACTGCCCATTAAAATGAACCTGTTAATAAGGGCAATGGGGTGACCTACTGACCCTAGGTATACAAGTTCTATGCATGAGGAAACAGAAACATAAGAACATTTGATGTTATTACTGTATTATCACATGTAATCGATGGACATCATATGTACTTAATATCTTTTGTACAGTTAAATTTTAACTTTCTTCAATTCTAATTTGGAAAACTTTCTACGGTAGGTAACGGCACCATACTGTGCAGTACAACAGGCCCAACGGGTACAGTTCTAACAGTGTGTGTAGCGACTGAGGAAATTTTTAATCCATGACTTTCTTGGAAACTCTGGGGACAGATTCTGGGTGCATGACAATGTTGGAAAAAACCAGTCTGACGTAACACACTTCTGTCCAGCTTTGATGTAGCTCTTGAGTTTGGATTTTTGTAGCCAGTGATATATATATTGCCTGTGTCTATAGCTCTATCAAATAGCTTGATTAGTGTGTGTGTGTCTTGAAATGTTTTGTATGTTGTGTTATCAAAGTTGGAGAGACCGTAAGCAGCTTTATGAGTGAGTTTCTTGTTGTTATATATCTGTTGTTGTCATTGTTGTTGTCACTGTTGTTGGATTTTATTGCTCCAATCAATCATAGAATAGATAAGAAAGGTTTCTACTTTTTTAAAAAGTTCCAAACGCTTGTACACTGTGACTGAGACAACAAATGGACTGAGATAACCAGACTGAGACAGGAAAAGTAAGGTTAGCAAAACAAGCAGATTTCTGTTGCATGGGTGCGAACAGATGTCAGAGTAGGCACAATTAATCTTTTCCCAATGTTATAAATATAACCTCACAAACCAAGTTGTATTTGTCACAATGCCTCAAGTCTAGGTGGTGTCAAGCTCTGCTATCAAATGCCACATTACCTCATTAATATGCACAAATATGGATAATAATCTGTGATGTTTTCAATATTACCTTCCATGCAAAGTCTTCTTGAAATTTGCTCTGGAATGCAGCTGTAGGGTGATTTATGATGGTACTATGTATAATGCATGATGGTCAATGCAGATGTGAGATGCATGACACGTGGGGGGCTATGGAGAAAGTTCACATGAAATTTCTGGAAATTTAAATATATTTAAATTTCGGGGAATTTCTAATAAAGCTGTAGTAAAATCTTAAAAATCTTCTAGTTAAGGAATTACCCCTCTCCACTTTAGATTATTAAACAACCTTTACCATTTGAAAGAAACACATTTCTGATGATGGTTCATGTTATTGACTGCTAAATTGTTTTGGTTACCATGGCAACTAGAAGTGAAAAATTCTTAAACACTTTTGCTCCAAATAATGACATAAACAGGAATTTGTCACTCCATATAATCTGGCTATATGTAAAACTACAATGGCTATGATCATGACAGAAAGATCCATGCTTACAGTTTTGGGAAAAGTAATTCAGCTCTCACCCATTATAATGTGATTCTGGATATCAAACAATACTACTATTGGACCCGTTGGCCGAAATCATACCAATGTACAAAATAATGGTTGAAAGAAACAAGGTGAAACTCAGTTTTATATCTACATTTCCAAAATTACATTATCAAATTTTTTAAAATACTACCTGCTATATCACTGCTCTGCATATTGCACTATTGACAACATATTGAGATTTTGGATACAAACAATATTAATCTGATGACAAAAGGGATAGGTTACTGTTGTAAAATCTTACAGCAACCCACTAATGTGAAACTCTTGTCATTAATCAAATTATACACCTTTGAACTGGGTAGAAATAATAAGGAAACAGGTAAATTAAATATATTTATTGACTTTCTAAAGTATATAAATTTATAATATTCCCAAATAATAATTCATGATGATAGTTCCTTAACTAACATGGTCACTATTTTTTAAAATGTTATCACGAAAATACACTGATTGATTAGTAGAGAGAAAAAAAATGTTGATGATGTCCCAGGAAATATAGTACATGAATTTTTTTTGTCTCCTGTCATTTATAGGCCATAAAAAAATTGCTTTTGAAAATAATTTAGGGTGTCCCAAGACTTACAGTCATTATGGTAACAATCTCAGTCAGTTGCAACATCACCTCATTAGTAAAAGTGAATCTCAATCATTAATGAAATCCCTGAAGATGTTAATGATGCAAGCATCAATTCCAATCCATCAAACTTGGATCAGAAACATGGTCTCCAAACTGGTAACAAACTCTGCCAACTGAACTATAACATATTCTTTTTAATGCAGAAGAAACATTCATCACATCATTTCCATCAAAAAGATGCATTCAAGTAGAAATTATGTGAGCAGGCTCTAGGTTACCATATGATGCAACAGCCATTTGGCTTTACCAACTCAATGAAATTTTTTGAGTAGTGGGTGGGTCCAATTAAATAAAGATTGACTTGAATCAAGTATGTTTACCACTGACCAACACCACAGGTCAGAGATTTGACATGTACATACTGTAGAGACCATGGAACTAGTGGCAAAACATCTCAGTATGTATCAGCAAACATACCATGTACTAAATGTCTTTGTTAAGATGAATATTTTCATAAAACAACAATCACACCAATGTCCATATCAATTATGATTTAGGATCTTTCTAATTCATCTAAAGCATTCAACTCTGAATCATCCTGAAAACAGTTAACAGTGCTCTTGAATTTTTTTTAATATTACATTTAAGGCCAAGGAAAAGTGGCTTCTGAAGTACCACTTGACTTGTGTAAAGGTCAACTTTTTCTAAAGATATTCAAATACATGTAGATTTAGATAAACCCTGGGAATAGGGCTATCCAGTTTTTGGAGCACCGAGTTAGATACAAATTAAGGCAATACCTATAAAATAAAGCAAAAGTCCCTTAATGAGACTGATGACTGAAAAGAAATTAAAGGATAAAACCATTTCTTCTTTTTAACTGCTGAGTGTTAAAACCATCTTGATATTCTTGAGCAATAAAATGATTGCCAAGATGGCTATAATTGGATATAATTTACAAGATTGGCACAAATTTCCTTTAGGACCAACTAGGCATCATAAGAAGTCTTATGGCAAAAACAAAATGCTGAAAAGTTAATCATTCATGAGTATCAACAACAAGCTTGTCAAGATGTTTATCATTGTAGCCATACTGAAGGTAAGATCAAAACCAGTTTAAATTAAGTCATTTCAAGAGTAAAATCAAGATGGTGTGCGTGTGAACTCTGGGTGGAGTGGGTGTAACAACCCATGAGTGCATTTGCAGGCATTTGACACAAGCAGTAGCCCAAGAAAAAAGAGGAAAAGATCCAGGTTTGGGCCTTTGACATTGGAGTTACACTGGATCTGTGTTTCTTTCTGTTTGATATGTTCTGAAACTTCCAGTCTAATGGGACAATGGAATTATAAGCATGGACAATGGTACTTCATCCGCTTTTCAAATGAACTCTTCCCCAACATAATACATAAACAAAACAAGTTTGGGTGCCAATATTCTGAACTTTTTAATTCTCCTCTATGCACTTCATTTGTGTAATGAAAATGATTAAGATATATATAAACTATCAATAGCTGTGGTGGACCAAGTGGTCAAAGCATCCACCACAATGCAGCAGGTCATGGGTTTGTCTACCCAAACCCCCCAACCCAACCCAATCCAATGTCATACTAAAGATACAGCTCCAGTGGCAAAGTGGTTAGAGCATCTGCCTCGGATGTGGGAGGTTGTGAGTTCAAACCCCAGCCAAGTCATACAAAAGACAATTTTTTTAAATGTGCAGCGGCCTTCTTTAGTGCTCAACATGAAGGGGTTAGTGATAGGACTGGTCAGTCTGGTATCAGAGTAATTTTACTGGATGGGACATGATGATACATGTTTGGCATGATGCCCCAGTGGAAGACATCACTATAAACTGCCACAATGCAGACATCATAAACAAAATGACTAAAATTGTTAAAACTATATTACAAATCACACACACATGCACAACCATGCATTCATTTTAAATGAAAACAAATAACTGTGCCAGAGGCAATTAAACAAACATAATGGAAATATACACATCATTTAAACAAGAGTGCAAACCAAAATTCAAGCTTTACAAGTCTTATCATCGACTATTATGCATACTGTGAGTAAATGCACAATTTAAAATCTAGATTTTCTGGTAATAAGCATAATTGTGGATTTTTGCCAACATATCTATAATCCACATTATATGTGCTACAATGAAGACAAAAATGTTTAATGGTTCCTTTCCTTTATTAAAAGCAGCCATCGATAAAATAAAAAAAATGTATTTAGGGAACAGAGAGGGACATATTATACATATATATTTCTTCATCTGGATCTGATATGGGGATGAATACAACACTTATCCTACTTTGCCCTTTCAAAGCCCTTTACACTCGAATGCGTTCATTAATGTTGTATAAAATTCAGTTCAGTAATTTTTCTGACGAAGTCACCAAAATTATTTTCTAGTTGTTCTTTTAAGCAACACATGTTGCCATATTTGATGGCAGAACTGGAACTTTTGTACATAATTGAAAGCCCTCTATGCCTGGATGATGTCTATTAAATTTGGTTAAACAATATTAAGTGCTTTTGTGAAATAGGGTAAAATAATGCTACACAGCTTTTGTGTAGACCCTTTCAAACAATTTTATCTTCTATATTAAGCAATGCCAGCCATATGAGGCAGAGCACCAGTAAATGTAAAGCTTTTGTTATTTTTCGTGATGACATGCTTGAAGCCAGATCATATTCCTCTATTTTGTTGCCGACCCTAGTGCACCTAATTGAATCGGTTTATCCCAGTATTTGAAGCACTTAATACATTATATATATTAAGTATTATAATAAATAGTGTTTTTTAAATTTATAAAAAGAAAAACAACCAACCTATACACCCAAAGTTTAAAATCAGTGCAGTAGGAAACACATGGTGGAGGCCTAAATCTGAATATCTTCAAGCACAACTTCTTCCTGCCAAGTTTGGTAACATTTTCATTCAGATGTTCTGAAGAAAGTCATTTAAATGTAGCTCTATTTTAAGTTATGGTGTAATTTCAATCAGTAGTAGCACTGGCTATATCTGAAGGAAGCTTTGTGTCAAATGTGATCAAATTCTGTTCAACTGTTGTTGTAGAAATCTTTTTAAAACTTTCTGCAACATTTAGAAATGATGGCCCAACTTGATGGCAAATCAGCATCATTTGTATATATCTGAAAGTTCATCATTCCAAGATGCCAAGTACCAAATTTAATCCAAATTGGTCAAGTAATTTTTGTGAACAAGTTTCAAATAACAGTTTTTGATAGGTGCACAAAAGAACAGGTCCTAACATAAACTCATTTGGCTTTCAGGTCAGATGAGCTAAAAATGCAGATGTTGTACATTTTAAAACTATACACCAGGAATGATTCCAAAAATAAAATTCTGGGTTCTCTGTCCTCATAACTGGGAAAGTTTAATTGCAAAATTAGTATTTTTTTGGAATTTTTAACATTACTATTAGGATTGTAACCTTCTGAACCTTACCATTCATAATTTTTGTTGTAAAATTAATTTTATACACTACAATTAACAGTAATTATTATCTACTTTTTTTCCTGATTTGTAAAGAAGCTGCCTTTTAAATAATAGCTGCATGTTGCTGTTGATGTGTTCTTAGTATAAAAAAAACATCGTTTTTTGTACAAGTCAATTTCGCTAAAGAAAAGCATGAAATAAGATGTTATAATGAATATGATTTGGTTCAGTAGTCTCAAAGTCGTATAGGGTTTCTTGCTGCCTACCTAGGCAGATGAATCTGAGACCATGTGTTGAATATAAGTAATTTTAAGTACAAAATATGTTTATCAACCATTAACAAAATGTATCATGAACTATCCAAACAGCTAGTGAACCCCTCCCCCCAAATTGTCTAATTATGGAAGAAATACTTATCTCTTATGATAAAAATGGGGAGCTGTCTGCTCTTATCAATCCCAATATTCAAGGGTCCAAATTAGGGAGTGAATCAGGTAAAAAGAGTCACCACAGTGTCATTTCACCCAAACAGGCTCAAAAGCAAAGGTCACCTTGCCTTGCATTTATTTCATGACATTACCCCAACCCATTTTCATTAATGATCAAAGTAAAACTTTGACATTTGTCAGTCTTTACTTCAAAGAGGAGGGCAGAAGAATAGAAAAAGAAATAATTTCTTCTCAAGTCAATTTTGATGCTAATTATATGATCACAAATGTCAGAAATTACATCACTATCTATGGGATTCCCTCAAAAAATTCACAAAGAAGCATTGAAAAACATAATTTGTGTTTCCCAATCAAAAACAAATTATCACTTCGTGGGTGTATCCATGTCCATTACTGATAAAATTCATCATATAAATAGATGAAAAGGGAACTTGAGCAGTGAAGGATGTTATCGATTTTTGACTGTAATCCATTTTCAAGGTTACCATTTCTATTATAGAACAACCGTGGTGAAATGAAATAAGAAATGTTAATATTTTTTATAAATTTCATCATCATCTTAGCAACCTGACATGAAAATATGCAAAAACATTGGTCCTTTAGGATATAGTAAACGTTTACATCCACTTCTCCCTATTTCACCAATTTCATTTATTCTGGCTGGTGAGTTACTGTGAAACGCATTATTTGTGTGGGTTTCAAATTTGGCAGTTTAGGTAAATAGTACATATTTATGGATACTTAATCTAGGATCTATCATTAAAAAAATATATAAAAAACCACCACAAAAAACCAATGATGCATATGTCTCTGCGAAAGATTATACCAACATTCCTTTCCACGCATTTCCAAGCAAATGGTTTTAATCATATGCCTTGTTTGACAGTGGGAGGGGTTGGTCATCAGATCAGGTCCTTGCCAATGGTCTATTAAGATGGCAATGAAAATCAATAGTAACATGCCATGATCAGATACTACTGCTTTTACAAATGTAATAAATATATACATGAGTGTAGAGCACAAACATACTGATGAATACAACACTTTCTAACCTTTTGGTCTTGATGGAGAGGACAAAGATGATCTGCTATTCTCATCAGTAAGTCCAAAGGCCCATTTATCTTGTGGGCGCAAAAATACAGGTTTATTTTCTTTGTCAGTTTGGTCTCCCTTTGGTTTTTCCTCCTCTCCCTCCAATGGGACAGTACTGATAACAATCAGATTTGTGTTTGCGTTTGATACCCCTCGTCCTCCTCTACCCCGACCTCGACCACGGATTCTCCCTCGCATTCCTCGTCCATGAGCTTGAAAATTCCTCATGAAATCTGTATTTCCTCGCCCCAACATTGAAACTGGTGTAATGAGATCTCCAACATCATGACCAAAGTGAAGAAAATCAGGGTCATAGAAAATCTGAAATAATAAGTGAGAGCTAATATAACACAGTACCAATGATCAAGAGTCCCTAATGGAAAAGAATGTCCATGATTTCAAGGTAAGACCATTATTTCTTTAAACTGGGGAGAGTTGAAACCATCTTAAATATTCTTCTGTGACAAGAATTTAAAATTAGCTGCAGTGGTGGACAAATTGGATGTCAACTTGGCACCATTTTCATTTAGGCCAAACCAAGAATCATAAAAAATCTTCTGGTGGAAATCTCATGTTCACATGGAAGAGCTGCAATAATAAGATTTTCATTACGTCTTACTCAGTAGTTGATTGGTGCCATTTCTATTTATTACTAACTTGACATCAAAGAAGTCTTTTGGTGAAAGCAAATGTGAAAATGACCATTCATCTAAGAGAAGCTTTTATAACAAGATTTTCAGGATGGCAGTTAGATCGGCACCATTTTCATTTACGACCAACTAGACATGAAAAAGAAGTCATTCAGTGAAAGCCCCATGCTTATATGACCAATTATTCAGAAGAAAAAAGTGATTGTCAACATGGCCACTGTTATAAAAATACTGATCATTTGCATGGTACCATTAGGATCAGTTAAACATCATACTAAGCTGTTTAACAAACACCTGATGTTGATACCAGACATGATTTTGGTCTTCCATAAAAAAAAAAACTGAAAATTTTTTATGAGGGATTTGGGGGTCCTCCCCCAACTGGGTCTTGAGGGGCAGCACCCCCGATCTGGGGTGTCCAGGGCTCCCAGGGAAAAACCCATTTTACACTCATGCTCCTGGTGCAACTTATGATCATAAAATAAACCAAAATAATCATTTGAAAAGAAAGTCGTGTGCTAACTAATATATGGAACAAATATTTTACAAGAGTCATTGTGTTATCAGACCGGACAGACCATTTTTAAAAAACTGGATCAGAGATGATATAAAAAACAGACTATATCAAGAAAAATCTGATTCAAGTCAGGAGAAAAATGGAATTCCACTTTAAAACGGAATAAAATCATGTCTGTGATACAATCATCAATTCAGGGGGAGTAGTGATAATACTTTCAAGAGGACCGTTGTGGCAGCTATACTGGACATCAGATCAGGACCAACCAGACATCATATTACGTCTTCTGGTGAAAACCACATGGTAATATTACAGTTTGTTCAAGAGAAGTAGCCATAACAAGATTTTCAAGATGGACACTGTGTTTACTAAGTTTCATGGCAACGCCCCAAGTAGTTTTGCTGAAGAGCAATAACAAAAACAAGGCTGATGGATGATAAACAACGAACCATCCAATAAACATTTTTGGTCAATGACCAGTAGAATTAAAAATGATATACAACAAGAACTCAAAAAATACAATTAAGGGAATGCTCAAACAAAGCAAACCAATATCAGTGGAAGTGATAGTTATGGTGGAAGGTGGAAGCTAGGGAGATGGTAACACAGATTTTTTCAGTTATGTATTTTTTTGTCTTTTTTATTGCAGTGAAAGGATTCTAAATTTTTGGGATGATATGTGAATATTCAAGGATAATATTATTGGTGGATGATATATACTTTGGAAACAAAAGCTTTTCTATTCAAATTCTTGGATGATGGAGCAGAAATAGAAGTTCTGTAATGCAGTTTTGAGACATTTCCTATTCTGTTTATCTGGCTTGGTTCATTATAGGTACCTGTTTTTTTTTTTTTTTACAATGTTCATCAGTTACCTTCATTAGTAATTGTTTGGCAATTAAAAAGTATTACCAAAGAGTGGTAGTGAGAAAAAAAATTAGTTTAAACAAAATTTTCTACAGGCATGACTTGAAAGAAAGACCAAGATAAGCAACAAATGAAAAACAGCGGTTCCCCCATGGAGGCATCTGACACAAATTCAAGTAATCCAGCATGAGTGCAACTGAGCTGAACACCGAGGGAAAAAAAAGCAAAGCCTCAGAGAGCAGAGGGAATTGTTAGAGAATGTGATGGAACATCAGTAGTACAAAGTGAAAGGGCAGTATTGGAGAGGACAGGAGAGTTCATGGATAAGGCTGATTCACTTGAGTTTGGTTACAAGCAATTATGAGAAAATTAAAAGAGGCATAGCTGGAAAAGGAAAATAAAAATGCAGGCATGACCTGAAGAACTCTGACAAGAGATCAAAATAAGCAAATGCAGCTTCAAATCAAAACAAACAATAGTGGAGAAAGATGAATGTCAAAGACTTATGGCTGGAGAGAGAGGAAACTGAGACAGAGAATTCTGAAGTTGTGAAGGAAGCCATAAGGATTGGCTTAGATGAAAGGGACATCATAGCTGTGTATAGGATCACTGGCTGCCAGATACAGCCACATCCAGTGATTGTCAGATTCTGGAGTTAGCTTGAATTATCAGGAAGTGGAAGGATTCAAGCAAACAAAGGAATTAAACTGGTGGAGGATATGAACTGGATGAATACTGAACTCTCAACAAATTAATCAAACATCAGGAGATTAACAGTGCATGGTATTTTAATGGTTTTGTGTATGCTAAAACCACAGCAAGAAAGACATAATTTGACATTTATGATGGAACTGATGAGAAATTTTGAATGTCAGCGCAATTTCCAATTCTGTGAATTCATGAAATTGACCTATTGGGTTTGAAGTGCTTATATTTTGCTGATTCTCTTCTTCAAAGCTTGTTTCAATTACACTGTGCCAAATAGGTATAGTACCCATGTTAGCTCAAACTTCTGCTGATTTAGACATGTTATATCATCAATTTTGTCAGTAAATAGGATTCTTCATTTCATATTTTGTTTGTTTAGTAGTATTCTACCTAAGACAAAACTGATATTAAATTTTTAAAAAAAAGACACCAGGAGTTAATCCATGCAAGTTGGATTTTAACTCTTCATATGTTCACCTTGTCAACTCATTCATCCATACAAAGACCATTCTTTTATTTTAAATTCTTGTAATTTTTGGTCTGCTGTGGGTTTATTTTTGTTTTTGTTTTCTTCCTCCTGTTTAATATTGTTGATTCATCTCCACCTTGGTTTCCTTTGATTTTGTCATTGATTACATTTATTCTGTTTGTAACTTCAATCCTTTCCTCATCAATGCTGTCATTAATCCATAGATTTATTATTCACTCTCCATTTTTTTCATATCTTTCCCTCATCAATTCCTTCTCTAATTCATACAACATCTTTCACTCCTACACACATTCATTTACTCATTATTTTTATCATTACTCATCCACACTCGTTCCTTGTTCATACTTTCACTCATTTACTTCATCCAATGTATACTACCATTCAGGATTTTTTTTATATTAATTGTAATTTTCCATCATTTATTGCATCTGTTGGTTCACTAAACTGATTTAATTAAACTTTTCAAAGAACTGGCAGTGGCATAATGGTCATTTCAGATGTGCACATTATCCTTCCATGTAATTTATCAATGTTAAATGTCACAAAATTTACAGCATGCACTGTTACATCATGGATGCATTTTGATGGATGTTGTATTTTGTCTGAATGAGTGATAAGCTCAAGGTGACAATTACTTCATTTATTCCTGTACAAGAACTTGTATATGTAAAATATCTGCTTTTTCCATGGATAGTAACATACAATATTTATCTATGAATGTTAGAGGCAGGCAATGTTTGGTCTCTGAATGCAGGGACATTTTCCACTGGAAACAACAAAACAAGGTATCTACAGCATGTTTACAAGAAACTCATAGTATAATGAGCACTGAAAAAAAAATGGGGCTGCTAAATGGGGATACAAATGTATATTTAGACACTGTTCTAGTAACATTGATATTGTCTCAATATTTTAAAGAAATAATTTTGAATTTGTGATTGACAGAAAAAGATGTATCAGTCGAGGGAGATTTCTTATTTTAGATATCAGAACTAATGGTAATACAATAACTCTTGTGAATTTGTAATGTTATAATGATGATAATTTATTTCAAAAAGCTAAAGGAAGAAATTTTAGTTTCTTTTATCTGTTATAATGCAGGGAGATTGTAATCTTGTTCAAGATTACATTTAGGTAATTAAAATATTTTAGATAAACACAAACAGTATACATCAATAAGGCAATACCTGAAAAATGAATTGGAATTAACTGACCCCTGGCCAAATTCCACAAGACTTTTTATACCTAGAAACAAAAAGCTCCCTTGACACAAAGTAGATTAGATTATTTTCTTGATCTTAGGATATTCATATGAATACAGCTGATGCATGTATGAGGCATGGGACCAATTATGACTGTAATCAATTACAGTATGAACTGTAATCACAATTGTAATAACTTATTTCATAAGTTCTATAATCATAATTGTCCTTCATAGGCAGTGTAATCACAGAGTAACCATGATTACTTAAAAATGATTATAACCCCAAAAAATCACTAATTCTACTTGTATTTGCTGTAAGAATAATAAAAGATTATATAAACAAAAGACCATGAATGCTGACTATTACAATAAGTAATGGGTAATTTTAGGTCGCAAATATCAAGCTAATTTGTCTAAAAATATACTGACATATGCAAACTTTGCTTTATGTTTATTTGTTGTAACATCTAAAACTGTTGATGGGAATGTGAATCTGATGTAAACAGTGGTAAGAAGTGCTCATTTGGCATGTTAATTTGTAACTAAATAATTGACAATAAACATGTACATGTTAGGTTAAAATTGTTTTTTTCCCCTCAGTTAATATATCTGCCCAGAACAACAAAAGATAAGCAAATACAAAGCAAGTGTAATCACCTGCTGTAATCATAATCATGGTTTTCAAATAAAGAGTAATAGTAAGCATCAGTGCCAAACAACCTATAATCATAATGCCATTTGTAATTGTAACAGAGCACCTGTAATCAACTCCATGCCTGGCATGTTAATACTGGCTGCCATGTATAGCCTATCGTGTGCTGAAAAATGGCATTAAACCCTACAACAACAAAAGCCTGGCGTGTATCTTTCTGAGGTATAAGATTGATTATTCAGCTTTTGTTTTGAGTGAGTTTTCTCATGGTTTCAAAGAGGAAAAGTACATTGGAAATTTAATCTCCATCTGCTGAGGAACATTAAATATACTGATTAAGACAAACATATACAAAAGGTGTTTTGTCACAACCCAAGGCTTAATGGTAAAAGTTTTGAAAAAAAAGACAAAACAAATTAGTTAGACTGATGGTACAAACAGTCCAAAAACATGCTTTAGAAGCTCATAAACAGTTTTATATGGAACTGTACAAAAGTAGAATTGCTCACCCTGATGTTGAAGATACCCAAGCTCAAAACTGATTTTTAAATCAGAACATTAAACTAAGTCAAGAAGAATGTTGTTGTTGTTGTTGTGGGATTTAACGCCATTTTTCAGCACACGATAGGCTATGCATGGCGGCCAGTATTAATGGTGGAGGAAGAACCCGGGAAAACCCCGAGAAGAACCACCGACCCACGAGAAGCTACTGGCAAGCTTTCTCACATACCCACATTGGCTGAATCCTGGACTCGAACCCACGCAGACAGAGGTGAGATGGCAGTGATCCGTAACGAACAGCGCCTTAGACCACTCGGCCACTCGGGGCCTCCAAGAAGAATGATAATCATTCAAACTTCTATTTGATAAATACAGTATAAGTATGTGTCTAAAACAGATGGAAATTGGGAGAAGTTCAGGCTCAGATGGATTCACTGTAGAGTTCTATACATTTCTTTGGAAAAATACAGCAAGGCAGGGGAGTGTGGTTTATTGAGAACAATAAGTTATGAATATTCTGTAGGAAAACTTTCATATTTTTTGACTCAAGTGGATCAATCAGGAGGAGTTGCAATAAAAAGATTTTCAAGATGGCAGCTTTGCTGTCCAAATCGGACACGAGATCAACAACATTGTCAGTTAGGACCAACCAGACATCATAAGAAGTCTTTCAGTGAAAACCCATTGTTGATATGACCACCGGTTCAGTAAAAGTAGCCATTACAACATTTTCAAGATATTGGATGCCCGAGCAGCACATTTTCATTTAGGACCAACTAAAGCATGGGATGAACATGTTTGTAAAGTTTCATGGCAATCCTCCATGCAGTACAGGAGTAGCAATAACAAACTTGTCCTAATGGACAGATGAATGTCAGATGACAAAATCAAATCCTTTGCAAAATACAGAAACATAGAGTGGATCCTCAGGACAAACTATACATCATAAGTCTTTTGCTGAAAACTCATGTTAATAAAACCATCAATTCAGCAATGATAAGAGGAGTTTCAAGATGGCTGCTGATGTGGCCATACTGGATGTCAGAGTGCCACCATTTTCAGTTAGGAACGTAGTATAAATGGGATGAATGTATGTGTAGTTTCACGACTTTCTTCCAAGTAGGTAAAACAAACTCGTGCTAACTGTAAACATTCTGATGAATTAAAAACCACCAGATAAGGGTCCATCCATTTAGTACATACGCAAAAATCTCTTAAAGTTTGACCCATTCTCCTCCCTGTACACATGCATTCTTTTTTACACCCCCACCTGCATATGTATGCTTGATGCACCCCCCATGAATTCTATACAATGGACTATATTTAATCCACGTGGAAACAATCAAGAATTAATAATATTAACATGTTTAATAAAACAGATAGTCCACCGACTTTGAATGTCTGGCTGCATCAAAGAAATAAGCTGAGTAACTTTAAAAAGTTTGTCTAGTGTGTGCTAAAATTCAAACGTTGACTGAACCCAGTAGAACAGGTTAAATATTAGACAAATTATCATCTAGGTTTCATCCCCCCATCATTTCCTATGCGTACGTACATTATCAGTAGACCCCCACCTTCCAGGCGTACGTATTATATGGACGGCCCCTAAGCTCCTCTGGTAGAACTAAAAACAGGTTTGATTTTTGGGCATACCAGAAAACATTGTACATTTTTGGATTTTTCTCTCTCAAAACATTAGTCTTCACCCAATGACTACTAGCATTTTCTTCAATAATTTTTCTCTTTGTGAGAACTTTTACTTTTCAACTAATAAATATTGTTTTTCATGCCAAATAAAGCATTTCTAATAGTATATGAAACATGGCTACACATGCATTCTGCAAGAACTATAAGGCAAACACTGGGAAACAACAGGACAAGCTAGGGAAACTTTTCAACCACTAAATCTATTGTTTTTATTGAAATAAATCACCATCTGAAAAATGTGTTCATCTATGGAAAGTTAGCTTCTGTATGTGGCAACAAAGACATTTTTAAAGCTCTGTATACCTGTTCTTGAGCTGCTCGCTTCTGATTTGCAAGTACATCTGTAGGTGTTACAATAACTGGCACTTCAGAGGGTTTTTCAATTGTTTTCTGTTGCAATAAAATAAAAAGGTTATATTTTTATGATACATTACAAAAAGACATGGCTGAGAAAAACAAATTTGATCCACTAGTACTGGACAAAATTGATGCAAAATGTATGATCTGTCCATGGATTTGTAATGCAAATGTACAGAATACAGATAGTTGGAATTGTTGAGTGAATGACATATACTTAGTTTTTTTTTCTCTTGCTGATATTCAAATGCTTAAATTTTAATGAATAAAATTAATATACAGAAATGTTTCACTGCTCTTATATTTTCTGTCTCATAATGTTTTGAACCTAAATTTGAAGAATAAAAGTAATCCTTCAATATAAGCAGATCAAATTGCATGGCTCAAAATTAATGCTAATCTGGATAACACATTTATTATGGAATACATTCCAACAAATTTATGTAAAGTTGAAATACCCAGATGTGTAAACACTTGCCTACTTGAACAAAGACACGTCACAACAAGCACGACGAAACCTCTACCAGCAGTGCAACAATGAACACTTGATGAAAATAAAAATTATATACTGCAGAAAATAGATTTTAATATGTGCATGTTTAAACCAGAAGTTATCGCGTACCATTGTTCTCCATGTGCATGCATTCATACACATTTTGTGCAATTCCTGCACTTGTGTACCTTGGCTGCATCTATGAGTATACATGGATCTTGTTCATTACTTAACTTATTCAAGACTGTAATAACATATGCATATCTAATTCCAGTGTGGTAACAAGGTTAACCAATTCAATGTGACATCACCAAATTAATATATATTAATATTACAGTCAAACCCACTTATCTTGTGCTCAGTTATCTCTAGAACCCGTGTATGTCAAGTGTTTTGGTCTGGTCCTGAAAAAATCCTACTTTGTTATGCTAATTTTCCCTGCTTATCTCGACCCATGTGAAGTCAATAACCCTGTTATTCCAGGCATAAGTTTCAGTCTGTAGTAACATGTGGACCCACTTAATTTGACAAAATGCAACTTTTAATGTAAATCTTTGAGCATTTTTACAACAAATGATCTGGCATTTTTGTTACCACTGGCACATCTTAATGGAAGAGATGAAAAAAGTCAGTACAAGACCAAACTTTACCGGTACAAATGCTAATCACCGAAACTCATCAATGCATGGTTTATTACTTGCATAGAGTGGAGAAAATTATGTTGTAAACAATATCTTTGAGCAAGGAAACTGAACGAATGAATTTCTGACATTTTCAGGAGCTGTTTTCATAATGAACAACATCACATGTCAACATCACGACAACATAGTTTGTTCCACAGCATCGCAAATTTTATTTTATCTGTAACTCGGTAAGTTACCATGTCAACATCATTAAATGAAGCTAAAAATACTTAATTCGTTTTACACTATATATTTAGAATGAATTAGGTACTTTTAGCTACATTTAATGACACTAATTTGTGGAATAAACTGTAGTGCAATCCAATCTCGTCAGTCAGTCGCCAACTTTGATAATATAAACCCATATTCCAAGTCTGATTGAAATCAGATCAGAAATGACTCCAGAATAGTAACAAGCAACTGTTGATGGATGGACACATGCAAGACTCACAGCACATAATGGATGTATGGCCATACCATAAGCTCATTTGGTCTTACTACAAGGTTAGTTAAAAACTGTTTCAACTTACATTCTTTAGTGTGGCCAAAGCAGCCTGACGAAGTGCCTCAAGATCCTCCTGAAAAATAATCAAAGAAGTATTTTTCATTACTGCTTAAACAAATCTGTACATTAAGATAATGTAATTCTTCAACATATAAACATTACTTATACTTGCGAGTGTTATGCATGTACCACAACATGTAATACCTAGCTAATATTCATATTTCCTTTCAATACAGATGATTTTACAGCTGGTACATAAATACTTGTCTGCAATTATGAAGACTCAAAACAAAAAGAGCACAAACCTGATCAAACACCTACCCACCAATTTTGTATGAGCCTCTTGGCTAAGACAGTTTAGAAAAGAATACACCAAGGGATCAATGTTAGCTGCTTATGTACATTTGTCCTCCCATGTTCATTAAATATAACTGATAGGGTGCTTCCAAGTTATGATCATGGACAACATTCCAAACATCTTGGTTTGAATTTACTGGCTTTCTGAGATAAGTGTTGAGTGAAAGTTGTGGCATTAATACATAGTCATTGACGTTCAAGAAAGCAATTTCCTTTTCCACTTAACAAAGTTTAGGAAACCAAATACATGACTGGACCAATAAATCTGTCATGATAATGAGTCTGTATTCTAATGGGAATTATCAAAAACAACAATGGCCATTTTTAAAAAAATGTTATCAACAATTATTGGTCTATGTCAGTATTGGATCAAATCTGTTTTATTACACCCTCTGATCTGACATCTTGTTTTGAAGAAGACAATCTGTTACTACATGGAACTATGTCAGTAGTCTTAAATTTCCTTGCTTTAGTGCCTGAAAGATATTTCAATGATAGAGAAACAAAAGTACCATGAATGGCATTTAATACACCTTAACATGTTTAACAGTTTGCTACATTGATAACCAAGACATTTTTCTTCTTCTAGAAAAAAAAAATTGATGTCTGACCCCCTGGCCCGAATATAGTATACCTCCTTACCCTATGTGCAAGCCAATCACAAAGTTTGGTCATGGCCTGTGATGTAGAAATGATGTTATTGTGCAGAAACCATATCCGTATCTACCATATCCAAAGTGCAAGCCATTCACAAAGTTTGGCAAATGTAGATTGTGGTGAACTTGAGTTCTTGTCCAGAAACTATTTTCTGCAGTCACTGACCTTGACAATATGATTCTTTCTTACCTGATGTGCAAGCCATGCACTGAGTTTGGTAAATCAGATGATGGAGAATTAGTTAAAAAACATTCTTCTTTCAGATATAGTGACTCTAACCTTTTACCATTTGACCCTGAAATGTGCAGGGTTCTTCCTTATCCTAGGTGCAAAGTTAGCTAGAGCATCTGGTAATGTAGATGGTAAACAACTCAATTTATTCTTTGGTCTTTCCTACAGTCACAAAGAACTTAACCTTTTGAGCCCAAAATCAACAGGGTTCTTCCTTTCTCGAAGGGAAATCCATCCTGTAGGACCCATGGTTACCTAGTGGTCTAAAATGCTCGCCTTTACTAATCATTTCCATCCCATTTGGGCTGTTTGGGTTCTAGTCTCTGGCTTGGCCTATTTGGGTATAAGAGAAAGCTTGCCAGCAGCTTCTCATGGGTCAGTGGTTCTTCTCAGGGAGTCTTCTGGGTTCTTACTCCAGCCATTTTACTGGCTGCCATGTAAAACCCATAATGTACTTTAAAATGGCATTAAGCCCACAGCAACAACAATCCATCCACTAAGTTTGGTAAATGCACCTGTGTGCTACTTGAGTTGTGCAAAAAACCAAATAAGTAACATATGGACAGAGACAGACATCATAACTGATTTTGCTTCAAAATATTTATTTATAAAAGCAGTGGAATATAGTTATTTTTGTGACTTGTTTAATGCACATTTTTTTTGGTACAAGACCACATGAATCCAGGTGCATGTAGGTTAATTTCTTTTGCTACAAACAGTTGGACAGAATTGGAACAGGAAGGCATATTATCATAAAGAAGTGTTCTCAAAATGCCCCTGATAAACTCTGCACATCATAAAGGTTACAAAATGTAGCTTTTTGGGTGTTAAAATTAATTTTCAACAGGTTTTACTTACCTGCTATTATTACATGCTTATATCTTTTCCTGATGAGTGTCCCCAGTCAGACTTGGCTTCAATTACGACATAATTGTTGTCAATGAGTAATTGGGGGGGCTAGACTTACATAAGTGCTCAATTACAACTCAATTACAAATGCAAAGATAAATGTGTTGTTAATTCCAAACAAATTATAGTATTGAGAAAATATATATATTTATCTTAACTGCCATGTGTTACGCTAATAGTATAGGAATTAATACAGAATAAGCAATAAAGCTAAGTTTTAGATAAGAAAATATAAATAAATGATTATTATTTAGTCTACAGTAGGATTCAATTAAAACATAATTGGTGTAAGAGAGCAATTAATTGAGGTTACACTGTATTTGTAATTGTAATTGAACACCACCCATACGGTGTAATTCTAATTGAACAATTATAACTTTGAATAATTCAATTATAATTGCAAGTATATCTAAATTGTAATTGACGAAAGTAACTGAACCCAAGCAGGGCTGAGCAAATTTTTTTTTTTAACCACTAGTCCAGGACAAGTGGTTTCATAAAATTCACTAGTCCCACCTTTCTCTTCACTAGTCCCACCTTACTCGTCACTAGTCCCACCTTATTTTTCACTGGTCCCAAAATGGTAATCACTTGCCGAGATCTGATGAGACGTATGTGCTTAATCCACAGAAAAAACAAACAAAACGATATACAACATAATTATTTCTTAAAAGAATTTAATTTTTCACAAACATTGGTTGTTATACATTTGGCTTCTTCAGGTTCATGTATATATGTTTTAGCTGATGGATTTGAAAATATGTCCATGTATATGTCTGCCACCTGCACCAGCACTAAGCCAGCAGTTGATAGCTGTGTCTGGGTTAAAGTCCTCAAGCTCTGGTCCATTTGCAGAAATGTTCATTAGCATTTGTAAACTCTTTTGGTTTAAGGAATTCCTTAAAGAAGTCTTGATTAAGTTCATTGAACTAAATCCTCATTCACACTCAGAAATAGCTACTGCACACTCAATATCCGGCTTACGTTGTATCCCTCCATTTTCAAACAAATTTACCTTCGCTGAATCACCGTTATTACCTTACTTGCAAAAATAATTTTGCAAACTCATGTTATCCACAGAGTAACTATCAGCTTGCTTGACAACTACTTCTAAAGTGATCATAATATCAATTTTCTCTTTTAAATACGAACTGAAACAGCTCATTAATTAGCGTAATTGTTTCGCTTCAAACACAATATCGCACATGGAAGTTAATCATCTGTTTAATCAATTATAAATTAAAGAATCATTACTGTCATTTAATCAGTTCATAAAGGAAACCAACACTGATGTCAGTAATGTACCTTTTATTAATTTAATTACACTGACTCGCTGGATTAAAATCATAGTGAGCCGCTCGTTATGATCTAGATTGAGTAAACTCATTGCAACAAAACCACTTACAACACTGCTAATTGATCATACTAGCTTTCCTTTGTTTGACATGTTTTGATTTGCTGATAATTTGGTCGCTTAGCCCAATATGCAGTCAAGCGGTAAAAGGATGTAAATGTATACATGAAGAGGGGTAGAATCAAGTATTCAGTATGCCCAAAGGGCATGATTGGCCAAATAAAGACAGATATAGTGATTAAAGCATGAAAATAAGGACTAGCCCGACTTTTTTAAAAAGCACTTGTCCCAGACTAGCGACTTGGAAAATTTTACTTGTCCGACTTCAAAAATGACTAGTCCGGGACGTCAGGCTATGGGATTTGCTCAGCCCTGCCAAGTATGTCTCCAGTCCAAGATGACTATTCTCTCCTAAATTAGTAATTGGAGGCAAAAAATAAACACAAGTCTCTCAATGGGGCAGACTCCCTACCATTAGAAAAGAATTTCCATGAATTATAGATATGTGTAAGGCCTTTTATTCTTTTAATTGTTGAATGTTAAACCGTCTCTAATATTCTTGAGTGACAATATTTTTAAATTAGCCACTGTGGCAGCAATAGTGGATGTAAGACAATCCATTTTCATTTAAGAAAAACTCGACACCACTGAAAGGCTTTAGGTGATAAGGCCATGCCAATATTACCATCCACATCCAATAAGGTGAATAAGTGACAAGATTCTCAATATGTTTCAATGTAGCTACCATAATGGATGTATGCAGGACACCTTTTTCATCTAGGACCAACTAGCTATCATAAGAAGTCTTTTGATAAAAATCCTAGATATGACCATAAAGTCTGGACGAGTAGCAAGAACAAGATTTTCAAAATGGCCACCACTGGCTGTCAGATGCACATAAGTTTCATTCAGGTCCATCTATGCACCTCATGAAGACTTCTAGTGAAACCCCATGTTGATTTTACTTTCCATTTAGGAGGAGTAGCTTAATGTATGGCCATGGTAGATACATTTGAGACCATCTTCATTCAGGGACAACCAAACATGATAATTACAATGGAGAAACCCCATGCTGATATGATTTAGCAATAAGATTTTCATGATTGCAGTCATGCTGGCCACAATGGATGTCACATCAGCCCCATTCTGATTCAGAACCAATGTGACATCAGTCTTCTGGGGAACATTGTAAAAACCCAATGTCAATATGATTTTCCATCAAAAAGGTGCAGCAGTAAAAAGAATTTTTAAATGGCTGTATCCTGGAAGTCAGATTGGCAAAAGTTTCCTCTGAGACAACTAGACACAGTAGGAATGTTTCTAGTGAAACCAACATAATAATATGACTTTCCATTCTTAAAGAGAAGAAATAAAGATTTTCAAGATGGCCTTTGTTATGCCCATGCCAGTTGTCTGAATGGCATCATCTTTAATTAGGAAGAAGTGCACATCATAAAAAGTTGTCTAGTGAAGATCCCATGTCAATAAGACTTTCTGTCCACAAGTAGCAATACCAAGACTTTCAAGATGGCTGTCAGTCTGGCATAATTTTTATGAGAAGCAATACTGGGGGTCAGATCATCATCATTTTAATTCATAATCAATTAAATATCATTAGAAACCTTCTGGTTGTTGTTGTAGGGTTTAACGCCATTTTTCAGCACACGATAGGCTATATTTGGCGGCCAGTATTAATGGTGGAGGAAGAACCCAGGAAACCCCCGGAAATAACCACCGACCCATGAGAAGCTACTGGCAAGCTTTCTCACATACCCACACTGGCTGAATCCGAGACTCGAACTCACGCAGACAGAGGTGAGATGGCAGTGATCCATAACGGACAGCGCTTTAAACCACTCGGCCACCCTAGAAACCTTCTGGAAGAAACTATATGACAATATAGCTTTCCACTGAGAAGCAGCCATAACTAGGTTTTTAAAATGTTTGCTATGGCAGCTGTGTTGGATATCAGATTTATACCATGTTTATATAGAAGGAACCAGTCATTGTAAGATATCTTCAAGGCAAAATAATATTCAATTTCAGGGTGAGTAGCAACAACAAAAGATTCAAGACATTTACCATGGTGGCCACACTGGATATCAGATTATCATTTATACTCAACAACATATCATATAATGCAATACAGTAATGTCCCTGCTTAAAGAATCATCCAGTCAGGATTATTAGCAACAACATATAGATCCAAGTGGAACTACATGTGCAGCTACATGTCATAAACAGATACTTAGTGAAAAGCCCAAGTTATTATCACTTTCCATTCATGAGGTGCAGTGACAAGATGGCAGCCATACTGGAAAAGAAATTGGCACCAATTTCATTTGGAAGCAACTAGACATCATAAAAGTATGTGTGATCTGGATTTTTAACATAGCTTTAACAATTTTTTCAGTCATATCACTACAATATCTGCAGTGTGGCAGTTTATAGTTATGTCTAGCACTGGGGCATCATGCCGCAAACATGTGGCATGATGTCCCACCCAGTATCATTATCCTGACACCTGGCCAACCAGTCCTAACACTAACCTCCTAATGCTGAGTCTAACCACTAGGCCACTGGAGCTGTCAGACATCATAAGAAGTCTTTTGGTAAAAAAAACCCACACTGATTTGACTTTCTGTTGAGCAGCAGCAAAAACTTTTCAACATGGCCACTGTAGTAGACATATTGGATTTCTGTGCAGCACAATTTTCATTTTGGATCAACTAGCACTTGGGATGAATGTGTGTGTGTAAAGTTTTATGGTAATTCTTCAAATTGTTTTATCAGTAGTAATGTTTACAAACTTGTGGTAATGGACAGATGGACAATGGTGAATGATCTTCCCATAAGCTCTTATCTAGGACCCTTAACAGTAGATAGAATCACAAGAAACAAAGTAAACACTTAAATGGGCAGTAAAAATCAGTTAAATTCTTTGTTTAAGTCACTTATTTAATTCTTTTATTGACTGACACCATTTAGTGTCCTCCCTTTGTTCCTATTTCTTATTCATACACATAACATATTGCACACATTAAAGAAATGGCACCCTTTTTTGCTTATCAATGTCACTACTCGTAAAGTGCAGTTTCAAAGAAATCACATCCAAACAAAGATTTTCAGGTCCGTACTGGTGAGTCTATCCATAAGACGAATACAGGTTAGCAGCCAAAAAAGTATTATAATTGTCGAATTCTAAGATGTCATCCATAAATCGGTTTTACTCCAGTGTTATGTGTCTCTATACGCGTTTTTAATTGTATAGCCTTGTGGACACAAATCTGCAAAGAGTTCTTTTAGCTCAAAATACTGTCTTGAAAACTTTCCAACTCCAGAATTATGACCTACTTATAGTCTCGTACTTAATACTTATTAAGGACATTTCTAGCCAAGCTTTTGTAATAAAAAAATACATTTTACTGCCCAAGACAACAGTGAAATAGTAACGTAAATCAAAAGCAAAATCCTGAATCTGAGACTGATATTTTATGATATCCCGCTTCTGCCAAATACAATATTGCATCCAGTACTATGTAATCTGCTGGAGGGGACAAAGCAAATATATCAAGTGTTGATGGCAGTGAAATTATCTGCATAATTTTGTATATGTTTCTGTAATAAGAAAATTGCCTGATAATCTAGTCTTCTCATACTTATAGACCAACAAAAGTCAACAATGTTGCTAAAAGATATGTTACCTCGTCTGACGACGCCATCTTTAATTTTATGGATTAGTCTCGGAGCTGAACAACTTATATTCTTTTGCTGTATTTTAACAGTACAATTTTTATATTAAAATGATAATATAAGCAATTAATTTTAATAGCATTGTATTATTAATTTAATAAATGTTTATTCAGTTTTTAGGTATTTGGACCGTGCCATTTTATTGATGTTATTTTCTCAAAATTTGATTGGCTGATAGTGGGATTGGAGCCATTTTCAAAAGGTTGGTGAAGATAGGAAGCAAAGGCAGGGTCAACATTTTCAGGATTGTATGGTGATGCAATATTTTAAAACAAATTTTGAAACCGTAGGGTGAGTAATGCGAATCGATAAACAGCTTAAAATTAAAAAAAAATCAGTTGTCATGACGATGCAAATCTTTCTATAATAAAAACCGTTTGGAACGACAGTTTTTTGCTATTGCTTTCCAAACCACATACACCAACCCCTTTTCTATTCTGTGAACACGTTCCTCCGAATATGTCATGTCACATGTATACGTTTAATATACGGGCTACACAGGACATGAACTCCATTTCAGTTAGGTGAAAAACTTAGGTTTACCCGGATCTTGCCCTTCATCCTGTCAGAAATTTATCCAGTTCCGTTATCAATGTATGCTGATGTGCGTTTACTCAAATTTTATTTTAGTACTGATACATTATAAGCAAAGTTTATTAAATCCTCGTTGAATGCTGTGCACCATAACTATCATCTAGAACTTCGAAAGGAAAGTTTTAGATCGCTTTAATAATTTACAGTGGTGGCCAGACCTACAATGTAAGACATCGACCCAGGGTAGTCCTACACGTAAGACCTTGACGCTGATATTTACGTTTTGGGCGTCAGGGTCTTACTGCCTAACTAACAGCGCTGTGTAGTGTGTTTTGATATCGACTAACATGACGAAAGTCGGATCTTCAGGAATATCTCACAACTGGTAACTAAAATAACAGCCCTTTTCTACAAAGTAAAGTCATAATGTTTTTGTCAGACTTTACTTACTCTGGTGTCTTTTCTCTAATAAATTCAAATTCACACAAAAGAAATGGACCTGTTTTCAAGTTTCACTGGCCTACATTTCAGTTGACTGGAAAGCGATGAAACCAGAGAATGCCAAAATCGGGTTAAGTTGAAATATTCTTTAATAAAACAAATAAAAATATATTATGCCTATTGGAACTGTAAAGCAACGTTTCGTTTAGTTCAAGAAACAAATCCGTCACATGAACCTACTTAAACATACTTTGGCATACCTTGACTACCGTCGCATTGCAACAAATTCAAATATATGTCAATGAACATGAAAATGCGTCCATTTGCTTGTGTCATATTTTCATTCCGCCAGGTTAAAGACAGCACAGTAACTATATTAATTACACATAAATTAGTGGAAGAGTGTTGATATATACTGCCAAATGTGAGTTATTCCTGAAACTTTGACTACTCATTCCGATGTCAACGACATAGGAATACACTATACAAGGCCGTTATTTGGATAGTAAGACAGCACTATAACAAAACCAACATGTGCTATGTCTTACATTGTACGACTACAACCCAGGGTTGAGGTCTTGCTGCCAAAATAACAATGCTGTGTAGTGTGTTCTGATGTTGATTAACATGGAAGTTTTCTACAAATTAAAGTCAGTGTTTACTCTGATGACTTTATTCTAATACAGATGGTCTATGTTTCAGTTGTCTGGAATGTGATGGAAGCCAGGAATACAGAAATCGGTTAAAAAGATGTACGAATCTTGAATGAAAGGAAGCTATCTAAACACTTTCTTCAGTATTAATATTTTTTTTTCATTACAGAAACATTATTCAACTTTGTCTGATTTTGGCACTTGAGACTTTCTTCAGGCAATGAATCCTGAACTTGAACTTGTAAAATCCTATTGAAAACCCTGAGAAAACTAGAAAGTGGAACATTTTGTTAAGAAATACACTGATAAACAGTTTCAAAGTGCGCATGCGTACACTGTAGAGTTACGCAAGAGTTGTTATTCTTGAATTGCGAATATTAAAAAAATGGCATTAACGTGAGCTGTGAAGCTTTAACTGTAGGAAGTCAAGTTATATTTGATTATGCAAAAAATAAAAAACATGTTTCCAGTTGGCTGAATGTCCGTTTCTCATTGCCGACCCTCGACTTTTTCCCCAATCGTATAAAATTTGTTTTTAAAGAAATCACATTGCCAAAATGATTTGTCAATCTATAGTCTGACTATACATCCCCGTTTGTTTGTACCCCCCTACCGATGTACAGTGACCAAAATTCCAGAGTGGACTTTAAGAAATTATTGATAGACAGTTGTCATGGTAAACAGGTCTGCAACACTTTTGACACTGGTTATATTTTGGCAAAGGAATCAGTGCATTTTGGCCAGGCAAATAGCAGTTGCACCATTCTGCATCACTGTTATTTGGAACACATTTAGTCTATTTTGAATTTGCATTAAGTCTCGGCTGATTGAAAAATCTGTCGAAGGGTTTGAAAAATTCTGTGCTGCCTAGACAAATAAAAACCCAGATGAGACTGCCTACTTCGATCCTATTTGTAGGTAATACACAATTCATTATACCATTCCATGACTATGCTACATTTGGTAAGGGTTTGATGCTGTCTGATCTATTTGTCCTTGATAAACAATAACTTCCAAAGTTTGGAGGTCTCCTTTGCTGAATGTGCTGACAGTACAAGAAAACTGGTATTTAATCTGTAGTGTTTCAGATTTGGAACAGCACTTGTTCGTCACCTTGTTTTGATTGGAAAATGAGGATTGCCTATGGTATTTATGGGAACTTGCCAGCTGTAAAGTGACAGCAATCGGCAGAATATCAGGACAAGTTGACATAAGAGTGTTGTCAGTAGTCTGTCACCAGTTTTGTCTTTTTAAACTTCATCCAGTTTAAGATCATGTTTGTTGCTTTTATTTGTTACTTTTATTGTAGGGTCTGTTTTTATATTGTAGATTTCTCATTTACGTTTGCATTCATTTGTACAGAAAAATAAATATCGAGAATTACCATTTTCTACACTTGTAGCAATTTGGCACATTGCAACTTCCAACAATAAAAGTAACAGTCAGTGAGAGAGTTGCTTTCAAATTTTGAGCTCTGGAAAGTGTTTGTGGTATAATCCATCTTTCTTACATTTCTGTGTTTTGCTTAAATAACTGATTTTTATTTTTCAGAGCCCCAATCCTCAAAATTAATATTCCCTGTTAAATTAACCAGTGCTCCACTATGACCTCTTATGCTGAACTGAAGGGATACTATCACCTTCGAGAAACAATTGGATCAGGTAATCAATAATATTACACATTGTCTCACTCATAATTGGCAGGGCATTTTTCAGACAGCAGTAGCATCAATAATAAGATTGTTAGAGTTTCTTGAAAGTCATACTGTCCATACATTGGTTGCAGTCTTGAAACTTCTGAACAGTATTATAAATTGTTATATGCTCATTTTTTTTCTCTGTTAACTTTACATTGTCAGAATCATTCAGTATTTTACGATGTTGAACTTGCGTGTAGTTCATATTGAACTCGCATGAAGAAAAAAACTACTTTCTGTTGTAAACACATGGTCGCAGATGCCAGCTCTTTTGATTTATTTTATTTGTCTGTGGATGAAGTAAACCAACTGAATGAGCCAAAGCAGATGTTTCGTGGATTGCCACATACCAACTGCTTTGGCACATTCCACATTAACTTTTTTGATACAAGTTTTCGGATTTAGGCAAGCTATAGTCGCCAGACAGGGTCCTTACAAATAACATGCAAGTGACAAGGCATAAACTGTCTTCTTTAGCTGGGAATAAAAATGGCAAAAAATATAATTACAATTTTACATCCTAAATTTTCTCAAAATGTACTTTCATGTCATGGGTTCTCAAGTTTGATTACACATTTCGAAATTGTACTGTAATTTCGACTCTATTCCAAGTGCAATTACATCCTCCTTACTACACTCAAAATGAAATAAACATTACATGCCATAGTATCTTTTTGATAATTGCAATTGAAAGTCTTCATATTTTCCCCATATTATGATTTCAGATATTCAATTGCAGAACAGAAAAAGCACTTGCATATGTCAACAGTATGCTGCTCCATCACCACTGAAATCCGATGTACTTCATGTAGAATTGGCACATAAATCCAGTCCATAATCATGCAATTTCATAGAAAAGACAAAAATACCAAAATCTAATCATTTGAGCTCAAATGGAAAAGTTGCTGCAATGCGCATTCATTCACAATATGACTCCAAATTTAAATTTTAAGTAGACCAAAACACCATTTAAAAAAAGTTATGTCTAGCATGTGACTAAGTTCAAATTTATTTGTGCAGAGTTATGTGCACATTAATACTGTTGTTGTCGTGTAATGCTGAATCTGTGCTTGTGTATTTAATTCGGAATACGGCATACATTCAGTTACTTTGTTTTGTGTAGTATATTTTTGTTTACAGAATTAAAGCCTTAGGTAGAATAAGAAAGTGAGCATATAATAAAAAGGTTACTGCATTTGTATATGAAAATAGGAACTAATTTTCTCGGATGGATATACTGCACTTTCAAGGTCATGCAGTATTTCCATCTGAAAAACTCATTCATATTTTCCCGTACAAATGCAGTAACCTATACATACCATTATAGACGTCACAAGGACACTATATACGTGTCATAACAACTACATGACATATCAAACGACTCTATCACGTGTCATCAATAATAATAGCTTAACCTATAATTATTAGCCACAAATTTGTATCCTGATTGTGGATTTATTATCTTGCATGTGGCATTGGCATCTGTGGCATCAGCATTAGGATTCTATGTGAATGTTTTTGTTGAGTTAACCTTTGCAGTAGCTCATTATACAGATCACGTTGACTTCAGTGTGGATGTCTACACCTTAGATTAACACTGTGGTAAAAAAAAAAGTTGTTTTAACCCAGATTATTGAAGATATGGGGAAGTGCAATTTTATAATATTTTTAATTCATATTTAAGTATTATTTAGACTGTTGGTGCCTTGTCAACATATAAAAAATGACATTATTATTATTATTATTATTATTATTATTATTATTATAGAAGACAGAAATAACTATTAGCAAAGGTGTGTGGAATCTTAAGTACTTATTAGAATATGGAGATGGCTCCAAAAATATGTAAAAATATGAACGACAAAACTAAAATTAGATTTTTTATTTTAAAGTTATTGGCTGATAGTTTTTATCATACTTTTAAAATTAGAAGATTTATTGTATTTATCTTTTTGTATTAATTTTTTTAATACAGTAGACTGTACATACAGCCATTTGTTTCTTTGTTTAAACCACATGATGATCTGCATTCAGAGCTAAAATTTAACTTAATTTAGAACCAGCAGTATTTTGTTGTAATATTTTCATCTTACAAAGATCAGGCTGTTTTTGATGTTTACTGGTATATTTCATATTTTGAATACATAGTATCAGCAGCAAGCAAAATTCTAATTCTGTGGGGTTTTTTTGGCTAGCAATTGTGATAGCAAACCGCTAGCATCTTAGCATCAATTTTGCACCCATGCCTCACACACTTGCAGCTTATCATGTACATTAGTGTGCTTCATTTACTAAAAATAGCACCTGTTTGATATTGTACTCACTGTTGTTGACTGTTTTATCAAATTACGAAAGTTTGGGCAGACTTAACAAGGCATGGTTTGAAATTTGTGTGTTATTAAAGGATTGAATAATCCTTAGATTGTATTTGTGCTAGATAAAGTCTCAGAGATTGAATGTGGGTATGATTTCATAATGGACTATAAGCTGATTATAGAGTGTGTACATTTTGTGCTAGAAATTTCTGTATGCGTATAATTACGAGCTCAAACTTATATTGATGTGTCACAACCTTTTTAGTCAAGCCCACCTTTGCAGAATTCTCACATAGCGATCACTTTGGCATCCAGATGTCTGTTTGTCTGATTTTGGCCTAGTTTTATGTCAGAGTTAAAGTTGTTTTGATTATGTTGAATGTGAAAGTATTTTGCTAATTGAAAGGTGAAGCAGCATCTCGTTAAAATATCTCTGATGTTTATACCATATCCTCATAGGCACAGACCTGTCAACCCTCATGATTTTGATGTGAATTTCACAACACTCTATAGCGATTCATGGATTTGCACCACATGCAGATAAATCATGAATTCCCAAATTCTCAATCAGCTTAAATCAGGAATAAAATAATTTTTATTCTGTTAAGTGCTAGTCAGAATATCAGCAGTGCTCACCGATACACATAACAGTCCTGTATTGCTAGTTGCGATGTTAGTAGAACTATATCCAGTTGTTACAGTATGCCCTGTAGTGAGCATTATAAAGTACAGTTTGACCCCATCATAACATGTCCAACGATAACGCAAATTCGGATATGACAAGGTCATGGCATGGCTCCCTAGTGCACTTAGTTCTCGGGTTTTACACGTGTATGGTGTTTGCTTATGAACTCATTATTAAGTTCCTATTTTTTATTAAAATATTTTACCGTTGTGGAAAAGCAAATTCACAAACGCAAGTCGTTCTCTGCACTTTGCGCAATGATTAGTATAGTAGTTTTCAAGTTTCTTTCGATATTCCCAAAATCTGAAGTAAAAGCTATATGTAAACTGAAAGCAAGTGTTGATTGTTAATTATTCTTGCTGTAGTCATTCTCACGAATAGGCATACAAGTGTAAATTATTGGAAATTTGCAATGGATAAATGTACACAAACGCATATAAGAAAATTTTAGCTGTATGAAATTTGTACAGTCACCGTTCATTGACACGTAATGAACCGTACACATGCTTCTTCTTTCTTAACCTAATTCTGCTGTTAATTTTTCCCACTGAAGTCAGACACATAATGATCTGTAACAAAATGATTGAATAGTTTAAATATGTATGCAGTTTTTGCAATAAAATTACATGTATTATATATGAATTGCAAGCGACAACGGTACAACATCAGATGGCAAGTAAGCAGTGTTAATACTCTGTTCATACTATAACTTAGACATTGAATTCAGACACAATGATCTGGGACTAAATTATTGAATAGTGTAAATCTGTATGCAATTTTAAATGAAATTACATGCGTTGTGGATGAAATGCATGCCACTACGGCACAATAGTAAACGGTGTTGATACACTATTCAACATATACATTGGCAATGAATACATGTGTATGTTGTCAATGAGTTGTTCTTTGAAAAAAGTAAAATACTGTAAAACCCTGCATTAACATGACCCTGCTATTAACGCGATTCAATTTTTTGGACCCAATTATCATGTTATAGCTGGGTTACACTGTATATAATATATATTTAAAACAGAAGTTTTACAAATACTCTTTAAAAAAACCAGGGCCCATCTGATTTTTTTAAAAAAGGGACATGTACATACTCGTAGCAACTGTAACTTTTTTAAAAAAACAAACACTATATGAAGACAGCTTTTCGAGTGTTGGAATTTTCAAAATATTGAAAGATTAGCATGTATCATAATTTGGTTGAGTTCGGTTTTCTGTGCATGTACCGACACTGCTAATCATTCACCATTCCATCGATGTTTCATTTTCAGGAATAATACCATTTCGTAGATAAAGCCACACTGCAGTTAAAATGTTTTCACCTCCAAGGAAAAAGATTTGTATTCTGCAAAAAAGTGAAGTATAGGTTAGAGTACACAAAAAATTGACCTTGCATACAGCCATTAAACATCGATGTACATTATGCTTTTCGCACAGTAGTGTGCTGCGCATTTTAGAATTGGGAATGTGCACCAGGGCTGGTATTGTTGCTTACAATTTGCCTGTCACACATGTACCATGTAGTAATATTATTATATAGTAGATGTATGCGAAGTAAATTGCAAGTGACGATATGAGCCCCTGTAGGCATGTGACAGAACAATGTGAAAAAGCACACTGCTATAGCACCCCCAGCAGATTTCAGTTTTGAAGTACTTTAAGCCACCTACTCAAGTCCTGCATGCTACCAATGCTGAAGCATTGCTTAGGAGCTTTCTTGTTGAACATTACCTTTCTTTCTCAGTTTGAGATCGGCAAAAGTGACAGTGAAAGATTATTTCCTGTTGTGAGGAAAAATAAGACAACCTTTCGTGTCTCCTTAGGTGTTGAGAATTGGCAACAATTTTATTCCTCAGAATTAACCAGCAGGCATGAAGCCTAACTGTTTTGAAAATAAAGTTACCATAGCCTAATTGAGGAAGTTCAAGACTGCCACAGCATTATATCATGACAAGTAATGTGAAGTTTGTGTACATCAGTAAATTTGGCAGCAAATAAATTTGTACATATAATCAGTGTAAATAATGTTTTATTTTGATTTTGGGATTTCATATAATGCAATACTGACCATGGAAGTGTATGAACTAGTGTCATGATATAATTTTTGAATAATTGTGTTCAAAAGTCACTAATTTTTATCCCTTTTGTCACTAAGTGCAAATCTAGAGGGTTGGCAGCCCAGCAAGCACACTGGAGACAAATGTCTTGTCAAATGCCACAGCCAATGTTACAGCTAATGTAAAATTCCATTGCCGTCCCCATCCATTATCTTCAAACTGTTGTTTTTTGTATCTCACAGATATATATCAGTTGAAATATACCGAGTACACATATTATTATGATCAACACGATTACATAAGCAAGGGTGGTCTCAGCTCCATGTGATACTGCCAGTTAATATTTCTTTATCAATATCATGGTCAAGGTGACTCCAGTGATGAAACCATTACAATGGTAATATGTATATAATAACATTAATTTTTGTCTTGCCTGAACCAAAGCTATGACATTTAAAGGTAATTCACAGGCAAGACAATGGCATGCAAATCTACTCAGGATTTTTCCTGTAGTGGGGTCATACATATTTGATAATAATATTCAATGTATTCAGTATTTTGGTAAAATGTGCTGTGCTTGAAATGTTCGAATAACTGCATATTTACAGCAGGCTCCATTATTTTTATTTCTTTCATATTGATGAAAATGATGATCAAGACAACTTTATTTAAGAACTGATTATGTTTTGATTTTCTGAATGAAAATTGGTATGTCATTTTTTTTCTTCACTCCTTTTCATTGCAGGTGGTTTTGCTAAAGTAAAGCTGGCTTACCATGCCTTGACTGCAGAAAAGGTGGCAATAAAGATCATGGACAAGAAAGGATTAGGGGTAACATAAATTCAGCCTTCTGTTTTTTAGAATAAAAACAAAGTGATATTACCAGGAGTGCTTATGGGTTGGATTGTCTCATCCTCATATGAGTGAGATATAGTAATTTAGAATAAAAATTGGAGCGAGTATCTTCTCAGAATATGGGACGATTTAATGAAGTAAGTAAAGGTATGGTTTGCAAACATGATGCATGCTTTTGCATTTTTGATTAATTTGTTTGCACAATTTTATTTAGAAATTAGTGCTGCTCTCACAATCCAGAGTCCTAAAATAGCCCCTGATACAGGAAAACTTGAGTGCTAAAGGGCCAAATTTCATATTTCCACTTTTGGTAATTTCGTGTTTTTTAGGGTTGGAGACAATTGAATGCCTGACATCAGCTGAGGAAAATATTTGAGTAGTACCTTATACTCGAGTGATTGATGTTTGGGTTATCAAAGATTGGGAGGTTGGAATAAAGAAAGAGAAATCTGGTAGAAAAGTTGAGATTATAAAATGCATGATTATGAGGAAATCGTGCATTTTATTTCTTGAGCTTGTTATTATCCTTGAGATCATATCTTTGAATTTGAAATCAATTTGGTATGTAATCATTTATTATTATGAATAAATTATATTCTGAACAACATGTTGGAGTACTGCAGACCTGCCAACCCTTACAATTTTGCCGTAAGACTTATGAAAATTACTATTAAAATATAGACTTAGAGCATACAAGCAAAAACTACGGAAAAGTTTTTGTTGTCAAAAATCCGGATAATTGGTTTATCCGTGTTTGATTTGGATCCGGGTTTCATGTTAGATATAGTGAAATTAGTCAGGTAACCAAACTAACTTTACAGCAGCACGCCAGATTCTTTAAACTGCACCTATTTGTTTCGTGTGAAGCGTCTGTATGATCAAATTGTTAATTATATTTAAAAAATTTAAAATGGTGTCCAGAAAGCGATGCATGTTTAAGACGAAAGGGAAAATAAGCTTCTAGAAAAGTGTTAATATTCAACACAGAAGAATAAAAAGGTATATTTAAATTCTTGTGAATAAAGCTGGAAAGGACACAATTATGTTTATCGGATATCACATGTTAAGTTGTGTATGTCTTGTGGCGGGAGATATGATTGCCATTGTCCTGTGAAATGGAAAAAGAGTGAATTTTCAAGAATTACAAGTTGAGAGATAGCAGCAAGCCATTGAGTTGCATAGGGTTTGGAACTAAAGTATGTGCACCTGTACTAGTGGTAAATAAAGTCTACGCGTACTTTACTTCCTTTTCAATTGAACATAATGTTTATTGTTGCTGCGTCTAACTTTTAATTATGTTTTCCAGCTTTACAATACCAGTTATTGATATTTTGTTACAGCTTACTAAAAACTGGTCAATCTTATGTAAAAAAAAAAAAATCTACTGCCTTACTGAGATGGATTCGTCAGGGTTGGCAGGTCTGATACTGTCACTATGCTTAAATAATTTTTTTTTAGATCAACTGATATGAAAAAAGTTAATTTTATTAGTAATAATAGGTTTCCTGCTATTATTTAATTGCTGAACTTTTTTCACTAGTTACCAGTCCAAGGAGATTATCCCCCCCCCCCCATTAGTAATTTTGGGTCTTATCTTTTCGACCACTTCTGACAGTTTGAATATTGTCCTTTTTTTCTTGGCTCTAATTTTTAGTAAATTTCTTAACCAGTTACCTGTGATGCATTAACCAAACTGCATCCTGTTGTCATTCAAAAACACCTTGTACAGCGATAACTGACAAGGATTATAGCATGATCAAAGCTTCAGTTTCTTTACTCGTGTGAAATGTACATGTTACACATGCTGAAGCAAAGATATTTGCTGCTTGTTTTTGAGCAAGTGGTCTTGGTATACATTCCACTTTTAATTATCTTGTCATATTTTCTGCCATTTCATGCAATAATTGCTAACAATCATGCTGTTTGTCAGGATCATTTATATATGCAAAATGTAAAACCTCTGTATCACTAGTGTTTAAATGACTTACACAAAAGGTGTTAACAGCCTGAACTGTCAAAGAAAAAAGTGTTCTTGTGTTGGAATAGAGTATGAGTGAAGATGATATTATTATTTTTCTGTATTGAATCTAACAATAGCATAACAAGGTACATTTATTGCTTTTGGCTGCAACCATGGCAGAAGTATTACAGATGTTTCAATGCATGTTTCAGACCTGCCAACCCTACTGAAAAAAATCGGGAGAATCCTGATTTTTGGACATATCTCCCGATTCCCTGATTTTTGAGAAAAAACCCCAATTTTTCAGCTCCTCGAGAGAAAAAAAATCCATATTTTTTACAAAAATGTCATTTTCCGTTTCCCTGTTTCTGTATCTGGTTTTTCTGTGTCTGGTATGTTTCTTAGTACTTTACCATATCCGGCTTGATTTGGATCATTTCTGGTTTTCATCCGCAAATACAAAGAGATTGTCTCACAGTGTGGTTATCTTTATCCGACCTCATCAGCAAATCTTAACAAAAAAATGGATAAGTTTCTCAGCAAGAAGCGAGAAATAGAAGGAAAGGAAGCAACTGATGAATTTTCACCAGCCAAGAAAAAGAAATGGGATCAAAAATATAGGAGTGATTGGGGAAAGCAGCATGCTTTCATTCCTCCGTCAACTTGCGGGGTCTATCATGCATTCTGCCAATGCTGCTCACAGCATCTCGCAATATGATGTGGTGGTTTAGATGACATTAATAAACACATTGTAACAGCCAAGCACAAACGGTGTGAAAAAGAATAAGAGATAATCTAAACTCAAGACGTACCCTTGCATATTGCCAGCTTTTAAGCTGGATTCAGAACAGTTTTGACAGAACCAACCAAGCTCTACAGCATGACAAGCCCCTAATTCACAAGACCAGAAACATTCTACTATCTCTGTACCGAGAATTCCTTTCTATTGTTATTATGCCAAAGTACATTGTTGACAAGACAGACATCACAGCAATTGATGTAAAAGATGAAAGTTTGTACATTCGTTCTCAGGACTTGTACTTGGGTGAGGCAACCAACAAACTTCTAGAGAAGATGAATAATGAAGCACAGTTACAGACAAGAATGCACTGTAGGGCATTTCTGATCAAATCACTGTCATACATGAAGGAAAAATTTCCATTAAAGAATGACTTACTCGTTCATGCAGGCATTGCAGATGTGGCTAAACGATCTCTAGCATCATTTAAGGACCTGGCCTTTTTCTCCAGCCGAATGGAAGGAATCAACACTGATGATCTACATAGAGAGTTTCAGCTGAACCAAAGCTACAATTTAGACACATAATTGAATATGGAAAGAGCAGATCATCAGTGGGTTGCTCTCAGGAAAAAAAAGGATGGATCTGGCCAACTGTTGTTTCCAACCCTAGGGAGAGTAATGCTATCAGTACTTTGAATACTGCACAGCAATAGCAATGCTGAGAGAGCATTCTCAATGGTCAGAAAAAACAGAACTAGTCAAAGAGCCAGCCTGTCAGCATCAACCCTGGAAGCTATTCTTGTTAGCAAATTTGGCACCCAAGGACAAATAAATGATGAACTTTTGCAGAAATGGAAATCTGCAACATTTGTTGGGCTGAAATAAAAAAATATACATCATTATCATGATATATATACACCTTACTCTTGTACCTCCTGATTTTTTACCCTGCCTCCTGATTTTTAATGGTGATTTTCCTGATTTTGATTTTTTCAATGTTGGCAGGTCTGAATTGTTTAAAGCTTGTTTTTGAATAATAAGCTGGGAGTGAGACATTTTATCCACATTTTCAGTTTGAATATAACTTTGTTCAGCTTGCTAAATATGAGTAGTGTTAAGAAGTAAGGTGGGGATTATTGGTTAACTGCTTACCAACTTTTGTACTGGTTACATACATGCCAACCATTATACTTTTGGTGTAATCATTACACTTTTTTTCACCAAATACATTTTATACTTGCCAGTATATGGATTATGCCTTTTTGGTAAAATAAAACAATAAGATGTTCTGGTCATTTTTATTATCATCTCTTTAATTCCACTCAAATAAATTTGAGAATATTCTTAAAAAGATGACTGCAGTTTAAGACAACAATAAGAGTTTTTTTTTTATTTGCTATTTATAGCATCTGTATATGACCCATTTCCAAGAAAATATGAGTTTCTTTAAATCTGAACTTTGCCTCACAGATTTATTATATTGATAAGCTAGTTAGTTAGCAGACCAGTCTATACTTTTAAAGCAAATGGCACCACATGTTAAGAGAGCTTTATGGAATGGAAAATGTTCGAGAAGATGGATCTATTCAAACTTCAAAACATGTCAGATCTGAAATAAGGACAAATGAAAACCACTTTACAAACTTTGGAAGAAGAATATGACAGTAATGTAATACAGCACTGAGCTCATTTTAAAATTCCAGTTGACGATCAGTCAGTGAAAGTTACACATGCTGACTAATTTAAGTGAGTGCTGAATATAAGTAATTTTTAGTATATTTTGTGTTTGTATTCTGGTTCTAATCCATGTGGATTTGCCTTGTCTGGTAAGAAGTTTGACCAGTTGCAGACCCAGGTTAGTAACATCCAGTGTTTCCCTTTACACATATTTGTGTGTCAGGGATGCGCGCTGGAGATAATCGACGCATACATTTTGTTGCTGTGTGTTTCTTTTAATGCAATTGATTCACATAATGTGATCAGGATTTATTTAATATCCAATGCATTGGACAACGGGTGGCATCATGTATACTTCGAGCATAGGCATTGACTGGTTCCCCGCTTTGTTTACTCCCTGTCTTGTGCTCCTCTATTTGTATAGCAGAGTGCAATGCAGGGAACATACGAAATAAGGAACCAGACCTGCAAATGCAATGTCATGACGGAGTAGCTTCCCCATATCTTGTGAGCTCTCACGCGATTTCCATCGAGCTCAGCAAGATGTCATCTTGATGTTTAACCTCAATGCTTGTTGCACTAGAAAGGGATCTCCGGATTAAAATGTCATGCACTAAGAATCATTAGTGAAGAAAGTGAAAGAAGCAGAACACAGAAATGACCCCCTGACTTTGTAATCAAAATAACGCATTTGCCTCAGCAAGTTTACTGATTTCTTTGTTGTGAAGGAATGTCTTGGGTGATAATGTGTTCTCCAAATATCTTGTGGCGAACAAGGGCAGATTTTTTAAAATTCTTAAACCCTGTCATGAAAGGATTATTCACTTTTGCATTCTTCACAATCATATGATCAGAAGTCACACCGGTAATCCTAAAGGATGTGCCGTGTTCCAGTCAAGGGAATTATTTTCTCCATTTTAAATTAAAGTTCCATTTCTTCACTAATGATTCTTAATCCAAGCTGTTTTAATCTGGTGATCGCTTTCTAGTGCAACAAGCATTGATGTTAAACATCTGGATGAGCTCGATGGAAATCACATGAAAACTCGCAAGATATGGGGAGGCTACTCTGTCAAAACATTGCTTATGCTAGTCTGGTTCTCTGTTTTGTATGCTTCCTGCACTATATGAATAGCAGGGAACCAGACTATGCATATACTCGTAGTATACACGATGCCATCCCTCATCCAAAGCATTGGATATTAAATAAATCCTGATCGATTTATGTGAGTCCTTTGAGTAAAAAAAAATGCATGGCAACAAAACGTGTGCATAATTTTTCTCTGTGTGTCCCTGATGCACAAATGTGCGTAAAGGGAAACACTACTTATAATATGAGACTAGCGGTTCCAGACTACATACAGTTTCATTCTGACAGCTTGGTCATACTAATCACAAAATCTGGTTTTATCTTAAAGAACAGGTTAAATTCTACGGACAAGCAAATAACTATTCGCAGGCTCTCTTTGATTGATGTGTCAGGAGAGGTGCAGGACCAGATAAATGCTCTGAGATGGGGTATCCTACTGATTATGATGGGAAAGCAAGACATAAACCCATAAGAGCTGTTCTCTTGGCATCATCGCTAACCAAGGTTCTGATAACCTTATCTACACCTTGGCATATCAAGCAGAAATTTCTGAGTTTTGGGTCTGTGAATTTCATTGGATGTTGTGGCTTGCCACCGCATCCAATCAAAATTAAGTTGTTCAAATTTGAAAACTGTTCCTATGTGATCAAGACAAGGGGAGCACACAACTTGAATGGACTGATAAATAAGCAGTTTTCCAGTGTTGATCCGTGTTTGCACAAATACCTTTCACTCAGATACACCAGTAATGGCTTCCCTTTGGTATATAGTCATACTTTTGATGTTAAACTTCCAAAGTATCATTTTTAGGTCAGTTGCAACCACTGTTTTCAGCAGATGTACAATGCACCACATTGTTGGTTAGTTGGGAGGTAACACATGAAATCCAATAGGTGTCACTTGGATAAAACACCAGTATATCTGTGCGATCTGTCAAGCTGTAGCTAGGGTTATCGGAATCTTGGCTAGCAAAGATGTCCTCTTGGCTAAAGGTGGATATTATATTGGCATACTCTGAAATGTCTTATGATCAGGTATGATTTATGAAGATCTTGACTTAAGAAGCATTAGTGACTTGCACCAGCCTGGCCATTGAATGTAACGTAAATAGGTAATCATCTGGGATATGGGTGGCCACTTACTGGGAACAAGGGGGGCTGATCTGTAAGAGTTGCTTCTCTTTATATAAGTGGTGTGTGTGTGTGTGCATGTGTGTACGTTAAAGTGATTGGGTAAATGTTCTTGGAGCAAAATCATTTACAACAAAATTTCTTTCCTATATCATTACCTCAGGGGGAACATCATGCCTGTAACCTAGACGTAGGTACAAGAAGCTTTAGTTTTTGTATATTTTTAATTGACATGTTCTGTCTTCCAGTTCTGAAAAAGTCATATAGATTTTTTAATGCATGTTTGAATTTTAATATCTAGGAAGACCTACCACGGGTGTACACAGAAATAGCTGCAATGAAGGAACTATGCCACCAGCACATCTGTAAACTGTACCAAGTGATTGAGACAGAGGACAGATTCTTCATGATTCTTGAGGTGAATATAACTTGTCTCAATTTATGCTCCACAACAACAGTGGTATGGGCCTGCATTGTTACCCATATCTATATTTACATGCAGCTGTCTAGTACTAATATTAGTACGCCTACTTCATGGACATTGTAATATAAGCCTATACGTATGAATGGAGCAGTTGTGTGTGATTCACTCCCAGTGTTTTTTTAAGCATATTGTCAACAAGTTTAAACATGTTCTATACCTATACTGAAAGAAATTAAACAGTCCTCTTATTTAATGCCATAATTGCTGAATTTCTATGTAGAAATACATGTAAAATAGTGTTTACCTTCTTCATCCACTATTTTCTTTTATATCCTCTGCCATATTAGTTTGTCTAATAACTGCTTCCGTTTTCTGTCTAGTTTTTTCATTTGCCATATAAGGACGTGACGTGAATGATTTTTAAACTAAATTTTACATGCATGTTGGGCCCTGGACAAAGCATGCTGTCATAATTTGAACCTTGCATGAACAAAGTTTTACAAATGCACATGTATAATACAGGCTGTCTAGCAGACCCAAAATGGCTGTTGAAAAGCGTGGTTCATCTTTAGATGATGATTTCATTCAGCAGATACTGGCTGATCATAGTGATGAAGGCAGTACATTTTTTAAGCTAGGAAGTATATCCGATTTTTGGAGCTGCGATGGTGTTAAATACAAGCCTGATTTACATGCTGGCTGGACTAAAAGAGACAGCATGCCTTTCAACCCCTCATTTTAGTGGTATTTTGACATTAAATTTAGAAAAGGCAGACAAACAAGACAGAATAAAATACAGACAATTTAAAAATAGAGTGAAGTTTCAATTTCTCTTTTCATCACTATTTAGCTCTGGGGGATCATGTGCTACAAAACCATATAGTTCTAGCATAAAGGTTACGATAAATCTAATAAACAAAAATCTAAAAATGAACGTACGGAGTAAAGATATTTATGTGATCAAAATACCTGTTTGAACAAATAGACTATGTCAAAAATGGACTTAAAATCATAATACAGCATTACGGAACAGTAAATCTGGCATTGTATTCTGCAGAGTTCTAGTTCAAAAAAGTTAAACTTTGGCAGAGCTTATGTTAATGAAAAATCTTATTTTGGAGCAGAAGTATCCAAAAGACAATAAATGTGAGCTATGGAAAAATGTACCTAACAACGATAAGGAACAGTTTGAAAATTTATTCCAGCTGGCTAAGCTAGCTATGTATATGCCCCTTCAGACAGCAGACTGTGAAAGGAGTTTCCCAGTACTGAACAATATTCATACAGAGACAAGGAACATGTTAATCTCAGAAACAATTTACAGATTAATGCTTATACAACTAGAGGCAACATATTTTAAAGATTTTGATTTCAGCAGGGGTTTTACAGAGTGGCACAGGAAGAAAGAGGGATGGATATTAAGGTGTTAAGTAAATATCGAACTGTGTCTGTTTCCTCCTCCCCATCATTTTTCTTCTACTTCATGTCTTATTTTTGACAAGGTTGGAAATTCCCCTCTCATGATAAAATCCAGCGAGCATCTCTGCATATGGCATGCATTGAATAACATGTTGTACAGTATCAAAATATGTTATAGCAAGCATTATTTGACCAAAAAATTACCACAATAAACATACCAATATATTTTATCATGTATACTTATCTAAGGCAATAGCAGGATATAACAAATACTGTATTTACCGCATATGTTGGGACATGAAAAAATGATTTTTTTTCCCTCATGTCCCAGAACTTAGGTGAATTTTTTTAACCTACATCATACGTGCGAAGACTCAAGAACTGAAATAAACTTTATTCAATTTGTGCCCCTCTCCCCCCCCCCCCCCCCCCCCCCCCAACCTGACACTGCATGCTACAATAAAATAGATAAATAAAATGCTTATTTGATAATAAAATGATATTAACTAACCTTATACTGTTATCATTGTTTCGCTTTTTTGGTTGACATTAGCATTTTATTAAAGTAAAAATATTTCCACGAACTCCATATAAGTAGCGCATGCATCCATAGTCTTATCACTTTTGTCAGACAACAGACACATTGGTCATTGACGTGAATATTGAGAAATGAATTATGTTTGGTTGTCCTCAAAGGTTTGAATGTCATGAGAATTAAAACTGGATCCTGCAAAATCATATGAATGAGAGAGAGAGAGAGAGAATTATCAACCTCATTGCTCGAAAGCACCTGCCATTTATGCGTGACACTGTGTAAGGTACAAAATAACCAAGAGTGTATTATATCCAGGGTAACAATATGACAATATCTCGTAAACTAAAATCATTATTATAAATACCTTCACTGTGAGTACAAATGACAATCTTTTTGATTCCATGGGTTACAAAAAGTATTATTAAAGCAAGTTAATGCTGTGTATACTATTTACACTGAAGAACTCAAAACCTGTTTGTGTCAGTTATGACTACAGATGGCATATAAATGAAAGTCCATGTGTTGAATAAACGCACCTTGTAGCAGCCATAAACTCATTGTTTGAACTTACCGGTAGGATATCAAACACAAAGGTTAATTTATTATAAAGCAAGCCAAACCTGGAAACAGACTTTGGATTCCTTTTAGAGTGGAGATTTTTTAAAACTATACATATGTATACATGGGGAAGCCAACTTTGATTTCTTTTGTACTGGTTTTCACAGGGATTTTGAAAATCAATAGAAACAATGGAACTCTTTGAATTGGTAACTTCTCACACATTTACACAAAAAGTGATTCCTTGCAGTCATTGTTATTGCGTTCATAGCATATATAAAGGGGAATAAAAATAAAACAAAATAAACCACATTATCGATCTCCGTTATTATGGATAAGTTTGTAGTGCGATACTCAAGTAGTGAAGAGACCTTGCGTCATGCATGGAAAGAAAATGCGTTGCCTAAAGCTTCACCTAAGAGGCCCATAGGTCGACCAAAAATGCATGCTAGAGAGGAAGGGTGTGATGTAAACAAAAATGAACCAGCTACAAAAAGACACGAAATTGGAGACCCCAGTCAGGACAGATATGATGCCTGCTTAAATGATGATGTCAGGCAAGGGCATCACAAGTGTTTTACATTAAAGCAAAAAGAGAAAGTTGTAAATTTCTCAAAATTGCATGGAATTAGAGTAACAGCAAGACATTTCCAAATCCCCAAATCAGCAAATTGGTCAAAAATAGATAGATTTTTCACAGCAGATGAATGAATGGGGACATTTAGCAAGGAGTGGGAAACCAGTATCTTAGAGCATTGAGTTAGATGGAAAAATTGCAAAGTGGGTTCTCCAACACGATCTGCAGATCCCTGTTAGTTTGGACACTATATGCGCTTATGCCAAAGAATTTGTGTCAAGTGAACATCAAGAAATTGAGTTTCAAGTCAGTAGGAACTGGGCAACAGGTTTTTTAAAGTGACACAACCTCTTGCTTCGTTCACGGACAACGATGGCCCAGCGTCTCCCAGAAGATTTGGAGTAGAAAATAAAATTATTTCACAAATTCATAAAGGCATGAAGAGAAGAAGACGATTTTGAAGACAAGATGATAATTAACATGGATGAAACTCCTATGTACTTTGATCCCATTCCTGGACTGTCGAAAAGAAAGATGTTAAAACTGAGAATTTGCTTGACTAGTGTGGATAAAAAGCATCTAACCTTAGTACTTGCAGTTTCCGCAGCAGGAGATGTGTTGCTGCCAGTGATAATTTTTCATGGTGTGAGGGAACTAAAAGATACTCAGGCACCAAAATGATGGATCGTATGTGTGTAGGAGAAGGGTTGGGTTGATGAGGAGGTGATGCTGCAGTGGATTAAAGAGATATATCAAAAGTGTACAGGAAAGGAACGGTCTCTTTTAGTGATGGATTTATTCCGGGCACATATTACAGATGCTTTAAAATAGGCTTTGAGAAGGGGTAACACTGTGCCTGCAGTTATTCCAGGTAGATGCACCTCCAAGCTACAGCCACTAGACATCAGTGTAAATAAACTGGTCAAGGCCGACATGAGGAAAAGCTGGACAAATTTTATTTATAAAGCAGCAGAGGGCCTTTCAAAGGAAAATGACAACACGTCGCATATTAAGAGTGCAGATAAATAAATGGTTGTGGACTGGATTGTGAAAGCAGTCGAATCTCGCCAGATTGACCTGAAAATCATTTAAAGTTTGTGGTATTAACAATAACTAGAATGGATGTGAGGATAGTATTATAAGAGATACTGATTGTGATGGCAGCCACAGTGAAGAGGACAAATTTGATGGATTTGAGCCTTAGGAGGTTGAGTGGGCAACTAAGAATGTGGACAGATTGAAAGATTTAAATTAAATATATTAGCAGCATTCAAGTTTGTTCAGCAGTACTTGGATTATGTCAGATATCACTGCTGTGTAAATAAAAGATGTTCATTTCAGAATTAGTATGTTTATCAATCACTCTGTACCATCACTATCTACCGTTCTCTCTCTCTCTCTCTGAATATATTTTTAGGTAATTACAGTGAATAATTTATACTGTGCTCATCAATAGTTATTTTGCCAAAATAAGTTGTGTAACGATCATGAACGGCAAATGAACCTTGATATTTAAATTTTTTTAAAAACTTTGTTGAAGCATAAATTAGTACAGAAAAAGTTTAACTCATTCTCTTATACACAAATGATTCATTCTTACCTGAGCTCTTGTTCATAGCAAATTTTCATCTAGGAAGAAAAGTGTAAACAAACAACACTCGAAGCGTTTTCTTTTTTAAAATTTTCTTAAATAAAATTTATGTTTGAGTGCATTTTCCTACATGTAACTTTCGAATGATTTAAAAGGTGTCCCACAATATACGACTCGAAAAAAAATGATGTGTCCCAGAACATACAGTGCACAAAAAAATTACTTTTAAAATAAATTTATGGCGCCCCAAAATACACGGTATTGCCTTTTGCGAATTTATAAATGCATCATCTTCAGTAGTATTAATGACACGATGGGAGAAGGTCATCCTTTCATTATTACTAACTCGTATGTATGGCTTTCTAGTGTAAATTATAATTTCAAGTAAATCATTTAGGATATTGCTTTGTTAGGATTCAGAATATGTTTGTATTTATTTATTTTGTTTCTTCATTCATTCCTTTATCATGCTGACAGAGGGTGATGTGGGTAGCAGTTTGATGCTAAAGCATTTCCTTCTTTTACCTATTCTCCTAATTTTAATGTGATCGGGTATATATTTGATGGAGCAAGAATTTATTTTTAGTAAGACAGAAAAAAATGTTTCCTATTGCACTAGTTTTAAAATTAGGGTAGGTAAGTATGGATTTTTAAAAAAAAACATATATATGATAATGATTAATAAATATAATATATTAATTGCTTCACATACTAGGCGAAAGTAGCTCAGTTAGTTGCACAAATCGATGGTCTGCCAACCGGAAACATTTTTTGGGTCTAAATTCTGTTTTTCCCCAAAACACTTACCGTATAAACTCGCGTATAAGCCCAATAATTTAGGAAAAAATAAAGGCCTAGAAGAAGGGGGGGTTGGCTTATCCATGGGCCAGTGTGTAAACATAACAGGTTTTAAGTCTTTTTGTTGACTACTGTAAATCTAGGGACACAAAACAATAATTTTATCCATGTCCTAAGACATAGGCATGTAAAAAAAATGTAACTATCGGTCACCCAACATTTATTAAACGGTTATAAAGTACTATGATTGATTTTGTTATTATTTTGCATGTGCATATTTTCTGATTTCTCCAACATGAAGTTAAATAAAGGTAAATACAGGCTTCATAATTCGTGGACCAGTTGAGTTTACCCGGGAGACCAATGCTGAACTATAATGTACAGTACTTACACAGTGCAAAGTGTGCATAGCATCACTTAAATCCTTACATATTCCCAAACATAGATGCAGATTTTGCTTTATTCATTGTTTTGACCAACTTGCATTATTCCAGATAACATTTCAGCTAGTCCTTAATAGCTCATTCATTTACGTTGAATCACACACTCACGAGTTACTCATTTTCAATGATATAAGCAATCCTACAAATTGAGGTAATATTTTTGAAACGGTACGCATGCTTATTTGTACAAGGCACATAACCATCATAATTTACATGTTCACAAAGAATGGTAATAATAAAGGCTAAAATTCTCATAGAGATCAACTAAGATCAACATCAGTCAATTTTAGTTTTGTTTTTAGCTGAACAATCATAACTTTCCACATAGTGGAAAGCTTGATGTCTCGGTGTCTCCTATGTTGATAGTCGGCAAATTTGTCTTTTGTCTTGCGAAGCAATTCAGGCCACGTAATCATTAAAACCCTGAAACTGGCTTGTGGTAAGAGGGAAATTTGACTGGTAACTATACCAGTTTAACATTAGTATATATAGTATAAAAATGCCAGGTGTTCACTTGTTTAAGTTTCTTTCGTGGGAATGGAGCTATGGCATATGGAGTTAATACAGCATTCGTAGTGATCATTCTTGAAATTGAAATTAATTGTGGACGATTTTATTGTTGTGATTTATCTTTTTGTTCTGGTGTATTTTTGGATTATTGTAGAGGTAAAAATAATCATTAATTTACGTGAATAATGTTTAAACTTAACATTCTATTTAGTGAAGACGCAAATGCTTTATATTAAAATAATTATTTCGTCACAACAATAATTTACAGGTGATACATGAGAACATGTAGAACTTTTTTTGTTTAGAAGAAATGAAAATCGAAGATATAATGTAATAATCAGGAGTTCTCTACAAAAATTGGAATATAGTATGAAATCAGATGGTAGGTGTGGAGCTACCCCAAAAATCAAGATTTTTTTTACCCTCCCGGCATGAAAGTTGACAGGTATGGTGCAAGGTTGCTTGCATCAAAGCAAACTACAACTCGGCTTTTACGGTATTGGCATAATTTTCGAAGCATTATTTAAGAAACTTTATAAGAAAACAGAAAATTAAATAAATTACTTTTCAAACAAATTTATGCCACTTCTTTTTAAAAATCATGCATGCCAACCTCGAGATAAGTATACTTGTAATTTTTTAAAATACAAGTTGCCTAAATAAATGCATTTAGAACTTAACCTTGTGCATCTTGAGATGCCTCAGAGTTGTAAGTCGGCTTATATGCGGGTCATGCACTTTTTAGTGTTTATACCTGTTCAGTTTGGGAGTTGGCTTATACGCGAATGGGCTTCTTACGCAAGTATATACGGTACTTGATCACCCCAGTATAAATCCCCTTCATCCTTACCCACAAATGCAAGCATCCTGTTATAGGTTTTGCTAAAGCTTAAATTGATAACATCAGGAACATTGTTAAGCAGTAGCAAGAGGAGTTAATATGCAAGAGTTATTTCCCTTTGTTTGTATTGTCTGTAGATAGAAAAATGATTTTTCATCATTTATGGAGAGGTAGATTCGGAAGTAATTTTCTGATGTTAATGTGATTCTGTGAGTAATTTTGAAGAAACCTAATTTACTAAAACATTTCCTTTCTCCTGCTTGGAGATTTTTTCTTCTGAATACTGAATTAGTTTAATCACAAAATCCCTCAAGATTTATGTTCCATTTTTAAAAGTGAATACACAGTAGATTTGTAGGTAATAATTAAACCTTTTTTCTCATATTTATTTCTTCCTAGTGTAAATTATAATTTCTAATAAATCATATAGGACATCTGCTTTGTCAGGATTCAAGATATGTTTGTAATTATTTGCTACTTGTTTATTCATTCATTTGTTCATTCTTCCAATAATGGTAAAGTGTGTTTTACTGATAAATGGTTTTAATTTTCAACTACAGTATTGTCCAGAGGGAGAGCTATTTGACTACATTGTGGCCAAGGACAGACTTGCAGAGGATGAAGCTAGGCTTTTCTTTAGACAAATAGTGTCCGCTGTTGGCTACATTCACAACATGGGCTACGCTCACAGAGATCTGAAACCAGTATGTGAGCTTACATTTACTAACATTCAGGTTTTCAGATTTGATCATGACTCTGTACATGTCACTTGCTAAGTACTTTTGTTTTTAATATTCAATCATTTATTAATATATGAGCAGACCTGCTGTAACAGATCATTGATTTTAGTTAATATAGATTAGGCTTGTAATTTTAATATCCCAAAATAATTTTAAAAAGTTGGGACTCACACAAAATGTGCCTTATATCTTGGTAAACCAAAGTTTTGTTATAGATTGTTTTCCCGGGTTCTTCCTCCATCATTTATACTGGACTCCATGTATGGCATATCTTGTGCTGAAAAGGGCCGTTAAATCCTATAAAAACCACAACAATTATTTAATTTTGTAGGCATATTTGTATTTATGTTTGTGTTGATTGGATTAGATTTTCAAACTTAACATTTTTTTCTGTATTTGAATCATTTTTAGAGCTTTTTGGACTTGTTGAACACAGGTAGCACAATTTGAGCAAAATTACTTGAAGTACACAGATGGAATTTGGTATGCATATTTATATTCAGACTTAGATAACCTGATTCAGTTTTTAATCTGTTAAACAAAGTTTGCAATTTTTTTCTCGCACTGTTTGGACTTGAGCCATGTGACAAAAAACTTATTAACAAGATTAAGCAAAATCCGTTTTAGATAAACCAATTAAATTTATATGCATATTTCTGTTTTATAACTAAATGACCTGATAAGATTTTCAGGCCATTACAACATTTTTCACAACTTTACATTTTGTGGACTTGGTCCTTTTTTGGTTCCAACATAGTATACTCTTCAGAGAAGTGTAATAACAGCATTATAGCAGTGGTGGCTTACACATTTTATCAGCAGGAATTTGTTTTGTCTATATTTCTGTACTTTCATCCATCCGTTATCCATAATTTTGTTTCTGGTACATTTTGAAATTATTCAAGATAGCTGTATGACATTTAGTACATATATTAGACAAGTTGTGTAGATGTGCTTTTTAATGTTTTCATTCATTCATCCATGACAGGATTATTTCCAGAGCAGAACTTTAAAAATGTTAATGAAACATGGAAAACAAATAATGATGTTGGACCCAATGTGCCTTCTACTATTCAGTTTTTCCATTTTAGTATTTTGAATGTTTTTGTTCATTTGTCTTTTCATCCATCCATTATCCATGCTTTCATTTATGGGGTAAAATTAAAAACTGTTTAAGAAAACTCAGAAATTTCACTGGTATGTTAGACTGCTTTGCTGTTCATCCATCCATTCATCCATCATTCAAAAATGTCTTGAGAAGAAAACTCCACAATTGTTCAGTATGTCACAGCGAAACATTATTATCTCCCTGGTATGTAATTTGGGGATATAGTTGTGTATCCATCCTTTTATCTATTAAATTTTTGTTTCCAAAGCATAACTCACAAAATAAGGTATTTTCATCAAACTTGATACACATGTCAAGCAAGTTGCATAAATGTACCTGGGGGACATAGGTAGTGCTATGTCTGTCCATACGTATTTTTATTTCCAGAGCTTAACTCCAGTCAGTGCAAGGTATTCAAGCAGACTTGGTACACTTGTCAAGTTAGTTGTATACACATGCCTGTTCATACTTAAAATTTTCTGCACTCAGTATATGTCATGTTACCTTGGAAGCAAACTGCAATATAAGTGGTATATAAATGGAGGGCACTGATATACAGATTGGAAAGCTGGAGGCGCACACAAACAATAAATATAATTAACTGCACTCTTTTGAGAACAAATACCTCAGGAAGAATCCCAAAAAAGAACACTTTTAAGAGAGGGGAAAATGACCCATCTTGAAGCACTAGACAAGAAAAATAATGTGACCCAGGACAGATGATGGTGTGTGATGGTTTCTGCCATATGCAGTGTACTAGGCTCATAAGAAAAGAACAATAAATGCATAGTATAAGTAGCAAACAGATCGAGAATTCTGGACCATAGGTTTTTGGATAGGTTTGGTGTTTTACACCACAGCAACAGAAATAGGTTATTTGTTGCTGAGGCAATTGAAGTTTCTTTGCTCAAGGACACATCGTAGTCATGGATTCGGTCTTATCTCATGGTAGAATTCAAACCAACACCCTTTTGGTTGCAAGTTCTGCATGCTAGCCACTGCATTGTGTCAGTTCATGTCTCCATTTTGTTGCCTGTTATGACATGAGAGGGTGCACCAGGCCTATTCGACATTCCTGAGTCTGCAAGATGGATGGACAGCAGTGTACTTCTATTTGGATATTTCCATATCTCAGATACTGTTGCTCAGTTATGAAAATTAACATGCATATTTCTGTAGTAGTATTACCCTCATGACAAAATTTATGACACTGTAGATGTCAAGTCGTACAATATATATTTCATGCATTCAGAGCTTGTCTGTGGTAAAATTAAGCTTGTCCCAGGCATCAGGCTATGTTATTTGTCCAGCACAAGCAAATATGCCGGAAGAGATGAATATGGTACTCTTAACAGCCTACTTCCTCATAGTGAGTGCAGGTAACATGAACAGGAAGATCATGGAACAGCTGTTAATAAAAAGGTGATTTGTTTTCTTACTTTACACAATTTATATATGGTTGTGGTGTCATATGTTCTAAAAGCTTGTATGCATCAGTAGTACTGCATTGTAAACTGTCAGAAATTATTTAACATAACAGCATTTCTGCTTTAAATGTTGTCTCTAGAGTCATGAGTTGGCATGTAGTTAACCACATTGGAAGCTGTGAATTCTATATCTTGCTTTCTTGGCTGAAAGGTTCCTTACTAGTATTCATTGTATGTTTTATGTTCGTTTAGAGAAAAGGGTATCATGTGTACACTAATTCCTGTACCACATTTATTTCTGAAGAGCTGTTTTTGGTAGACATTCATTTAACATAACATGTGTGAAATAATCCAGCTTTTCATGGTTAAAAGGTTGTTTATACTCATTAATGACCGCTCTGGTGGCCTAGTGGTTAGAGCGTCCGCCTCGGAAGCGGAAGGTCGTGGGTTTGATCCCTGGCCAAGTCATACCAAAGACTTAGAAAAATGGTACTAACAGCTGCCTCGCTTGGTGCTCAGCATTAAGAGGTTAGTGTTAGGACTGGCTGGCCTGGTGTCAGGATAATGTGACTGGGTGGGACATCATGCAACATGTCTGCGGCATGATGCCCCAGTGCTAGACATCACTATAAACTGTCACACTGCAGACATCGTAGCAATATGACTGCAAAAATGTTAACGCTCCGTTAAAAATCCAAATCACACACGCATACACACACACACACACACACATACACTGATTAATGACTTTCATCTTTCATAGAATAACATCCCATGTTTAACCTTGTACTCCTACCACATATTTTCCTGAATAGTTTTTTTTATCCATTCATTCTACTTGCGGTATAACATCTTCATCATTTTGCATGGTTATTAGGTTACTCACTAATATGCTTTTCATTGCATGCTTTGCATTTAACATGTTTAACTAGCATGTTTAATGTTGTGCCTATATCCATTTATTCATGAAGAGCTGTTTTTGTCACCATTTGTTTAAATAGGATGTGTGACCAACACAAGCAAACTTGGCATGAAACTGAATTTGTTATGATTAGATACTTTGATACTCATGTCCTTCAGAGAACTGGAAATCGCTTTTTAAATTTGAAATATTTCTTAATTGACAGTTCATACTTCTTTGTACAATGAAAGATCAGAAATCACCTTGTTATAGCTACGATTTACTCTAATAGAGGTGTTTTAGCTTTGAAGACTGAAGGACCTAATTCTTGTCCAAGCATTTATTTCTAACCTAAATTTGTTTTATGCCAATGACAGATTGAGCAAAGAAATTAAAGATAAAAGGACACTCAAGGTCTGTCCAAAAACGATCCTTCACTATGACTTTACATATAAAAAGAAACTTGTGCACAAGTTGTAAGAGGACTTGATGAAGGCATTGCATGCTAACCAGAGACTCCCAAGGCAGCTGAAAGCAGCTTCTCAGCATTTTTACTTTATAGGGTATACAGCTGTTCAATCCATATTTCCATATTACAGACACTCAGATTAGAACTATTTATTTCTTCTTTGACGTCTGCATGTAGATAATTTTACATGCAGTGAATCAAACTTGTTTTGAAGTTCAAAAAATTCAGAAAGTGTAAAAGAGAAGTTATATAATAAATACAAAGCTGCATTCATGTTTTTTTCTGAGTCAAGGGAAGGAATTCGTTTTATATGCAGTCTCGCTGTATTCCTGTGCCATATTCAACTTGTATTTGCAGCTAACAAAACAAGAATGCAGTTTGGTATATTTATAACATCTCACTGAATTTCTATATCAAGAAATTACACTTTCTATCAGAGGAATTGAATGTTTGTTAATATTACTTATGCAACACATTTAAATTGTTCTGTAACCTTTGCATCAATTATTTCCAAATTCACACATGATGATGTAATATGTGTTGACACCAAAGGATGCACTTTGTAACGAAAATAACATAATCTTTGTAGGGCAATAAAAAATGTGTTTCCTGTTGTACTGGTTTTAAAATTTGGTTAGGTAGGTAAGTTTTGTTCCTTTTTTTAAACATATTAAAATTTTTTTGTGTCTAATGCATGCAAGTAGCACACAGAACTAAAAATGTATTTGTCAGTAGCAAGTTTCTTATATACTGTTTGGTTTTCTCTTTCCTTTTTTACAGGATGCTGATATTCATGAGAATTCCTTTAATAATGTGCATCCAGATGTTTTTCAAAGGACTATTTAGTATCCAAAATATGTATTACGTCAGACTGCTTCTGAAAACCCAGTTCATGACAACACGTTCCTTCTCATTTGTATTCAGTGGATCTCATCAAAGGACATCTGACTTGACCGAAAGCATGAAGAAATGTAGGCTCTGTCCAGATTCATTTCTGTAACACACATTTTGTTGTTTCTGTTCAACAGAATGGAGTCTTCTTTATATATATGACAGTCAAAAAAATAATTTCCAGTACAATCACTTCTGGGACAGTTAAGCATTCTTTATGAAATTTTGTTAATGTAGCTCACTTTCAGCTTTTGTGTAATGCTGCTCTCTCCAGTGCATTGAGTTTATTGATGTAAAGACCACAATCTAGGGTTGCATCTTTTTAAAAAAAAAAGTGAAATCCTGATGAAAATTTAAAAGTTTGTGAACACTTTTTGAACCTGTGCAGGCATAATCATACAGACTTCATTTCCAAGAAATGTTAGTATTCATATTGCTCAGGCAGGCAGAGAGTTGCTATTATGGTCCCTCATTTCAACTGGTTGAAGTGCAACCAAATTTTGTTTAACTATCAGTAAAATTTCTTTAAGGGATGAATATGTCCAATCAAATTAGGCTGTCTGTGATTAGACATATTCATTTTCCTTAAAGAAATTGTACCCCTTATTCAACCGACTTTGGCCTGCCATGAGAACTGTTGCTCTTGGAATAACAGAAACATGAGTAAAGAGAGTTTGAAAAATACAACCACTATTTTATGCCTGAGTGTACTGAGAACATTGAAATGCAGCAGGCAGAACAATGTAGAGACCAGGAAGCTGGAGCAAAGGCTCATGGGAACATACAAGTGCAAGAGGCAGAACTTTGTAGAGATCACGAAGTTGGAGCAAAGACTCGTGAAAACATTGAAATGCAACAGACAGAACAATATTGAGATAAGGAACCTGGAGCATTGTCTTGTGGGAATACTGAAGTACAACAGAGAGAACAGAGTAAGGATCATGAAGCTAGAGAAGAGCTTCATGGGAATGTTCAAGTGCAAGAGGTAAAACATTGTAGAGATCAGGAAGCTGGAGCAAAGGCTTGTGGAACATTGGAGTACAACAGGAAGAACACTAGAGATCAGGAAGCTGGAGCAAAGGCTCATGAAAACATTGAAGAAATTGTTTTGTTTTTCTTTCCTGTTGTGTGCATTCTAATATGTATGTGGTTTAATAGCTTTTGAGGACAGTACTGGGTATATAGAGCAACATAAGGTATTAATGATACCATACCATGAATTGATGGCAAATGTCACCTGTCCTCAATTATGACTCACTGTACGTGAAGTTATGTAACACTTATAATGTTTGGTTAGTTCTCTTTTATTAGCACAGTTGTCTCCCCTGTCTTAAAGGGGGATACTGATTTTTTTATTTTAAAAAATTGCTGCCAGTCTTGTCTTTTATCAGTGTATCTAGGCTGTTACCAACTCTCTACCGTTATTATTCATTTAACTAAGTGACATAATACATAATTCATACATGATTTTTCTTCATTTTAAAGCAGAGTTCTGCTTTTCTCTGACTTGAATCAGATTTTTCTTGATTTAGTCAGTTTTTTATATCATCTCCGATCCATTTTTTTAAAAACAGTCTGTCCGCTCCCATTTCGCAATGACCCTTGTAAATTATTTGTTCCATATATTAGTTAGCACACGACTCTGATAATGAGTATTCTGATTGGTCCAAGGTTTAAATTCATACAGTGAATCTTCTTGTAATGGAAACTGATAGCAGTGGAAAGAAGAAGCATGCTTGCAAAACATGGTGTCCCAAGTTGATGAGAGAGACCATAACACAAAAAGTTTAGATAAAGGTTTAAAAAAACGTATGGAAATGGGAATGGCTCGAGCGAAAAGTTGACAGAAATTTAGTTAGTCAGTTTCTAAGAAAACTGAATGCTAGAGCACTGGCATTTTGTGACCTTTGCTCTTTGGTAATCATGGTTGGGAGAGTTTGGAACAGCACCTACAAAAGAAGCTGTATACAGAAAAATTGAACATCAGAAGGCATCTGGAAAAGTGCAGTTAATTACTACAAGAAGAAAGATTTCTTGCATGAGAGAACATATGTAGCCCTGTGTCAGCATATGCGCACTGCATGTTGCCAATACAAACACCAGCTTGAAAGAAAAAAGGCTCTCATTGAGAAGGAAAAGAAACAATTGCACATTGAGCCAAAATAGTCCGTGGTGATAAAAAGGAAGGCTAAAGAAATCTTTGCCAAAGCCACAAAAAGAGCTCAACTGGCGTATCAACAGGTTTTGTCTATTGGAGAAAAGGACAAGTGAATATATGTGATTATTTGTATATAGTTGGTGTACATGGGTGTTTATTTTACAGATTTGTTATGAAAAGAGAGAAGTATAATATATTTGCTGCAAAAATTGACAAGTTTATTAGTTTTTCATATGATTATTTTGGTTTATTTTATGATCATAAGTTGCACCACAAGCAATGAGTGTAAAATGCAGTTTTGGTCAGGGGTCTTTGACCCCATGGATCTGGGATGCTGCCCCTTGAGACCCAGTTGGGGGAAGACCCCCAAATCCCTCTTAACAAATTTTCAGCTTTTTTTTTTACGGAAGACCAAAATCATGTCTGATAATTGATTCATGCCTTTTTTATTTTTTGGGTCTTTTTTAATATTTACTTAGATGCTCTTTTTTTTAAATTCAGAAATCAATATAAGAAGCTGTACTTAAAACTAGTCTTAGTGTACTTGCAAATATGAAGTAGTAAAATAAATGATTTGAGGATTTATTTATTTCATATTTTCCTGGTTGTAGTGTTGATAATACCCAAACATTTTATTGTTGGTTGTTTATTAGTGACACAGTATGGTTAAATGAGTCTGTATTTAGCAGGACTTTCCAATAATTCAGACAGATTGTTCTATGATATATATGCTCCATTGAACATTAACTACTTTGAATATGTTTATTCATTATAATGCATGCAAATGTAAACTCATTCCTCTATGACAGTAAATCATAATGTCATTCATAAGAGGTTGGGATTATACTGTTTCACTTCCATGTGACAGAATTCACTTTTGCCTCCCATGGTACACTAGCATATGCAGGAATCCCAACAATGGCAAGAAACAATGACATTAATATTTTGAGATGAAAATGTTACAGTTTCATAGCAACTGTAATTGACAAGCAATACTTTTATTAGTAGTATGTCAGTTATCAACTTATTTTAATAATTCCTTGGGTTGTTCTAGTGCCAAATGTAAGCATGTAAAATGCAAATATTTTTTTTAAATAAAAGAAAAACAATAAAGACTTTTTAGAAAAAGGAGTAATGATTTTGTTGTCAAGATCACTATAGATGGAAGTTATTTTCTGTATGATAATTAATGTTTACAATGGCTAATTGGAGACTGTTAAAAGCAGCATAGAGGTGAGCAATATAGTCATTTATTACCCACTGGTTTGACTTAAGAATCATCTCCATAGGGTAGGGATAGGCTGTGGTATGTATGTATGCATGCATGTATGTATAAGGTTTAATGGCATGTCTAAAAAGTCCAGAAAATGTAGTGCAAATTAAGTTTATATATTTGTTTATATTAAAAGTTAAATTGTGTAAAATAATTGAAATACAAGGGCTAATTTTTGTAATATAAACTATACTTTTTTTTAAAAAGTCCTACACCTCAGCTGGACATCACATCATGGGAGACTTACCGCGCTAAATGTTTGTTGCCTCTTGTAATATGCAGGGAGGCATCCCAAACAAACAGTACAGAGTGTGCAGTTTAGGTTGGATATATTTATGTGAGCAAATCACTCACCATTCTATTTAGCTTTTATTTCTTTTGCACAATTATCAAGCAACAAGCATTTTGAAATATGTAAATATAATAGTACCACAGCGAATTCCAAATACTAGTTTTTGATGAAGATTACTTTATTTCAAAATCACTGACCACAGGTGATCCAGTTCTTCAGCAATACCTTACCTTGCACAACAGATGGCCCTGTATGTAGCATCAAATAACAGTAATAGGGATGCACTTCGTTTCTTGCAAGTTGAATCTTTCCAAGTCTGTATTGTAAACATTGGCTCAGTTGAATCCAAATTCCCAGGGGTTGAAAGAGTGTTTTAAAGTATTGTTTTGTGAAGTAACTACTTTTAGAAAAAAATCAATATTTTCTTTTATTTGCCATACTTTTGACCTGAAATTTTTGTCTGTATGTAATCAGTGAAAATTGTTACCCAATAAATGGTGGATGTACAATCTGTCCTTCAAATGGTTATTATATTAAAATAACCAATTAGGAAGAAATTATGGGAATATTGCAGCAGAAAACTGCTTACAGATCATCAAGCAGGGGATGGTATTGTCACTAGATTGACTTTAGTCAGGTGTATAAATCTATCAAACAGTCATGAGATGTAAATAGTGTCACCATTTTGGACAGTTTATTGAAGACTTCTCAGGAATAAATCAGATTTGTATATGTGTGAATATTCTCATGTTGCTGTATGTAAAGCATTGTAAATTCTGAAAGTTTGTTATAATAAATGTTATTAAATAGTCAGAATATTGGAAAGTAACATAGTTTATCAGTTTGATTTTTGTTTTTTTTACCAGGAGAACTTGCTGCTGGATGAGGAACAGAATTTAAGGTTGATTGACTTTGGACTTTGTGCAAAACCTAGGGTAAATGCAGATTTTGTGATATAGTTTTTTTATACGTAACGTATAAAGGTTAACTTTACATAACATCTTAAATAAGCACTGTTAATTGACAATTATGGTTTGTATGCCAAACCATGATGGTTGTAGGTATATAGAGATATCCTTGTCCATCTAGCCATGAGTCTGTCACACTTTGGTTAAATTTTGGCATTTGGTCAGTTTTAAGGTATACTGTTGAAGCATCTGTGTTCTATGAATATGTTTGTTTATATTAACTACTCAGATAAAAAAATGCATTATTCACATTTTTAGTTTAGTTATTCATTTTTTGACAATTATTTGTGCCTGTCTAAGATATAGAATATTGCCTTTCTGTTGTACTTAATTTTATTTAAAAAATTCCGTATATACTTGGTAATAAATCTGGTCCAATTGAAAACAACTTAAATCTGCAGTTGCATAATGCATGGTAGATCAGTCTTTTTTCTTTGTTTTACTCTTAACAAACTGCATAGACCCAGATCTTTAGGCATATTATGTGACAGCACATCTGGGCTTGTGCAGTTTACACTGGATTGGAATTGTGTGCAAGTACATACAGTATATAATGTTTAGTATTTTTGTTAAACCTTGAGTATTCAATGAAAAGGTTCTAATCATAACTTCAAAAGAACACTTGAAATCATGAAAGGAACACTATTTGTAAGTTATATGTTAAAAAAGAAAAGCAGGTTAAAACGTTTTAAGACTTGCAAGAAATAGTTGTGGACATTTTTATATGTTTGTTATTACTTTAGACCTTAAAAAAATGATGTACTAAATATAAGTAGAGTCAATTGCAGACAACAAAGATCCTGATCTGCCATAGCATAATGCTCAGGGTCTATCTTTTTTGATTTACTAATTCTCCTAACAAACTACACAGAACGAGATCTGCCAGTGCACTATGCAACACACAAATCTGGATATGTGCATTTTGCAGTTTGATTTGTCTTACAAGTGTGTATATATGGTATGCATATTGATCTACTCTGTTTCAAAACAATTATGAATCTGAGGACTCATTGTAGCATTTGGTTTGGTCCTTTCCTTAAGCTACCTAAAAATACAGGAACACTTGATCACTTGACGTATTTTATTATTTTCAGGGGGGTATGGAGAATCACTTGTTCACATGTTGTGGTAGTCCAGCATATGCTGCACCTGAGCTGATCTCGGGAAGAGAATACCTTGGTGCTGAGGTAACATGTTATTTGCTTTTAAACATGCTTAAGTTTTGCCTCAAGCCAGTGAATATAAAAAGGCAAGACACACCAACATGGATATTATCAGCAGCAGCATTCCATATCATGAATATTTATTGACAGCAGTAGGGGCATAAGTTCTTTCACTTGTCTGAACAACAATCACACAGTGATTAAGTTTTTGGATTTAGGTCGAACCTCTTTGTGGCTAGTTATCTTTGTTCATTGAGCACATTTATAGAGTGTTTCTTAAGTATAGCCTAAGTGATAAAGGAAAACACTTTCAAACAACTTATGTTGCTTCAAGCTGATTTATTTTACCCATTAGGACCTGTCCCACAATAAATTAATGTCAACTTGAGCACATATTTTCAGCTTTTTGTTCCATTTTTTTTTATGTACTTTACTGCCTGGATCAACAAGACAGTAAAATACATTCTCCACTTACAATCTCCAGCACACTGTTTATGATAGCTTACATTGTAACAGTATGAATTAAATGCCAGTTTTTGAATAGTTGAAGTTAACCAGGTTTTCAAACTTTCATGGGAAGTTTACTTGTCCAGGCCACAATAAATTGACCTGCCTATTCAGCATTTTATACTTGCTGCAAAACTACCATAAATTAATGGCATACTATCCTGTAAATCTAAGATGAGATCACATGTCGAAATTGATGCAAATCTTTATGTACAAAAAGATTGAAAGTTACCATTTAGTCTCAAATTTCATCTTTCCCGTGTGGGGGGGGGGGGGACCTGAGTGGTCTGAAGCATTTTCCTTTTTGGATCACTGCCATCTCACCTCTGTGTGGGTTTGAATCTCGGATTCAGCCAATGTGGGTATGTGAGAAAGCCTGCCAGTAGCTTCTCGTGGGTCGGTGGTTCTTCCCGGGTTCTTCCTCCACCATTAATACTGGCTGCCATGCATAGCCTATTGTGTGCTGAAAAATGGTGTTAAACCCCACAACAACAACATCTTTCCCAGTGAATTACCTACATATGACAACTACTTGCTCAAGTGAATATTAGCTTTCTAAAGTCAAGTGGCAATGGATATTTCAGAGGCCTGGCATGAAAGCAGAAACCTACTTTCTAGATTCTAAATGTAAGCATACATGTAACCATTGTTCCCATTTTACAATATTTAAATATTCAGCATTTATAAATAGGGATAAAGATGTGAAGAAACAATATTTACAGATATCCATTATGTTAAGTTCAAAGACACACATTATTTTGAGACTTTACCTGTCCTCCACACTTCATCTGTCATAGTCAGACCATGTGCACAAGTTTATTATAACTGCTGCTTCTAAATGGGTGGGAGGATTGCCATGAAACTTTATGCACACATTCATCCTGGCGACCGCTCTGGTGGCCTAGTGGTTAGAGCATCTGTCTTGGATGTGGGAGGTCGCGGGTTCAATCCCCGGCCAAGTCATACCAAAGACTTACAGAAATGGTACTAACAGCTGCCTCGCTTGGCGCTCAGTGTTAAGAGATTAGTGTTAGGACTGGTTGGACTGGTGTCAGGATAATGTGACTGGATGGGACATCATGCTACATGTCTGCAGCATGATGCCCCAGTGCTAGACATCACTATCAACTGCCACACTGCAGACATCGTTGCTATATGACTGAAATTTTTTAAAGCTACGTTAAAAAATCCAAATCACACAAACACACATTCATCCTGAGATCTGGTTGGTCTGAAGATGGTGATCATCAGATATCCAGTATGGCATCCATGGTGATTATCTAGGAAGTCTTGCCCTCACTTATTCCAAAAGAATGGATGGTCATATGAATATTGGGTTTTCATAAAAAGACAAGCTGGCTAGTTTTTATTAATTAAAAACAATGCTGATCTGACAGCAGATCTAGTTCATCTAATAACTACTTTTGTTTCAGTCTCACTTCATCTTGTGTTATCTGTCATGTTGGACAAAGTGCAGTTAGCTTAGACATATTTACCTTGTAAAGGCATAATAACTTCATCATGAGTCAAACTGAAGGAAAAACAACTCTAATTAAGTGGTATAGTTGTACTAAAGTGTCTTTTGTTTGTGAGAATAGGTTTTTTGCTCAATTGCAAGGTATAGGATCATTTCATAGCCTTGGCTAGCTTAAGGCTGTGATATTGTAGCTAATCAAATCTCACTTAGAGAGACCTTTCAGTCATGAGAATTAAGCCCTTGTCACTGCTATTGCTACTTCATAAGCAAAATCACTCAGAATATAAACTCTTAGAAATGCAACCTGACTTTTTTCTCTCTATCTCTTTCATTATTTTTTTTACTTGGTCATGGACATGGAACGTACAAACTTGAGCTTGCGATTCGATTGTGTTCTGGGAGTTGGGCAAGTTGTTTTTTAAATCCCTGATTACCACCAAGTTATGTGACAGACCCCCGTATAATCAGTGCTTGTTAAATAATTTTGAATTTTTTTAAAGGAAATAAAGACATAACATGAAGTTTCTTTCAATGAATGTAATAAATTGTATGATTTTGGTCCTGGACGTTCCATAGTTCTACCATGTTATATCCAGACTTGCTTTATAACAAAGTTCATTATAATGAGGGAGAGCTATAATCGGAGGTTGTAATTATGAGCTTGAATGAGGGAACTTGGCATCCAGGAAAGAAAGCAGTACTGTAGTAGCAGCAGGGGGGGCGAATCCGACATTTTGTCCAATCGTTATTTTGCTTAATTATTACTTTCTGCACTCAGCGGATCCGGTGTAGTCAGCGCCCGGTAAAAAAAAAACGACGACGGTGACGTCATTTGGTTTAATACACTTTTCTGCGCACCGATCCCAGTGTCGTCAGCGTCCGGTAAACACAGCGACGACCGCGTCGATGTCATTTCCCCCCCTGCTGCTAAGAAGTTATTTACAATGATTTTACAAACAGAGTGATCACTAACTCCTCCTCTTGTAGATCAGTTAGGTTATTTGACTGATCAGTAAGTCTGAAATTAATTCTCGTTAAAAACCGATTATGGCATCGCATATTGACCGGGTTAATCGGGCTCTCAACGATTAAGAATCCGGGAGGGGCTGTTGGTGAAAATGAATAAAGGATATACCCCTGTTGAGCTTGATTTGATTGCTTGGTATCTACCTGGTAACTCCCTTCGATAACATCACACACTAGATTGATTGCTATCACCGATGTGATATTTACGTTGTATGGAGCAATATGCCTACCACCATCTCCGTTATCGTGTCTGAGGATAATTGATGGACCGAGAAAATCATTAAGAGACTTTCTTAGTTCTGGCGCGTTGTATTCTGGAAACTTGAAATCGGGTAAATCGGCTTCTGTGATATTATACTCGGTTAGGAATTTTTGTTTATTATCATCGCTGTTATCGGATATTATTTTAACGATTCGTTTATTGATATATTCCATGTCTGATATAAGTTGATTTAACACCTCAACGTGTTTTCGTGCTTTTGTTTTCCGTAGTTGTTCTAGTTGCAATTGGTAATTACGATTAATCTCGATAAAAGCACTAACGATATGATTTAAAATAACTGTGAACACTGCGGACGATTCAGGGGTTTTGTCATACTGAAAATACCACTGCATGGCATTCCTGTCTTGAAATATAAACCAACTGGGTAATAACGTGCTTTTCATAATAGACAAACCATCTCGATAACTGGTAATAATTTCATGATACGATTGCGCATTCGTGTGCAAATCCGCAGGGATTTCATTAGGTGGATTCTCGGGCCAACCTAGTATGGTTCTTATTGAACTGTTATAAATATCAACCATATACCCCGGTGTGCTTATTTCAATCGTCGACGATAACGTCGGTTCATGAACCGTAATAGCGATTTTTGATTCTTTTCCTGTGATCGATTTTATCCTGCGTTGAAATTCTTTATTGATTTGTTCTATTTGGTATGACCCAGTTGGTATTGTAACCTCCTTCCAGTCTGGGGTCCCATCGGGTTTATTTGTCCATGCAAAAACCAGCGAGTTATTAGGTTGTTGTCCGTTAAATGCTTCCGCTCGGATATTAGGCCAACTTTGATATATTCGCAATTTTGCCAGCGCTATTTCCTTCACTGGGACCGATGATGGGAAGTTTACACTGAATTCTGGCTTCGTTGATGTTATCGATATCATATTTGTTTGTACCGGAGTGGTGTTCTCCGCGATCCGTTGAAGTAATTGCAACCCTTCGGGGTTCAGCGACATTATTATTATTCGCTGTTTCTAGTGTTTAATTTCAACACCGAATATTAACAACCTGCTTGTTTTCAGGAGAGTGTTTTAAGCCCATTGAAGTGGTTTCAGCCACGTGGTTTCCAGCTTCCAGTTGAAAATCCTCGATTTTTGACATCGCGGAGTCATACAACTGGACCATCGTGGAGAATTCAGCATCGGATATAAACGAATTATCTATCGCCAACGAGATCAACCCGGATAATTTCGAGTACGCGTCGGATACTATTTGATGTTTTACTGTATACTCGTTGAGTTTTTTCTGAGAACACGATGATATCTTTCTAGCGATTGCTTTGGCGACTCCAGCAATTGTTGTCGCCGCGGAGATAGCGATTGGAACAGCGATCGGGGCCATCATGGTCACCGTGGATAAAATAACACCGGTACCGGCTACTATACCTGACACCGAGTACACGACCGCGTCGATGGTGGTTATTTTTCGGCGGTATTTTTTTATTTTTACACGGTATTGTTCGGAAAGCGTTTTCAAATTCGCGGAGAATTCTTTTACGGTATTGAATCGATATTGATGTGACGTCGGTGATACCTCTGATTCAATTACCTTGGTGGTCATTTTTATTTTAAAAGAGCTAGTGTTTTTAATTACTTAGATCCGTTACAAATTCCACATACCATGTAATGTTTGCCCCGGTTAAATTTCTATCAACGGCATAAATTGTAAACTGTTCAGTTGCGCCCTTGTCTATAATTGTTGATATTGTATTGTTAAACCCGGATGAACTCGACGATAATATATTAAACTGCATCATTGAAACCAGTGTCAATCGATAAATACCCTTAACAGTTGCGGTGATTTTTACTGTATTCTGTGTCAGAGTCCAAGCGAATGATCCATGCCGAATCGTGTATACTGTGTTGATGGTGTTTTCATGAGGGATTTTTATTTTTTCAAATTGCACTATTATTCTCGGTAGTCTGTCTTTGATATCTATAATATCAGTTTTGATTGTTTCTATTATCCGTCCATGCGCGTCTACATTATTTATGATCGCTGCAACATCAGTTTTGATTGTTTCTATTATCCGTTTATGCGCGTCTACATTATTTATGATCGTTGCAACATTAGAGCCGATTTTTTCTATTATCAGTTTATGCGCGTCTACATTATTTATGATCGTTGCAACATCAGTTTTGATTGTTCCTATTTCCTGTCCATACGCAGTGATATCATTTATAGTTATTGTAATTTCATCCGGTCTGGTATTTTTTTTACCAAAGAATTTATCAATGGTGTTATCAGCCCTGTTAAAATTTTTTCGTAACGTGTAAAATTGGCCCGACAGCGTTGTAAACTCCGAAATAGTACTTTTTATCCCCACAAGATTCGGTTCGGTTACCGTTGGGGTTCCAAAAAAACTAGCAGTAGTGAGTTGTATATCGGTGACAGACTTTTGTATCCCCTCGAACTGATTTGCTTGCGCGTCAAATTTATCATACAAATTTTTTAACGAATCCGACACGGATATATAATTGTCGCCAAGTGTACTTATTTTTCCATTTATCGTCAAGATGGATTCACCTGATTTAAGTCGTCCGTCATCGGTATACAACGCGATGGTGTTCTCGGCGGCATCACGCTGTCGTATTAAAACGTCATTCAGCGACACATTACTGGATTTTAATTTACCCTGACGATCTTGAAATACAACTATTTCGCCCGGGTCAACACTGGTTAAATTTAACGTATCAGCGATTTCATCCTCGATTAGTTTTTTTATGTCATCGGTGGCGAGCGTTTCCGTGGATTTTTTCAGCGCTGAAACCGGTCGTCCCCAGATATCAATCATTATTATTGTAAAAAAAAACAGTTTTTAATTAACCCGCCGGGCCTCTACGACCCCACTAGTGTATTCGTTTACAACCACATGAGGTGGTTTCCGCGATGATGAAATCGCCGCGAGTACGTTCAATACCTCACGGCCGCATATCGGTGGGTCACTTAATTGTTGTGTTGGCAGCGTGGAATAAAAAACCGGGGCTGAACACGCCCGGATATACCGCATGAACTCGTTTGGCGGGGCTAACCCGTATGAATCAAAATAGACGATCGCACGCGGATCAATTGCGTATGCAACCCAATGAGTTCCCGCTCCGGAGGATTTATCGAGGTTAATTATACCGGTTTCAATATTCCTTGGTTTTGTCGGTAATTGATCCCTCATAAAAACACCTCTGAAGTTTTTTATCGCTAACGCGTTTGCGGCATCTATTAAATCAAAATTAGACATAGGAGTCATTAAACGGTTCCCGGTAGTCTTAGACCCTTCCCCGAGTACCATGAATACGGGGTTCCCATTAGTCTTAGACCCTTTCCTGCTACGGGTCGTTTTTTTTAATAGCCTTTCCCGGTTGCCTTACTCAATGCCATTCCCGCCGTGGTACCAACGGCTCCTAACGCCGCCGCCTTCGCCACTGCTGGGGCCGCCGCGGCAATCAACGCTGGAATCGCAGCTAACAACGGAAATATCCCACCGGTCTTTTCCATGTTTTTAATTGCTGCGGCTGAAAAATCTATTTGAACACCCTTTTTATTCTTCATCGCATCATTGAAATGTTTTATTTGACGCGCCGTCAACGATATCTTATGATTACCACCTGCATCTGTGACGGCTTTAACGTTATTGTGGTTCCACATTGTTTAGCCGACTTTGATCGTAATTTCTTGGCTTGACCATCGGTCAACTCTACACCAACAACATTATACGACATTTTTATTGTAAACGCGTTTATGTTTTCAATTACATGTTTTCCACTGGTGCATCAACGATTCTCATTCGTCCACCAACACTTTCCAACAGCATTGATTTATCGCTGAGAATGACAGCAACCGCTCTATAATCGGCAATAACGCCACGAGTTACATTAGCTCGGAAGTGTATATCAACGACGGATTGTCTTGTTAAATCAAGATGTTCCAGCGAAAAGTAATAGATCGGATATAGTTCTTTGAAATCATGTTGTGATATTTGCAAACCAGTGTCGACGTTTTGATCACGACTCATATACGACAGCAACCGATGGTACACGCGTGCAATATGGTTTTGACCGTAATTAAGTTGTATATCCTCAGATGGTTCCTGCTGGCCGTTTATTCTCAGCGAGACGTCAGTAACGCCTAATCGATCAAATATCATATGGCTGGATAGTTGATTATCAACTCTCGTCATATCCTGCAACGCAACAAATATATGACGCGGAGCCGAAATGCCTTGTTGTGATGCCAGGTTCCATGTAAATATACCATTGATATTTGATTGCTTAGTATCTGTTGTTGTTGTTAGCCAACTTAGTAATGATTTTCCTCCCTGCTCCATAAAGGATAGCAATCGTGCCTCTGTGGTAATGGATGGAGTCATTACTGGCATCCACAATAATATTTTAGTTAAAACGACTTTACCAGAGTCATTATTTGGATTCGCAAGATCCGCTGGAATTCTCCAAATTGCATTTCTATCATCACCTTTTCGCACAAGCACCATGGTATGCTTTGCTCCGTAGATAACTTTTCGCACGTTCCTACAAAATCCAAATATATGATGCAGTGGAATCGCGCATGAGAAAGATCTACGCGGCCCTGTTAACATTGATATGCGTGTTGCAGCTCCGATGTTAAAATTAGGATCGCTGTTTATAATCATATTCTCAACATCAGCGTTAGCGCTATCAGCATTATTTCTTGGTCGTCTTACCACAAATTGCGAGTTTCCAGCAGTGTTTCTAGTATCCTTTGCAAACATCATAGATGGACCCGCTGATCTTGTATAATCGTCGGAATATCTTGCTAGCCCGATTATTGTTGTAGCAACATCAACATCACGTTCTATTGATTCAATTTCTCGCCCGTCAATGAGATATTTTGCGCTCTCAAATAGCGCCATTACGCCGTTATTGACTAAGCCAACTTTGGTACCATCTGGATACGGTGCTGGTACAGCAGGAGTATCGGCCTCTGTTACAAGTTCTCCTTCGATTTCAATAAACGCTTCACACGGTAAAAAGTATTTACTGGTAGTTCAATTCGCGATCGTATGTTGGGTTGTACTGCATGATAGGAATAAAATTGATAATTACGGACAGAATCATCCTTGTGCACTGGTGCGTCCATATCAAACGCCGGGTCAGCTGTTCGTTTAAACATTTTATTTAATACGCTGATGCATCTAAATCATCGTCGTCGTTTTAAATTCTTTGAATTGTGTCTTGGTTTTAAACCACTTCCCGCTATTATGTTTGCGATGTCATCTTGATTATTGTTTACCAACGACGCTAGTTTTTCTTCCACGGCGTTATTTATTACTTTACTGACATTTGCAGGCATCACTGTCGTTGATGGCATCACCGGTGGTTTCTGTTTTCTTTTTCGTGAAAATCCCTTGGATTTTACCAACGACATTAGTTTGTCCTTTGCTGCAGAAAACGCCCTTCCGGCGACATCTCCAATAGCACTAATACCCTTATCACGAATAACATCAATAGCCTTCATTCCTAATTGTTTGGCTAACGGCGCTACTTTTGGAGCCATTCTTGTAAATAACCCCGCAATGGTGCTACCGAGACCGTCTCCGTACCACGCGCGGTATACAGGCAATCGTGAGTTTACCACGTAGACGCTGACTGGTTTATCATGGTTGTAGTGTATAATCATCTTTATTATAAAAAACACCAGTGTTTTCCAATTAGTGATTGATCACCAGTGATTGGTCAATCGCTGTAATGACCGTGGTCCACGAGTTCGTCTATGAGCATTCGATATACATTAATGTCCATGATACCACCGGCAAATAACCGCCTGCAAATATCAGCGGCCTCATTGATTATTTCCGGAGAGTTATTTCCGGCTCGTTTTCCTCCGATTAGTATTTCTAGCCGTGATATATCACTGAAAACACTACCAGGACAAGTAACATCTTTACCAACAGAGTATCCTTTTCCGTGTTTTGGTCTTTCACTTTTTACTTTATTGTGGAATATTATATAATTATTATCACGCGGTGGTAATTCATTTTTATATTTACTTGCCAAATACACTATTCTTGTCCAGTCCTTTAACGACCTTATATTTTTCTCGTAGCCGCTATTGATATGCTCATCTCGTGTGTCCTTAGCAAAATTTGTAACAGTAAAATTAACTAATTCTTCGTAGCCGAGATTTCTAATTGTGTCTATTGTGCTCTTTTTAAGCACATTACAGGGTATATTCCCCTCTTTCTCTATTTCTTCCGGTATTTCTTCTTCTGGTTCTCTTGCGGTGGCGCCTAGTTCTTCTTCATCGGCTATTGTAACATAAGGTTCTTGTGGGTCCGTTATAGCGAGTGGTGGCGGCCTCCGTGTTGTAGCAACCGCTATTTTCGCAGGGAGTGTTTCCAGAGACTCTTTTGTTTGCTCGGTCTGAGCCGCTATCTTTTCAAGCGCACCGAGGACGGGCACAGTTGCCGCCGTAACATCTTTGGTCGCTTTAGTTACCGGAGCAAAGAGCTGTTCGCTTCCAACAGCAAAATCAGTTTGTAGTTGTTGCCGCGTTTAAAGTTGTTTTCGGACCCTGTCTCGTAACGGTATGAACTTTTTAAGCGCTACTAGCCGCTCTCTGGCTAGCCGAGTAGTAAGTGATTCGCCTACCATTATTGCAATTGCTCCGTAGTTTCTAATTTCCCGCCGAGTGTGGCGGGGGGATATGTCCCAGGGGCTCCAGGGAGTTTTCGTCTATAATCCTTCTAATGTTTTTAATTTTATTAGAGATTTCTCGACGTCGTTCAAAAGCCTGTCCGAGTTTTTTTCGTACTGTCTCAACGGCAGTAAATAGTCCAATAAATGCATTTACGTCATTGCCATACAAGTTTTCATTGATCGTATATTGTAATCGCTTTATAAAAGAATACTCGCGTGGCAAGGTATATCGACCTTTCTTTGATTGCTCGTTAATAATTTCATAATCGGACAATATTTTTTGGTTATCAAGCTTATCAGATAATACAATTCCTTGATTTTTTAATTTTAAAATCTCGGTTAATATATTATTGATGTCTTCGATATTCATATTCTTATAAAACATCTTATTTCTAAATTTTAAAAAAATTATTTTACAAAATGAACCCTGCGTATCAATCCCGAGGTGTGTTTAGTATTTCGTCATGGCGACTTCGTCACGGTGACCTTGTCACTCGCTGATTTCTGTTACATATGAAAATCGAATTCTGTGACCCGTCTTTTTTGAGATCGCTGAATTATGTATTCCTTCTGCAACAAATCGTATTGAGGCTCTACAAATATCGAAATATTTTCCTGCCTCATTCATCGACTGAAATATTTTTTCTTCGTGCGTTGTTGTATCAAATGACTTTACGCTTTTTGCTTGCTTTGAAAACTTACCAGTTTGGCCTTTTTTGGTATTTTGACTTTGCGAGATGGCTTGCAAGTTTATAAGAGAATTATCAGTCTTATTATTATTAATATGATCAATCACAAGCCCATTCTCGATTAATCCGTTAAATACTTCAAATACCACCCTATGAACATAATACTTCTTCTTTCCGGCACCAAACATCAAATACCCCTGATTATTTACGGTACCAACCGGCTTCTTCAGTCTACAATTTCTAACAACGCCGTCGCGAGATGCCTCGTAATTAACGAGCACAGGATGCGGCTGAAATTCTTGGTTCATTTGTATAATAATACTACTTGTCTAATTCATTATTTGGTTTAATTATAAACCTTGCAATGTAGTCCTGAAGAGTTTTAATGACTGAGTCAGCGGTGGGGTCAATGACGGCATTTTTTATTCGTTTATCATAATAGCGTTTTAACTCTCTGTATCGCTTTCCGCCACAATTGATACACAACTGCGATTTTCCTCTTACACCAACGTGGCAAACCAAGCACGGTAGGGGGCCAAGAGAACCATTACGAACGCTTTGTAAATGATCACCTCTACATGATTTATTGCACGGGGTTATCGACCCAATCATCAACCATTTGCAGTGATTCATTATACTATATTCTTTCATTTAAATACTTGTTTTAATTATATGGAGGAGTTCGAGAGATTAGCAGCAATTAAACCCTGGAAAAATATTAAGTTCAATCTCGATAGAGTCCTCAAGGACGCACCAAAAGCGTTAATAAACGATAGAACCCTGTTGAGTAAAATACGCGACTGTATCAATGAATTCAAGCGTGATGGTGCATCTCATAGTTGGTCAACATTTCGAATTGATGGTGTTGTTGATGCTACCATGAACGACAAACGCGCGGCAACGATAATATCACAACTTGACGGTAAAAAGTATTTCTTCAGAGTAAAATTCATTGTCCGGGTGGAATCAGGTAATTGGATCATACGTGATAAATTTGAACCGGTTCTCAGCGACAAGAAATCAGTCATTGTTAGCCGCGACTCCAAGCCAGGGCTGTTAACCGGAATTGACAGACCATACTATGAACGAGCGTATCCTGAAACAGCAGTTGTCTATGGAATATACCCGTTAAATAAGAAACCTGATATCGGAAAACTAGCGCCGATGAAACAGTCAACGGGGATAAATTGTGTAGCAGAACGAGTAATAGAGCATTTTACAAATGCGTGTCGAGGAAACAAATTGACTGATTTACGACGTAGTAAAATAAACCAATGGGAGGAGACATTGCGTGAGCGAGGAGCAACCATCAGCGACATAGCGAAATTAGGAACGTCGCTGAGATTTCCATTAACCGTTACAACGATAACCGGTGAAGTATTATATGAATCAAAGTATAAATCAAATGGAGCCCCAATCAAAATTATTGATCATAACGAACACGCGTGGACGCCCGCGGTCGCAATATTTCCACGGGATAGAACAGTAAAGTATATCCCGGGGGAATTCCTGGGAGAGGATGGTTTTCTCGCGGAGAGGAAACTATTTGATGCTATTGCTTGTTTGTGTAAAAACGACCCTGTATCAGTGTGGTTACTTCGCAGCGCTGAAAACGATGTGGATACCTTTGATCAGTTTGTAAGACCAAACGGTGAATTATATCGCACTGAAGCGTTTCACAACAAGATGAAAAAAACCGCCATGGAATTTGAAGAGCATGATGAACAACTGCTAACAAATTGTTTTACGATTCCATCGGTTGCGGCTCATGTTGCAGCAAGGAAAAATGCGTGGAGACCAACGCGCAAGGAATTTCTACCGGATGTACAATCCAGTTGTTTGGAATACTATCACGGTGGACTATGGAACACTGAATACAACCGCGACGCTATGATTTCCGTTGATATGGTTGCCTGTTATCCAGCGAGTTTTCTCGGGTATGGATCCGCCGCTGGGTACTTTAAACGATTTGGACACCCCAGACATGAAATGACTCGTGTTGCTATTAATGGACCACTGCCTGATTTTGATTTAACCGGATTCGCTCGCATAGTATCATTTGAATTCGCGGCAGGACTTCATCGCTGTTGTTATATTTGGATCGGTAGACACATGGCTGAAAAGAAGTGGCTGCCAATAGCGCTGTTACGTTATATGATTGATTGTAGCATGCTTGTATCGTTGATTGTCAGTGACGCAATAATATCATACCGGGCGCAGACTGAAGTCTGGTTACCAGAACCAGAGCGTCTAGATAGCATAATTGACGAGTCCAGAAAACACATTGATGCCGACGAGGAATATATCATCGAATGGTCCAAAAAGATACTCAACCAACGAAACCGCGAGGCAAAAGATCTCGGTAGAAGAATAATTGGTAAGTTCACACAAGGTGGAAAAAACTGCGACTACAAACGATATTGCTCACGGCTGATTATAGATGACGCAGAATATGATTTCGTAATCAAGGACGCAGTGGCAAAAAATAGATACGTGAACTGCAAAACAGCTTTCTTGTCCAATGGAACAAAGTTGGGTACAGTTGTTACTTACGCCGATCGAGACAGCCCCGCGTATCCGCATTTGAGGGCGTCTATGCTGGGTTACGCCGCTATCAATTTATTCTCGATGATAAATAGATTCCCCGACACCGCGGTTAGAGTTGCGATTGATTCATTTTACATAGACGTAAAGTACAAGGGAAACTTAGCAGAGTTTACTAGTCCGGACGAGAGTTGGGGTATATGGAGAATTAAAAATGAAATACGACGCGATTATTCCCCGTCAGCAGATGTCACCGTTGAAAACAATTACTTACGCGGTGATAATTTATCAGAATGGTCTAATGCACCACCGTGTTCTGATCCAATTTGTAGATATAAAACAGTTTATTTAAGCGGCTGTGGCGGGTCAGGAAAGACGACTCGGGCAATTGAATTATTTCGAACGCGGGCAAGTATAATCGTGCTTACACCGACCCATAGACTAGCGCGAGAGATAAAACAACGAAATGTTGACGCCGTTACTTATCACAGCTTTTTTCGATACAGCGGCGGTGAGTGGACTCCTGATCGAATGGGGGAAAAATTTATTCCTGAGGTTATCATCTGGGATGAGATATGTACTGTTTCATTAGATGTTTTACAAATGTTTCTTGAGTGGTTGCTGCGCGCGAATACAGCGGTAATCATGTGCGGAGATCATGGTCAACCACCACCATTTGTCGGCGAGGGTCCACATGATTGGTTAAAGGGTTTTGTGGACTATTATGAAGAAACCGATACTGATTACCGAGCACTTGATGAACAACTGCGCGAGGTTAAAAAATTAATCAGATTACAGCCGGATAGAGTTCAATGTGAAATAATCCGCGAGGTGATTCCGGAAACGCCGTTAAATGAATTCTGGGAAACATGGAGACCAAACGATTTGATTGTAGCGAGTAGAAAGATAGTCAGAGACAGACTTCAGCGGAAGTTGTTTACGTTGCATAAGGAAAAGTTTCCAACGCGCCCAGTGCCGTTATGTTATAGACCCGCGGACACACGGCGGCAAAACATTGAAGTTGAAATCCCGGGTCCGACAGCGTCAGGGACAAAAAAACAAATTCTTGTGCTGAATGATATTGTGCTCGTTGATATCAGCGTCGTCGAGGACGCGCTACGTGCTGATAAATCCCCGTGGACGCTAGGATACGCAACAACAATACATTCCTCGCAAGGATTGACTATCACGGATACAATTGTTTGGATGGTTGATAATCGCATCGAATGGTCGAATCTAGTCTATCTTGCAGTGTCCAGAGTACGGAGAATGAATCAGCTTCGAAGAATTGTTATTGACGAAGCCACCGATGAAGCCGGCGACAACGATGACATTATTGATGCTAGCGTCATTGATAGAAAACTCTCGGGTTACCGCCAACAGGATAAAAAAAAACAGTGGCGTTTTGATATTGATGCCGAATTAATAATTGCGTTACGACAACAACAGAATAATCACTGCGCGAGTTGCAATTGTGTAATGCGCTGGCGTTATTCGGATAAAGACGCTCGCCAATTTACCGTGGACAGGATCGATAACAGTCTCGGTCATATCCGTGGTAACGTGAGGTTGACCCGTCTTGAGTGCAATAGACGCAACGGCGCTAGTTAAGACCACGCGGGGGCAATTGAGTATCGTCAGGTATCACTTGTAGTTGCTCGCGTGTAAACCCCCGCTGTGGGGCAGTTGAATCCAGTCTATAGATCGGTGGTCTACCAGTTGATCGTGTTATCGTTGATATGTTATGTGTGGTAACACTCCAAATAGGATCAGTAGCTCTTTTTTTGCCGCCTTCAAGCTCTCCTGGTTCATACAGATATCTAACAGTGACATCGCCGAGAATCGGCTTGGAAACGCTATCTATTTTTGATCTTCCGGGTATATACTTTTTTTTAATCGCGTCGCTGGGCTTCATGTTGATTGCTCGGGTAATCTTGTTATTTAACGCTGCAATTACGCCTGGCAACCTTTTGACCCATTCACGAGATCGTTTTTCTTGGATGAATTCCTTCGCGTATTGATACCCAAATAACCGTTCAGCAAGAGTCCGATTGAATCGTTCAACAATTGCCTGATCACGATGTAGCGCAGTATGACCTCGTCGTATCGCGACGCTATGATGTTTCAGCGTTGATAAAACAGCGCCGCGAAATTCATTGCCAGAATCAACTTGTAATAGATTTGGCCAGCGCAGAGGACCCCTTCGATATGTCCGCTCAAACGCGTTGGCTACTTCAGTTGCTGACTTTGTTTTTAACGGCTCCGCTTGTTTGTATCGACTCCCAACATCAAGTACGGTTAGCGCGTATTTGTAACCGTTGTCATGCGGCAGAAATAGTATATCAGCCTGATGAACTTCATTGGGTACGGTAACATCAAAGTGTGAGAAGTTGATTTGTTTAGGCGGTGGTAGATAGATTTGCCATATAGCCTGTTTGGATAACCAATTAGCCGCAGTGGCCTTTGTTACCTTTGCAGCGCTTGCGAGTTTACCAATTGCGGCCTTCCCCTTCCAGTACCCTCTCGGAGAATAATAGATGGATTCCATGTTGTTATTATAAACGCTAGCGTTTTCAATTACCAGCGCGAGAAGCTCCGCTTCCAATCATTAATTTACCTTTCATAGCCGATTTTACCAACCATGAAGCCAATTTTTCTTTGAATGATTTATCAGGAATAGCATTTAACGCGTGAATTAATTTTACATCCGTGATATGACGCTGTTGCAGATCGCTACTTTTGTAGTAAGCAACATCATGAGCATGACACGCCTTATCGATAGCGTTTATTGGATACTCACCGGGTCGCGGCTGATTTTGATCATCGAGTCTGATATCTAATCGTGTTCCGGGGCCACAGTAGTTATATCCTGGGAGGTGCTTTTCTCCTGGATACTTTGCCCACGGTGTTCCGGGGAGTTTTGATAACTTGGCTGCAATATCACCTCCTCGCTTTTTTTTAAAGCATCCCCGGGTCTAGCAGAAATAAATCTAAATTTCTTTGTACCGCATTGTACACACTTACCAGTAAGCGCCGATCTGTTATTTTTTGTGGTAATTGTTGTCATATCATTTGTGCCAGTACGCACTCTACACTTCACACAATATAGATCCATAATTTATGTATAGAGATATGAATATAATTGATTTTTCGGCGACTAAAACGAGAGAACCAGTTAAGCATGTTGCAGCGTTACCAAACTCGATCCGGATGATTATCATCGGACCATCTGGATCCGGCAAGACGCAATTGTTACTTAATTTAATAATGAGATGGATGAAGTGGGATAAGTTGTATTTAATCACCCCTAGCGTGGATGATCAACGATGCTACGAGGTGTTGAAAGATTTTAACGAGAATGCATCAGCGATCGCTGAAAAAAATGTTATTGAGTTTATTACAGATATCAATGATGCACCAGGCATTGATGATATTGATGGCGACGTTAACAATCTAGTCGTGTACGATGATGTTATGTTAGACAATCAAAAAAACCCAGCTAGGATATTTTCCAGAGGCAGGCATAAAAACACCGACGTGATATATGTCACTCAACGATACACTCAGATTCCAAAAGTAATCAGAGACAACTGTAATATTATTGCTGTATTCAACGGCGTTGATACACACACGCTACGAAATATTTGGCAGACATGGTGCGGCGGTGACATGGACTTTAATGGTTTTCGAAACTTTTTTAGTCATGCTCAGTCGACCCCACATGGATTTGTAACGATAAATTTACATGATCCTCGGACACGATATCGTATCGGACTTGACCAAATATTCGGTTAGTTGTAAATAATTTTCATTGTAAATAACTTCTTAGCAGCAGGGGGGGCGATGACATCGACGCGGTCGTCGCTGTGTTTACCGGACGCTGACGACGCTGGGATCGGCGCGCAGAAAAGTGTATTAAACCAAATGATGTCACCGTCGTGTAGGATGGACCGTCGTCGTTTTTTTTTTACCGGGCGCTGACTACACCGGATTCGCTGAGTGCAGAAAGTAATAATTAAGCCAAATGACGATTGGACAAAATGTCGGATTCGCCCCCCCTGCTGCTGTAGTTAACATAAAATTTGTGTTAATGCATATGGTCACACATACACACACACACACATGCAACTTTTTGATTGAGAATTCCAACATCAGTAGGAGCCTCTTAAAAGTTTCAGCCTGGAAATGTAGGGAAATTTTGGAAAGGTTCTTGGTGAAAGAATTGTGCTTTGTTTCTGTTATATATCAGCACTCCTTGAAAAATTATCAGATGGGGTAGTTTGATCCTTTAAAGAAAATTGTTTCCTACATGAACTCCATTGTTTTCCAGGCTGATCTGTGGAGCATGGGAATCCTGTTGTATGCACTGCTTTGCGGTTATCTACCATTTGATGATGAGAAAATACCTCAGCTATACAAGAAAATACAGGTTGGTATACCATTTCACTAGTTCCCATTAAAGAGTTTCTAGTAGTAGCCAAAATTGTCAATGACCTAATATTTAGTTATTGCCTTCTCCCAAGGAAACTGTTTTTTTCTAGTAGTGTATAGAGCCCAAGCTGAAGGCAAAGACACTCTACTCCACTAAACAACACTGTAGGACAGTTCCCAAGGAGTACGCAATAATAGATTTTGTATATCAAATGATGTTAGATACCCATTGGAACAGGTGTAGTGACTTTAGCTGGAATCAAGAGAAAAATGTGTACTGTCCTAAACTATGTCCCATTAGTTAGCCAATTAGAACATGGGAACTTCTTGTATGATTTTCTAAATTATGTTATTCTTTGGACAGTAAATAGGAGAGGATATAGCATTTTGCCCATAAATTAGTACATATTTGTGAGCATGGTGTTCATTCTTTTGTTATACCCTTGTTATCTATTTCACCTCCGCTCACTATTTGTATTTGGTTGCTCCTTAGGAAGACTAACTCTGTCATATAAAAACTAGATCACTTTGACCAGAATTTCACACCAGAGTGACTTTTTTTTAAAATAAATTTTTATCACCCATTTGTTACACTCCGCATCTTGGAGCCAGTTTGCATTGTTACAAACATTAGCATGTGGATACATGTACAGAAAAGTAACTCTGCCATACCCAAAGTATGTCAGTGTGAAGCGATTTTCTGGTGTGATTGGCATCAGTATTTTTAGCCATTCTTGCATTACACCCTCAGTATCTCATACCTTACTTTACTTACACTCATAAAAATTTACTGTGTAACTATGTACCATGTAACTCATCTTTATCTAAAGTTTCTCATGACCTGATTTTCGAAAGAGTGATATTTATAGTTTCAGCAATTTCTTTGGTATGTTCTCAATATCTTGAACCATTGTTTCAACCCATGCTCTTGAGACTTGGTTCGTAGATGGATCTCAGGATGAATAACTCTAGTGTATAAAAAAAAATTGACTGACCTAATTTTCATGCATGAATAATATTTTCACCTATTTCTTTGTTAAGCTTGATATTTTTGTTCTTTGTCACTTTTGAAGGTTAGCATGTAGATGTGTCTCAGGGAGAGGAACTCGTCCAAATGAAATGGTGGTCACTATGACCGATTTACAATAAAGAATCTTATTTTTACTGAATCTACAGTAGTATTAAAACGTATCTGCATTCACATGCAAAGAGCTGTGATTTAAATGTTTTTCCTGGTACACGTGATTTTTGTTGAAACCACTTGAAGAAATATTTTTTTCGATCTTTCAGATTGGATATATTGAAAATAAAGGTAATTTATACTTAAAAGCAACAACAAAAAAAAAACCCTTAGTAAAAGCTCTATATTGACAGTTATTCCCAGTGCAATTATTAAATGAGTATTCAGTCATTTAACACAACCCCACCACCCCTTCTTACTGTCATTTTTACAGGTGCTTGGTATTATGGGTTTACTGTGATATTTTTTCTGGTGGTATGTACCACTGTACTTCTTCACTGAGCCGATACATCATTTGTTTCCATAAGGAATGTATGGAGAAACCTGAGGAATCGAGGAATCTTGTTTCAACTCATTTGATATTGACAGGCTATTTTCATTATTCCTGACAAATTAGTTCCAAAAGTTCTTTTGTACAAAATGGTTGTACAGTCAACTCCATTTATATGCATAGCCTCAGGACTGGACCCAAGCTATGCATATAAAGAGAGTATGCATTTAAACAGAATTCATGTATACCTGTATTTACAATGTACATGTACTTGTAAAATGGAAAATCACACAAACAAAGCTCATATGCTACATAAATGTGTTTCAATGTATTAAACATCTACATATACATTTAATTCCACAATGCATGTAAATTCAGATAAACACTATAACTGTTATTGCCAAAATTATTATTGACAGTGTGTTTCACTCTTTGGTAGCAAAATAGTATAGGTGTCGCCACTAAAATTAGTTCCCAGTCAAGTAATAAGTTTGCATAAAAAGAATGACATTAAAGTCGTTGCAGAAAGTTTGCAAGTTACTTGGTAAAAAAAGTCTGTAATTGATTTTTAAACAAAGTTGGGGCAGCCAATCTGGTGGACTATAGTCTGCAAATTATAAAATCTGTCATATGATTTTCACACCCATTTGCTTCCAGAAATGCTCTAATTGTCTCCAGACTTTTAATGGCAGTAGCAAAGTTTGGCAGCGAGACAGACAAATCATTGGTAGACTCCTCCACATCCTCTAAATCTGAATCCTTTTCTTCTTGCTGGACATTTGAACAGATATTGGCATCTGTTTTTTTTCTTCATCAGTATGAAGGTGTTCATCCACCTCCACATAGCGATTGAAATCATCCAATGCCATAGTGGGTGGGATAAAAACTTCAGTGTTGTTGTCATCGGTAATATCTTCAGTGGACACAGTGTTCTTGACAAAACTTGCACATCGATAACAGTTGGTGATGGTTGCTCCTGAAATTCAATTTCATGCCTCTCTGCAGATGCAAGGCATCCAGTAAATTCAGTTTTTTCGCCAATTCTGCAGCACGCCCTTCACTTCCATTGTCGATGCTGTTAACAACTGGACTTAACATTAGTGATCGATATTGCTTCTTGAATTTAGCAATGATGCCTTGATCCATCAGTTAAATAAATGATGTAGTGTTAAGGGGTAGAAAGAATAGTTTGACATTTGTCAAGCGAAGATTATCACTGTGAGCAGCACAGTTGTTGCACAACATGAGAATCTTGTGTTTTCTTCTTCGCATCTGTTTATCAATTTTCTTAAGCCATTCTTGCCCTATGTCCCCTGTCATTCACACGTTTTTATTTACTTTGTATACCACTGGTAATGTCTTAATACTCTTAAAACAATGCGGATTTTTACTTTTGCCAATCACTAGTGGCTATAGTTTTTCACTTCCATCCATGTTAGCTGCAAGCAGCAGAGTCACATGATCTTTTGTAACTTTATCCCTGGATACATCAGCACCTTTAAATGAAAGTGTTCCATGAGGGATAGCTCTCCAAGTCATCAGTGTCTTGGTTCTCCCCAGGCTGCTTCTTGAACTTTATAGTATTGTGATCTTTTCATCTCTCTATACAGCCATTTGTTGCCTTAAAATCCGCAATGCCTAAACCCTGTGCTAGTCCATGTGCTTTTTCTAGCAACAGTGGGCCGCTGATAGGCACCTGTCGACTCATTGCTTGGTGAACCATTGCAACAGGGCTTCCTTGACATCTTACGCTTTTCCTGCCCTTTGACGCTTTCTGTTAAGGATTGCTGTTACTCTGCCATTCTTCAAGAATCTTTTCCTTATTTTTCTAAATTCTCGATATCTTACTTTGGTTAACACCAAACAACTGTGCAATCGATGACTTTCTTTATTATCTAACTTCTTTATTACTTCCACACGATCTGCCAACGATAACGTTTTACGTGTGCGCTTAGCCATGATAGATTTGGTCAATGGGTTAAATTTACATTGCAGAACCAATGTACCGGCATTAATAATGCCTTAGCTGATGAGCACAGAGGTTGGCCGGGGTACTGTCTACAATTTTCTACGATCTTTGGGATAGCAGTCTACATGTATACAGTCTTGACCTCCACTTTAGATGTTTGGACCATGTTTATGCAATTAAGCTGTGTCAAATACGTATAAAGTCAGTGGTTGAAACCAGTAAATTATATGCAATTAAATGATTTATGCATTTATCTGATATTGGTTACTGTGCATATTATTGAAGGAAAAATGGGACCATACTTTCGCTTTGCACTTAAGCAATCTATGCAGTTAGGTGATATGCGTTTAAGTGGAGCCAACTGTATATGTCACAAATTAATAGCCAATCTTACAAATGTAATTATATTTATGATCCTTTAATGACATGTTTGACACATGTCATATATGCCAGCAAATGGAATGTTGAGAAACATTTGGGTCAAATCCAACTTTTGGAAGCATTTTGGACTTTTGAAAAAGAAAAAAAAATACAAAGCACATGTATAGTTCTAACTACTTACTAGCATACGTGAATATATATGTATTTCCTGTCTGAAACTTGCATAATTTCTCAAGGCCTGAATATTTTTCATTATGCCCCATGAGGTCATGAAATTTTGACCTTAAATATATTAACAGCTTATCTCCAGGGCTGGCATCTCATGTATTCCTCAGTTTTAATCTGAATTACACCATGATATTTATAAGTCAAAGACTTTATGACAAAATGCTTACAGGAAAGGCTGCATATGACTTTCACCTAATGTTATTGTGTATTTCTAGTTGGGAAAGTACGAAACTCCAGCTTGGTTGTCAGAAGAAAGTAAGGAGCTGATTGGTCAGCTGTTACAAGTTGATGCCAAGAGGAGAATCACTATTAATGAACTGCTGAACCACCCATGGCTCACGAGAGACTTAAATGTACCAGTAGAGTGGCACAGTAAATACAAGGTACTGGTCATGCACAGTTTGTTATACATTAAACTTTATATTTCAAATGACAGTCCATCATTGATCTGTCTCTTGATTGATCGGGTTTGTGAAATTTCTATTCAACATCTTAGTTCATAGGCATTCTCATGTGCAACAGTTGGGAAGGATTCTTATTCTGGAGTGAGTTTCCTGGCAGTTGTTACTGATAGAACTCCTTAGGATTAATGATAATGTAAGAATAACAATCATCTATGTTTTTCTTTGCACAAATATTGCCAGAGCACTCCTTTTGATTCTTAGTCTTCCCTTGTACTCATGTTAAAGCAAAAATTAGTAATTTTGTGATAAACAAGATTAAATACCCCTCTACTTGTCCTAAGTCACAATTACCATTTTCTGAAAACTCTGTCACTAAAATTTTAGATTCTGGAAGATCCTGAAGTCAGAACCAAGACTATATCTTTTAACTCAAATTCATATAAACATGATTACATTAATAATGATTTGGATATTTAATTCTCATTTGTAGAGAAATAATAGCTATTATGTTGTTTACAAAATTCATGGCCCTGGTCAGATACACAGTGAACTTGGTTTTGGACAAGGTCAGGTACTAAATGCAAATGTATATAACATATAACCATCAAGAAAAGTCAACATATAATACAAATTTATTACACATAACAGTGTGTGTGTGTGTGTGTGTGGCCCCCAAAACAAAAGAAATTCTTGGGCACCCTACCCACCCCATTTCAATTTTGAGAGTTTTGGGGGTTTTTTTTAGAATATCTGAAACAGAAGATAGTCTTATTGCCAAATTTTCCCTGGTTTTTGCAATGTAGGTTTTTGTACAGAATCATACATTTTGATCAAACTAATTTTATACTGTAAGGATATCCTGTGCTGCTTTCACTGGTTATTCTGACATTTTGATATGTTAATGAAGATAAGTGGCAGTCGTGGCTACTTAAATTCATACATGTAAAAAAAATATTCTCCTTTGTAAATCAGTTGAGGCAATCTGGTGTTTAGAATACTGTTTTGTCAGTCTCTGTCAGCAAAGCATCAAAAACAAGGCCATGTGCTTGATAAAAAGCCCTAATATACATTTTTTAAACAAAAAAAACAAAAATTTTGTACTGATCGTATACAGAAATTTTTATTAGATAATAAGCAGATACATGATATATTTTTTTAATGGGGCTTACAAGCATTTAGTTCATGAATAAGTCACCTTAGAAACTTCAGATGAGTCTATTGTCAGCCATAATCGGTCTTGACACATGTCAAGTATTATTTTAACCTCCTGTATCCTAGGGACATTTTCAAGGTGTCTGTCTCAGAGATAAGCATTCTACAATACTTACTAACTGAAATTTGTTCTGGCATGTGTAAGGGATTTAGCAACTAAAATATATTTCTAAGTTTTGAGTGAGTTTAAGTTTTATGGATTTTTTTAAAAACCGTGTGACTAAAATTTGGCATATAATTTCTTTTGATCATTGTGCTTTCATTTTGTATGGAGGAAAAATGTGGGTTTTGAGGAGTTTCACTATGTGTGTATGTATATATATGTGTGTGTGTGTGTGTGTGTGTGTGTATATATATATATATATATATATATATATATATATATATATATATATATATATATATATATATACACACACATATACCAAGACTTTGTTATAATGTTATTTTGTTGCAGTGTTTAATTGATTACAGCATTTGATTTGTATGGTTTGCCTGAAAAAATTGGCCCAATTATGACGTTTTTATATTACCTGAAATGCCAAAACCCGATAAACAATTGTGATTGTTTAAATAATTTGGGTCTAGTAATGAGGATGTTGATTTCCTATAGTATGTTAATTTTGTTAGTGACAGTGTCACACCTCTTGATACCAACAATTAAAATATAAATCTGTTGTACCATGAGTATATTGTTGGTGAAATTAGTAATCAGCAGGAAAAAAACATTATTGAACAAAGATGATTTTACATAAAAGTTATTTTTATGATTAAACTGACTGGCACATGTTCATATATGTTGATACTTTCATTGGACTGTAAAACTTACTGGTTTACCTTTTTTCTTCATACATGAGTTCTGAATATCATATTACACTGGTCAACAGTGAAATCATTACTGACTTGAAAAGGCCCTAATCTGTAGTATTTTGGTGTGCCGAACACGAATATAACCGTGAAAAATTTGTATTGGCTCTCGTTTTGAAGATATTCATATACCTCATTTTCTATGTTTCACTGTGTAAATTTCTCCAGTAGGACTGCAGCAACATCCGGAATAATGATGTAACATTGCATAATACCATCATGCTCACATCATCCACAGTTGATTGCATCATTTTCTGATGCAATGCAATACTAATGCCATGCGGCTGCTGAAGTAAGTTGACGTCAGCAGTGTACTATACATGTGTAGGCCTATTATACTAATGCCAGGCGGCTGCTGAAGCTGACGTAAGCAGTGTACTATATAAAGCCCAATCAGATAGGTTCAGCATTTAAAATATTTTAGACGTTGTGCGAGACAGTTCAAGCTACTGTTACATAAAACTTATTATTTTATCCATTTACGCACAATAAAGAACAGTAATGCCTCGAAAGTGTGTTAATACCGCGGACAATTTTTGCTATATTTGTGGGGAAGTGACATTTGCCAACCAGAAGAAAAGTATCAATTCTCAAGTGAAGAAGGCATATCATCTTTACTTCGGATGCAAGGTTGGTGACCAAGACAAGCCTTGGGCTCCGCATATATGCTGTGCTACATGTACAACACAGCTTTCACAGTGGTTGAATTGCAAAAGGTCATCAATGCCGTTTGCAGTCCCAATGGTGTGGAGAGAGACAAGCAACCACCTAAATGACTGTTACTTCTGCTTGGTTCCTCCTCTTTCCGGCGGAATAACGAAGCGAAAGAAGTCGAGAATAGTCTACCCAAACATTCCGTCTGCATTGAGACCAGTTCCACATGGTGAGGGACTTCCTATTCCAGAACCTCCAGCAGAATATTCTCTTGATTCATCTGACGAAGACAAAGGTGAGTCGACCTGTTCTTCTCCTGGTCCATCAGCATGCAGTGATCCAGATTTTCACTGTGGTGCATCATCAACCCCACACAGAATAACACAGGAAGAACTAAATGACCTGATTCGTGATTTGGACTTATCAAAGAACAAGGCAGAATTGCTAGGATCAAGACTCCAACAATGGAATCTTCTAGAAGAAGATGTCACAATTACTGCATATCGAAAGCGCCACCAGCAATTGGAACCTTTCTTCAGAAAGGAAAGTAATCTGATATTCTGTTCCGATATTGAGGGCCTCATGAATGCTTTAAAAATCACTCATGACCCACAAGAATGGAGACTATTTGTGGACTCTTCGAAACTGAGTCTCAAGGCTGTGCTTTTGCACAATGGAAACATTCTTCCATCTATTCCAGTAGCGTATGCTGTCCACATGAAAGAGACATACGATAACTTAAGGCAGCTACTGAATTCCATTGAGTATAACAAGTACAGCTGGCACCTCTGTGGTGATTTGAAGGTAGTTGCCCTTTTAATGGGACTGCAGCAAGGATATACAAAATACATGTGTTTCTTATGCGAGTGGGATAGCCGAGCAAGGGAAATGCACTACATGAGGAAGGAATGGACTCACAGGCAGAATGTAGCCATTGGAGAGAAGAATATCCAACACCCAGCTCTGGTTGAGGCTCAGAAAATCTTGCTACCACCCCTTCACATCAAACTAGGTTTGATGAAGAACTTCGTGAAAGCCATTGACCGGACTTTGCCAGCATTCCGATACCTGCATGAAAAATTCCCTCGACTCAGCGAAGCAAAGATTAAAGAGGGAGTTTTTGTGGGTCCTCAGATTCGAGAGCTTTTCAAAGATGACCGGTTCAACAACTTGCTGGAAGGTGACGCGAAACAAGCATGGAATGCTTTTCGCCTAGTTTCTACAAACTTCCTCGGAAATGTTAGGGCAGAAAACTATAAGGAACTAGTAGAAGACATGTTGATGAAGTATAAGAAACTTGGCTGCAATATGTCTCTAAAGATTCACTTCCTTCATTCCCATTTGGATTTCTTTCCTAGCAACTGTGGTATTGTTAGTGATGAACACGGCGAACGTTTTCATCAAGATATCGCAACAATGGAACAAAGATACCAGGGAAAATGGTCCACTACAATGCTGGCTGACTACTGCTGGACACTCCTCAGAGATGCTCCCGAATAGCTGTACAAGAGACAGGCGAAGAAATCTAAGATGTAGTCAATGACTTGATTTTTTATAGGTAGGCTATTACAGTTGACCTTTTACTATTGGAATGCTTTTCGTTATGTAAACATTAATTTCTTGCAGATTACAAAAAAACTAGAGCCAATTTTGCAATTTGACTGTCATATTCGTGTTCAGCACATAAAAATTGATAAGAATTGACTAATTTTATTTCAGTAACATGACTTTTGTAAAAATTTGTTGTCCAGTGTTACCAGTATAAATTGTTTACTACGTTTTTTCTAACAACGTCAACAGGGACAAGTACATACACATTTGGAAAATAAATGATGAATTTGGATATTATATTTCCCAGTTATAACGTTCTAAAAATCCCAGTCCGCTGTATAAACAACCATTGCTCTGTGCGTGTCCATCCATCCCTGTGTCCCTAGAAGATTTGGTTCTATTGTACATCAAACTGCAATTAAAATATACACCATTCACACATTAACACTTTTCTTGCACAAAACAAGTGTAATATGTGCAATTCACTTTTAGAAATTGAAGCCTTGTGCTTGCACTAAATAAGAAACTGTATTTGTAGCTGAGTATTTTTGTTACTCATTTTCTACCAGTTTCTAAAGTGTTAATGAAGATCTAATCAAATGTTGACCTACTTTTAAAACTGCTGGTTAGTGTTTTGCATTTAGCTAACTTGTATTTAGTCACAGAACTATCTGAGTGTCCCTCTTGGTACTACTCATCTTGAGCATTGACCTACAGTGAATGCTTTTAATTTTTGCACTTAGCAGGTTTTTTTTTTCTGACACTGTTGTATGTAGTCTTAAATCTTATCACTGAACTTATCTTGGAGGGTACTACTATTATTACATTCTCTTTCTAGCTTAGTAGCACCCATTTTCTGATTGACTTGATGTGTTACACAACCAACTCAGGAAATGCCACAAATAGAATTATGGTCTGTACAGATGCCAGCTCATATGGCTGCGAAACCAACCAGTAGCCCTGTTTTAGAGTTGTCTGTTCACATAAGCCTTTTGGAAGTTAAGGCTATAGCAAATGCATTTCATTTCTAGAAGGATCAACTTTGCAACGGGTAATTCTCACAATGTCAGGTAATTTGATGATGGTGACTTACTTAGTTGAATAGAGTTTGACCACTGATCTGGTACTTTCTGTTCTGATGCACCCAGCTCAAGATCACTACTCTGATCAGACATTTTTCCGTCAGGATCAGTGTCCTTGATGGCTGATTGTCAAGAAGAGGAAATTCAGCACAATTCTTCCATTAGTCTGAGCAGATTTGTGCATTTTACTACATCCAGTGAGATACCTTTTTCAGATGATTTTTTTCGCTGCACATAGACGTTTTTTCACTAGTCACAGATTCAGAAACCTGGGCTGTAGATGCTCTATCAATCAGTGGGATGAACTTTCTTTCCTCCGAATGTTTTGGATAATACAGAAAATTAAAGGGCAAACTGCAAAGTGGTTCTCATTGCCCTTCTCTGATGGGACAAGCCTTGGTGAACAGAGATATGCTCCATCTAGTGTTAGATATTACCAGGAAAATCCCTTCTTCACCTAACCTGCTCAAACTGCCTGGTCGCAGGATTTCTATCCTAGCCCCAGCAGGTTCATCCTACACACTTTGCTTTTGTCTCTGGATCCAAATTATCTAATGTTAGGTTGAAGTGATTCCTTGGTTCTAATTTTACAGCCTGGCCTCATAACCAAAAGCAGATTACCACAGCAAGCAACTAGAAGATGGTCATTGATTCAGTTGATATGTTGAGGGACACAACAAAGCAAGAAATACTGTGTTCTCAGGCACCACCTGAAAAATATGGAAAGCAGTTGTGGACCCCAAAACAACTCTTTCTTTTTGTAAATTGCTGAGAAACATGACATCTCCCCTCCTCCAAGCCTTGCATATTGACTTGAGTTGGTGATATGCTCAGCATACTCGGAAGTCTCATCAGATCAGATAAAAATATGCCTCTTGGAAATTTCAGTTCATGAGATTATACTGATATGTGAGAAACAATAAAATACAGTGTTTTGATCTGAGATATTGTTGGCACCATTGGCTGGCATGCACAGTCTACCTTTTCAAACTGCAATCTCCAAGATCTTGAATCACAGAGAAGGTACTTGAACCTGGTGGATCAGTGGTTGTGGCCCAGGTGATGACCATATCGAAGTGATGACAGCTTGACCTCCTTACAGGTATAGATTTCACTGGATTTGCCTTAATTTTGTTGTTGTTGTCTTGATAAGAAAATGTCATTTGTTTATCATTGCTGATACATTGACATCACATGACATGATCTTCATTGCGCTGCCTTCTCATTAGTGAAGTGGTTTATCTTTCATATGGCGACTAGAATCATATTTTCTGTAAATGTAACCATGGCAGAGGATGGATGCTCATGCATTTCCTTTTTCGTTTACATATTTGTCTAATGTTAATGTGATATGGGAATGTGTGAGAGCAAAATGAAATATTTTACTAAATCCTGTTCTTCCAAGAATACTTACCCAATGACATTAAAAGTTCTTACAGATGCAAGCTTTCTAATTCATATATTGCTTTGCTTAAACTGGTAAACCAACCGCTTCCGTCGCCTAGTGATTAGACCTTCTGCCACGGATGTGGGAGGTCATGGGTTCGAACCCCAGTCGAATCATACCAAAGACTTATAAAAATGGTACTAACAGCTGCCTCACTAGGTGCTCAGCATTAAGAGGTTAGTGTTAGGACTGGTTGGCCTGGTGTCAGGATAATGTAACTGGGTGGGACATCATGCTACATATTTGTGACATGATGCTTCAGTGCTAGACATTACTATAAACTGCCACACTGCAGATATCCTGGTGATGTGCATGAACAATTTTTCAAGCTATGTTAAAAATTCAAATCATTCAATCACAGTCTGTGCTGTTTGATTGACCTGCCTGCATTTTGTTAAGAAATATATATTTTGCTTCAAAATTCTTTGAAGAGTTTCTTATGTAGTTAAGAGGAACTTATTTTGCATAATTGAAATGAACAGCTACGAGGTATTTTTTTTTCCTCTCGTTATTTTTCATGCTGGGAAGATCATCTTGAACTTTTGTATCAATAAAAGAACCTCTTGGATTGACTGTTATTTTCAGTAGATCACTTAAATCACAGAGTGACACCTTTACAGATTTTGTTCTGCATATTTCATGACATTAATATTGTACCGATCTGTATTTCAGAGACAGGTAGATGAGGACTGCATTACAGAAATGGCAGTGCATTATGGAAAAACCAAACAAGAAATGGAAACTTTGATTTCAGAGGTTAGTGTGGAGTTTTAATCAAAACAAGTTTTATTTGGTTTAGAAAAGTTGTGTATCACATGACTTGGTCACCATCTCGTGCTTTTGTTTACACCAAGATTTAAAATAATTTAGAATGGAAAGACAAAAATGAATTCCATTATTGAAACTATTACATTAAATTTGAGATTTTACACATAAAGGTACATATACAAGTATATGGAACTCATAAGATATGTGTTTTGATTATATTTTGCCTTTAGGATGTAATATTATTTGTTGAGTCCACTTTGGCTGCACATCAGTTCACAGTGTAGATTAACCTAATGTCAGGGTTATTTTAACTTCAATTTCAATACCATTTTATCCCACCCTCTTTGGGTTTAAAAAGGGTTCACACTTCTGAAAAGAGCTTGATTGTTATGGTTCCTTTGAAAAGTGCTTAAATTTGAGGTCGGCTCCAAAAGTACAGGAAAAGTACTTGAAAAGTCTTTGAAGATTGCATGAATTGTATTTTATTGGAAAACCTTAATTTACTGATATTAAAATGTATAAAAAATAAAATAAGGATCTGTTTTAAAGGTAAACACCTATTTTGCTGGAATTGTACTTTTGGATTGCATCAATTGCATATTCAGGCAGATACTAATGTGCTTATTTTTAATTAATACACAGATTCATTTCATATTATATCTAAATGATGATGTGTAATTAATGGATGCTGTGTTGATTGAGTTGTTAAAGCTGCTGAAAAAATGTCCATCAAATTCTCTGTGATGGGAAATGTAATTTCAAATGTGATTAAAATAATCACTCAGCATAGGTAAGGGAACTTAGTGATACAGAACTGCATTGTGTTTGTCAAAAGGAAAGTGAATTTTAGATCAAAATGGTGAAAAGGGCCTGAAATCCCATGACAAGTGTGAAAGGCACAAAAGAATGAAATATTGACAGGAGGAACTAATTTATCATCATAAATTCTGGTAAAAAAGACTGCTGACTCCCGGCCAGATGTAGACTTTACTCCAAACTTGTTTAGTAGCATTGTATTCTCTAAGGCCAAGATCCAAAAAGAAAAAAATAATTCAGAGTTTATGTCTAAGAATAAAATACTTAAATCTGAAGTTTTGTGAACTCTACACATCATAATTAACATTCTTCCTAATTTTTGGACACAGTTATAGTGCCCTTGAAAATTAATCTTTTGCACCTAGTGATTGAACTTCCTGATGAAATGTCTGTATGAATAACATGGAAGCATTGCTTCGGTATGCACAGATTTTTAGCTAGCTAAATGCCATATTATCAAAGTTTGTGGAAAGGCTTGACTTGTAGGCCATGACTAGCTTGTATTAATTTTGGAGTTTTTTTTTTTTAATGCAGAGGAAGTATGACTACCTGACAGCAACTTACTCTCTTTTGCTAGAGAAGAAAATGAAAGGGAGGCCCGTGAGACTTTTACACAAACAAAATGGCTCAAGTGTTGTAAGGGTAAGATGTATACTTGTCTGCTTACTTTTTATCCAAGTTTTGTTATACCCCATGTGGTATTTTGTGGGCCTTGTAGTGTTACTCTTTCCAGCCATTCATCACGCCTTCTTAGTATGTGAGCATGTTTTTACTTTGTTGAAAATAATATATCAGTATGGACCATCCATGGGAAAATGACAAATTGGCCTTTGTGTATGCACGTTTACCATTCAAACTTGATTTTAACAGTAGTAAAATATTGCTTGCTATTATTGCCTTACTATCTCTTTTCTCCTTCAAATTCGTTTCCCAATCAGATTAGTTAGGAATATTAGCCTGCTACCCTGTTCACCCAGCTCTACTTAAAGACGAAAATCATCTTTATCTGTCAGTATCAATAGACAAAGGGCAATGACTCTTGCCCATTACCTTCCCTTTTCACTGACAGGTGTTACTGGTTTTTAGCTTCACTGCTGTACAGACCACATGTTGTACAATTCATCCTCTGACAATCCAGCCATTTTTGTGTTCCTATGGGCCCATCCAATGTTCCTTTTGGATTTATTGTGCAAATTTCATGATCACTGCAGGTTGTATGCATTATTTTACAATTTCTGCCCATTTTTGAGTGATTTTGTCACCTTTTGGTGCTTTGTCCTTTAAGACCACCATCCTCCCCCCATGCTATTGTTGACCATATACAAGATCATTCTGAGTTAGCATACCATTGACGTTGTTTGCTTACTCCATCCGTTATGGTCCTCTTATTAGCAAAATTCTGAAGTGCTGCTTGATATTCATGCTTAGTTTATTCGTTTTTCACTGTTTTGATAGAATTATGATTTTATTAATAAATGACCGTTCCGGTAGCCTAGTGGTTAGAGCGTCCGCCTCGGATGCAGGAGGTCGTGGGTTCTATCCACAGCTGAGTCATACCAAAGACTTACAAAAATGGTACTAAGAGCTGTTACACGCATCCACCTGCTTGGTATGCTCTGCTCATGCTGGGTGTTTGTCCCTAATAATTAGTCACTGGCTAATGGAAAGGGATTGGGTAGATACACTTTCTCATTATTTCCATTTAGTCCCTACAGGGGAACAAGCTTTGATCACTTGTCAAGGGAGATACAGAGATCTCGCTAGGATTTTAAAACAAGGAGTACAGGACTCCCAGTTTGGTAAAAATAGGAGTCCCACCATCAAAAGTTGCAGTCCTTTCTTTCCTATAGAATCAACACAGACGTGAGTGCATCTATTTTTAGATGGAGAGGTTTCCGTAATGTAATCACTCACTTTAATATGCTTCATTACAACAGTCCACTGACAGGATTGCAAATTTATGGTTTATTTGTTTGTCTACGTCCTTGTAGTAATTTTAGGCAATGGTTAAATAGCATCTGATTTGCTGTTTTTTCCCCGTATTTTCGCAAAATACGTGTCAAGTAGGAAAACAGCTAAGACCTTAAAGCGCAGCTTGTGAATTCCACAACATAGCATTGTCCTCTAAGTTTCTGACCTACCTAATTTGCAGTTTAAAGTTAAATCTTTAATAAAATAATACCTTGGCTTTGCTTTCAATGATTTGTATATTTTTCTGAAAATATTTGCCCGATGATGTACGAAAACAGACAATCTAATAAACTGGTACATCCCAGACTTAGCGAAGTCCACCATTATTTCCCGTTAGGCCTACTGGTTCACTTACAGTTTCAAACTAATTTTATGACGAAATAGTGTACAAGAGGCAGTTAATATATATCCAGATCATCGATTCTGATCTTAAAAAATTTGTATGTTTTATCACCAATGGATATCATGCAGGAAATTGATAGTTGCTACCTTACTTGGAAAAGGGTTAATGGTCAATCAGCTATCAGAACATAATGTTTGTGAATGGGCAAGAGTTTGTTTGTCTACGCAATTGATATAAAAACTAGGCCTAGCTACTTATGTCTTGATGAATACATTTCGCTACAAACACTAGAACTAACCAGGCTAAGGCGAGTGGCATTTTAAGAAATGTATGGTCATTCAGTGTACCTCTTAAATAGCTCTAGTTCGTCCATCAGAGTGATATTGAATTTTGTCAATCCAAGTCAGGATTTATTCCAAACACTACGCTAGGCATCACACACTTTCTTACACTTAGCTACTGTCCTATCTGAACTATCAATTCTAGCAGCTTTGGCACTCTTCTGAATCTCATTGAAATCTTCACAAGTTTGCCGTTTAACCCCAAAATACTTATCCAGATTTATGAATGGAATTTTGTCTAAGTCTCAGCATGTCTTGATTCTCGTGCACTACTTATTTTGATACATTCTTAAATGAACACAATAACGAAAGCCTAAGTTGTTTATTTGATGTACTTTTATAGATGACCACATGTTCATCTCTGGGTCTTTCTGACTCTGAATTCAATAACTGTAAATATAAGTACATTTTCCCACCCAGCCGTCAGTCAAAGCCTTTGAACTGGCCGCCCAGCTAATGCATCATCTTCTTTTTGATGTACTCTTATAATGGCAACATGTGTGTACATCAAGGGGTCTTTCAGTTACTGTATTCTGTCATTGTAAATATCAGCACAGCTAATTGATCAACACATTTTCCCACAAAGCAGATGGCTGAAGCAGGACTGGCAAGTCTTTGAATTTTGCCGCATACCTATTACATGTGTATGGAGGACTCCCGCCTCAGTGATTTCTGTGTCCAGATCAAAAATTGGCATCCAAATACGCGTAATTAAGCGTTTCCAAGATCTCTGGAGATAGATCAAGTCAATTTCACCATCTTTCTGTATGTTCCCATTCAATCCCTCTGGGCTCGAGGGGCCCCGAGTGGCCAAGTGGTCTAAAGCGCTCTCCGTTACGGGTCACTGCCATCTCACCTCTGTCTGCGTGGGTTCGAGTCACGGATTCGGCTACTGTGGGTATGTGAGAAAGCTTGCCAGTAGCTTCTCGTGGGTCGGTGGTTCTTTCCGGGGTTTCCCCGGGTTCTTCCTCCACCATTAATACTGGCCGCCATGTATAGCCTATCGTGTGTTGAAAAATGGCGTTAAACCCTACAATAACAACAACAACCCTCTGGGCTCGTGGACTCCCATATTCTCTGTTCTCATTTAACACTTATAAGCATGGGGACACCCATCACCTGGTGAGAATTTGGCAATGTCTGCCTTTCCTGCCATGATGACTTTACCCTGGCTCCATAGGTTGGCAGAACTGTTAGGTCAATAACACTCCCTGGCCCCTCTGTTTTAATTATTGAAGATATTTGGAATAGGGTGATGTGGCATTCATCTCCTCCTGTGTTTTGAAAGGACTGTCATCTCTAATCCTTGAAGAGAGGAACAAGTATGTCCTGTCCACCTCACATGTGAGCAAGGATGGAACAATGAACCCACAGTCATTCTCAAAGTAGAGAGATAGGAAGGGTTAGTCCTGTCTCGTCCCCAAGGCAAGGACAGGATGACAAACTCTCACTTTAGCTGATGCAAACAAGTTTTTAAGAGGTGATCAGACAGAACGGTGGTCTGTGCCTTCTTCTATGCTTTGGCCCCTTGTTTTCACCTCCATCAACAGGATCCAATATTCAAGATTAGCTTTCTAATCCCCCTTGCCTTCAGTGTGGTTTGCTTCCCAGGTGAGGACATTGGTAGGCACCTGGGTCTTTATCTTGGTTTAGTCCCTCAAATCTTGTAAATTTATCACTATAGCCTAACATGCCAATCTTTTTTGTGTGCTTCCTTTAATCTGTCGAAGGAGGATTTGTTCAGTCTGTTGCTAAGACATTGAGATTCAAGTCTTGATGTCCATGATATTCATTTCCAAGCTTCTCTACCTCTGTAGTGATGCCACCTTGGAACTTCAGTCACACAATGAAAAGCCTTTTGATAGCCACCTCACTTGATGCAGAAAAGTTATTCAGTGGACTTATTACTATAATGGCCTTGCAGAACTTGAGTTTTAAGCAAACCAGTACCTGGTACTTGGCCTAGCTAAACAGACAGGTAATGTCCTTATCCAGAAATGTCAAAAGACCCCACCCCCCACCCCCCCGGAATTTAAGCAGGTATCCAGCAATGAACCACTGGAGCCAGTTTAAAACTAAAGCTTGCCTTCAAGGACATGCATCTCTTTCAAGGACCCATTTTGTAACACCATTCCCAACTGTTCCACACATGGAGAAAGGTAGTAGAGGCAGTCACAAACACCCTATTTCTTGATCATCCTTGTTTGGAAAATGGGTAAAGGTTTTGACTCATTATCGATCTTTCCCTAAAGAACATGTTTTTTTTTTATGAAGAATATTTCAAAGTGGAGACATCCACCTCTGTCAGGAATAACATCAGATGAAGGAACTGAGTGATTTTCATAGATCCTCCAGATCTTTATCTTCACATCTTTACCTTCCCATTCCATAAAAAATATTTGTAGTTTGGTTTTTGAGACAGAGTTTACAATTTTGGGCACTTCAGTTTCGCCTCGCTTCCACTTCCAGAGCCTTAACCAGCATGATGGGTGTAAACAGGTCCTAGTTAAGTACCTTAGCCATCTCCATCATCCAGTATTTTGACAATAGGGTTGATGCATAACATTCTTAGAGATGCCTTTCTGAGGATACTCTGTTGGGAGACTGATTTGTCTAGGCTTAATTTGCAACCAGGTACAACGTGGATCTGATTCCATCTCAGAATTTCCTTCTTTATTTCTTTATCTTTTTTTTTTGTGTTAACAAATTTTCTCACTTGTCAAAGGACTGTTCCATCCCCCACCAGACTCTTAACAAATGTGTATCTCATGGCAAGACTAGGGGAGTAGACATCTTTGTCAGCTCCTTTCTGCTTGTCTCACCTGGGTGTTCGGAATGTGGCAGTGGACTTGTTTCCACTATTAAGACCTCATCTACAGAAATTGGAGACCTCACAAGGACCTTCAGACTAAAATTTCATCCCCACCTGAGTTGGTTGTATAATTATGATGGGTTTAGACTGGATTTCCAATTCATGCACAGGAACCTCCTTTCTTTGCACTGATGCCTCAGATTCATGTAGGGGTGCTTATAGCCTGAAGGCATAGTCATACAGAACTTATGGTTTCTGAAATAATCTTCCCGGCATATTACCAACCTAGAAAAGCATGCCGGGGGGGGGGGTATTAACAAATTTGTGCCAGCCACATTCGAAATCTCTGTATCAAGGACACTAAAGAGATCACATTAGTCATAGGATACCTCAGCTTGTCCCCCTTCTCTCTGCTTGCAGCATTCCAGGCAAGAGAAATATTTTGGCAGACAACCTCCCTAGACAGGGACAAGCAGTTCTAATGGAATGGTCTCTACTATTTCATCTTTGGAGAAAGTCATTGATAGACTTGTTTATAATGAGGTTGAACAAGAAAGACCCTCTTTATGTCTCACCAGTTCTAGAAAGGAATCTGCTGTCACTCTTACAAAATAATCTAGATTCTCCACCATTATGTATCACTGCCATCTCACCTCTGTCTGCATGGGTTCGAGTCTCGGGCTTGGTCAGTGTGGTTATGTGAGAAAGCTTTGCCAGTAGCTTCTCATGGGTCGGTGGTTCCTTCTGGGGTTTTCCAGGGTTCTTCCTCCACCATTTATACTGGCCACCATGTATAGGCTATCTTGTGCTGAAAAATGACGTTGAACACTACAACAACAACCTGCCTGATAGAGAAGTCTTTCTGCCAAGAATGAGTTTCAAGTAAGGTTGCCAAAAATTCATCACTCAGGCAATCATTTTCCAAGACTTTTGATGCCAGATGGAGAATTTTCTGTAATTGATGAAGTATGAAACACATTGATCCTATCTGTTCTCATTTAAGTACAGCTGCAGATTTATTTTTTTAAAGAAAAAACTGCTCAGTATTCACAGTTCAGGGCTTTAGGACAGCTCTATTCAGTACTCTTAAGTTATCTAAGGACTCTACCACTGAGTAAATTAACTTTTATTATCTAATACTTACCATGTTATTATTGCCTTGTTCCCGCCTCACAATCTTGATTGAGGTCCACAAGGAGTGATATTCCAAATGCTGGAAGTTTACTGAGGAATCAGGCTGGGGTCGTTTTTTTTGGTATTCCAAACCACTCTGGACTGTGGACTAGCCCCAGTAAAAGAGATGGCTTTGCAGTAATAGCAGCTAAGTATTGTGTAATAAGATGTACTGCTAAAGCAAGTGAATGGGGAATTGTGCACAATTGGTATGAAATTGCACACTTGGAGAGCAGTGATGCATGAGAAGTTTCACAAATTAGTTTAAAGTCTTGCATAAATATCTGTACTTTGTGCAGTATACAATTTTTATTTATTTGGAGTTCATTATGGTCTAAATGTACTTTAAAACATCTCATTCAACATAATGTTGCATTCACTGCATCAGGTCACATTTCTAAACTTTTAAAATGCATGTTTACCAATTTGACAGTAGCAGTACGTGATAGTTCATTACATGTTATTGATGATTGGTCTAACTTGATGAAATATGTAGACTGCCTTATTGAGAAGGTCTTACTTGGGTTTGCAGGTATGGTAACAGGAAGTTTTTTTTTTTTTCAGCCTCGCAGTTGTAGTGCAGATTCAGCCATAGAGAATTCACCAAGAATGGTTATGACTCCTGACAGACACACCCCACACCACGATTCCAATTACCCAACCATTAATAGTAGCATAGATTCTGGATCCAGGCCAGAACGGGTCAAAGGCCGTGCTAGGGAAAGGCTCCCTTTCTCTAATAATGAGGACAAGGAAAATGTATTGATAAAGAATAACAAGGACAACAGAGAGAGAGATAGGGACACCTTCCTGGTGCCTCAGACACCAAATTATAAAACCCCAGCCAAAGTGAAAAATGGGAGCCAGAAAAATTTAGCTGAGTGGCCCACTGGTCTGGAAACCAACAAGCCTAGATCTCCTTTGATGGCCAAACAACTTCCTATAGCTTTAGATGATACATGTAGGTAGATGAAGATGATATTATTGACCTGTAGATGATAATTGCATTCATTTTTTGAAGCAGCCCAGAATTATTCACCTGTAGAGACTTGTTAATTCACTGTTTGCATCCCTATATCCAGTTTACATCACCATGGTTCATTGTACATCTTATGACAACATTTGCATTTTTATGCTCTCAAAGAAAATTGGATCAACTTCAACCAGATTTGTCAATATTCTGGCATGGATAAACCTTCAAGTTTGGGAAATACTGCAATCATATATGGTCACTGTTACTAAAAATAGAAAAACCTTCTGAGTACTTCATCCCAAAAACAATTTGACAAAGCATTTTGGCAGAAAAGGGTTTCTACATGTGTACAGGTAATGCCAATCCTTAGTAATTATATATGGCTACTGTTATTAAATGATTGCTCCAAAGCCGCTGTAAAGAATTTGACAGTATCCAGCAAGCAGGGTTTTTAATTTTGTATAAACGATGCTGATTCACAATTAGAAATGGCCACTAATATTAAAAACAGAAATTAATTTAATCATTTTGACGGATCATCGGTATAAATGGCATTCATATATATATATATATATATATATATATATATATATATATATATATATATATATATATATATATATATATATATATATATACACACACACACACACACCAAAGCATTTCTGCCATAAAATATACAAATTCATAACTTTTCAAACAATAGATATGTAATTTTTATAGGTCTGATCACCAGCGTAAGAGATGTAATCTTCTCAACTAATCATTTGGCGATTGTTAGCACCAATCTGTGGACTTCTAAACACGGATCACCAGCGTAAGAGATGTAATCTTCTCAACTAATCATTTGGCGATTGTTAGCACCAATCTGTGGACTTCTAAACACGGATTAACTCCTCCTTATTTACGAGGAGTGTTTTAAAGTATGATGTGGATATTTTATTTACTAATCAGTTTATAGGGACAAGAATGAGTGCAGTTGAAACAATGAATAGTAACACGTATTTATATTCTTTGACTTGCCTGGATTACATTTCATTTTCTTAGCAAATTAATGCAAGGTGAATTCTAATGTACAGTTGAGGATGATTTACTGCCAAATTATCCTAGATGGGAAAAACATGGGGATATATGTTTTCAATGTTTCTTATTCACTTGAAGAAATGTAGGGATATCACACATTTATTTAATTTAGGGTACTGTACAAAAACTGTATTTTTGACATTAGCAAATTCCTAAAGTCCAGAAAATTGTGACTACATATTATGTTTAGATTACATTTTTAATCAGCTTTTGGCTTAATATCTTATGGTTTTTGAGTGAAAAAAATAATGAGGCTAAGTCCCCAAAAAGTTAACAGTTCTTCTTAAAATTGTATTTTTCAAAATACCTTGAGCATATTTACCTGTTGCCTTATAAGGGTTCAGATAAATTTAATAAATAATCTAAAAATAAAATTAGGAAGTACATATGATCAAAATACCACTGTCTGAACATAGACTACAGCATGAACGGACTTAAAATCCTAATACAGCATTATTTAACAGATAGAAAATCTGGCACATTAGTCAGTAAAGCACCGATTCAAGAAAGTGAAACTTAAGTACAGCTTATGTTATTAAAAAATCTTATTTTGGAGCCAAAGTGTCCAAAAGACATTACCTATGAGCAGTGAAAAAATGTACTGAATAAACATATGGAAAAGTTTCCAAACTTGTTATAGCTGGCTAAGCTAGTTATTTGTATGACCCATCAACAGGGGCATCTCAGCACTATTCATACACTTGTGAGGAACAGTTTAAGCTCAGAAAAATCAACAGATTAATGTACAGCATATTTGAAAGGTTTTGATTTAAATAGGACTCTAAACAGTACAGCTGGAAGAAAGACAAATGGATATTGAAGTGTTTGGTATATAGTGAACTATGGCCATTTTGTCTTCTCCCTTCTTTTTTGTACTACTCGCCCCTTATTTCTGTAGCAAGTGGGTACTTCCCCCCACCATTAGATAAAATCCTAGCAGCATCTCTGAAGTGAAAGCAGTGTACTTGCAACTGGAGAATAAAGTATAGAAGCTAAAGGGCAATGGGTAACATCTGGGTTACAATGACTTTCTTTTTAAATATCATTTCCCTTTCATATTACATTTATATGTTGTTTTTGTATTTGTTTCTTGTATTTAAATTAGTACTTGAAGCAGAACACTTGATACAGTGAGTAGTCTTTGAAAAATGGAAACTGGTCATTGAAAAGTATTCAATTTCCGCTGTCCAGATGAACCCTGATTATGGAGGTTCATAACTTGTGAGAAGTTATACCAACAAAATTGTTGCAATTGTGTTCATTTAGTATGCCATCATCATAATTGACTTGATACATTGATCAAAATAGATGAATTTATTTGTCACAGTGTGTACACCTGGAAAACACCATGATTCTTTGTTGAACACCACGCTGTCGCCATCCCGGTCCTATGACTCGCAGTTAAACAACCTTAAGGTGGACACGCCACTCAGCCAATCCAAGAAGTAAGTAGCAAATTACTAACACCATGGTAACTAAAAATATAACACAACAAAAAGAAAACTTGGATTTAGACCAACAATATACATATATCTGCATGAGGCCAAGCTTATTGTGTTGTGATTATGTGTTCTGCTGCCTGTTTCGTTCGTGCACAGTAATTGCTAGTTATTCATTATTTACCATTTTCAAATTTTCTTAGTAAGTAGCTTGCAATTAAGGCATGGAAGAAACCTGAGGGGTGGAGTGAGGGGACCAAAAAAGGTCAAGGTGACAGAAAATGCAATAATGAAAATTGTTTCCAAGCAATAACATGACTTGTGTACCAGATAACTTGACGTGTATACCAGATAACTTGATCAAACCTGAGAAAAGAAAGATTCCTAATGATGTAGAGGTCCAGAGGTCAAGGTGAGTTCTTTGTCACCCACTTTGAACAAACTTAGATGGTAAATATTTGAGACCAGGAACACACATATTCAGTTTGGAGTCAGAAGGTCAAATAACAAGGTCACAGGGACTGGAAAAAGGAAAACCAATTCCATAAAACTACTTAAGTTTTGTACGACATATTTATGTCTCTACATTTATCTGAAAGGCAATAACTGTTTGCAATTTGTATGCATAAATAGTGCATGTAAGTTCACAGTATTTCATGCATTAACGACTTGATTTATTTTGTTAGACTTCAATAAAAACTAAGAAATAATAGTTTTTTAATATAGAAATAAGACCCCAGATATAAAACATTTTCTGTGAAATGGGCCTTTATATAACCTTTGTAACGCTGATATTCCTGTCACTGCAGGGGTAATCAAAACAGATCTTGGAAGCAATATTTTAATCGTCTCTATGCTTTGGAAAGGAATATTTTGATCACCTGGTCTATCACACCAGCTCTGAAACCGTCATAACTGTTGTTATGTTGCCCATGGGTTAACCAGTTGCAAGATGGGGGTCTTCCCTGGCTTCTACCTCTGGAGTCCCTGGAAGATGGTCAAAGGTCAGAGACAGACATTTTAATTACATTGACATTTAGAGCTATTTTCTAACCAAACTTTGTACTCAAATCAGAAGACCTAGCAGAAAGATGCATCATATGTGAAACCTTTTGCATTATATTACCCATGTCACTGTTTTTGAGTGGTTGTGAGTACATAGGATGAGGTATGGGTAGGAGGATTGGAATATGCAGTTTGAAAAAAATGGGGGATTTGCAATTATGAGCCATTACACTTGCACTAGATTAAAATAGGAAGGCGTAGTGTAGATTCATATAGTCTAATATTATTAACATAGCTTCCTTTAATTTGGCTTTTGCTTTAATATGATATCCTGTTGGAGAAAATTTATCAAAGGTCGTTCACATTTCAGCTATTGTAACATGCTATGATATCCAACAGTTTGATTTTGTTGTTTCTTTAGCAACAGGTTCCATTATATTTGATGATTAGACTGTGTTATATACAATGGGGGCTGTTTGTAACATACCCCACGAGATCAGTGAAATAGACTACTGCGTTATATACAATGGAACCTGTTTGCAACATACTCAACAAGATAAGTGAAAAAGACATATATACAACAGAGTCTGTTTGTAACAAATCCCATGAGAGCAGTGAAATAGTTTGTTTTTTTGAAAGTTGTTTTAACTTGGAAAAAATTAGATGGATTTTTTAAATAATTATCCCATTTTGTTTTAAACATGCTCCCCAGTATGTAGGACAGTAGTCCACATAGTCTGCCATTTTAATTTTGTTTAAGTGCACCTATTTTCATTATTTTCATTATAATGGGACTATTTTTATTTTTAATCTCAGCTTTTGTCATTTGAGATTTCAGGGTTCAGTCTATGCTACATTTTTGTGTGTGCCAATGGTGCACAACAAAACATTGATGGCCCACAAGGAATGACACATTCACATGACACAGTGTCAAAATTGGTGCAAATCTTTCCTGTCATGTTTCTGGTTTTGAATTCAGCCATTTACATGTTATATTCATTACATAGAGGATCATTTGAATAAGGGCTGTTCCATTTAAACATACATGGTACTCAGGGAAGGCAGTTTAAAAAAAATGTATTGTCCAGGGTACTTTGATTTCACAGTGTTCATATTAAAATGATACGTTTTAAATTGCATCTGTGGGTGGTACCCCACTTTAAAAGTGCCCTCCCTGAATCACATGCATTTTTTAATGGAACAGCCCTAAAAGAGACGAATGGTTTATCTGGACTGGTTACACTGCCTTTTGATAGGAGTTTATGTTTAACACTGCTGTAAACAATAATCAGTAAGACCAAAGCAAACATCCTCACAAGAGTGTGGTTCATGAACTATATTGAGAACACTTTTGGGGAAAGTCACCCAAAGTAATAAATTAAACTGATTCACCACTTCAATTTTGCAAAGAGGCTTCCATTTCCTAATACACAATATGAAAAATGAAGAAATTAGAGTGGTAATAAAGTTAACAATCTAAGCATCATGGTTTTGCAGAAGGTGGTAAGAACATTATGAGTGTCAGAGTTTCTATTTCATAGAAGATAACTACAAAGTATTATTAATTTTAAAATTATCACTGTAAGTAAAGATTGATAAACTTGAAGTGATTGCCATTTCATTTCCTAAATATTTGCTTTACAAAATAGATTAGGGTTGCACTTATATTGGAAATAGCTTAGAGGATAGAATACACTGGACAAAGTACACATGCAGCTGAAAAATAATATTGATATTAACTTAGTTGACTGTGCCTTTTATTGTATAATGTAGATGTTTATATTTCAAAACTTTAAACTTTTTCGCACTTTATTTTATAATTTAAATGATGGACTCTGCACAAATACACTAAAAGAGGTTTCTGAATTTGACTTTAAAAGTTTATAAGTTAGTTTAAGCAAGCCCTTAGTGCTAATTTTTTTTAATTCAGTATCTCAATTGTCATAGTGTGAAATTACTCCAAAAAAAACTAAAATAATATTTTTTATTTAAAAAATACAAACCAAATGAATATTGGCACCTCAGACTCTGACCCGGACCTCTGTAAAATATCAGTAGGACCATGTCCCCATATCCCCATAGTTTGAAAATACATCCTTACTAATCTTATCAAACTTTATCAGGACATGTACAAATGTTGTGAAAATTATGGATAGTTTACATGAAGGTCAAGTTCATTGACCTGCTTTATACATTAACCTTATTTCAACAATGTGTGGTATGTGTGATAATGAGATACTTTAAATAAAATAATTTGAAAAATATTACTTGATTGGAGCGTCGCATTAAATGTCAAAATATGAATTTATACAGCATATGGCATCAGTGTATGTATCTACATGTCCATCCATACCCTAGAATAAGGTCAGTTTTTTTTAGATTAGGCTAAACATATTGGAGTTGTTATAAGGTCTTATCAGCACCATTTTTATTTACAAACATGTTATCATAAAAAGTCTTTAAGGGAGGACCCACAAATCTATATGTCTATCTGTTAAGTAAGCTACAGTCAGATTTTCTGGCTGGAGGTCCACAAGAGTGTAGCCTAGCCTGAACACTGAAAGATGGCACTCTGTAGATAATGGGTATATGCATGATATAATCGGAATACATCAACCCAGATGTCTAATGTTCTGTATTCTCAGCTTGTACTACTGGTATATGCTACTGGGCTTTTTAGTCAGATACTGCTGCTTGGCTTGGGAAGGGTGATTTGTTTAGAACAAGGGGTAAATCTAATAGACTTGGCTGTTACATGATATTATAGATGTGTGGATCATACCTCTACTAGGGCAGTATCTGTGGATGAAAGTCTCTACAAGATGCAGGCAGACACTCCAAGCTCTGCACACAAATCCAGAAAAGGATCGGTCTTTGGTAGCTTGGAGAAAGTCTTCAACATGCTGACACCCAAAAAGCAGAGTCGTTCCACTTCAGATGGTCCCAGGAAGGTCAAGGTTAGTCTTTTTTTCTTTATTGCAAGAATGCATTGTCATATAGGCAGTTGACTCTAATCTGTTTAAACTTCATTTTGATCCTGGCTCAAGCACGTTCAGTTATCAGGAATTCAAAGTATTTTTTAAGCTTACTTTTTTGGAAGGAAGGGAATTTCAGCTTGTTATGGGTTGTATCAGATATCAGATTTCATCATTCTGATATGGATTATCTGCATTTGCACATTTACTCTCTGATGTGAAAATTAACCTTGCCTTGAGAAATTGGCAGTGGAAATTCAAAAGGCCTGTTCATGTATGAATGGTGATTTTTCTTCTAGTTTTCAGGTTTTCTTCATTTCAGTGACCACCCCACACATCTGCTTGTGCTGTCCCAAGTATTTTGTTTAAGTTTTTAGTACTTAAGACATTGGGACATGTGATCCCGCTTGTCTCTGCTTCCTTTGACATATTAGCAATATGGAGATACCTATGCCACTCTGGTATAGTTACAGAATCCTTGATTTAATGTGCAAGGACATGCCTGTAAGTCAAAAAGGGATCATAAATACCTCAACTGTATTTTGACAGAAAGGTGAAAATCAAACTTGGCTTGTGTCTTACACATACATACAGGCATGTACCCACCCATCTACCTACCTACCTACATGCAGACATACATACACAAAGAGCAAACAGAGGTACCCATAGTTGTAAAAATCAGAAAAAATCAAATGGTGCCAAGACAGAAAAAGCATTTTTCAGCCAAATATTTATATACTTAAAATGTGTTCATTGAACATGTATAGCCCACAACAATGCCTGAAAACTAACCTAAACACGAAGTAACAAGTTTGGAGGAATGAACAAAACAACATATAAACTGATAACAGTAACAGAAATTGTTAAATGTGTCTTCAGATCACCCCCAATTGTATCTAGAAAGCTGTAGCTATGTTCTTTGTAAAATTTAATAAATGTTGTTTTTACTGCCAAGCTTGGATCTAATTGCATTTTTCTTGTTGTTCTTATTGCTGTTCTCCTAACTGACTTTATGGATTACCATGGAACACATACATTCTAACCAAGATATTGTTGGTCCTAAATGAATATGGTGCTACTGGGCTACCCATTATGGCCACATGGTAGTCATCTTAAAAATCTTATGGCTTCTTCTGCCAAGCAGGTGGTCATATCATGTGGCTTTCAGTCAAATATGTCCAATGATGTAAAGTTGATCCTAAAAGAAACTGATTTTGATTTGATGGCCATAATGGCTGCTGTCTTTATGATCATTTGGAAAGTACACCTAAAAGTAAAGTCTCATTGACAATGGGTTTTCACCAGAAGACTTCTTACCGTGTCTGGTTGGTCCTAAATAAAAATTTAGCCATTCTGAAATCCAGTATAACTGCTGTAGTGAAAATCTTGTTATTGCTACTCTTCAGTGGATGCTCTGTTCACAAGGATTTTTTGTTTCAACACTGGCACCACGTCAGGAGGTAGTACTCTAATTCCGAGGTCTATAGCATCAAGGTCATTTAAGATACACCAAGGTGAGTGGTATTTCAGAAAGTAGACAGATGTAGCTCTACAATGATAACAAAAAATCTGAATTTTCTCCACACATTACAAAATACAGAGGGAAAAAACATTTTTTGAGACTCAATGACTTTAAACTAAAATCTTGCCTGTTGTTGAAATCAGATTTTGTGTTCAGATTTTAGACTTTTTGGCCTCAGATCTAAGGCAGAACTGTCTGAACTGCACACAGACAGGCGAACCTTTGTTTGCAAAAAGTAGGATAAGTTGGGGATTTGGAGTAAAAAGTGGCCAGGACATGAAAATAAGTTATGGATCCAAAAAGCAAAAAATGAAAAACAGAACTGCAACATTTACCCTTCTGCACATGTGCGAGCAAAATAGCCAATTAAAAATGACGTTTCTAACACAACTAGGCATCAGGCTAAACGAAAATCTCTTGGAAGCAATTTATTTGGATGTCTTCAGAAGTAGCCTCCAGAATGTGTTTCTTACTTACGTTTCAGGCAAAAATGACATATATCTCCAGGGTTTAATGAGTTAAGACTTCTTATGTTTAGTTGGCCTTAAAAGAAAAATAATTCAGATGTTGCATCCATTTTGGCCACATATTAAAAATATTTATTATTGCTACTTGTCCTAAATAGTTTGTCATATCAAGATGGAATTTTCATTATGAATCTTTAGCTGAAATGGCACCAACATATGTCTGCCATGGTGGCCATCTTGAAAATCTTGCTCTCAGTAATTCTCCTTACTGGATGGTTATATGAACATGGGGTTTTCACCAGAATGTCTTGTCATTACTACTCTTGTAGGGATGGCCATATTGACGTAGAGGCTTTACACTACAATGCTTCACATTATGTAGTTGGTCTTAAATGAAAATGATACCAATGTGACATCCCAAAATATTTTAAAATCTTGTTATAATGACTATTTAAAAAAAAAATTTTTTTATTGTTTTAAAAAAGAAACTTAATTTCTTGGCAATATATAGTTATTTCAGTATTAAATGATACTGAACTAATTGGTTGCTTTGATGGACATCCTAAAAATCATCATGTGGCTAAATCTCCACTTGTTCTTATTGACATGGGATTTATACTAAAGAACTGATAAAGCAGTATAATTTGTTCCAGTTGACCTTGGAGACAGAGGACATTGTTTGCATTTTTTTATGCTTCCTTGAGCTTATGAACACAGTGTCTTGTATATATAGGAGATCATTGAAAAGTTCTGAATATTTAGTTACAGATAATTGGCTTTTTTGAAAATGTCAGTAATTTAATATCAATTGATAGACAAAATAATGTTATATAAATTATCTGCCTGCATGAGCAGCATGCCAGACACCTGCAGATGTGTGCATGTGATGTAAGGTGTAAATGACACTGATGTATAAATGTTGGAGATGGAGAACATTTCAGCTTTCATGTCAAGAGCATATTTTGAAATCAGGTGCTCTTAGGGTATTCTTTGAAGCACACTCAAGAGAAAATAAAGTCTGGATCAGACAAAATGAGACCACAAATTGTTTGACATAGTCTACTGTCAAGAGAGTTTTATATGCATTATTTTTCAAAGCAAAAGGTTGTCATGTATCTGTGCCTGACTGGTAGTGTCACTGGACATATTTATGCCTTCAAGAGTGTTGACAAAAGTTGTGGAACACTACATAACAACCAACTGTCAATGAATCAATATCCATCTACTTCATGATGATGAACTGGTACATAAATCGGCCATCATGACTAGCTTCTTGAAAGAGCACAGTGTCCAAACTTTTCCATGACCTCTATGCACCCCTGATTTAGCCCCAAGTGATCTTTAGATAAATCCTGTTATTAAACAATAATTGAGGGGCAGATGATTTAAAAGTTACCATGCAGTTAGAAGTGCAGTTTTCCAGTGTATGAACAACATACCAAAATGTGAGTACAAAGTGTCATTTAACAATTGGATAATCATAGGTTCATGGGGAAGACTTTCAGAGGATACACTCTGTACTGTTCACTAATAAGTAACTTAATTGTACAACAGACTAATGTTTAGAACATTTTAAATACCTCTTGTACTAGGCAGTTTTGATCAGGCTTTGTATGGAATGCTTTCCAATGAAAATTTGATAGTGCAGCAGGTGCAGTTATCAACTGTTTATTTTGGGAGGAATGAAGCCCTGATTGATCCCCTGCCAACCATTCCAGATGCCAATCAGTGTTTGCTTCCAGCATGAAAACAAAAACTAGATAATGTTTTCAAACAATTTTTGTCTCTTGGGTAGACTCCCTAGAGACACAAGGGACAGCCCACCTACCGAACCAGCCTGGCTCTCTAGAACATCTCTGCTTTTAACCCTTTCATCACTAAGTAACTTTGGGGGCATAGAGTCCTCAACACTAAGTAATTTTGGAGTTGTAAAGCAAAATGACTTGTGTATTTTGAAATAACATAACTTTGACAATTTTAAAGATATCTCGCTGGATTAGGTGTCAAAATCAAGGTTCAAAATCAAATTTTATGACTAATTGACTAAAATGTGCATATCTATTACAACTGTTAAAATACAGGTGCAAACAGGTAACACAACAGGTAAAATACAAGTAATTATCTATTTACTTCTTAGAAAACTTAGAAAGTTCCCAAAACTTGTTCAATAGACCCTAGATGTACTCATGAATAAATCCAGTAGCAACACAAGTCTTTCTTTCAGGTATATGACAGGTAGAAATTAAAATTCCATAAAATGCCTTGATTTCATCCAAGGTGAGATCTGTACGCACACCAGTATCACCTCTGGCACGTTTGATCGTCGCATTCAAATTCATTAGACAGACAATGTTTCCAAAAACTTCATCTGAACAGAATATTTGAAAATATTCCAAAGCTCTCCTGGAGCCATCTAACACTTGGGTGGGTCCAACTCTCTCAGAAAACTGAAACAAATCTCTTTGGTTTTCCAACTTCGTCCAAACAAAATTATGTGGAGCGTACACTTCCTCCGGTTCAAAACCTTCAAAGTCCTCTTCATCATCATCACTGTCACCCACAAGCGCATTCCATTGCCTCTCCAGAAGCCTTCTCTCATTTTCATCCAACTTTACTAGGTCGAAATTGGTAAAATCCTCAGATAATTCAAAATCTAACACTTCACTCACTTTCTTCGAACTCTGCCATTTTGGATACAAATTTAACCATTTGGAAAATTCCTTAAAAGTGCCTACTTTGTTCAATATTTCTAGCTGTATGCAAACTAAACTCACGAGATAATCCAAATATAATATCTACATTATCAGTAGGAAGTTATTAGAGGTATCTCAAAATTTATATAGTTGGGTACTATAACGTTAAAGAAGAACACAGTCTCAGACCGGTAAAGCGGTCCATAGTGTTTACAGACTTACTTCCCCATGACCGGAAAACCAGTCCATAGTGATGAAAGGGTTAAATCAATACAAAATGCTAAAAAGAAAATAGAGCCATTCTTGGTGCAGATTGTGGAGAATGAAATTGGTTGTAGTTTTGATGAACTTTTAGTTCATACAACCATTTGGCGATATTATTTTTTATTTTTGAAGTTATTTATCTCTTAGCAGCTGTTTGGTTGTATTAGCTTTACTGGTCATTGACCAAAAAAGCTTACGGCATGATCTGTCATATGTTGTCCATCAATCCATTACCACAAGTTTATTATTGCTTCTCCTCCTAAACAAACTTAGAGGATTGCCATGAAACTTAACACACAGGTTTATTCTCTGATTTAGTTTGACCTGAATGAAAATGGTGCTGCTCTGACATCCATTATGGCCAACACAGCAGCTGTATTGAACATTTTTTTTGTCATCAGTACTCCTCTTGAATGGATGGTCATATCAACATCAAAATATGCAGATGTGATTTCCAATATGGCCACCACAGTGGCCATCTTGAACATGTTGTTATGGCTACTCCTCCCGACTTTATGGCCATATCAACATGGGTTTTTCGATACCAGACTTCTTATGATGTCGAGTTGGTCCTAAATGAAACTTTATGCCAATCTGACCTCCACTATGGCCACCATAGCAGCCATCTTGAAAATCTTGTTATTGCTGCACCTCCCGATTGTAAAGTCATGTTGACACGAGATTTTTACAGTAAGACTTCTTATGAGGTCTAGTTGACCCTCAGTAAAAATGCTGCCAATCTGATGTCTAATTCGGCTGACACAGTGGCAATCTTGAAAATCTTGGTATAAAGACTCTTGAATGGATTGTCATATATCAAAATGAGGTCTTATGTTTTATTGTCTGGTAGAAGCTAAGTGAAAATGGTTCCAATCTGATGTCTGATGTGGCCAACATAGTTGCCATGTTGAAAATTATTGTCATTGCTACTCCTCCTGAACAAAAAGTAATATTGCCATGGGATTTTCACCAGAAGACTTCATATGTCTGGTTTGGTCCTAAATGAAATTTGTGACACTAACTCATCAAAAATGGCTACCACAATGAAATCCTCCATTGTGAAAATCTTAACACTACTCCTCTTGAATGGGTGGACATATCAAGATGAGGCTTTTACTAACATCCTCTTACAATGTCAGTTGGTCCTGAATGAAAAGGGGTCAAGGGTAGTAAAGTGCTCTAAGGCACTTGCCATTAGAGATCACCAGCATGTCATCTCTGTCTGCATGGTGTTGAGTCTCCACTTGGTCAACATGGGTACATGAAAAAGCTTGCCAATAGCTTCCAGTGGGTCATTGGTTCTTCCCAGTACTTTCACAGGTTCTTTATCCACCAAATATACTAGCCACCATATGCTGAAAAATGGTGTTAAACCCACAAAACCAAACCTAAATGAAAATAGTGCTGATCAGACATCCAGTATGATATCCACAGTGGCCATCTTTACAATTTTATTACTACTCCTGAATGAATGGTTTATCATATTAATATTCTGCTTTCCCCAAAAGACTTCTTATGATGTCTAGTTGTTCCTAAATGGAGGTGGTGCCAGTCTGATACCCAATATGGCCATCATTGCATCCATCTTGAAAATCTTGATATTGTAACTTTTCCAGAAGACAGTCATACCATCCTGGAGTTTCTACCAGAAGGCTTCATATCTCTTGTTGGTCCTAAATGAAAATGGTGTCAGCTAATTTAGCGATCATATTGGATATGATTTCAACACTGAGCAGTTAAAAGGAATAAATGGTCTAATCTTAAATTTATGTCAGTCAGTAGAGTATCTGGCTTACCTCTTACATGCATGTAACAGAACCAGGATCTCAAACCAGTAGATTTTTAAAAAAATTACCAATAGGTTGGCTTCTAAACAAAGCAGATTTTTTTGTGTGGCATAAATTTTAATTTCTTCAGGGAGATTGAAAACAAATGAATTTCTTTGCCATAATATGTATGTTCTTCATAATATAATGGGGCCCCGAGTGGTCTAAAGTGCTCACTGTTCTGGATCACTGCCATCTCACCTCTGTCTTCGTGGGTTTGAGTCTCAGGCTCAGCTAACGCGGGTATGCGAGAAAGTCTGTCAGTAGCTTCTCGTGGGTCGGTGGTTCTTCCCAGGGTTTTGCAGGGTTCTTCCTCCACCAGTTATACTGGTCACCAAGTATACCCTATCTTGTGCTGAAAAATGGCATTAAACCCTACAACAACAACATAATATAATAAAACAGCAAAATTTTGAACAAACTAGATTTAGATTCAGATATTACAATAATAAATATTTAATACGAGTCAGTATTTTGTCAGTTAATGAAAAAGAGTTGGTTTTTTTAATTATTTATAGTTCACCGCAAAGTTGTTTAATAACATCCATTAGTTTCCTTCACAAGATTACTGTCTGGTGACCACTGATGACTTTTCACTGTTGTTATTATTAAGCTTTACACCTAACAAGTTTTCTTTGGTCCAGATTTCTCCATGAATTGCATTGTGTGGATAATATCCTTTCTGTATCACGATTAGACTGATGTAATGACAGGACAGCTATGCAAAGCATGTAAAGACATTCAGGCTTCAGTTTCCTGTTACTTGGTTTGTAAGGTTGCTGATTGCTTGCCCATAGTACTCCAAGTTATGTTCACTCCACAAGAAAGTTCATGACTTCGACTCGATATGTATTCCTGAGTCTCATCCTCAAGGACTTATTTCACTTCAGATCCAAATATTTGGTGGCAGGTTTCACCACTGTGATTTAGAAGAAAAAAATATTGATTTTGACTTTAAGTAAACAATGAAAAATACATGATATAGTTACGATTTTTATGAATAATTTATCCCAGCTGGAACATTAATTATCTAATAATATACTGTCAATTGATATTTTTCATCTAGGGATTGAACTGAATGTGTGTGCTTGAAATACAAAAGATGCATAACTTTGAAACAAAGTGCAAATTCTTAACCTTTGCTACTCAACTGCATATGCTTAAATTCATGCACTGTTGAGCTTTTAATATTTCTTGGCCAGTGGTTTCTTAATAGTGGGAGAAAGTACACATTTTGCTATCAACTGAACAAGACTGCAAAAGCAATAAATAAGCAAGGAAGAAAAATCCAAATACTTTAGTGCTTTTGCCAAAGAAATTGTTATGTTTGATTTCTCCATTTTATCTCCATTCTGGCAATATTCATCTTCATCATAGGCTCAGAAGACATCATAACAACCTTTTATTCCTTTATCACTTATAACACCTTAAAAGACAATCCACATTTCAACAGTAAGGCAATTAACAGCTAGTTGTCTGTATTTTGGCTGTTCTGGGACAAATGATCGGTCACATATCATCCCACTAGCCATTATAATGGTGGGAAATTTCTAGTCCCAGGTAGACTGGTTTCTCTAATAGGTTGATATAACACGAAAAAATACCTTGGTTGGATTTTCATTAAATAAAAAAATTCTTGTAATTTTCAAAAGTTGTAGATTTCAACTTTAAAAGGGTATCTGTGGTAGACAGCCTTTAAAACTAGTTTTGGCCTACCGCTGTTAGAATCACATGCATGCTGTTAGTGAATACTCAAGAATTACTTGCATAATGAAATGAGTATCATTACTGTAAACTACAGTAGGATTTTTTTTAGCAGGAGTTTAGCAAAACTGCATATAAAAAAAACTCCATTTTATTTGTTTATAGGCTCTACATAATGTGTTCCGGACAAATGAGTGTCATGCTGAGTATGTCCTACACAGACTGAAGTGTGTGATAGAGGAGAAATTCATTCCCTACAAGCAGAGCGAGTAAGTCACTAATCTGTTAGGCAAAATAACAATGTGTTTCCTATTTCACTGGTTTTAAAATTCAGGTATGTTGTTTGTTTAATTTTTTTATTTTTATAAAGATTATATATAATATAATGAGTAGTATATATAATGCACTTAATGAACTGGGCTAAACCAGCTCAATATTATAGACAAATCAATTGGGGTGGGGAGATTTATGGTGGGGGGATGTGTCCTAGGATCAGCAATGAAGAATAGGGATGGTTGGCCAAACAGAAACACAATTTTGTTTTGCTTTATGTCCTGCTCTCTCAAAGTCTGAGTATTGGTGCAGTTAATTACTATAAGAAGAAAGAATTTTTGCATGAGAGAACAGATATAGCCCTCTGTCAGAATATGCGCACTGCATGTCGCCAATACAAGCACCAGCTTGAAAGGAAAAAAGCTCTCATTGAGAAGGACAAGAAACGATTGCACATTGAGCCAAAAAAAGTCAGTGATGACAAAAAGGAAGGCTAAAGAAATCTTTGCCAAAGCTGCAAATAGAGCTTGACAGGCATATTAACCAGTTGTGTCTACTGGAGAAAAAGACAAGTGGATGTATGGGATTATTTGTATATAGTTGATGTACTTGGGTGTTTATTTTACAGATTTGTTATGAAAAGAGAGAAGTAGAATACATTTGCTGCAAAAATTGACAAATTATTGTCACTTAATTATGATGTGAATACTGATATGCACATGAAATAACTTCAGCATCAGTAGTATTGGAGAACAAATTCATGTGACTATAAATATTGTGAAATTATTGAAGTAAAGATGAACATTTTTATTAAGTTTATTAGTTTTTCAAATGATTATTTTGGTTTATTTTATGTGTTTTTGTCCGGGAGCTTTCAATCCCTCAGATCAGAAACGCTGCCCCTTGAGACCCGATTTGGGGAGGACCCCCAAATCCCCCCTGAAAAAAATTTCAGCTTTTTTGAAGGAAGACCAAAATCATGTCCAAGTACCATTCTTTATTCTGCAAAATTTAATGGGGGGGGTGGGGGGGGGGCAAGTCAAGACCAGGAAATATTTTTCTAGTTAAAAATAATAATTTATAAACTTATGATGCTAATGAACATTACTCAATCTAGATTTCACAGTGAAGCATGAGGTTGACTTATTCAGGAATGAGTCCCTAATAATTTTGGATGAGGTTCCTTTGAAATGGTGGAAAGCTCAACAGTACAAGTTTCCACTCCTTGCTCAAATAGCCAGTAAAATGCTATGCATTCTTGCAACTTAACTTCCATGTCATCAGAGTTGTTAGTACAGCAGGAGACATTGTTATTGCTCGGAGAGATCTCAATGTTAATTTTCCTCAAGCGAAATATGCAGCGACTTATTTAGCATGTTTTTTTTATTTATATAAAGATGTTTAAATGTGTCGAGACATTTAAAACTGTACTCTGTGAAGTTTAAATTATATAACAGATGGACTAGAAATAGCAGTGAGATTTTTATTTGCTGACTTTGTTTCATTGTTATGTTAATTGTATGTGTTTAGTTGAATACCATTTGTTTCATTGTTATGTTAATTGTATGTGTTTAGTTGAATACCATTTGAAGTCTTACAAGGTAACATCACTCTGAGATATTTTTTAAGTAGTAAATGTTAAATGAACTATTTTATTGTTTTCATTAAGTGTTACTGTATGGGTTTGTTATATTGCAATATGGTTTTGGGCATATCATTGCACCCCTAGAAACAAACCTCCAGTCAGGAAGTCTGCTTCTTCTAGAAGGGACATGAGGCAAAGGTACTCTGCTTGGCCCCAAGAGTGAAATCAGGATGATGGACTCTCAATTTATGTGGATCACATCTCAACAGTTGGGTTCACCTTCTTTGTCCCTTTCACCAAGTCAGGTAACAGATGAGGAAGAGATATAGACTTTTGATTATTCATTAAATGAGGTTTACTACCAACTTTTCCCTAATCTATTTTCCAAGCCTTTGGGATCTTCATGTTATTGGATCCTCTCCAATTTCGATATGTTTTCTGGGGTACTGCCCAAGTTAGACCTGCTGTTGCTCCCTCACTCAATGCTGGTATGGGAACCAACTCAGAAATTGTCTCAAGGCCAAGAACATACCAGACTGCAGAAGGGGTGGCATGTTCCCACTAGTATGCTTTAGCTCCTGGTATCAGCCAAAGCAACAGAATCCATTTATCTGCTTAATCCATCAAACCCCACCCCCATTGGAATTGGGCTGCCTCCCAGGTAGGGATTTCGACAGGGAACTTTGACCTGTCTCCCATCAAGGCTGTTAAGGTGTTTTAATTAAAGGCATGGTCAGTAGTTACCCTAGACCTGCAAGCCAATCCATTTTTTTTTTGGCATCTCCCTTCAGTTTCTTGAAGGAGGAATCTTTGTCTTTTGTGACCTTGCTGAGATTGTTGGAAACTGTCACTAAGACAATGCGATATTCAGTTTGGTAGTCTCAGCAGAGCTACTTGGAGACATGAAAGGTTTTGCTGGATCACAGCAAAAGTCTTATGTGCCACCCCTCCTGATGCAGAGACTATTCGGTGAGATAATTGCTATAGTGGCCTCTCAGGATTTAAGGAATCGGCAATACTGATCCCTGGCTGTGGTACCGGACTCAACTAAATTGGGGAAGGACCCCATTCTGCAGGTCCACAGCTCCCTACCCTAAGCGATTGAAACAGAAAACAATCAAAACTGAAATCAATCATAATATAAAACCCCTTTCCACATCAATGTAGCAGGAGGAGCCAAGGAAGAATGTCAATGAACCCATTCCCTTCCAAAATGTACAAGGCAGTTGCCCCAAGTTAGTCACACCCTCTTCCATTAAGTCTACTTCTTCCTGTTCCTTAAGGAGGGAGAGAATTGCCTCAAGGGAGTTCCCACCACCACCACCTTCTTCCAGTCACAGTATGTGCCAAATTAAGCCTGTCTCAGAGACTGGGAGAGGGGGGCCTCTCAAGTGATGCATGGTTCTCATACACAAGAATGTATGGTTACAGGGTTCCCATCCAAGACCTCTACCTCTTTTCAAGGACCAGTTCTACCAGTTTCAGATGGTATCTCTGCAGAAAGAGGTGTACTCTTTTTTTGAAAGGGCACAGTAGAAAGTATGAAGAACACAAGAAGTCCAGGATTTTATTAGTTCAAAGAGAGAGGGAAAGTTCTGCCTCATCATCAGTTTTTCCACTTTAAACAAGTTCCTTCTGGAAGAGAGCTTCAAGATGTGGACAACCACAACTATCAGGAATGCCATCAGGTAGCAGCAAATTTCTGTTTCTGTCAGTGACAGTAGATCTTTCTATTTTGGGCCGATCCTTTTGGCCTTCTGCTCACTGAGTATTCATCAGGGAGATCGTTGTCAAGCTAGCCTCCATACAGCAGTAAGAACATCCTACTAACACAATGGCAAGTTCATTTGACAGCTTCTCTTCTGGGTAGGCCATCCTCCTCCATCTGGGCTGACAAATTCACAAATGCAGTAAAAGCAGGTGTCATATTACTGCCATATAAATGTAGTGTGGAGGAAAAATTATTTTATTGGTGTTATATTTAACATGCTATTGCACGATTCCCTGCTTTGAAAGCAGACTCTCTCTCTCTCTCTCTCTCTCTCTCTCTATATATATATATATATATATATATATATATATATATATAAAACTTGTCACACTTTATAATTTGGAAGATGGACTCAACTTTAATACAGTAAAGGAAGTTTCAGAATTTTGCCTTTAAAAGTGTTAAGTTAAGCGAGCCTTTGAAAAAAAATATAACAAACCCTTGAAAAGTCCTTAAAGGACAAGGTTAATTAAGGACTGAATTTGGCTCTCAATTAGATTCAGATGAAACTCATATAGGTAAAAGAGGTCCCTCTCTCTTTCTAAAATGTGATTCTTATCCGGGACCCGGGACTGTTTTTGATAAATAAAATTGACCATATACATACACTGCAGTTCTTTCTTGTGGTATATATTGCCAATACCTTGCAATGTAAAAGAACAACTTTGATCAAATGGATTTTTGCTCCAATTTATAGAAGAAAAAAAAACTATTATATCCATTACATTAGTTGGGGAAAAATAACTTTGATGTTACAGAAAATAAATACAGTCCCAAAAGAAAATCCCAGTGCACTTCCCCCACCCCTTTAAAGTTAAATGGTTGGTTCATTAAGCTTGTTAACATAGAACCAAGACTTGAATATAGATACTTCAATTATTTGTAATGTTAAATTATAAAACTAGGAAATCAGCAAACTTTCAGGGCTGAAAAATGCCAATATTCTTTTCATGTGCATTGATAGGGAATCAATTCATAATAAGAATTTAAAAACACTCGTGGGCCAACACCCACAGAAATACACGAAGCTGTTGAGCATCTTTTCTTAAGGAGAAGCATACCAAGGGATAAATATAATTTATGCTAGATTTCAGACTGACAATCAGTCTTAATTGATTATTTAATTTAAAATAATGCAGATACTGTGATTGACTGTTTCCCATACTGACAAGATTTCAGTTTGCATGTGCACACACACACATGTACCTAGAAAGTATACCTTTACAAATCAAGTTAAAAAATAAAAACCCAGAAATGTGCAAGATGTTCATAATGCAGCAATTGAACACTGGTAAAGATATGCAACAAAAGAACTGTCACAACCAAAAATTTGTCTAGTTAGGGTTATTTGCATATCTTCCTTCTTTAAATGATCACAGGTAAAGAAATATTTACTGTTCATCTTCATGAGACAGTGACATGATTACTATTACATGTGCTAGATAATGACTTGTAGACAAAAGGTAACTTCCTCCACAGATATTGGTATACTGCAGCTGTAAAGTGACACTTTTCTGATATGCAATTACATGTAGAAAAAAATTACAAAGTATAACTGTGATGAGTTACTGTTGATGCACTTTGTGAAATATAGATTCAAATATATACGTGCTTTATATGCTAAATTCATGTATAGCTATAGCTCTCCAGTGAGCTATAGCGAGGTAAGTTAATTCATTCTGCAACTTGTTCATTTTGACTTTGGGGTCAAAGCCAGAGATTTTTTTAGCAATGCTTTGTGGATATGCATGTGCTGACTTTGTTGCAAATTATATACATCCATCTATCCATCTGTCACTCATGCCTGGTTGATTACTCCAGAACAATTTGAGGGGGCCCCGAGTGGCCGAGTGGTCTAAAGCGCTCACCGTTCCGGATCACTGCCATCTCACCTCTGTCTGCGTGTGTTCGAGTCCAAGGCTCGGCTAGCGTGGGTACGTGGGAAAGCCTGCCAGTAGCTTCTCGTGTGTCGGTGGTTCTTCCCTGGGTTTTCCAGGGTTCTTCCTCCACCAGTTATACTGGCCGCCATGTATAGCCTATCTTGTGCTGAAAAATGGCGTTAAACCCTAGAACAACAACAACAATTTGAGATATCTTTATGAAATTTGGTATTCATTTGTATCATTACAAGAATTTGTGTTCCATACTTTTAATTTATCCAATTAGCTGTGCAAAACTTGGTGACAAAAATAGTCAAAGCATTTGAATGAACTATTGGTCTTTAAAAATAACTTTTTATTAATGTACCATATGACTCTTAATTTAAAATTTATATGTTTGTAAACCTTTCATGAAAACTTATTTTTGTCTGTTTTTGCCCTATATGATATAAGTACCTATCCAAAGCTGATTGTTGAGTAATACTGAGTGAAACGAAGTGCCTCAGATTTAATTTGCTTACAAACTAAACCATCATTAGCATCAGCTTTCAATTTTTTTGGCATGGATGGATTTCAATCCTTATATGACTATGGCATAATGTCCATTCTCTTTTACCAAATATAGTTTGTATTACTAATAATAGTAATAAAAAAAATTACTGGTCCTACTAAAATTAGTAATAGTATAGATCCACAGGCCATTCATTGCAAGTTTTATAGGTCGAGTGGCAGCTCAAATTGAGGTAAATGATGAGACCTGGTAATAATCAGCTCTCTTTATTATTGTTTCATTGGTGGTAATACTTGAAACACGTGTACAATTAGGAGGTAATCACCACACAATTATGACAATACTGTTTCAGATTATCATGTAAATTCTCAAGTGACATATAAAGAAAATAAAATGCAAATCAGTGTTATGCATATTATGTAAATGAGTTGTTTACAAAAATTACTGTGACTAGAAATGTCTCTGGCATCATGTTCTTCCATTTCATCTTACATAAATTAATATTTCAACTCCAAGCCATCCTTCTCAGTACTTTTTTCCTCCAATTGTGCAGCATTAAGATTTTTTTATGGCAAATAATGAAATTACAAGACCATAAGGTTCTACAAAAATCACATATTCTTGCAGTCTGGAGATAAGAAAAAGATCTTAATAGCAGAAATTTCAGTTTTTCAGCCAAATACATTACCTGGCCTGATAACATTATATTAGGATAACTTTCTCTGCCACCTCTTAAGTCCAGCCCTCCTGGACCCACCCCCCTTTTTTAAAGTATTACTGGTGAAACATAATTTAGTCTAAAACATGTACGCTTTTCCATATGAGTATCAAGCTGACTAGATTGAAAGTTCATTCACTATCAGGTATAATATTCATAAGAACAATATTTCTTGTTTTGTACTTTAGCTATACACTGCGCTGTACAGTGATGGATGACTGGAAGCATGTAAAGCTGGCATTTGATCTGGAAGTCTGTGCAATACCCAAGATGACACATGTAGGTGTATGTAGGAAACGAGTGAAAGGGGACACATGGCACTACAAGAAACTTTGTGAAGACATATTGAAATCAGCAAAGTTGTAAGTAGTCACAGTTATATCAGAAGAGATGGAATTGGCCTATATTTTTTATGTCTTGTCAAGTTCTGTCTGGTTCTGTGCTGTTCAGTTACTATGGCTGAACTGCTAATTTTGCTCATGTATAGACTGACCCTTCTTGCAGCTCATACTCTTTTAGAATATGTCGCTGCCTGAAGGCTGATATGACCCCAGGTCATCTAAACCTTATTTCATCTAATGCATTAATACACAAGTATTATACTCTGGATGATATGACTGGGTCGGACATGATGCCATGTCTGCGGCATGATGCCCCAGTGCTAGACATCACTGTAAACTACCACACTGCAAACATCATAGTGATTTGACTGAAAAATAGTTAAAGCTACATTAAATATCCAAATCACACACACATTTTTAAGATCTATATTGCAGATACAAACTGCTCGATAAGAAGGCAAATATTATTCTTTGTAATATCATCAACCCTGTGCCCAGTCTTTGCAAGAAAAGAATTCCTTACATTTTCTCCTACATAAAATGTCAAATCTTAACATTCCGCACTAAAGCCATTATAGAGAAAAGATCGTAGAAATTGCAGTATGAATTGAGTGTGATATAGTTAGCAAAACATGCAGTTTTCTCTTGGGTGAAGAAGTGGCACTGTCTTTCCAACGAGAAGTAATCTGCTGTGAGGAGTATGATATGGATTGAATTTGGGAAGTAAGAAAAGAGAAGGTCTGTGCGACTTTTTGAAAACTTGAATATTCATTGAATTCCAGTTTTGTCGTAAAGTTAGAAATCTCAATTCTGTGAAGTTCTAGACTGGGTCTAGTAGTATTCATCATTACATGTATATATGCATGGATGAGTGAATAATTATAGTTCTGTTAGCCAGATGTGTCAGTTACTTTCAGAAGCTTAAGTTCAGTCTCAAAATTCTCTCTCCCATTTGTCATTTTGATAGATTTAAGTTTTGAATCACCTAACAGATTTCAGATTTGTATCACCCAACAAATGGATCCTTTCTCTATTTCTCCAGTGTAGATGGGATTTTTTTCTTTGGACAAAGGTATGTAACAGGATCAAAACACATAAATTTTGTGCCCAGTATTAGTCATTGAAACTCAGTAGTCCATTTGCTCATTAGGAGTTTTCTTTTTGCTTGTGTGTGCCATTTCTAAAAATACCCATAACTGGTGATTCAGTAAAAGGCAAATAATGATTGTGGATCTCATTTTCTTATGTAAGTCATATTATGTGTATAATAACTCAATATAGATGGATCTCACGTATAAGGCTCTCCACTTGTATGGCTGCTGTAAATAGTTTTATTGAGTGAGTACTGAAGTGCAATGATAACAGACATTATTGTGATCCCTCATTATAATGTCTTTGTGATGCATACAAGTGCTCCAATATACAGGAGATGGGTTTTAAGCAAGGGTGTGTTATAATGGGTATATATCATGTACAAAGGCACACTACACTTGGGGTATCTTTTATTTGAATCCATGTCAGAATGGATCATTATCTTCCAGGAACTAAAATAAAATTAAATATATTAAGTAGAAATTTCAAAAAATATTCACCCCTATTAATGAGATCCATAATGACCGCTCCAGTGGCCTTAGTGGTTAGAGTGTCCTTCTCAATTGGAGGAGGTTGTGGGTTTGAACTCCAGCCAAGTCATGCCAAAGACTTATAAAAGTTGTAGTTGCAGCTGCCTTGTATGGTGCTCAGCATTAAGAGGTTAGTGTTAGGACTGGTCAACCTGGTGTCAGGATAATGTGACTGGGTGCAACATAATGCAGCTTGTTGCACCAGTGCTAGACATCACTATTATAAACTGCCACACTGCAGACATCATAGCGATATAACTGGAAAATTGTTAAAGCTACATTAAAAATCCAAATCACACATACACATATATCCATACATATAGCTTAGGTACTTTACATCACTTAAATTTTAAGACATCTGTTATGTTATGCTTTTTAGTTTCCTTCTTCTCTGGTCTTTTCTTCAGCAGATTCCCAAATGGATTTTATTTTCAGTATCATTGACCAACATCCTCAGAAAATATTAAAGTCCTAATTGCCTTTTCTATCTTTCAGATCAAGACAGGAACAAATGAATATATGGTATTGAGACAATTGGCAAACTATATATACTCACTTATAAGATGAGTCCAACTGCACACTCGGATCTGACATTGCATAATGTGCTGGCAAATCTGGATCTTTGTAGTTTGTTAGGAGTAATCAGTAGAACAAACAACATATAAACTGATCTGCAATTACATTATGCTACAGCATATCATGATCTTTGTTGTCTGCAGTTTGACTCAACTTATAAGTGAGTATATATGGTAATAAGGGAACTGTTACTATTAGTAATATTGGTATTGTTTTTACTCTTCAGATGCTGATGGCAACAAGTCCCATACAACATAGTGTGCAATATAAACGGTGGCACTGAGGCGCTCCCCTCAACAATAGTAGTTACAAGTAACAAGTTAGAAAAAGGTCATTGGAAGTGCCACAGCTTTCCAGTTCCATAATCAGTTGGATGTTTCTGCCCTGTGGATGCATAATCAATTTTACTATGTTAAATGCTTAATCTGATGTAACAATATTCCTTAATATTTTATCAAATTTAGCAATCAATTCTTTTACATTTAATTTGGAAGATGCAGGACATTTTTAATTCTGTATGATTTACAGTTAGATATGTGATACAGAGATCTCAAATGTGCAAAATCATTGATAGGAAAAGAAATTGGTACAATATGTATATAAGGATAATTACAGTAGTATTGTCCAAATGCAGATACTGTTTAACACGCTTGAGCATGAATCAGTTAGGGGCATTAAAAAGAACTTGGATGCTGTCCATGGTTGCATTTGGACATCACATCAGTGAAATTGGTTCTGCATAGAACCTGAGCATGTAATCTGGTTGTTTACATTTTTTTTATACTGAAAATAGGCAAGATTTATTACTGTTTTGTGGGATTATCTCTCTTTGTTTTGTAATAAGTAAATATTTATACAATTCATGTTAGAACTGTTGGATTATATTCCATTTGTTTTTTTAATTAGGGCAATCCAAGCTACTAGAAAGCAAGGTTTTTGAAAAAGGTAATTTTACCATCCTTTTATGCTTGCAAAGGAGGCTTAAGTTTGAATAGCCATTACGGATGTACCTTTTGAGAGCAGATTTCTGTTCATCTTCCCACAATATTTATCAGTTTGAGGGTAATTTTTGTACATATATTGTGAATAGACCTAAATTCTAAAACTTGAAACCCCTCCAGTGTAATCGTATTCACTGTACAGAAAATACCACATTTATTTTGCACAAGTTTAAAATCTTTAACACTATATTGTAGCTGTGTAGTTCATTATAAGACGTATGTTAGTAATGTTATTTTTTGCCGTGTGAAAAATGAAATTTGTTTTTACATTTGATTAAATCAGAGGAAACAGTTTGTAAAGATTTATTTCCAGTGATGTTTTTGAATATTTCAATCTAACTGCAACATTTGGCTGTTAAGATAATACTGTTCTGTGATTTATGTATGAGACCTTCACTTTTACATGTACTGTATATACTTGTAAGTCATGTTAAAATGCAGACTGCACACAACCAGAACTGCCATCACTTCATACACTGGCAGATCTGGGTCTGTGTAGTTAGGAGTAATCAGTAGAACAAACAACATAGAACAGCATATCAGGGTCTATGTTGTTTTCTGTTGGGTTCACCTTGCAATCAAGTATATCTTAGTCACTGTGAGAAAATGTAATGGGGGAATTTTAGCATCATTTGTGAATAATTTTTTTAGAGAATTAGGTTATGTAGATGAATTGTTTTTTAAAATATGATTATGAATGTTTTTTAAACAAATAATATTGTGTAATAAACAGGCTGAATTTAAGTAAAACATTTTGCATGCTGATATAACTGAGCTATTCCCATGACAAATATCTGATCATCGTTCATGTCCAGATATTTGTTGATCCTGCTCAGGCAGAAGTTCAATATCACAATTATAATGTTATCTGTACAACCATCCACACCCTAGATTAATGTTGGTGTTAAAGTTTTTTTTGTTTTCATTTATGTATGTCTTTCTAAGCTAAACAGAAAGCAGGCTAGACAAAAAAAGAGTTGTCATTATTATCCAAAACCATTTAATAATACATTTACCTAAATAAAACAACTTCTGCAAGAAAGGTCAGTTTTTAAAATTAACTGTTTTTATCAGGAAATGTGTAATGTCTTTTTTAAATGTGAAATGTCTTTTTTTAAAAGTCTTATGGATGCTAGTTTCTGCAGATTCTTTTTTATATGACAAAGACTTAGAGTCAAATGGCTCCATTTATAAGGTTACATCTAGTTGTAAATATCCAGATGGGAATGTATTTGTCATACAGTCTGTGAAAATCCATTTTGTTTATGGTTCACATATTTTCTTTTAATGCAGTGCTGTATATATGTATTGCCTTTTTACTGTCCTTGGTGCTATAATAAGTTTGACTTATTTTATCTCAAGTCACTCACAAATTACATAGAGATTTACAATAGCTGGTGACATAGAGAAAGTAGTTCACAAAGTATACTCCTAATTTGCATTCATTTTATATATGACCAAATTTTGGAAACGGTATTTCACACTTAAAGAGTAAAAAACTACCTGATTCTTTTAAAGGTCAGTTCATATTTTTATGCTCTGCACAGGTTGATTTGAAGCACATCAAAGGTAAAGGAACTTTTAAAATAATTCTGGTCAAACAATTTCCACTGGTAGGGCATTGTAAAATGAGTGTCGGATATGCCTGTAAGCTTATTAGAACCCAGCTTGATGAAATTAGCAGAGTTCTAATGTAATGATGTTTAAAGTTCGTGTCAGTCCATTCAGCATTTCATGCCTGGCAGATAACTGGACTTTGACCAAATTTATTATGCAGTTTTATACTGCTGATGCCTTGAAATGGTTATTTTCCAGCATTCTCTGACATCATTTGAGGATATTGCCTGCCCCCATAACTTTCATTTCTGCCTCTTACCTTTGCCAGTAATCACTGGACTTGGACAGTCTTGTCTCTCCAGTGATGAAACTTTGAGCAAGTGTTTAGAAGAGTTATGGTCCCTGATTACCCACTTTACTAACTTTATTTCCCAGCACCTCTAAGGTCCTGCAGAGCAGTGTTCAGTGAGTGGGACAGTTTGTGATGCATCAATTACTAATAGCTCTTGTAAATAATCGTTCAGTATTTAAATCATGGAATTATAGATACATGTTTTCCCAAATGCTCCATGCTATGTTTGGGTTTCATGAAGCTAATGTTTATCATGAATTGTTAGATCATAGTGATGATGATCTTAACTCTAGTAGTTTTGTTTTCCTGCACCTGACATTCTTTCCTCCACTATTGTCTTTTGATGGTACAATTATGTTTACAGATGCAACCTGTTATCTTCAGGGATGATTTTGTTAAATTGAGAAATAATCCATGAAAATTTGGCCATAGTTGTGAAGACTGCCCAGAAATGAAAATAAACAATTGCAGACCCTTAAAAGAAAAATGCTCTTACTTATAATCAAATGAATCACAAGTGCATGACAATATCATGTAATCAAAATGAATCACAAGTACATGACAATCTCGTGTAATCAAATAGAATCACATGTACATGTTAATATCATGCTGCTCTTTTTTCCATTATACTGTCCTGCTTCTTAAAACATGCACTTCGGTAGGATAAAGGCCATAAATTTTCTACCCTTTGTAAACATCTCTATCTACTAAATTGAGTTTTATGTGTGTTCAAACTGTAACAGAAAAACTTAACAAAAGTTGTTGCACATTATTTTGCAAAGATCTGCATATCTGATGCACCTTTTTATATGTACAGCATGCAAATTCTAATATCTCATAAAACATTTTCTTATTCACTGCTAATATTTACATGTATCCTTCAATGAGTAAGTTCAACAAGGCTTTATGGGTCGAAGAAAAATTTCTTCACAAGTCACTTGGCTACCATAAGTATAACCCATGTTCTCTGTACATGAGGTTGATCAAGTCCCATTTGAATCTTGTGTTGAAGAAATATCAAAATAGATTTGAGACAGTAAGGCATCTATACTTAATGTTCAGTAAGAGGTCTTTCTACGTTTTAATTAGCAGTTTCTGCTTCATTATACACTTTTCCACCAAATGCTATAGTGTTCTTTTTCTTTCTTCACCTGCCTCTTCAAATGATCTTAGATGTTTTGCTAACCATGTCCACAAATTTATTTTTGAGGACACTGTCTACTTTGCAACTTTTGCTATCAGCTACATGAGAAAGAAAACGTATTGTTGATGTATCAAGTGAGACTCCACCTCTTTTCCCACTAAATGTTTAGCACTGCGCTTTAAATATAACATACATTTTTTTAAACATCAGTGTCTATTTTGTGGCAGTTATAATTACAGCTCAGAGTCGAGGTCAAATAACATTTTTAACTGCTACAGCACTGTCATACTGAACTGCATGACAACTCTGTTGATTCTAGGTCAAAATCATAGGCCTTACCCACCACTGCCTCCTTTGATTCACTGATTTCATGATCTACATATACAACCCCAAAAATTGGAGAAACCTTCCCTCAATAGAAGATTCTCATCTCTGTATCAAGAAGGGGGGGAGTCTTTGCTTGAATTGTATATATGTATATTAGTACTTGCATATTGATAAGGTGCACTTTTTAAATAAATTGAGTTGTATACACTTTTTTTTAAACTTGTATATTACTTAGCCAAAAATGTACAAGGTATCTAAGCCACTACATCAGATGTCATAGTTCCTTCAAGTGAATATTATGAATTCAAAAAGCTGAGGTTGAAAAAAATGGCACTAAATGATGAACAGCAATACTTGCAGCGTGGTTTGCTTTTGACTAATTTGTTATGGTGGCAGTAGTATTCAGTTTAAAGCAGTAAGTCTCAAATGTTGCTCATGCTAAATCTTTATTCCAAATAGTAATAAACTAGTATATGTTATAAAGTGGTTGCATAGGTAAGTTTGTAATTAAAGTAATGAATTAACTGTACATTTTTCTTCAGGGTGAAAACAGGATTTCAGTGATCATATTTTGGTATATTTATATTATAAATATGTTTTCAAGATAATGTCAAAATCCTGAATTGCTTTTTTGGATTGGATCCCTCCAAATGCCTATGGCATTGTCTACCCTCTTTACATAGAATAGATAGCTAATAATGCACATTGTAAATTTTAGCTTTAGATTACATGTATTTAGAGTGATACTGGTACAGTAAAACCTGTCATATGTGACCTTCTGTGCGCAGCTGTCATTTACAGCCACAATTGTCCTGCTTGGATTCATTTTAGAAATCAGATATAGCAATCTAATCTTGTTTGTACAAAATAAAAGTTTTTTCATTACCAGCTTGACCATATGAGCCAATTATTCAGCTTATTAGGGTTTACAGTACTGTTGCAGATTTACAGTGGATGTAACCTTTCGTCCATTGTTAAACTGTTGGCACAACTAACCAAATATTATTTTTGGCTGTTTTTAAAATTTCAAATGCATATCTATGAATGTTGTTCTTTTCAAAGATTTCACTTTACAGGAATTTGTCAAACTAAGCTGAGGCCATGCAACCTATGGGAGATGGTGTAATACATTATATAAATAAAAATATTCTGCCATCTGAAGTGCAAAGAAAACCATCTTAAAATAGACTGACCACATGTACATTAGATATGCACAATATAATATCTTTTAGTTAAACTAAGCAAACTTTTTAGGGTATTTTGCCTTGTGGCTTAATAATTATTATTTTTTTGCAATGCAAGTAAAGTGTATTGCATAATGACATAACAGGGCATATGATCTGGCCCAGTCTATGAAATGAACTGACACTCCTGCAAAGGAGTCCTGCATGCCAACCCCTGAACTAATAAACCATCTCAAAATCCTTGAGAAACACCCATTATCGTTTGAAATCTGAAATTGCAGATTCTTCCTAATTTAAAAGTCATCCTGTTCTCACTCAAGAAATCATAGCTTTTTTTATTTACCAATAATTTTGTGGTCCATACTGCAGTAAATAGGACTCGGAGTCAACACTATTGGTCTTGTACCTCCCTGGGTTGGCTCAGAGCTGTTGGATATAAGACTTATCCAATAGCATCCTTGAAAGGTGGCTGCACTGTCTATAGTGTAGCAAAAAGAAAGAATACCATTAGTACTCCATATAGATTCAGTACTCTAACTGATGTCAGAGGCACAATAAAAGTGCAATATAAAAATTACTTGAAAAGCTGGGTTTATAGAAATATATGAGGTCCATTACACAACGTGTATCACAACATCATAAGCATGTCAACATTTAATTGAGCATTGATTTGCAAAGTTGTATTACACATTTGTCACCTGTGCTGTTTGTGAAATTGAATGATGGTAATATATATTATGATTTACATTTTGAAGTGATCTCATGGATTTCTCAACAGTGTAGGTCAGTGACTGACCTCATTCTAAACACTTCCGTATGATAATTCTGAAATGGCCTTTACTTCATTACTATGAAATTTTTCCAAAACATACAATAGTTTAGAGAATTCTTATTATGCTGCACAAAGATTATCAATTTTGTCTATTTTAGCCATAGTTTAATATCTGAATCACGAAATCTCCCTGATGATTAGGAAGTATCATATGTATATAAAAAGGAAATATTATAGTTCAGCATTATTTGTGTATGTACATATGTACTATTGGATTTAATGGAATGTCAGCACATTACTGGTTATTTGGTAACAGTTAAAAGCTAAGTTCAACAAATATTGAGATAAAGAACTGTCAAAAATTAACCCAACTTGATGAAGCTTTCCGAATAAATCATAGCATAGTACTGTAAGACAAAAAGTAGAGATTTTTAAAATTCTGTAAAATGTATATGAAATAAAAGATATATAAAAATTTGTTCTGGTGGTACATCATAAAGTTTCTAAACAGAGTTCACATTAAAATGTTTACCTCGCAGAGTGGAAATGGACACACTCAGATATTCATTTGTGAGATTAACTACAAGTGATGTGTAAAATCAACAATAAGTTTAATAATCCAAGAAATTTTAATAGTAAAAAAAAGAAACTATTATTTCCCTGGAGAGGACTTACCTTTGGTTGGATCATTAAAGTAGGACATTGATGCAGAGTTACATGTATTAAACATTGTGAAAATTCATCTTTATATTTTAATAAATATTTTGTGATTATTTATATTCATTAATATTTTTTACTTTGTGATTCTGATTGGTCCAAGTAAGACCATGAAGTTATTGTGCGGTATCCTCTTTATTGATTGACTGTGATAGTGGGAAATTTTTTTGTTTTCAATGAATATTTTTGGCCACCATTTTTCGATTCGACACTTGCAAGGGAATTGGGGGAAAATGGTCTCGTCTATTTCAATATGCACAATTTACCCCCACAGGGGTTTGTTATGTCATGTATAACATATGACAATGAAAAATGGCTAAAACAGCCATGACAAGAACAAGAAGTAAAACTACAGGTAATGGTCAGTTGATAGCAGGGTGGGGGTGGAAGGGTTATATATCTGTAGAATGGAATCCCCCCCCCCCCCATATAAAAGCATGGTTTAAATGTGAACTTACAGAAGTATTAAAAAAAAAAACGATTTCTGTTCACAAAATAATGTAGACATAAAGCAGTCTCCCCAACTTACAGAACTTTATGCAACCACTTCATATTTATGCTTTAAATATGCGATGCAAGTCCAACTCGAAAAGAGGTTTGTTTACGTTTTCTGTACAATCTAATGTTCCAAACCAAATACTGGAAATACCTGGTCACAAACATATTACAGTAAATGTGAGTATTTCTGAATCCAGTAACCATCTTTTCCCAAAAATATCGCAACAATGCAATGTTAAGTTTTGATGTGAAATTTCAAGGTAAACACTTGCACTGTTGTATAGGCCAACTCAAACCAATACTGTGCACTGTATCAAACAATGTGACATCATATGCTCAAGACATTTTGTGTTGAAAAATGTTCTGTTTATTTTGATGGACACTTATTCTTTAGTAAAAATGTATAATTTGCTTTTACTATTTTAACTTTTGCTTGGACTATTTTTTATGCACAACAAATGAAAGGTACAGCGTCTGTCAGAATGAACAAAATTATTCACTATTCTAAATAGCTTCTACTGAAATAAAAACTTTGATAAAAAGAATCTCAAATAGGTATTGATTTAATCTTAAATTTATGAAACTCACTTAATGACCAGATTTTGCTCTCCAAAAATGGACATTATTCAACTCGTTTCATAACTTCAGTATTAAATCAGACAATCTCTGCCTAGATCATATAAAGTATATCTATAAGCAATAGTAGTTGCACAAAAACTATTGGTACAAAATTTATGAACAGACTTTAAATTCCATCAATAATGCACATAGATATCCCTTTTTGCATTGTATCACAATCCACATAGCTGTCCCTTTTAATGCATCTTGTGTGCAGTAACTACAATAGCATATTTTTCTAGTTGTTAGGGTATTACAGTATATTAATCACTATAAATATGCAAAACTTTTATCTCTTCTTTAAAAGTAATTATATTTAGACTTGAAGGTCACCGGCCATACTCCAACATTTTCGTTTTAACATCAGATTTGCATTACATGTTTAAAAGTAGTTATACTCGCACAAAAAAAAAAAAAAAAATTATCAAGTGTAAACAAGAAATAATAATTCCTCGAAATAGAAGTATACAACTCTTACTTCCACTTACGATTTCCCACCTATAGAGGACACCAACCGGAAATGATGTACATTTATCCCTACAAGACGAAGAACATGCTTCTTGTTGTCGAAAAATAAAACACTATAAACCAGTGATTCTCAAACTGTGTGCCACAGCACACTAATGTGCTGTGAGAGATTTGCAGGTGTGCCGTGGGAGTTTTAAAAAATATTTAAAATTGCTAGTGTTTTGAAACCTTGAACCTATCAAAAATTAAATGGTAAATCAATGTCGCAAAATTGAATATAATAACATATATAAAAACGCAATCTCTGTCAGTCTGTCATTCATTGGTTCCTTTCATAACGCGAATATGAATATGGATGGCTGATCAATCCATTCGGAAACAATGAAACTAAAAATCTTACAACCGAAGAAGAAGAACAGCTCATTGATTTAAAAACACAATATATTTTTTCAGTCAACATTTCCCGAAAAGAGTCTGGGTGAGTTTTGGATCTCAATCAAGAAGTCATATCCTGCAATCAGTTCAAAAGTAAAAGTAATTCTGCCATTTGTGTCTTCATGGTTTTGAGAGTTTGGATTTTCAGCATTGACTGAAATCAAATAAAAAAAAGAGAAAGAGACTTCTTAAAATCAACAATGAAATGCGTGCTTGTTTGTCGACTTTGGAGCCTCGCTTCAATCTGATTTGCTCTCGAAAGCAGGCACATCCTTCACATTAAATTTAAAATTAAATATATATGTAAAAATAAATAAGTTATTCACCACAAAAATTGTTAAATCTTTTCAGGTGTGCCGTGAAAATTTTTAGATCTTTTTGGTGCCCCGCAAGACAAAAAAGTTTGAGAAACACTGCTATAAACTATGGATAGGAAATATTTACATGAAACTAATGAAAACTATTTGACTATTTAGCCATATATCGGTATGTGTGCACAATGCACAAGATTGTGTCTCTTACAAAACTGTTCCATTGTTTCAATTTATCTTGAAAATTCCAGTTAATACAGGTTAAAAGAATCAATGCTGGCTTCCCTGTTGGCAGGTTTTATATAAAACAAAAGAAAGAATTTGGCACACTTATAAAATCCAAAGGAACCAAACTTGACTTCCTTTTGTTGGCCAACTTCATAAGAAAAAATCGTCACACTAAAAAGATACCAAAGTCTGTTTCTAGGGTTGATTTGCTTTGTAATAAAATAACCTATGTATTTGATATCCTGGCGGAAAGTTTAAACAATGAGTTTATTGCTCCATGCCAGTTGTGTTTATCACCCGGGCTTCTATTTGTTTGCCATATGTAATCATAATTGATGTTTGCATGGCAAATAGTATACACAATAATGACTTGCTTTAATAATACTTTTGTAACTTATGCTACCAAAAAGATCATCATTTGCACTCACATTGAATGTATTTTAAAATAATGATTTTTTTATTTACAAGATACCATCTTATAGTTAACCTGGATACAATACAATCTGGGTCAGTTTGCAATGAGTAACTTATCGTGCGTAAATGGCAGGTGCCTTCAAGCAATCCGGTGATATTTTCGTCTCATTTGCAGTTTTGTTTTTTGACATAAGTGATACACACTACACTAAGGTTGCATATGCAAGCCGGCATCCACTACATATATGGAGTTCGTGGATATATATTTTTAAAAATAATTTTCGCATGATGAAAGGGTAATTTCTTTCATTTTATTTTCAAACAAGTGTATATCAATTTCTTTTGTACGGGGGGGGGGGGCACAAATTCAACACAAAGTTATTTCCTAATTTGTACAGAATAATGGAACAAATATGATTGACGATATTGACCAGTAATGACAAGCTTTCAATTTACATGCGCGCACACTAAGACAACTTGAAAAATAAAAACAATAAAATTAACTGGTAAGAGCTTCTTATTGCAGCAACTAAATACAGAGTTGGGCCGAATTGTTTTTGGCCAAATTCACTACAATCCAGCATAAATGATACAACTTTCCCATCCCTCCCCTATTCGATCCCACAGATTGAATCCACTTTTTTTCTGGTAAACATGGTCTTTTGGAAAAAAGAAATTACCCTTTTCCCCATCATCACTCTTTTGGTTACACAGTGCACCATATTTGCTTTACAAAAGCACGATCATATATCACATAGACATTTACGTGGGGAGATTAAACACTTGAATGGCTAGGTTGAGTAGAAGGGATAGATGTACATCATATCTGGTTTTGGCATGTGGAAAATACCGATTGTTTACGTAGATTGCCGAATAACTTTTTCATTAAAAAAAGTGGAGTTTTAAGTCTAATTAAACATTTTTATGGTGTGCATATATAACCAATGGGTTTTGTTTATAACTATAATATCACACATTTGTACAATATAGGTGGCCAGTGACCTTTAAGAGAGTGAAAAGTATTTGGATTTATCATTTCACCATAATTTTACAATAATGAAAAAAAATAAATACCTGGTATCTAAGTCTATAAATCATTGAAAAACAATTCTTCAGTGTAAACTGTTTTGATTTGTATTCATGGGTGCAACTCAATTACTTAATATTTTTTATTCATGGCTCTAATTATTATTATTAGTAGTAGTAGTAGTATAGACTATTCACACAATATGGGATTTCATGTTTCATGTCCAGTTTTTAATTTAAAATGGTGATCAAAATGATACAGATTCTGTCATAACTTTTTAATAAAACATCAAAACTCTCCTGGGCAATATATTTACTTTAATGATTATCAGAAATATATCTAACAAACTGTATAAATGCGGTCAAGAAAATCTTCCCAGTGGTTAAGAAGAAATCAACATTAAAATGGAGTGGAAGTACAGAAAAACAAGCATTCATCAAAGATACTACTGACTTATAAGTTGTTCTAATTAGTTTTTTATTATTCCTGGAAACAGGTGTTTCAGTCGACATCAAGGATTCACCTTAACTACTAGAAACAAGTCAGCAGTTACCAGAGTGGTAGTAATCAGCATCTAAGATACAAATACTAGTGAAGATTACCAGGAAAATTTTAAGTGCATGAAAAAAAATCAGTAGTTTCCCACCATACTTACCCTTCTTGGTGCACACCAAAAATTAAAAACAGTGTAGACCTAGACTGGCTGATGAATCATGTATGGACAGACTAAGTCATATGTAGAACAAATTAGAGGTCCAAACTGTTGAATGATGTACAGATTATCTAAATTATATGTAGAACAAATTGTATTTACCTGTATTGACTGGCAAATGATATTCAGACATATCCAAGTCATATATTGGACAAATAGCATAGATTTTGACTGGCTATTGAATAATGTACAGACCAATCTAGCTCATATGAACAAACTGTAAATGCCTGAATTGACTGTTGAATGATATACAAACCGATCTAGGTCATGCGTAGAATGAACGGCTCAGACTTAGACTGGCTGTTGAATGATGTAGACAAATCTGGGTCATACATAGTACAAACAGCATAGACTTTGACTGGCTGTTGAATAATGCACAGGCATATCTAGGTCATCTAGAACCATGTAGACTGTTCTGTGAATTAAGACATTATGATAACATGTGACTGACGTGTTGTACTGTTTGCAGTTGCATCTATTATGCACAAGAAAATAGCAAATGTTGACAGGAAATTTCATAAAATAAGGTCTTTAATGTATGTAGATTTTCTCGGTTTCTGAGTCAGAAGGGTCTTTTTCAGATTTCTTTTCAAATCTGAGGAAAAGTAATCAGATTTGTTTTGATACTTCAAGTACACTAACTTATTTTGTTTCCCTGCTACAGATATATCCTGTGCATATTTTTCCAGAAGATGGTATTTCATGTTAAAATTAGTTTTTAATAGGTACCACTGTTGAACCTAATTAACAAGAAAACTTGGACCATGTCTTTAAAAAAAAATTAAAGGATGGTTGCTAGCCCCTAATTTGTGCAGCTTTTTCCCAATAACATGATCACTCATGTGCAAAAATGTCAATATTGAGAACTTCGTAGAAATCAGTGATTACATTGGTCACATCTATGAAGCTTTAAATGGTCTCCAGTAGCCACTGCAATAATTAGTGTGCAGAAAAAAAATTATAAGGTGATCTTGAAAACATTATATTAGTCACTTTGTCACTGGGTGGGTGGGTAGGGGCATGGTTGCAGTTTTTTTATCATTTTTAATTTTACTCTTTGAAATTTTCACTTTTAATTGGTACTACATACACAAACCTGCATACATGTTTTGTTCTGAGTCAGCAGAATGAGTCTGATATGGTGTAGGCATATGTTGAGGCCATATCAAATGAGTTCTTTCCCTCAACCCAGTACAAAAGAAAAATGCAGTTTTGTTTTTATTACATACCCACTTTTTTACACTTTAAAAAATATTTTTAGCTTTACTGTATGAATGAAATTCAAAATAAGCTGAGATTTATAAATGTTCGATTCATTGCATCAAAAAAATATCTATGCACGGACATCAGAGACTGAATATAATTAGCTTGAATCTGGTTGTGTAATACAGATAGAACAACTGTACTGAATGCCAAATCAACACGGATGAATTTATAATGTCATGGGCTAAGCACAAATACTTAATCCATGTTAGTAAAGCATAAAATGCATGTTACAGCGATCTCTAGTTTTAGGGTGAAATACTAAGAGATGAATCAAATTATCAAGTTTCATAAACTGCAAGAAAGTGATCAATTTTTGTGATGATGGTGTAGTATTCATCAAGATAAATCCCCTCAGAAAGTTTTGTGATGATGGTGTAGTATTCATCAAGATAAATCCCCATACCAATTTTTGTGATGATGGTGTAGTATTCATCAAGATAAATCCTCTCACCAATTTTTGTGATGATGGTATAGTATTCATCAGGATAAATCCCCTCACCAAGTTTTGTGATGATGGTGTAGTATTCATCAAGATAAATCCCCATACCAATTTTTGTGATGATGGTGTAGTATTCATCAAGATAAATCCCCTCACCAATTTTTGTGATGATGGTGTAGTATTCATCAAGATAAATTCCCTTACCAAGTTTTGTGATGATGGTGTAGTATTCATCAAGATAAATCCCCTCAACAATTTTTGTGATGATGGTATAGTATTCATCAAGATAAATCCCCTCACCAATTTTTGTGATGATGGTGTAGTATTCATCAAGATAAATCCCCATACCAATTTTTGTGATGATGGTGTAGTATTCATCAAGATAAATCCCCATACCAATTTTTGTGATGATGGTGTAGTATTCATCAAGATAAATCCCCTCACCAAGTTTTGTGATGATAGTGTAGTATTCATCAAGATAAATCCCCTTACCAAGTTTTGTGATTCTAGGTAGAACAGTTCCTACACAGTGGGGACAAACTATTTGGTAATATGTTATAGTTACACAAAACTCGAGCCACTAAAATGTGAAATGTACTCCACAATGACCATCTTTTGATTTAAGAGTAGTACCAATTGACATGCATGCAATTAACTCATTTGACGATTCTAGCATGAACAGAGCTTGAGAAATAAACTTTAGAAACAAGTCAACCAAAGTTGGTGAAGTATAAAATATAGGTCATCATGACCTTTTGCCATGAAGGTGTACTACTTGACAAAACACATCCACTCCCCAAGTTTCATGAATCTAGGTATAACTGAATATATACAAGATACAGAAGCCTGTCTGATCAGGAGCTAAACAATATCCAAAGCCAGCAAAATTTGAACTGTTAAAGTGCAAATCATTTGTCCTATGTGGTATGTATTGTGTAAATCAAGAAACAATATAGTTTGATTAATTTAGCATACACAGCACTTGGGAAAGAAAAAAAATTAAGTCAAGAGATCTACTTTTGCAACAAGTATGTAATGCTCATCAGATGCATTCCAATGCATGTTTAATTATCCCAGGTATAACAGTATGTATATAGTTTCCCCTCAAAAAAGCCTGAACAAAATTCTTAACTAAGAATGTACATCTAATGCATGGGATAATCAGCCGCAAGAGGCATGTCATCGTTGGTCCGCTTTGTAATCTTGAAAGGCCAAATGTATAAAAATTTCAATTACAATAACCATAAAATATTTTCTTCCCAAACCTTTACATGCAGCCATAGCAAAGAGATTATCATATATTTAATGAATTTTGCATTGTGACCTCTGAAGGTACTGGTTTTCAGGATGGGCTTTGGAATATGCAATAAAAACTTTTTTTGTATGAAGATTTACAATGGAAAGCCAATGCTCTAGCTATTTGTAGTATTAGTACCATCTTCATCTCAATTTTGTTGTCATTGTTGTTAAGTGGTAATACTGGTGACTGGTTGTATTCTTGTTCATGTTCTATTTGCAGATTTTAATTAATTTCAATAATTTTAATCCAGTAATATCACCAAATATTGTCAAAATTCAAGCCTCTTTTCCACCCCACCCACCTCTCTCTCTCTATATATATATGACTGAAAAACTGTTAAAGCTATGTTAAAAATCCAAGACACAGACACATATATATTATAAGAAGAATATTATGTTACTTAGAGGCTCTATTTAATTAAGGTCTCCCAAGTCTAACTTGTTAAAGGTAAGTTACCAGTGATAACTACAAAATATATAAAAGTACACCAGTCATGCAGACATACATGGATTTTGTGTCTTTATTTTCTCCAAATGAAATGTAAGACAACATATTCAAACTTTTAGAATAAGTCGCAGCTGAACTGTGTACAAAATTTACACAAATAAAAGCAAAGGTCACTTAGGAAAAATGTGGGTGAATAAGTACTTTCAAGAATATTAATTTAAATATTGCCAGCAGATTCATTACAAATATACCAAGAAATGCATAGTTAACAACATAAAAGCACATGTAACTCGAGTAGCTGACATGTCTGTAAGTCAACTGAACAAAAATTCCATGCATTATATTTACATTTTCAACTTTGAAACATTAACTGAATCATAAGCATGAATAAATACAGTAGACCACTAACACAATTATAGTCAAACACTACAAAAAATATGATTGTTGCTGAGCTATACTTGCTACAAGATGGATAATCTGCATGTGACATTAACAAATGAAACAACAAAGTATAATAGTAAAAGTGCTAATGTTGGTTTTAGGTAAATAATCTTTCTTTTCTTTTCTCTCACTCTCCAGCATCTGATAGCTCCCCCATAATCATTCTGATGCATTTATTTCTTCCCTGCGGTTGGGACTCTCCCAGGAAAAGTCAGATATCTGCTTCATTTAAGGAGTTATAACACTTGGTAAGTGCTAAGTATGGCACCTACCAGTATGTACTGGCCACATTGTAACAATTAAATACCCCTCCAGGTTGAATTAACAGTGCTAAAAAAGGGTGATAGTCCAACACCACTCTAATTTTATGCCCGTTACATGTAGCATGTATAAACAGTAAACGGTCGTAACTGGAGCTGATGTAAAACTATCCCCTGGGCAGTTTAAATAGCATCAAAGACAAAGAGGTCAGGTATAGACACCATTTCACATATTACTTGTCTGACAATAGATAATGAGATGTGTTTGATGGCTGTAGTGGGTGAGCCCATTGTGTTAACTTGCAAAGGTAGGATAAAGAAGTGGAACAACCCACAGGTTTCAAAGGGAGCTTAAAGAACCTAAAAAATGCCTAAGATTTCACTTTAACCTAAAAAAACCTTAATAAAGCCTAAAATTTGTATAAGAAACCATATAAATTAAAAGAAAACCTTAAAAGTCTTCAACTTGAATCAGCACTGAAAAGGTAAATTAAATTTTTAATATGAAAAATTCAGCACTGCACGATAATAAAAAAAACATAAACTGCACCAGAAATCAACTACAGCTGTCATACGCCCGATTCTGAGTTATCAGTAACTTGCACATCCAGTTTATTCTGGCTTGCAGTAATGGCAAGCAAGACATGTTTTCAAATGAGTTGGCTGTCCAAACCGCAGTACACTCCTTGGCTGGAAAAAGATGATGTGTTTTATGCTAGATGTAAATTGTGTAAAAAATTGTTCAGTATTATGAGATTGGGTGAAAGTGGCTTACGAATACACTCAAAAGGAATAAAACATCAAGCAAACGAGAAGAGCATATCCTCCACATTAGACTTGAAGAAAGTCTTGACTGTGAGTATAAATATACATTATCTGTCTGTCTATCTATCTCTCTGTCTGAATTATAGTGTACAAAATAATTTTGCAGAAATCACACTGAATTTGAAGCCGGTCAGACTATTTACTGGAACATAGGAAAATACTGGGAGGAAAAATAAAAACATGTTAAAGGGTTTATTTGTCCAAAATACTCACTATTTTAGTATTTTCTAGGATATATATTTATTTAATTACTCTTTAGTCTTGCATAATTTTGCTTTACAATCATTATTATTGAGACTGATGTGTTTATAAGGGTACTAAAAGGGAAACAGCTGTATCATAACTGTAACAGTAAGCTTACCTCCCGTAATTTCAAAGTTACAATTTATATGTAATTATTCAAGGTCTTTACCTTTTTTATTTATGGTTGGCTCCAGTTAAATTAATAATGATAAAATTAAATTAGAAAAGTAAATAGAATTTGCATTCAAACTCTTCTGACAGGCTACACACTGCAGTACACTGAATGCGCAGAAAGTACCAGCAGTATAAAAATTATAGCATGAAAAAGGCAGAATTAAATTACAATAAAATAATATTTAATATATACTTCATGATATATAAATGTAAAACTTCAGCTGTTTCTTTTCTTTTTCTAGCGTCAGCAGCCTGATTCAGGAAAAGTAGTGTTACCACAAAATCTGAATCCTGTTCAGTAATGTTAACTACCTCAGCATCTATGCAATATCACATAGCAAAAGAAAACACATTAAAAGCAGAAATTATTTGTACTATGCTTACAATAGATAAACACTGCAGCTTTTCATCAAATTCTAGAATAACCAAAGTATTCCAGTACATGTTCCCTGATAGTGGAGTAGCCAAAACCTTCAGTCTCTCAGAAAGGAAAACATCATATTTGGCTTCATTTGGATTGGCTCCATATTTTACATCTTTTCTGGAGGATCTGACAAAAAAGTTAAGAGTTTGTTTTGCTCTTTGATGAGAGCATGAATGATGTCCTTCAAACTAAACAAATGGATTTCCATGTTCGTTTTTGGGATCGGGGCATAGTCAAGACCAGGTTTTTAACACCAAACTTTCTTATTCATTGTACTGCCTCTGATATGGTCTCAGCGTTTGAATCTGTGACAGCAAACCTGAATTTTAACAATCTAATTCAGTTATGTGTGGATGGGCCAAATGTTAATTAGGCTTTTTATAAGAAGATTGATTCTGCTCTGGCCACTGAACATGGTGTCACATTGTTAAATGCAACAAGTTGTTCACTTCACAAGGTCCATGGTGCATGCAAGACAGCAATGGATGCTGTTAATTGGAAATTATATAAAATTCTGAGATCCCTTTCCCAGCTTTTTCACGACACACCAGCAAGAGAAGATTTTGTAAATGTTACTGGTACTTCCACCTTTCCTCTACAGTTCTGCAAACACAGGTGGTTAGAGAACACCATCGTTGCTCAGAGGGCTTTAAATCTGATGGAACCTTTAAGAAAATATGTCAGTGAGGTAATGAAATCAAGTGTTTCTGACCCAAAGTCCAAGTCCTTTAAGATTGTGAAAAAAGCCCTTTTGAAGGATGAATTTTTGGCACCTAAATTGGTACTCTTTATTTCACTTTCCAAGCATGTTGAGCCCTACCTTACAGAATAACCAAACTGATGCACCGATGCTACAATTTGCTCATCATGATCTGAATGCTATTGCCATAGGCCTCCTAAAGTGGTTTGTTAGCCCAGAAAAGACTGAGGAAATCAAAACAACAAAGACATGGTTACATTTCAAGTGATTGACCCATTAAATCACGTAACCAGACACAAGGTTGCTGTTGGCTTTGCAGCAGATTCTTTGATTTATGAACTAAAAATGGCAAAAAATGTGAGTGAGATACAATTCTTAGAATTTAAAGATGCATGCAAAAGTATTCTTGTTTGTTTTGCTGACAAATTCCTCACAAAATCACTTCACTATGGTTTAGTGAAAGACATGGCATGCCTTAACCCTGCTGCCATTTTAGAAAGTAAAGCACAAGCAGAGGCTAAATTGAAGAAAATCATGCACTCATTAGTCAGCAAGAGAAAGGTCAATATCAGTTGTGATGCTGTTATTAATGAGTTTTCCGCATTTGTTGACTCTGCTATTAGCAATGGATCACTTGGATCTTTTTCAAGAAAGAAAGAACGTATTGACACTTTTCTTTATGACGGGCTTGCTCATCAGCAGCAATATTCCAACCTTTGGCAAGTTGTGAAGACCTTGCTTCTCTTGTCACATGGGCAAGGCACTGTTGAGCGGGGAGTCTCAGTAAATAAAGAAGTGGAAGAGATAAATATAGCAGAAAGAACTTTGCCAAAAGGGTCATTATTGACGCAGTTAGAGCTGCTGGTGGAATCATCAAAGTTGAAATCATCACAAGGCTGCTTTATCAGTGCCAGCAGTGTATACAGCAGGTATGAAGCGTTTCTTCAAGAAGAAAAAAAAGGAGACTGAGACAACAAATAGGAAAAGCATTGGATGAGGAAATCATGGATTTGAAAATGAAAAAATCAGCACCAGCTTATGATACAGAAACAATGAACATTTTAGCTGATGACTATGCATTAAAAGCTGAACATCAGAGGAACCTTACTTTCATCAGCACATCAAACAGCTTAAGGACTTCTATGGAGAAAAAAAAACTGGAAGAACAGTTGGAGCTGGACAAGCAGATCGATGATAAACTAGAAGCACTGAAATATGTCTGAATGTTGCGTGACACTTTGTGCAAGGTATATTGCTCTGCTTTTATGTGTATATATATATATATATATATATATATATATATATATATATATATATATATGATTTAACCTTTCAATGCTTTGTTCATTAAGTTCATTTAGATCTTACCTTACTAAGGATGTGGAACAGAAGTTCAAGTCATATTATCAAAAATAATGTAAAATTGATGAGTATGCTATTATTTGTGTGCATGAAAGTCTGAACACTGAAATTCTTTAAACCTAAAAAAAAGTTCACAAAGGCCTTAAAAAAAACCTTAAAAAAGGCCAAAAATCTTTAGATCAGAAAGTGCTACTAACCCTGAACCCATCATAAGTAAATCAAAGAGATTTTAGATTTATGTACATTGAATGAAAATGTTTAAGCCATATGTATTATATACTTGACAAGTTTGGGAACAGCAACATTTCTTTGAAGTTGGATTTTACTGCACATATAACATGCAAAGCATTATCAATTCCTTTGTCAGAATAGCATTCAAGTGTAATTTATTTTTGAAGATGATTCAGGAAGCAATTAGCTTACAACAAAGCCCAACAAAAATAAATTTAAGAACTCTTGGTTGATGGAGTTTTAATCTGTGAAGCATGCTAGTGATACTAATGACACTTGCATTACCTTCAAACCCCTTTGAACCCTATTGAATTTATATTTGAAATGCAGCTATTGCAGTGTTGTGTTAAAGGTAAATTTTGGCCATGTGGAGATTGGAGTCCAGGCTTGTGGAATTTCAGTCAGGGCTTGTGAGTTTATTTAAGTCACCAGCCCAGGACCTGTGTCTAAAACAAATTTGTTTGAGCACTTATTAATATGCATTCAAACTGGCTAACTTCTGGAAAATCCCAGTTCTAAGTATAAAGTGCTCAATAATACTTGCTTACAGAAAGGAAACTAGAACATTTCTTTTCCTTTTTCATTTACCGTTAAACTGATGTTTTCTGTAGCTGCTCACAGAAGGGAGGGGGGTCCTGCAATCGGTGTCTAGATGCAACAATGCATTAGTACAAGGAGTCAAATAAAGTCAACAACTTTCTTACCTAAATGAACAAAAGTAACTGAATACTGATAAAAACTGGAATGTCCAAATGATGGTGAATGAATGTAGCACCTTGAGGAATTTTGAAGTGTGTATTATTACACAATCCAACAGATAGGGCATTGATAGATATATGAATGTTTGTTTACATGCACTGCCAAAATTAACCTAGTCAATTCCTACTTTCATTTATAAGCTTTGTAAACTACAAACAGCTATGTTAATTAATCAAAAGAAATGTATATCATACAAACTTTCTATGATTAAAACTGAAGAATATAATCATAATTTTTTAATTTGCAGTTATCTTCAAATTAATGGTGTTAAACTGAAAAAAGCAATGACAATAAATTGGGAAAGACTGATAATGTTCAGTTTGATAGATCATTTACTGCACTAACCTTAGCTTATTTAAATACAATATACATATGTATGCTGTAAAATACACATCTCAATTTTAGACTCCTGTTGATCAAATATTCCTCACACTTTATGCTAATTCACTTAGCATACCACTCTTAGTGTATCAGCATTGATTCTGTCACTGAGTCCAATCTTTTGTTTTTAAACAACAAAATACATGTGATTTGTTAGCGAGAGCCTGTTAACTAAGACTTAAAGTAATGGCCCAAGTATAACTGACTGAGAGACAGAAGAGTAATTTCCTGATAATTTCAGTACATAGTACCAACTTCAGCTTTACTTTAAATTTCACAAAATGACTAGCTGTAAGAATTTTTTTTTAAAAAATACCTGAGAAACTTATTGTGCCAAAACCAAATTTTGTCAATTTCTTAAGTAACAGTATCAGAAAGAATATTTTGTATTTGTGGAGCACATACTTTTGTTTTATAAATTATCTTACGTAATAGTGTCTTTGTTTTGTTGAATGAATATTTTCAATTTTTCTAGTGGCTGTAGTCAGTTCAACTCAAATTAACTGTTTCATGCTTGGTTTGTCTGACAATACACAAAGTTTGTGTCCATATCTATTATCTATCTCTGTTCATGTACATCTTGTCTTCCATTCAGGTTTCCCCTGCTTGCTAATTTATGCATGACTTTTATCAACCAAGATATATTTATGAATTAAAAAAGGACCTGAAAAACTGATTTGGACATTCAGCTAGTTGTGTCAAATTTATTTATTTATTTACTTGATGCAACATGCTTTCAAAAGTACTGCAGTATAACACAAGGAATTCTAGAGAATTGTCTCCTTGTGTTATACTGCAGTACTTGTCTCCTGAAAATCCCTCATCCTGACATGTATAAAGACTGGGTAATATGGTCCAATGTAACAGAGGATTAATTCGAGGAATTATATTAAAGGACCTGGATCAAAATCAAATTCTGTTAATTGTAGTCTTCGACATGTACTTCACAAAAAGTATCGTAACTTGCCACATATACTTAGGTTTAAACTAGCATGGTGCCAATCCACATAATGATCTCACCTGAAACTAAGTAACAAATCAAACTAAAGTAAAAGTCATGATAATTCTATTTGGATGCCCTTTCAGTTTTCTTAAAATGTACTGTTAAAAAATGGACAAGCGTAACTACAGACCTTAAATGCAGCAACTTTAATTCTGTCATGTAAAGAAATTCAAATATGTACAAACAACCTAAACAAAAACAGTTGGTGAAAGTAATGCCCTGTAGACAACTGCTTACAAATGGACATCATTCTCTGCAGGTTGTGGTCGATATGACTGGTATACTGTTATCATTTTATTTAGAGTTTATCAAATGAAAAGTGTAACAAGTAATAGTCATACCTATGATGACATGCAGAAGTGCTATCAATTTGTAAGTTTTTTTTTGTTTTGGTAAAGTTTACTGTCTACTAAACTATATGTCCCAAATGTAAACTCTGCTGAACCAAAAGATGAGTCATGTATGTTGTTAGTGTCAGTAATTTATATTATTCTAATTTGGTGAGTATATTTTTTAAACAACTGAGAATATGTCCAAGCATTATCATAACAATTCAACAATTAGAAGGAATGTAACAGTTTCAGGGACTGAATGCCCTGGTCACCCTCTGAACAACACAAGCCTGCTGCCTGCCCTACTGTAAGCAGTAAAACAAGGGACATAATTCAGACTGTCAGAAACATCCAAAATTCTACAACAGCATTTTGTACTGCAAAGACCTTCATCAAAATACTGTGAATTCATTTAGTGCTGTTGGCAAAAAAATTCAGTTTTGCAAATAGTACATTTTCACTGGTACTTATATTTATGGACTAGTGAAAGAGCTCTACTTTTTCAACAGGGATCATTGTTCACTGGGGCTTTAAATCTATGGTTTGTACAGATAAAAGCTAATCCACTGAGCTAGGTTCTTACTGGAATAAATAATTTCGTTCCCACATTTATAAGTTCATCTGAATCTCCCTTTTTTTTGCCTGATTCAAATGCATTCTAAAGTCTGGGATTCAAGGCAAGCTAAAGCAGACAATATAGCACCTCTCTTATTCTCAATGCTTCAAAAAAGGAATAATCTTCTGATAATCCAGGAAATTCAATCTTCAAGCTTGGAACTAACCTCAAGACACCAGCTTGATCAATGGTACAAACATGTAAGGTAAAGGTTAGTGCTCCATCTAGATAGAAATAGAAGTGTAGCCCACCTTCTGCCCCTAATTCTCTTACATCATCGGCCTGCGCCAGGTTACTTAAGCATTTCATGCAAATTGCCCCCTTTTGTCCATTCCACTGTGCACAACTTGTATCAGGAGCACTAAAGGTTAAGCGGAATATAGTATTGAAACTAGTTGTGTTTGTTTGTTTATATGCCACAACATTTTGCCTAGGTTTCATTTCATAACAAACAAAAACTTTCCATTTCTACCATCCCTGATTGCTGATTGCAGCAAGGCAGGCAAAAGTTTTGACACAGCATTCTGATATGTTAAGCACAGTGGGCTCTGTGCTATGTGAAGAATGGCTCCTCCCATCAGGTGGGGCTTGTGGCACTATCCTTTCTCTTGTCAATTTCCTCTTGAATTCTCTGCTCAAGAGCCTTAACAAGTGCTTGTGCCAGCTGACACTGATGTCCAAGTCTCTGTGCCACAATTTCACTCCTATCGTTCTGGAAAAAAGAATTATTAAATTTTCTTTACTAATGATCAAAGAAAATGAAGCACATGCCAAAGCCAACTTTAACTAAAAACAAAAGACCAAGAAACTTTTGAGATTTCTTACCTAATTGATGATATTAGTTTAAACGCCAAATGTATTACCTGTTTGCTGAGTGCATGTTCAAATAATATATGCCAAGGTACTTTGATAACTAAAGACTTCGAAATGAAAATGACAAAATTCAAAATTCCATTAATGGGTAGCTACTCCACATTACAGGTACCTTCCCTGTGTCCCAAGTATATTTTACTAGAATAGCCCTGATTAAGAGCACAGCAGAAAGGCCCTAATGTCAGAAAAATCCACATCAAATCTGGTAAAAGCTTATCCTATGTTTTAGCTTTAATTTTGAAGTGTAGTTTAAAGCCTTATGTATTTTCACTACTCAATCAATAATTTACTCTTGGCTAAATGTCATTTATATGGGAGGGGGTAACAGTTCCTCTTCTTAATTAGCAATGGTGACCAAATATGACGATGAATGGGCATCTTTTGTAAACTTAATATAAAATATCTCCGAGTTAAATTATTATCTAAATTAATTAAATATACAGTCAAACATATCCTAACAGTCATCCAAGTTCAGCAATCACCTGGTCACATGGCCATTCTGATTTTCCCCCAGCAAATTTCCAATATAAATGTCATGTAATCAGCAGTCACCTGTCATCCACAATCAATGGACAAGTGTCTCTTAACCAAGCAATGGTTTCGCTCTGCCTTCTGTGATCACTAGAGCATATCAGCAGTGACTGGTCCAAGTAGGCAAATTAAACTTCTTTTATTTTATGAGCAAAGCATCAATGTTTAAACATTTTATATTTCAACTGTAGTCACCATCATCTAGTGAAAATCAAAAGTTTCTTACAAAGCCAGACTCATCAAGCAGAGCATATGTCAACGTGGTAGTCACATGATGCAACAAAACCATCTTGACAAATGCTCTATTCTTGATCAATCTGACTTTCTCAGCGTTGCTGCAACTGCGACACTATATGGTCATTGTTCTCCAAAAAATATTTTGAGAATTAAAGTGCCTTTCGTTCTTTTACATTGAAAAGGGGGTTGATTGTTGATATCATGTGACTATTGGATGTCACTGACATGTAGGCTGCAAGATTTATGCAGTCATTTCACTAGAAATGTAAACAGTGATTACTAGGTAAAATTTCATCAATGCTGTAGTTTCATCTGGACTGTCAGCAGAATAAATACATAACAATAATAATGGTTGCAATTTCTCATAAAATAAATCATTTTGTTATCGGGTTTTTTCTGATCATGTTCTACAAGCTTACCCAAGTTTCATTCTTTAGTCTAAAACAACTCTAACATTACAGAGTGAAATGGAAAATGTGATAGATAACTTTAAATGCCAAGTGAACCTGACCCTGAAGACATGATCCCCAGTTTTGTTCATAACACCATTTCTAATAATGATGTACAAATAAACCAATATTCATCCCTTAATCTTAAATGGCTTGAAAGTTGTAGAGCAGAAAGGAAAGTGTGAGGGAAAAGGTATAATACTGACTTGTGACAGTGACCTTTAAGACAGAACTCAAAATGTGAAACTTGACCTTGCTTCTGATGATAATAATGTATCAGTATACAAACTTTCATCCTTTAATCTCAAATGTCATGAAATTCAATACAGAAAGTTGGACAGAAAACTGAAAATACTGAGCAACGATCATGACCTTAAATATAGGATCCCCAACCAGACAAATGCATACTAATGATAGAAGACTATACCATGTTTCATCCCTTATTCTCAAATAGTTTTAAAGTTGTTGAGCAGAAACAAAAGTGTACTGGACAGATAGAAAGGTTAATACTTTGTTACCCACTTTTTTGCAAAAAGGTGGCAAACAATAATCACACCAGTTTCAAGTTAGACACTAGAATAGCAGCAATGAGATCTCATTTATAAAACACCAATCAAAACTCTCATTTATAAAACACCAATCAAAACAATATCAAATATAAAATGTTAATCTAAATAGCACAATAAGGATAGGAATGTATCATTATAAATACAGACAAAGAGCAGACTGATAATTAGATATTTGCAAAGTATTTACTCTAAATATCTACCTGATAGACCTGTTCCTTGTGAATATTTCCATCCTGGTCTTCAAACTCCAAACTAAATAAACAAACCTTTTCCGCATTTTCTGCAATCAAACAGCAAATACATTAATTGAACTGCTGACTAAGATTAAACCATACTGACCACTTACCAGGGTAGAAATAGATCTCTCTACTCTATGAACATTTTCTTTCCAATCTAGATATTCTTACAAACTAATACAATAGTTTCTGAAGTATTTCCACTTTTTGTTACAATAAAACCTGATTCAAGTCACCTCTGCTATGAGAGACCACCTGTCATTCCATCTCTAATGGAAACTGTCATGAACATACATAATCAGGTCAAAGGTTCATGTTGTTTCTTTATCTGCTGTGATCTCAGTAGCTTTCACTGTAACGCAATGAGTACATTGTTACCTATAATATGGAAGCAATATGCAATGACGGAGCTGAATGGGGTCTCTGTCTCATAGTAAGTTACCCATTACTATTATTTTCCTGATCAGTTAGATTTGTAGTCACTAAACAGATTCCTTTTGTTTGTTGCTTTATTGATATTACAGTTGTTAAAACCCAGTCACCAAGCTGAAAGAGCCACAAGCAGAAATTTCACCTGTTCACAGTAAAGTTGGTACCACGTGACCTCCTACTTATCATGATAGGCTAATGGGTGAAACCAATCCTTTGACTTCTGTCTCTAAATAAATGTACTCTATTTCTGGTTAAGTTTATTCTGCAATTTGATTTAACAGATAAATATATATTCCATATTTTTTCTACAATCCGATCAAACCCACTACACTCATTATTAACAACTGATTATATTAATATCATCATGAATATAAATGTGACTTATATGTGTACATGTATTTATAATCATTTTGTAATGAATGTATGTAATAATATAACATGAACTATAACTTAAATCAAACACATGTACTGTAGTTGTGGGAACATTTATAAAATTCTAAGTAAAAAATCTTTTTCATTTTACTGAACAACATGTACACACACAAAAAATTGATAAATTTAAACCTGTATGTTTGACCATCTTGCACTACATTAAATGAAGCATGCACTGTCTAATGCACACAGATGAAGACACAGGTACATATGTTAATTATGCTTGATCAAAATTTTTAAAATAAGTCACCTTATTATTCAAAAGAAAAAGAAGCTCCACGAAATCAAATGCATTTGCATCAGGGTCTAAAAATCTGTTGCTGGTCCTTTGTATAGCCTCTTGTCAATGTGTGTTTTATCATTTACGATCATCGATCAGCTCTAATTTCATTTTCTTCTTCTTCTTCAACATTCTCATTTTCGTCACTACCGCTGTTATTTTCAGTAGCTTTTTCGATGTCACTAACAATCTCGTCTGATTAAAATCCAGAAAATTCTCCATCAGAATCGTCAAGTAAAAGTCTGCTCCTAGAGACTGATTCTCATCAATTTGCATCAATTAAAAATGGAAATATTTTCACTAAATCAACTGATATCGAAGTGAAATTTTTTTTCCCTCTGGTCTCACTGGATAGTTTCATATTTTGACACCCCCCTAATTTTTAAGGTAGAAGGCATGAACCTAATTATCACAAGCCTAGCATTTATAAATCCACACATAAGCTAAATCTATAATGTGGTTCAGATTTACTTTGAGTTAGGCTTGGAAATAGGTTGGCTTGTTGGTGACTGCCTGTCACAGTTAGATTTGCATTGGAGATCAAATGCGTTAACTTGGGCTGCAAATGAGCTGTCGACTTGGCTTACGTATTTATGTGTGTCTGCTACAGAGGTAAATATCTAAAAATCTAGATGGTTGAGGGGTGATGAAATGTATGCTACTTTGTTATAGTACTAGTGAACTTTATTCATGCATAAGGTATATACTGATTCTTTTAGCTGCCTTGTCACAGAAAAATATTCAAAATAGCTATTTCTTGTCAAAAATGAATGTAAAATTTAGGGGTTGGTGGCAGTGTTGGATCAGTATAAAAACCACCAGTTGCATCAGGAATTAACCTGATTACTGCAGTCAAAATCTCACATGTATGCTTTCTACAAAAATCACTAGTTTCTTTTTTTTTGTATCTTCAGTGTAAAATTATTCTCATTTTTCTGTAATTGGTCATCGTCGGATGAAAATTCACCAGATAAACTGTCCAGTGAGACCTCTGTTCAGCAATGTGCACTCTATCTGTATAAGCTAAAATTTGATTGGGTAATCTGCCTGCATTAGTAGGAAATGGCTTTAAATCAACCAATGGTTTGCGCCGAGTTAACTCGTCGTGCGGGAGAAAAGCCTTGCTAAATGCTGCCTCTTAAACTCGGCGCTCAGGATACAAGCTATGCAAACTAAACCACTTTAGCGAGGCACGCAGGAGATCAGGGAAGTATACTCGTTGCCAGGGGTTAATGTGTTAATCAAATTATCCCTATTATTTGACATCAACCCCCAATACTAAAAAATAATTACTTTCATGTCTGTCTGGACAATTTGTATACTACTGAAAATGATCTATTTTCCCAACAGCTGTCCAGATAATTAATATCTGTATTGATGGGCCAGGCAAGTACAAATATCTAGTAAGTAGCAGGTTCCATTATATCCTTGCTTGTCAATAAAAAACACTTGCATAATGTTTCAATCTTCATTTATAAATATAGAATTCTAGTTGCATTTCTGTTGTTTGTTTTTCTTTTTGTTTGTACAACTATGACAGGCCCTTCATCATGTACATTTACTGCCACTGGTGATAAGTCTGGGTAGAAATCTGGTCTACCAACATAATCCAGTTCTAACATATTGTTTCATAACGTCATAGAGAAAAAAGTTCTAGAATTTAAATTTGCAATAGCGTTATTAGAACTCCATTAGTTTTAATTATTTATTCATTCATTTAGTGTCATTCATTATTCATTCATTAGAATGAATACCAAACTAACTACATCCAGATGTTGACTGCTTTATCAAAACAAATTGAGAATCGGACTAATGCAGTCATTTTGGTATTTCTTGTATTAAAATCATGCTCTCAGAGCCATATAAAAAAAGGACTTCAGTAACTCAGATAAATCACACCTTGGCAAGTACCGTTATGCACAACGATGAGTTTAGTTTACCTGATGATGTGCCCTTATGTGGCGGGAAGTAAAGGGACACATCAGGCTTACGCAGACGAGGTGCTGCAAATGATCTCTTTCCTTTCTCACTGGACTTAGATGCCTTAACCTCTTTGTCATAGTTGTCCCTGCAAAATAAAGGCAGAATTCCATAAGAAGTTGAAAAATGTGACACCCAACGACACATGTTAATCTGCAACCATTGCATGAATAAAGGATGTAAACTTTATGCCATTGTTATTAAAAAAAATTATTTCCTCATGGGCTGTCATTTAGTACATATGCCAACCTGCTAATGCTGACAAGTCCGTCTCAGTAAGGTAGTTGATATTTTTCCTAAAGATTGATCAGTTTTCAGTAAGTTGTAACAAAACAACAATAACTGCTATTGTAAAGCTGGAAAACGTGATTAAAAGTTTGACGCATCGACGATGAACATTATGTTAAACTGAAAAGTTTGTAAAGTATGCATATACTTTATTTACCACTAGTACAGTTGCACAAACTCTAGTTCCAAACCCTATGCAGCTCACTGGCTTGTTGCTATCTCTCAACTTGACATAATTCTTGTAAATTCTTTTCCATTTCATGTGACGACGGCAATCATATCTCCCGCCATAAGACATACTCAAATTGGCATGTGATGTCTAATAAACATAATTGTGTCCTTCCAAACTTTTATTCACAATAATCTGAATACTCCTTTTTCTTCTTCTGTGTTGATTATTAACACTTTTCAAGAAGTTTATTTTCCCTTTCATCTAAAACATGCATTGCTTTCTGGACACCATTTTTAAAAATTCTATAATCAACAGTTTGATCATGCAGACACTTCGCATGAACAAAAGGTGCAGTTTAAACTGTCTGGGGTGCTCTTGTAAGGTTAGTCTGGTTCCCTGACTACTTTCACTAATTCTAAGGAGAAACCCAGATCCAAATAAAACAAGGATGAACCAATCATCCAGACTTTTCAACAACGATCATTTTTCCATAGTTTTTGCTAGGATGCAGTAAGTCCATATTTTACGGATAATTTTTGTAAGACTTACACTGAAATCATAAGAGCTGGCAGGTCTGCATATGCACAGAGGGGAGTATAAGACTAAGTAGTACGTATGCACATAATAACACAAACTATATTATAGTTACTACATGTAAAACCTATTTACCTTAGCCAACAACAAACAACATGTATTATTCACACACCTTCACGTTTATTTGTACCCCACCCCCTACAGTTTTTAAATATGGAAAGCATCAAGGATATAAAAATGCATAAAACTAAGTCATTTCATTCATAAATTTATAATTTCTAACCTTATTGTCCCATGGGACCCCTAATACTGTCAGTTTGTTGGCATTTTCAAAGCAGATGGAAGCTCTTAATGTAAACTGTCCTTTTCTAGTTTCCAGAACAGTCTATTGCAGTCAAAACTGTGTCACCTGCATTCAATATTTGCAATGTCTAGTTTTAAAACTTCTAAAAAATATTTGAACAAATACAAAGAAAGAACACTTGTACACATTTTTTCAAAGAGATTTAAATCCAAAATTTAAGGAATGATTAAGATTATCAAAGATCACATCTGTTACTTGAAAACAATGACCCGCCCATGCATTTATCACAACCATGTTATTAAAGAAACTCCTGTCTGATTCAAACACCAACAAACTATAAAGTTGGGGAGGGTTACTAAGCAAAAGTATACGTATGCATGGGGGAGTGGGGTACAAAAAGTACACACTTCTACAGAAAGGAAGGGGGGTTAAAAAAATGCACACATATGCTTTTACAATTAATATCACTATTATTCATTGTGGAAGTCATTCTGTTTTTAATTGATAGCCGAATTAAAATATCTCAAATATTCACATCACTTTTCATTACTTCATATAGTTAAATATTATACACATTATTACTCTTAAAAGTATGTGTCAGCTACTCAAGATATAAATATATTCTATACTCATTGGATCAAATAAATACTTCCCACCACTTCTCCATTTAGTACTTGTACTTTTAAAATGAACAAAATGGTACATGAACTAAAGACATATTACATATAATATAAACTCAGAGGGTGATGCTAAAAAATGAAACAATATGACATCTATGTCACCAACAAGGCTTAATATAGTTCATCTGCATGTGTGCGTTTGTCCATCAGCTTTAGTTCTCTAATGTCAAGCGGTGTGTCCAGAGATGACTAGTGAAGCCAATCTGGGCATGGAAGTCTCTCCCGCATGTAAAGCATACAAGGGTTGGTACTGAAGTAAAAGTGTTGACAACTCTTGCCATTCAAGTGGCACATTTTCTCTGTGCCTCAGCAATTCTCCACTGTTCTGCTGTGTGGGTGCCAGGAGGGATGGTCTTGTGCAAAGGTCTCATATGAGGCATTGTTGATATGCAGGTTTTTTAAGGACACGTTCATTGAGTCCTTGAAATACTTCTTTTGCCCTCCAACAGTGTGCTTTCCCTCAGAGTTCACCATAGAGCAGCTGTTTTAGAATCTGTTCCTTGGGCATGTGAATGACATGTCCTCCCCATCTAACCTGGACCCTCTATAGCAACATGAAGAGGGATGGGATTCCATCCCTCATGAGAACATCTGTGTCAGGAATTTTGTCTTGACAACTGATCCTCAAAATCCTGCAGAGACAGCTCATGTGGAATTGATTAAGTTGTCTGGAATGACTGTGATAGACAGTCCATGTCTCACTGGCATACAGGAGGGTGGTAAGCAGAGCAGCAAGGTACACTTTCAGCTTGGTGGTAAAGCTGATTCCTCTGCAGTCCCATACAATTCCACAGTCCCCCATCTAGCGAGGACTATATCACTAGGAATTCCACATGTTACTCTTTAGGTGATGCTGCCTTCCACACAAGTTAGCAATTTATTAAAAAGGTCAGTAACTGATGGATACATTCTGTTTTGACAGGAATTAGTACCAAAATGGTGAGCATTTTGAAAGATTTAATGCCATGGGTAAAAGATGATGGATTTTACTTATCATCCACATGCAATAGACAGTCAAAATAAATTTAATAATCACTAGCAAGTGACCGAGAGTCTGAATTAATTAGAGGCTAAAAGCTTCATTCAGAATTTTGTCCTGGGCAGTTGGTCTCTGCTACCAGTAATGTCAGAAAAAAATGGGGCAATCTACTTGATGGTCAAAGCAAAATATAGCTTGTTTGGTTGCGGGGTGGGGGGGCCTTATTTTAATGACGTAAATGCTTACCTGCTGCAATTACAATGTTGGCACTTTTCCATGAGGAAAATCCCCTGACCAAACGACAAGAATCTGTCGTCCCATTTTAGGCATGTGTTACATACTGGGGAAATTTTGTGAAATACTTTGACCCGAGAATGAATTATTAAATTCTACAAAATGACACCTTAGTTGAAATAGTCAGTATTGAACGCCTACATGATCTGTATGAGTTTGTGCATTAAAAGGGAAATGGGTGTTTTTAATAGTTTCCCTTTTTACTGGCTAAGATCCTGTTGTTTTTAGCAACTGGGGACAATGCATAAGATGCTTGCAATCAATAATTAGATTTTCTCAAAATGGAAACATAATTACCTCTGCATTCCTATGTAAAAAGCCAGCATTAGTACACCTGAATGAATTCATCATTTAAAGGTCAACTGTCTACATTTAGCGTATATGACATTTGTACAACAAATCTGGCAGAAAATAAGCAAGACCATTTTTCAAAATGCAGTAAAACTAAATAAATAAATATCTACAGTCACCTATGACTACTTTTAAAATACTATGGAGATCATTTTATAAAAATAATGCTACAATGTATGAGAATTTTTGCTGAAAACCCCCGACTTATGTCTTTTTTTTTATAGATCACTCATGCTAGCAAGAACAGTGACTCTTAGGTATGTAAAAAAATTAAAGAATGGAAAATTTCAGTTCAAAAACACACAAAAACTTCATTTTATGACAAAGCATACATTTATACCAAGGAATATGATTATACAAACATGTTTTCATTCATTATACTAAATGTATTACAAATTTTGGTGTAATTTTTGGTGTCAAATGTATTTTTGAGGCTAGACTCATACTTGTATTTACAAATGATGGGTGATATCTTGAGGCATTGTTTCAGTCTAATTTAGATTTGTTTATAACTTGATCAAACAATGACAAGAATTGGGCATTCGCGAGTTAATGTAACACTACTTTTCCCTTTAGACTCGATTATTGTTTGTTTATGCATTACTGCATTGGACATTTTATATCAATGCACCAGTAATTACGTTTTTATTTTGGTCTGAAATTGTAAATACCATTAAAATGTGATCCCAGTATCACAACACAATGAACAGCAAAATGGTTTGATTCAATGCTCTCAATTAGGCTTCTGAACGTATTTATATAATGGTGCTACCATATGTACATTATAGGTTTAAACATGTGCTGAATGAAGTACACTCTGATGAATTAAGTACATCCCTTGGAGTCAAATCATGGGCACCACTGTACTAAGCTTGAATGAAAATACGATAATGAAGTTTCAGAAATAATGCTTATAAAATTATGCTAATGCCATAAAAGCCGAGAGCTGTAGTTTGCTTTGATGTAAGCAACCTTACACCATACCTGTCAACTCTCACGTCGGGAGAAAAAATATCCTGATTCTTAGGGTTGTTCCGCACCAACCTCCTGATATCATAATAACTCCTGATTATTACGTCTTTGATTTTCATTTATCCTTAAAAAGAAAAGTCCTATATTAATATATATATATATCATAGGCAATCCATGGAAGCCATTTTCCCTTGTATCACCTGTGAAAAATTATTACTTTACAAGAAAGAATTTGCTTTTTCAATAAATGGAATGTTAAGTTTGAACATTATTCACATAAATTTATGATTTTTTTTATACCTCTACAGGAACACAAATGTCAGAAAATAAACCAGAACCAAAAACAAACCACAACAATAAAATTGTCGACAATTAATTTCAATCCCAAGAATGATCACTATGAATGCTGTAGCTCCATATGCTATAGTGCCATTTCCACCAAAGAAACTTAAACGAGTGAACACCTGTCATTTTTATACCGTATATACAAATGTTAATTACTATCATTAAATTAAAAGGAATGAATGAAAATACATAACTCGCAGCATGTGTCCTAAAAAACTAATTCAGAATACATGTGTTTTATAGTAAACAATACTAAATGCCTTATGAGTTCACAATAAGGAAATAAGGTCGGATATACAAGGGGAAAATAGTTGCCACATGCACAGTACCATGAGGCTGCCTATTTAGGCACCTTTAGCTTTCTTGCTTGTTATTTGAGATTAACCTTTAGCTATTGTGCAGTCTGGCCACAGCTGACCAGAATTTGAAAATATGACATGTCCTGGGGGAAATTAAGGGACATAAAAGGGACAAACAGTGCATACTTTGCGAATTTCACACATAGTGGAAATGCTAAGAAAAACCTCACGATTTTAGATCCCAATCTCCCTATTTTTTTTTTCAGCCTCCCTATTTGGATTTGGAAATGTTTACAGGTGTGCCTTACATTCTGTTTTACGAAACTACAGTAATTGTGCTAATATTATGGAATGAAAGGCAATTGCACATCAATGTACTAGCACAGTTGCTGGTCAAAATTCCCTCTTAACACAAGCCAGTTTCAGAGTTTTAATGATTAACTGGCCTGTATTGCTGATGAAAAATGAAAGATAAATCATGCCAACTATCAACAAAGTTGATGCCAAAAAATCAAGCTTTCCATTGTGTGCAAAGTTAAGATGTTGTTCAGCCAAAACACAAAACTAAAGCAGATTGATGATGATTTTAGTTGATTATAATGAGAATTTTAGCCTATATTATTACCACTCATGAACATGTACATTATACTGGTTATGTGTCTTGTACAATTAAACGTGTGTACCTTTTCATAAATATTACCTCAGTTTGTAGGATCGATTGTATCATTGAAAATGAATAATTTCTGAGTGAGTGATTCAACGTAAATGAAACTGCTGTTACGGACTAGCTGAAATGTTATCTGGAATAATGCAATTTCGTCGAAACAATGAATAAAACAAAATCTGCATCTAATATGTTTGGTGATTCTATGCACGCTTTGCACTGTGTAAGTAATGTACATTATAGTTCAGCCTGGTCTCCCAGGCAAACCCAACCGGCCCACGAATTATCAAGTCTGCATTTACCTTTATTTAATTTCATGTTGGAGAAATGAGAAAATATGCACATGCAAAATAATATCAAAATCAATCATAGTACTTTATAACAGTTAAATAAGTGTCAGAACACCAAAAATGATTTTTTACATCCACATGTCTTAGGACACATAAAATTATTTTTTTGTGTCCCAAGATTTACAGCCATTACAGCAGTCAAGAAAAAGACTTAAAAACTGTCAAGTTTACACATGGGCCCATGGATAAACTGACCCCGCCACTTCTTCCACGGCTTTATATTTTCCTAAATTATTTGGCTTGTACACTAGTATATAAGGTAAAATGTAAATATTTGAAGAAATGAAAACTGATGGCATTTATTGTGAATATCAATCTATTCTGAATATTGGCATTATAAAGAACAAACAATCGATCTGTGTCGTATCACTATATTTATAATTTTTAAAAAAAATCATAAATATTTCATGAGAACTCAGTGCCAGTTCCTTCTCTTGCACTCTCTGATTTCACAACCTTATACTAATTCATGAAATGTTTAAAAATGGTCATAATTATGAAGAAAATATAAGAAAAATTGACATGCAAAATTTAATGTTGCAACATACACAATTTACATCATAGAAATGCTAATTGACTGTAATAATAAATTAGTGGAAAACCTGTACAGTATGAAAAAGTGAATTATTAATTTTTCAAGAATTTTTTTACATGTGACTGATATCCATTGTAGAATTGTGGAAGTATTCAATGTAAGTTATTTTTTGTTTATTTTTTTGTCATAAATTTTAAAGATATGAAAATTTATCAAACCTATCTTTTCATATATGATCTCAAAAGTGGCAATTGTTGTTTACTAAACTGTGTTGTCAGATCAACATATATATGCACAAGAAAAATGTAATGAATTGATTATGCACTATGTTAAGAGTAAGCTATAATTTCAATTCGTGCATGAATTGTCATTATGGCATTTCATGCAAAAATGATTGGGGGTGGGATGCTTCAAAAAAGCACAAAAAGCTTAACAAGTACCCAAAACAATGAAAAAGTAAATTTAATTATTAAATCTGAATATTCACATAAAATTTCTATATAACCATATGTAAGAAATATGCAAATTTCACCCTGAAATAAACATGAGGTCAAGAATTTGCAAAAAGTGACATAAAGACCAATATTAAAATGGTGGATAGTGCATTTGTTTGAATGCATGCTGTGAATGTTTTTAAAAAGATATCATAAAGTTTTGACTTCTGCACACATAAAAATGCATAAAACATTAAAGTGAAACAGTAAGATGTAATTTCAACATGACTCAAGAATATAGTATTTCATATAAACATGATGAGGGGGGATACTTGATAATTCTTAAAGTCAATTCTTAAAGCTGAATGTTCACCCAACATTTCTAAATAACCATATGTAAGAAATATGCAAATTTCAGCTTGAAATAACATGATGTAAAGATTCTGCAAAAAGTGACCAAGACCAATATTAAAAATGGTGGATGGTGCATGTGTTTAAATGCTTCTTGTGAAATTATCTGAAAAGATATCATGAAGATGAGTTAATTTTTAAATTCAGCAAACTTGAAATATGTAAAGAAACATTCCATTTTTTTTTTAATTCTAAAATTCTAAAATTATCCCGTTACTATATTTATCCCAAGTTCCATGGTTGTCTGTGTCACAGGTGCTCAATGCAAACATAAGGTTGAAAAAAGGCAATAACCTAAAAGAAAAACATTACAGTGAGCGACTAAATTACCTCAGGATTCATAAAGTTGAATTGAGCTAATCGTAAGTAGGAGCTTTATTTTGCATCTACCACTGTTCTCAGATTTATTTAGGAATGTACATACAGTCACAAACACCATATCTCTCAGCAAATAGAGCACATTGCATATAAGCATAAGTTTGTCCCTGTGGGCTAAAGTCACAAACTTGGTAAGTTTCGGAGCCAGTAACTTCAGTTTAGTGCAGCACAGAAAACCAATGATAGCTTGATGAATAAAAAATATCTCAGGAGTGGAACAAGGTTTTTGGAAGTTACTTACATCGTCTCTTTACCAGCATGATTTACATGGTCTTTCGTAGTAACAGGTCATTGGTAATCTGTAAAGATTTTATCACTCTGTATAATTTTGTTCCCCTTCAGTAGCTATGCACAAGCAAGGAGGGGATAACTCTAATAGGCTTTTGAAAATTAACAATAGGCCAGGAGATTGGAACAGGTCTCTTTTTGTACCATATCCTGTGTTAAAGTGGTAACATCTTGCATGAAATTATTGGCATATATTTTAAGTTAAAACCCCAAATCTTGAGTATCAGGAATTATTTTAACACTTGTTTTATGGTGAATAAAGGCACTATGAAATATTTAGATAGCATTTTATCCTCTTATTCTCACAAATACACACTCTACACACATAGCTGCCAACCTTCCAGGCTCGCAATCAGTTAAAATAGGGATAAAAATGAGTGAATTTGGACATGAATTAGTGAAAAATACCATGACAATAACTCCATCCACCCTGACCATCAATACTACACTATATCAAGATCGCAATATAAAACTAAAACACTACATATATGCAGAAATATATCTCCATTTCTATTTATTATGGTACTCATAAACTTCACTTGTTCTTGTGGTTATTTATCAAGACATGATACTGTGGCAGACTTGAACTTTCTCAACTGCTTGATCATAAATTTGTTTTCAAAACAGTTCATTCTTCTTGCCTGCTGGCTGATCTTGGTGACTAAAATTGCTGACAAATTTTCTGCACCTATGGAGGCCCTAAAGTCTGTCTTATTTTTCCTAACTAGAGAAAATACTCTTTCACTGTCTCTGTTGCTGTGAGGAATGCACAGGAGCTGCAGCACTTTCGGTTCTTCCACAGGAAAATTTGGAAGCGTTCTTTGAGTCCGGGAACATTTGTTGGAACAAATGTTTAGCTTGGTCTCCAGCTGATAAAGGTAGATTGTGTTCAACAAGAAAACTCATAAATAATGCTTCAGCGTTGGTAGCATGCAGTCTTCCGTCGATGGCTTAAAATATTCCAGAGCTGAAATCTGCGAATTCTTAATTTTCCCAACTTATACGTGTTTTTTTTGCAACTGATGTACTTCCTCACATCATCTCTGCCACCATGCCTAATACTAAAATTTGTCACAGTGTGCAAAAATCATGATGTATATCAATGTTTAATGACAGAATGCACGGCCAATTTTTGGTATATTCCAAATTAAACTTCACTTTTTGAGCAAAACATTTTTTTTTTCCTTGGTGGTGAAGCCAATTTTAAGATCTTACATGTGATGCCAAACAGTAATTCAAATCAGTGTTGGTGACGCATGCACAGAGCAAAAGTCTGGTAAGGCCCAAGTTTCTCTCAAAAGCATTTGTAAAACTACTCTTATACATATAGATACATATAGATTTAAATAGGCTAAAATGCTTGCTACCAGGCTAACTGTACCAATCGGCTGTAGTTCTACTAATATCGTGACCAGCAGTACCGGACTGTTTCGGCAACTGCCAATATCACAACCAGCGCTTAACAGAAATCAGTTATTTTACTAAAGATCTAAAAATAATTGAGAATTGGATAATTCATGAATTTTTTGCTTGCATCGTGAATCTGTGAATCGCTGAAAAAGTCGTGAAATTCACACCAAAGTTGTGAGGGTTGGCAGCTATATACACATACATATTTAGAAAGTGCAATGATTTTACTATTTTTTAAAGGGGGCCCCGAGTGGCCGAGTGGTCTAAAGCGCTCTCCATTATGGATCACTGCCATCTCACCTCTGTCTGCGTGGGTTTGAGTCTAAGATTCGGCTAACGTGAGAACGCTCGCCAGTAGCTTCTCGTGGGTCGGTGGTTCTTCCCAGGTTCTTCCTCCACCATTAATACTGGCCACCATGCATAGCCTATCGTGTGCTGAAATATGGCGTTAAACCCCACAACAAAAACAACAACAACTATTTTTTAAAGATATTTTTGACAATTTTATCTGATGCACACTGAATGAAATTGAGTTTTGAATTAAGTGGGTCGGACATGTAATCCAAACTAGAAGATGCACTGTCGGCACGAAGGCTGAAGTAGATTTACTTACTGACATCATTCTCAAGGCTCAAAAATATGTTACACTGTAAATTTATATCAAAATTTTTACCAAAATCAGCATACCACATGCCAAATTCAGACCTTTTCAAATGCTAGAGGTACAATTTTTCACAGGAGTTATCACCAGCTTTTGAACTGGTTTGCTACTTTGACGATTTTCAGCTCCAACCTACATTGCTATAAATACGACTTAACCCTTGCCATCTTGATAAAGTCTCATTAAGCACAGTCTCAATCTTTTTACATATATCCATGAAACTGAAACAATAAATAGTAATGTGATGTTTGCATTTTTTATTCATGGGGATTGTGTTTATATTTTGGAGTAAATCAAAGTGATGTGAATCATAATGCACAATCATTGACAATTTTCTCCAATGAAAAATGAAAAATTTGAACACGTTTTAAATATCTTGTTTTATTTACATGTATAAATTCAATGATAATATAAATTTATTTAAAGGTATTATAAACATATACACATTTTTTTAACATTTCTACAAATTCCAGTTTGTTGAGAGAAAACTTTATCTCCAAAGGTCGGAAATTTTGACAACCGGTTAATTTTAGATTTCAATTTTTTAACTGCTCCTTAGGGTTTATGATAGCCTTACCATGTAAGACAGCACGTTTTTGTTTTAGTGCTATGTCTTACTACCCAACTAATGGCCTTGTATAGTGTGTTCTGATGTCGGTTGACATCGGAATGAGTAGTCAAAGTTTCAGGAATATCTCACACACTTGGCAGCCTATATCAACACTCTTCCATTAATTTATGTGTAATTAATATACTTACTTTGCTGTCTTTATCCTGGCGGAATGAAAATATCACACTAGCAAATGGATGCATTTTCATGTTCCGTTGACTACATTTGAATTTGTTGCAACGTGACGGTAGTCGAGGTATGCCGAAGTATCTTTAAGCAGGTTTGTTTGTGGGATATGTTTCTTGAATGAAATGAAACATTGCTTAAAGTTCTGATAGGAATAATATATTTTTATTCCTTTTGTTAAAGAATAATATTTGAGCTTAACCCAATTTCGGCATTCCCGGCTTTCATCGTTTTCCAGCCAACTGAAATGTAGGCCAACGAAACTTGAAAAAAGGTCCATTTCTTTTGTAAGACTGTGAATTTATTAAAGAAAAGACACCAGGATAAGTAAAGTCTGACAAAAATATTACAACTTTACTTTGTAGAAAATGGTCGTTATTGGTTGCCAGTTGTGTGTGATATTCCTGAAAATTTGACTTTTGTTACACTGCTAGTCGACATCAAAATACGCTACACAGCACCGTTAGTTAGGCTGTAAGACCCATCACACACACACCACCCCACTCCCGAACAAAAATATCGGGTGATATGTCTAACGTTGTAGAGCTAGGTTTGGGGGGGGGGGGGGAATATAAATATGTAATAATGAGACCATGATAAATCAAAAGAAGTTAAAGTTGCACCTTGAAAATGCGTTTTTCAAAATACCTTGCGCATAGCTACCTTCAGGTTATTGCTTTCTTTAAAGATTAAGTTTGCGTTGGCCACCTGTGGTCTGTGGAATGTTCTTGGACGCATGAATCGGTGACTATCAAATTATAGTTTACCTGTCAACTTGATTCCTGATTATGCTTTTAATAAACCCATGTTTCATATCGATCCGAGCCTTGGGTGTATTTGCCATGATATTGTGATCAAACGCCGAAATGAAGGTGAGAAAAAAAAATTCTGTCGTGTACAGACGATTCTACCCGAGTCGGAATTTCATGACTTCCTTGTGTAAACGTCATCAAAACTTGGGTATAACATAATTATAACACTAAACGTTCATTCCGGTTCAAAGCGTATAGGGTTTAGGCGGCTGCTTTCGCAACAAATTTACACGTCATGTACAGTCAGTCGCGTGTTGTAAGGAGGGTAAATTCGGTCAGTGTGATGTTTTAAAAGCATACACACAATTATGTATGTCTGTCTATCTATGACAACACCATAGGCAATCAAATTCTCTCTCTCTCTCTCTCTCTCTCTCTCAAATATGGAAACAAAATAAGCAATGGAAATTATTTGTTGTGTTTTTACTATTTTATTAAAAATTCGAAAGTTTTTAATCATGAGATGCATATATGTTTGTTTGCATTGCAAAACAGAAAATAAATTAATTTTCAAAACTAAATCTAACTGTATAAAACGTGCGCATTTGAAAAAGTACGCAATTGCCGTATGAAAATGGAAATTATTACTCATGAAATAATGTTCATTACCAAACTTTCTGATAGTACAAGGCTTTAGCGCAGTGAAAATAGCACACAATAGAAATTATTTATTTTGGTTTTTAACTGATTTTTGTAATAAGGTGTATCAGAATAGAGTATGCGTACGGTAATAGGCACTTACTGAAAATGAAACTGAGAGAATTGAAATTAATTTATTAAAGATATATGAACGTTATAGTCGGCTGAACGTGGACTGTCGTCTTGGGGAACTTCTGCGTCTCCTTAATAGGCACATGAAAGAATAACTTTGATGTCGTGCTTAATGAGCATGATAATAAACAAACAAAAATAAGATGCAGAGTTAAACGTCAGTAAAAAGATATTTCTAATTAAATATTTCTCATTTTTTAACACACAAATTGAAATATATCAGACCTTTTGTCTATTTTATTTTATTTCTTGTAATTTACGCAAAGGAGGATTCGTAATCATGGAGTAGCTCAGTGCTCAAGATCCGAAGGTCACATGGTTCAATTTCCAAGACTAGATTCTAGAGCAAATTTTCCCAATCAAAATCAGACGCGAGTATTGGTTAAGATACATAAAGCAGCCATCAAGCATGGTTGACATCAGTTGGTATAATTTTCTCCACAAGAAACCACAATATAAATATATTCAAAATAAACTGATTAACTTAAAAACGTATAATTAATAAACTTCAGAGCTGAATCATAAGATAAGATAGTTACATTGCGCATCAGTTTGGTCCCTATCATGTGAAACACGATACACAAAAATTATGTCATTATTTAAAGCAAGTTTGCAAACCGAAAATCATACAGTTAAGAAATATTCTTCAGTAATAATAATAATAATAATATAAAATAAAGCTTATAAATTAATAATTTACTAAGCTTGAAATTCCAATAGCGAATGTAGTTTTCTGTTGTGTGGCAGCCCGGTGACATTCATATGAAATGGGTTACATTATTTATATTATTAAATTGTAACGTTTCAATTAAGTTATTTATATAAAAATAACCAATAAAACGTTATCTATTTTCGAGATAAAGACCACTATTGATTTCTGAAATCCCCATTGCGTAAAATAATTTTCATTGCACAACTTGTCCGTCACATTTAAGTGAAAATTTCTTTAAGAAATGTTCACTATTGTTTAAAGTAAGCGTTAATTTTTATTGTCTCGATGTCACTTTAAAATAAGAGATCAAATTTAGTTCAAACAGTGACGAAAAAGTGCTTATTTACAATTTAAGTTCCAATTTATTTTCATCCTATTTATGAAGATTGCGGCAAGGCCTATTTATGAAGAAGCAAGGCCGAGTCATACCAAAGATTTGTGTAAAATCAGCATTAAGATGAAAGTATTAGGACTGGTCGATCTGGTGTCAGAATAATGCGATTATATGGGACATGATGTCTCATGTCTGCGGCATGAAGCCTTTGTGCTATACATATCTATAAACTGCCACACTACATGCGCCTTAGCGATATGACTCAAATAGTTAAAGTTACTTTAAACACACACACACACACACACACACTTTATGGATGCTTGTGCGATTCGAGCCATTTTATCTACTATCGCACGATCTGTGGTTGGATATTAGCACGCAAAACACAATGACGTTTTTCACATGCACGTTTCATGATGGCGGACGATACGATAAAAGTAAACCCTAGTCAAGACTCTAAACAGGTAAAGGGAATCTTAAAAAGGTCAAGAGATGATGAAAATGTGTCGTCCAAAAACAGTGAATCTAACCACAGTCTGTCTAGGAAGCACAAGAGAGATCATGAGGATAAAGACCACAAAGATCGGTCGACAAGGAGGTCCAAGAAGTATATTGAATCAGGCAAAGAGAGGCGAAATCCAGAGAAACAAAGTAAAAAGACGCACAGTAGTCCTCCCAAAAAAACGAAGAAAAAAATTCCAGATGAATTTTTCGCAGAAATAGGTAAAGACATACTTAGGGACGTACTAGAAGACTTGATAACTCGTACAACACTGGTTATCACTTGTAGTTAGAATTGCGAAGTTTCTGTATAGACCTACAATGTAAGACATAGCACATGTTGGTTTTGTTTTAGTGCTTTGTCTTACTATCCAAATAACGGCCATGTATAGTGTTTTCTGATGTCGTTGACATTGGAACGAGTAATCAAAGTTTCAGGAATATCTTAGACATTTAGCAGCATATATCGACTCTCTTCCACTAATTTATGTGTAATTAATATACTTACTGTTCTGTCTTTATCCAGGCGGAATGAAAATATGACACTAGCAAATGGTATGTTTAAGGAGGTTCATGTTAGGGATATGTTTTTTGAACGCAACGAAACATTGCTTTACAGTTCCAATAGGCATAATATAATTTTATTCGTTTCTTGAAAGAATAATATTTGAACTTAACCTGATTTCAGCATCCCCGGCTTTCATCGCTTTCCAGTCAACTGAAATGTAGGCCAATGAAACTTGAAAACAGGTCCATTTCTTTTGTGAGAATTTGAATTTATTAGAGAAAAGACATCAGAGTAAGTAAAGTCTGACTAAAACATTATAACTTTACTTTATAGAAAAGTGCCATTATTTTAGTTGCCGTTATGTGAGATATTCCTGAAAATGTGACTTTCGTTAAGATGTTAGTCGACATGTAAACACGCTACACAGTGCTGTTAGTTAGGCTGTAAGACGCTGATGCCCAAAACATAAATATCAGCATCAAGGTCTTACATGTAGGACTAAGTTTCTGTAGTAAAAGTCATACTGAACATGTCTTGTATACGCACTTACTCGTTTTTAATTAAATATAAATTGTTGTTTTAAAATTTAATCCTAATTTTGCTTAACCAAGGTGTATTCAGTACTGATTATTGAATGCTCCACACCTTAACCCTTTACCTCATAGAGCATAGTGACAAAGTGCAGCGTACTATAAATAGAACACCTGTTACCTAGCCGACTGCATGCGCATAGGCCTGCCTGTGAACTGTTCAGCAATGTAGTGTATGTTACATTTAACAGCAATTTTAACCATTTTACATATTTGGTACACATCTATTATATGTGGAAAAATTTAAGAGTAAAGTCCGATTGTTATAGCTGTGTAATTTTTTTTGATGGAAGAAATTTTTATGTGCTTTAAAATCTTGAGAGAACTTGTTCACCGTCATGTCAGTGAGGCCGCGTGACCAACCGTAGCTGCCATTTCCCATACTCAAAATTTACATGTTTTTCTTCTGCGTCTATATCACTAAGTGATCTGAATTTGATAATTTATAAAAATTAATTGCTGCCTACATCAATATCAGAGCCTTTACCTAAGTTATTGAATCTTTCATAGTTGTGATTGTAATTGTGAAAACTTTGTAAGTACTGAATGAAATCCTGCCCGTGAACTGTTAAGCAATGTAGTGTATGTTACGTTTAACAGCAATTTTAACCATTTTACATTTTTGGTACACATCTATTATATGTGGAAAAATTTCAGAGTAAAGTCCGATTGTTATAGCTGTGTAATTATTTTTCACGGAAGAATTTTTTATGTGCTTTAAAATCTTGAGAGAACTCATTCACCGTCATGTCAGTGTGGCCGCATGACCAACCGTAGCTGCCATTTCCCATACTCAAAATTTACATGTTTTTCGTCTGCGTCTACATCACCAAGTCATCTGAATTTGATAATTTATCAAAACTAATTGCTGCCTACAGCAATAACAGAGCCTTTACCTAAGTTATTGAATCTTTCATAGTTGTGATTCTAATCGTGAAAACTTTGTAAGTACTGGATGAAATCTGTGGCCGCCATTTTGGAGAGTGGAGATTACGACCCAGTTACTTTCAATAGCAGATATCGACCAGTGCATAAACAGTGACCACATGATCTTACGTAATTGTCATTCACAGAAATGAATGTAGTATCTAATAGGCGGGTTTTCCCCGAAGGTGGCACTATGAAAACCAGCTCAAATTGGCTGATGCTTACAGCAGGCATCAAAAGGCGCTTCCATGCGAATGGAGTAGAGGCATCAGAAGGCGTTTCCATGTGAATGGAGTAGAGGCGTCCAAAGGCGCTTGCATGAGGTAAAGGGTTAACTTGTCAAGAAACTTCCGGACGAAAATTATTGATCACTATGGACTATTACATTGGTGGCCAGTTGATGAAGTGAGTCAAGAAAAGAGCACATCGAGTCTAAATGTTACAGTATAGGGTAGTACATAGCTTTGACTGTGATATCACAGTGCACAACATTCATTCTAGATTATACTGGATAACACCTATAGGTTTATCTCTTACAAAAATGTCCATATTCTTTAACATCGATTTTGCTTCATCTACTTCATGGGGCATGTAAATGATGACTTTCCAAAGAAATATGGATGTATGAGGATAATTGCCATTTGAAGGTTATGTAGAATAAAATTCTAAAAAAATTGATACCCATTCCTGAAACAGTTGATTTTGAAAGCATACATGACCTGTATGACTTTTACTATATACGGAATCAGTTGATGCACAGAGCATACACAAAATCTTTTCTGTGCATTAATTTTCAATGAAAATATTTAAATGTGGAAAACAGTTTAACTCTTTATATAAAAATACAGTGTGACCCCGATTTAACACGGTGGTTGGGGTCCAGTATACCTGACCATGTTATAACCAAGTCAAGTAGCTAAAGAAAATGATGCATGTACCTGAAATATGTATTGATGGTGAGGTAATAAAAGTGGGTGCAAAAATCCATGCTTTTAATAATGAAGACAAACTAGTCTGAAATACACTTGTATATTGATGTAAGAAGATAACCTGGTGGGATTTCGAATTTACAACAGAACACTTTTCATGGGCATACAAATACAATTATTAATGATAAAAGACTTGAAACAGAAAATAATTATGATTAATGTGTGCATATATAATATCCAAATATTGGATCAATTAACATAATCCACACAAACTAAATAATGCAAACACAAATAAATGACCTTACACAGTACAAGGACAAAGGGTGATTGATTCACAGTGATTTCACAACAAAAGAATGATGTGTTTTACTCAAATAGTAAAAACTGGTATTTTACTCATATGGTAAAAATGTATGCACTCAAATAGTGAAAATGATGAAAACAATGGGACAGATGTACAAAATATCTTTACAGTCCCAAAAACACACTGGGTATTACAAACCCCAAAGCTGCGTGGGTTCGAGTCTCGGATTCGGCTAATGTGGGTATGTGAGAAAGCTTGCCAGTAGCTTCTCGTGGGTCGGTGGTTCTTTCCGGGGTTTTCCCGGGTTCTTCCTCCACCATTAATACTGGCCGCCATGTATAGCCTATTGTGTGCTGAAAAATGGCGTTAAACCCTACAACAACAACAACAACAACAAACCCCAAAGATTAGCCCATGGCTAAAAGATAACATGTATGGAGTTACACACTCCATCACCAGCACACTTGGCTACCAGTCACACTTGTCATTCAAGCAGTCAGTATTCCAGGTTGGTCAATCAAGCAATCAGTGCCCACCAATCTCGGTAAGCAATGCCATCACCTACTACTCGACCAGCTACACTTTACTCAGCATTGGTTCATCTTCACAGCTGTTATGGTCAGTTCCTATGGCTAGCTCTACAGCTTCTACCACGATGACTGCGATCACTATGGTCAACTGAAAATACATTTAACACGGTGTATGCATGACATTATATATGGTAAGCTACACAGATTACATTATCAGCTCAATAATTCAGTGTTTCCCTTTACGCACATTTGTGTGTCAGGGACGCACGCTGGAGAAAATTGATGCACATGTTTTGTTGCTGTGTGGGTTTTTTTAAAACAAGGGATTCATATAAATCGATCAGGATTTATTTAATATCCAATGCTTTGGATGAGGGATGTCATCATATATACTTCAAGCTTAGGCTAGTTCCCTGCTTCGTTTGTCCCCTGCGTTGCACTTCGTATACACCTCTCCCTCGATAACTTGCGCACAAAGGGGTCCTCCAAAAAGTGAAAAAAATCACTTTGACATCTAGAAAACCGTCGAGGGAGTGACATTAGGAACTGGGCTGTTTATTGACTGAATCCTCATTTTACAATCACATTGATAATATTTTGTAACAATGTGCTTTTTCTAATGAAGTTGTTCGTTATTCTGTTTAAAAAACATTTATTTTCAAAATGTCCAACATATGAAAGATCGTTCCAACTGGTTTCAACAACCATTATGTGTGCGCAAATAATCTGTGTATTACATCACTGCTTTTTGTTTTCTTGATGAGTCTTGTTCCCGTTGTGGTGTTTAATATTATCCTGCCAAGTCGGGAGTACAGAGCAGAAAACTAGATTAACTGTTGATACATTTCCCAACAAGATTCCTTTTTTTAAAAACATGCGACATTTATTTCGTGAGACAATTGTCTATGTTGAAACTCAATTTTGTATTGTTCAATTAGTACAATATTGATGTCGTGATTTCATTGGAAGTAATAATGAAACTTCTTATCATCCTTGAGGGTATCTCTAAGTGCCAGTTCAAGAATTCTCTGAAACTCGCTTACCACACTGGTCCATATCTGTGAAATCAAGCTCTTTATTTTATGAAGTATTCATTTCACTTGGCTGCCTTGTTATCTTTGATCACAGCTATGAAAGAGTTGGTTAATTTAAGGTAGTTTATGTTACATGCACAATAACACTTATAAGTGTTTGATTGATCAAATGAAGTGAGTTCATCTGACATAAGACCAGGGCCGCTAGATTTTAAGTTTGTAGGATTTTCGTGCCTTTAACTTTTCTTTTATTCCATCTCCTTTATTTGATTCAAAAGATATAATTAACGTGGTAATACAAAGGAGGCCAGCTTTTAATTCAGTTCAACAATACAACAAATACTTCTAGAAGTCAGTTATCAAAACAGTCAATACTTAATTAGGTTCTCAGAGAAACGCTCGCGGACATAGCTGTTATGGTAGATTGATGCATTTTATGTTTAATTACAAGAAGACACATTGCATTTATGAAGATTACACTTAAAAGGAACTAAAAGATAGAACAAGAACACAAATTTCAATTGATAACAAAAATTATTTAATTTGTATTTATATATTAGAGTACTGCCTCCACTCGGCATAAATGACATTTTCATTAATCAAAATTTCCTTACATATCCTTAATTACAGTGTACTAGGAATGTCGTTTGGAAAGAAAATGTAAAAGATTGTATGACCTATTTTTAAAATTGATATTTCAAAGTGTTGATTAAAATTTCCAGGTCCTATCTACCATTTTCAACGATAAAACGAGTGATACACCAAAGTTTCCATTACCAATTTTGATCGCAATTTTCTTCAAGTTCAACAAATATGGATAAATTTTTAGGGTATTTTCTGGTTTAATAAATGGCCCCGCGTTGTAAGTGGGTTTGCGAGTTATTAGGGCATGAGTTATCGAGGGAGTGGTGTAGTTGGTTATTTTTGGGAAAAATCTATTTGTATAGCGGAGTGCAATGCAGAGAGCATAAGACATGGAACCAGACAATGTTATGTCGGAGTAGCTTCTCCATATCTTGCAAGCAATCACGAGATTTCCGTCAAGCTCATCAAGATATCGTCCAGATGTTTAACGTCAATGCTTGTTGCACTAGAAAGTGATCACCAGATTAAAACAGCTTGGACTAAGAATCATTAGCGAAGAAAGTGAAAGAAGCAGAACACAGAAGAGTAACTGTGGATCAAACTTTAATGAAATACGGAGAAAATAATTCCCTTGACTGGAATATAGCACATCGATTAGGATTACTGGTGTGACTTCTGATCGCATGATTGCGAAGACTGTAAAAGTGAATAATCTTTTCGTGACCGGGTTTAAGGATTTTTAAAAATCTGCCCTTGTTCGCCACAAGATCTCTAGAGAACACATCACCCAAGACATTCTTTCCCAACAAAGGAATCAGTAAACCTGCTGAGACAGGTGCGTTATTTGGATTACAAAGTCAGGGGGTTGTTGCAGATTTTTGTTGGTTTTTAACTTACTGCAATAAAAGAAAGATCTTAAAAGTCATATGCTTCTTATTATAAAGAAGGTTAATCATTTTCCTTTTTCATTTTTGGATAAATGTGTTCTAGGACAAAGTACAATGAAACCGATGATAGTACACATTTTATGACAGGCAGTAAATTAACTGCCATTTATTTAAAAAGATGAATTGGCTTTTTGTATTGGCTTATATGTAATGTGTTGGTCTATAATACTGCTATCATGCAAGGGGAAAACATTGTTCATTTAAAAATAATGTTTTTCTTCAAGACAAAGGATACACCTCATTTCAAAATAGTTTAGGTGGAGATTGGGATCAATATTTTGATCTCTGGGAACCCTAACACATATTCCTTAAAGTTATAATTACAGATTTGTACCAAATACGTGCTCTTTGACATTATTTGTAAACAGTGTTTAAACTGTTGTTTATTTCTTTAAATTTGTTACTATTTTCATAACTGTTTGTAATTATAAGAATTGAACCTCATGAATATAATAAAATATGTTGTTTAGTTCCTAAATGTTCATCAGACTGAAAGAATTCTAATAAAGTAGGTATGTGTTACGCTAGATGAGGGCTTTTGTTATATATATTTGATATAATTATATCTGATTTAATATATATTTATTTCAATTTGTTTGTCAGTTTTTAAAATTTTATTTTTCATTACATGATATTGTAATGTAAATTTATTCACTAGAGATACTTTTTTCAGAAGATAGTTTGACCTTGACTGTTAGTTTATAAACACCAGGTGTTGTTCTAAATCCTGACCTTGTTTCACAATTTGCAGCAATTAATAAACAAGTTCTATCGTTATTTTAAAATGATTGGTTGTTGTCGAGATCATGATAGGACTTATTTTTAAACAATTTTTTAAAATTTTATTTCTTAGAGTAAAATGATTGTTTTTTGTCAGGGTCACACTGTATGTGACCTTTAACAAGTACTTAAATTTCTATAAGCTTCCAGAAGATGATCATGTGACCCCTTGTTTCCGTTTTTGGAAACGATATAATCTCTGTTTTGGAGAGTTATCAGTGGAAGCTGGGCTGTTAAACTGTTAGTTGTATTTTGTGCTGTTTGGAGTTATTTCAAATTACTTGTTTTGGAGTTATTTCAAATTACTTGGATTTAAATGAATAACTCTGTTATTTTTCTGGAAAATACGTGTGCTCATGTAATATTGTGGAACAAGAACAGTTTTTTATAATAATTTATTCAGCTATCAGAAACTGGAGTGATAATTCTTGTTTCTACAAGGAACTGTAGACTTCAACACTACAGATTGCAGCATACATCATCTTCCATCTTGGATTCTTCTGCGGTATTCGAACTTGAAATCACTTGAACATTTTATTATTAGGACTATTAACATTTTTAGTCTTGGATAATTCTTAGATTATTTTGGATTTGATTCTATAAAACTGTAAGTTCATATGTTTTCATTTTTACAAAAAATTTCCAGGGCAATAAATCATTGTATTTTTTTCAAAGCTTGTTGTTTTCACTCTTTCTTGTGTTACTGTTTATTTGAGCCTAAACACGTGACATAAGTCTTTAAGCTTGACAAGGGCATCCAGGATTGTGCCTAGAGTTAGCTCTCTTGGGATCATTTTCAATACTGTTATTTGCTTGTAATGATGCAGATGTGGGACTTCGGTACATTTTATGGATACAGGCAGTGATAGGTGGGCAGATGTCCATAGGCTTACCCAAAGTGAAACATTTTAAATGCCTGTTTTGGAAAGACTATTAAATAATCTGGACATTTCAGAAAGGAGTTCAGGATGTACACTTAAATGCATTTCCTTAGCATTTAATTAAGCCCTCTTCAATCATTGACAAAAGAAAATGAAATCAAAAACAAAATTGAGAGTATGGCTTCTTCTAGACCACTGTATGATATAATTTATTATTCTGTTTTAGAACCAGTGCAGGATCCAAAGGTAGACAGAAGCAGAATATGTCCATATTTAGACACAATAAACAGGTAATGGTTTAGAAATTATATTTCCATATTTATATTATGATGCTGAAAGGCAACTGTAATAAATGTTTTGAGGGCTGTTCCAAGGAAAAAGGTATCGGAGGTCACAGGTTGAGTGAGGTGGGTAAAATAGTTGCTTTCCTGCTTGAAATTTGACTTAAGCATGCAGAGAAACTAAAGTTGACTTTGTCTTTCGACAAATGGTTGCCTATCTCCCTCCCCTTCCATTTCCTTGTGTTTTGGTTATGAAACCTATGTTTGTAGGCATAACTGTAGACATATGGGATATGCTTTAAAATCAACTTAGTATTGATTTAATAGCTTATCTTTACATACAGTACATGCATCATGAATAATGAAAAATCCATGTTACCACAAACGAAATTAATCTGTCAGCGCTGTTGTCTGTCATGGATCAGATATATTGATCATTGTGAATGTCCACATAGTGGCTAGTAGTGGACAGAAAATTGCAACAATATAATTCAGTATAATTATGTAATAGTGGACATCCACTATTTCACGTTGTTGGATGAGTGACAGTATGCTCTTTTAAATTTGTACACAATGTAATTCAATACTTGAAGACTTGTCCACTAAAACCCATTCACATAGTTCTGCTGTGAGAGATGGAAGATACATTTCTGAGCAAGAAACCCCATCAGAATATTTATGTACTTCACAAAATATAAAAACTTGAACAATATGGTGGTTTTTAATGAGAGAAAGCTTTTAAGCAAACAAAAAGAACTTATACGAAAGAGGACATTGAAGCAATGTGTAACTTGATTACATCCAGCTCAAACAAATAAACATATGATTGCTGGTTTGGTCATATGGCAAATTTAATATTACCAAATGCATCAGTGAAAGGGATGAAAAATCATTATTTCTTAACTATTTCCAGTAAGAGATTAACAAGTATGTACTATTTTTAGTGGATTGAAATACTTTATTTGGTACAGCACATCCTCTCAGTCAATACAGTACATTTTCTCAGGGGGCCCCGAGTTTCCAAGCGGTCTAAAGTGTTCTCCATTATGGATCACTGCCATCTCACCTCTGTCTGCCAGGGTTTGAGTCTAGGATTCAGCCAATGTGGATATGTGAGAAAGCTTGCCAGTAGCTTCTCGTGGGTCGGAGATTCTTCCTGGGGTTTTCCCGGGTTCTTCCTCCACCATTAATACTGGCTGCCATGCATAGCCTATCATGTGCTGAAAAATGGCGTTAAACCCCACAACAACAACAACAAATTGTCTCGGTCAAGACAGTACATTGTCTCAGTCTAAAGGACAAATATTGCAGAACTGTTACATAATGTCGAGCAAATATCAGATTTATCAGCTTAGTTACTAGCTTATTTATTTTGACCTTTTTAAGTAGTTGGTCAAAATAAAAATAATTTTGTGGCCAAAGAAGATATATAAAATGCATATATAAACAGAGTTTAGCTATTGGGCCAACATTGTGAAATTACTTAAATTATGTAAATAATTGCCCAACGGTCTTGGTTATTTTGGAACCAAAATTGAGTCGTAGTTAATTACTCCTGGACCACAATTATATCATCAGCGACATTTATGTTTTTGCTGTTCCTGGGCCTATTCAGAAGTTACAGTGTTCCAACACAAGAGCAAAGAGGTGACAAGTGGCATCATAAAAGGGTCCTGAATCATAAATCTTATTTCCAACAACTTCATATTAGTGTTGTGTTTGCTGCATAAATTTATCACTTCATTGGGTTGTGATGAGATGGTAATAATGAAATTAATAAAATATTGCCAGAATTTTGCCAACTTCAAAAATTTCCTGTCCTGGGCCCAGGTAAAAACATTACAGCCTAACGTCGTTGCATTTTGTGATGCCACGTTATTCTTGTTGAATATACTTTGGAATGAATTATGGCATAAATGTCATAATATCTTTTGTAATTGGTTGTACATGTATGGTATAGATAGTATGGCATTTGTTTGTAATCCTTTGTAATTGATTGTACATGTATGGTATAGATAGTATGGCATTTGTTTGTAATCCTTTGTAATTGGTTGTACATGTATGGTATAGATAGTATGGCATTTGTTTGTAATCTCTTAAAGATTTATTTTTATTACTGCTTTCAGTAATTTGTTTAGAGTTGGTCTTGTAAATAGTATGGAAATTAAAGGGAAACTAAAAAAAATAACCAGTACAAGAAGCACTTTTATGAAGTATAATTTATTGAAAAAGAACATCAGAGGTACTGCTTGATGAAGAGCAGAATATAATTTATGCATGTTAAAATTATAGCAGGTATATTGTAAGTCGATCAGTAGGAATGTACATTGTAGATAGGCAGTAAGTATGCTTTTTCAGGGAGATACTCAAGAAGTGTCAAATATATTTTGTCTATGTCATGCACATTCATCTGTGCATATTACTAACTTGGCTACAGCTAAATGCTGCAAAAATGCTACTTACATATAGTTTGTACATGTAAAGGTATGAAATTGAGACCAGCAATGGTTGGGATTATGGTGTAATGCTCATTTAGTGTGTTGACATGATCAGCAAGGATAACCATAAAACCCAGTGACTGCATTATTAAAATCCATGATGGAGTTCAAATAGATTGACATGATGTCAACTAGGCTTTGGGGGAAATCCACCAGATGTAGACATCCACTATTCATAGTGGACATGTAATGCCTTGCCCCTGCTACCACATCCACCAGATCAAGTGGATAATCCATTATCAACGATGCATGTACCATATGTACTGAATACCGACAGTCACTGCCAACCATTTCAGATGCAAATGTAAAGCCGTAGAAGTTAGTGAAATTCCAAGCTTTTTCAAATCCAGAATTGAATATGTTGTTTACAGAAATTTTAGGACTAAAAATTTGAACAAATCCAACCAATATTTCACTTTCACCTGTGAATTTAATGGAATGAGATCATTTGCCTTTGACATGTATTAGCCACCCATTTACCTATTTTGAATAATGCTGTTAGTAATGTTAAGCGCAGGTTTTAAGGGGGCCCCGAGTGGCCGAGTGGTCTAAAGTAGTCTCTGTTACAGATTACTGCCATCTCACCTCTGTCTGCGTAGGTTCAAGTCTCGGATTCGGCCAAAATGGGTAGGTGAGAAAGATTGCCAGTAGCTTCTCGAGGGTCGGTGGTTCTTTCCAGGGATTTCCCGGGTTCTTCCTCCACCATTAATACTGGCCGCCTATCATGGGTTCATTGACTTTATTACTAAATCATTATTTTGGAATTATTGTGAATTCATTCAAGGACATTCTGGATTATAACATTGTGATACATCAAGATTGTTGATAAGTCAGCACATTTAAAACTGTTGGCCCATCAGCACATTCAAGATCAGAACTAATTTGGAACACCACCGATATTCTTTCTGAACAATCTTTACTTTTCGACTAGTGATAGAACTTTTAGGACTTTTGGTATTTATTTCATATTCCTGTAACTTTAAGTTATGATGTCTGGTTGGTCTTGAATGAAAATACAGGTAGTGCTGACCTTACATCCATAATGGCCTCTATGGCAGCCATCTTGAAAACATTGTTATTGTTTAAGAATATCAGATATGGTTTCAGTACATAGTAGTTAGAAGAAGAAACAGTCTTTCATGTATCTTGGCTTTCTAACAAAATAGCTAGAAGAAGTAATGGTCTTATCATGGCTTGTTGAAATTAATTTCAGACAGTTGAGCATTTTACCTCTGAGTGACTTTTGTTCACATTTAGTATAATTTTTTTTTGTTGAGATTTTCATAAAGAAAGATGATTATTTTGTTGTATTTTAGTGCTCTGGAGTCAGGAAAATGCCAGTTGTGCTCAAACTTATTTTGACATTATGAAATCTGACCTTTAACTCACATTTCCTCTATTTTGACATCACTTTTACCCAATTTTGACTGGAGGGAGAAGTTACTTCACCCAAAATTTTGAGTCCATCATGAGCCCTGAATTTGGATGGCTCGTGATTTAATTATACTTTTGGGTGTGGAAATAATTCAGGCTGTTCTTAATGTTTTATGTTGGCTAGTCTGATTCAAATTTCGTGTGTGAAATGGTCATTGGACAATTTCCAATATTCCCACCTGAAATTTATTCCTGGAACAGCCCAGACTACATGTAATTAAGTTTAATATGGTAATATACTGTAGTAATAGGGCAAAATGTAGCAATAATGAACAATTAAGTGTGGAATAGCTTTAACAATAGTCACTGTGCTGATCAAGTATGTTAATCATTAAGATGAATGGCAGTAGACTATTAATTGCCTCAGCAAAAATGGAATAGATGTGAAGCATCTACAACTTTTTCCATATTAGTAGTTGATGGACAACAAACTGGGTCATGCAAGATCATTCTAGACTACATCTATATGATGAAGAGAATTTGAATGTATTTTCTTTGAAAGATAGGTAAAATTTAGTTTGATTTTCAGGTCATTGTTGGATTTCGACTTTGAGAAGCTCTGCTCTGTCTCCTTATCTCACATCAATGTCTATGCCTGCCTGGTGTGTGGACGGTATTTCCAGGGTGAGTATCATCTGATATCTAGATGTGGCGAATCTGAATATCTCTTCTTCAGTCCATTTTATTACAGTAGTCCCTCACTTTATAATGAACAATTTTATTACAGTAGTCCCCCTCTTATAAGGCCACCCTTATTGCAGCAGGGAAGTGGCCTTATAATGAGGGTGGCCTTTCTAGAAGGGGATGACAAATGTGAATAGTAAATACATATGAAGAAAGTCATAAGTACATTTAATATTAAAACATTTGATATTTTCATTAAAATATCACATGCATGTTGTGAAATAAATTAAAAGCAAACGGTTTCATCATTTTCAAAAGAATGTTATGAATAACCATTGATAAAGTTTTAAAACTGTCTTTATAATTATGTTACAGATCACATCATCTGTCACTCTGTTGGTAACAGTCTAAAAAACAAACCAGTCTCGTCACAATTAAAAATATCCTTGCTGTCATATCCCCTGCATATATTGTTTAGTCTTTTGTTCCAATCTTCGACAATTTCTTTATTAACATCAGCTGATTCTCCACTAAGGACAGAACACTTAATATTGTGTCACACTTGAAATCTGTGCAACCATCCGTTACTTGCAGTAAAGTCGTCATATCCCAATTCAGCTGACAAAATTGTTGCTTTTTCTTGTCATTCAAATCAGGATACAAACATCTCCAGGCTCAAACAATCTTCCTTTCTCCGTCCATTTGACATTCCCACTTCTGCAGAATTCTTTCCTTATCTTTCACGATATTGTTTATCTGAGTCTTTCCGACATTAGTTTTCTGCAAAGGATCCTGGACACACACACACACACACCCCCCCGTTAAATTACCTTCACTTTCTCTTCTAAACTGATAATTTTTGTTTTCCTCGATGACATGTTGATCTTTTTACAGTAAGTTATTCATGTTGCCAACTACAATACTGATAAAACAATTTTTTATGCATCTAAACAAATTGATGTGTGTTTTTAAAGGAAGTGATCTTGTCACGTGATTCATTAGTCGCAGTCTGGTACCCTATTGTTTTTATACATTTCTTTACACAAAGTGAGTGAAGCCAAAACGGCTTCGATGTGTACCATTTAACATCACGCAGATTTGACCCCGCAGCCATTAGGATTTGTAATTTAGACAGTTATTATCTGTAGTATTAGCCACTAATTATCAAAGCGAACATCTTACTAAGAGAAGCCATAAAGACTGTCAAACCATTTTCCTTCTGACTTGTGTATTGTACATCAATGCTGCCACTTCTCAGCTGTTACTACTGTTCAATAATTGTAATCTTAACAATTACTGAAGTGACTAAACCGGACATCTTATGATAACACAGCATTAAGGCTAATTGGATTACATGTACTTACCCTTTTGTATGGATTAAAATTTGAGTCTTTCTCGGCTTTATGGAATAAATGTGGCTTCTCGTGAGGCGTAAATGATATTATATTAACTTAGTGGTACATGTACTTTAGTCAACTCTTATTTCAGTAATGAAAACCTGACATTGGGAAACAAATCGGATTACTTAACATACGTTATGAATAAAATACTGGCTCTAGATACATATCAAAATAAAATGTGGCCACTTGTAAGGGGTAATTTTTATATTATTGCACTAATATGCTGGTCGCGTTAGCCAGGTGGCCTTTCGTGAGGGGTACTTTTGAACACAAACTTGTCGGTGCCAACGGATTGTGGCCGTAAGGAGCAGGTGGCTGGTGGTCAGGGGGGCCGTTCAAGAGGCGAACTACTGTACAGTAGTCCCTCACTTTATAATGAACAATTTTGAGTCCATACAAATTATTCATGATAATGTAATATTCTCTGTGTCCAGGTACTCTCAGGGTTACCATGTGGGTGTTCATTATATAAAGAAATTTGTAATAGCAAGGGTTTACTATACTACTATCGCAGCTCATATCCCCAAAATTCATGGTTGCCTACCAGACAAGTTTTCGTTGCCTTGTGTATGAGATTTTTCCACCCCTGCCAATGCGTTTCGAAGAACGTATAGATATTGACCTTTGATGTTACAGTACCTGCATATTTTTTTTATATGACACTAGGGATGGTCCTGGCTTTTAAAAAGTTGTCTGCAAACAAATTGCCAACCTTGATATTTTGTCGCCTATTTTCAAAAAATTTCGCTAGATAAAGATGGGATAGTTATTACTTAATTGACAACAAGCAATACATCCATAATATTACAAAATAAATCATTACATAACTATTTTGCACTACTTCCGTGGTCTTTGCATCCCACATCACCGTTAGTGCATAGGTATGAATGACTGTTGTCTCCTGAAAGAAATGCATTATCAAATGTAAAATATCTACTTTCCTGACATCTACAGCCTCTCTGTCGCTCTTTCTCTCTTTTTTAATAGGGACCTCAGGTGATAAGCAAATCTTTATTATGTACATTATTTTCCAAATAATAGTTTTGTAAAGAACTTTAGTTAATGACATTTAAAACCTTATGATCTTACTTTGCAATGTAAGATAACTGACGTATAATGCGACCATCAATTTCAAGCATTCTGAAATTACACCCACCCACCCCATTAATGGCTAGCTTCACAAAATATGTCTCCACCAATCAGGAGTTCAGAAAAAAATTCCATTGTTTGTAGTGAATTGCTTCCTAAATCCCAAGAATGATCACTGAATGCTGTAAAATAAAAATCTTGACAAGCAAACTAGGATCACCATTTCTACCAATGAAACCTACATGTCAACACCTGACATTAATGTACCATACATATAAGTATTACCATTATTAAACTAAAATAAGCAGTGAAGAAATGTATCACAGAGCATTTGTGCCGCATAAAAAAATAATTCGGAATAAATTTTATTTACTAAACAGTGTTATATGCATATATGAGTTAACAATAAGGAAATAAGGTTGGATATAAAATGTGGGAAATAGTTATCAGATGTATATTAGCTTGACACCACGTTTGAACTGTTAACATAAATTCACACCCATTTTAGGCATTGTAAGTTATAACAAAAAAGTGCATTGTTTTTTGTCAATCAGTTGCTAGTGCTTTCACGCACAGTATAACAGGCAGTTTCTTTGAAGTATGTCGAGGAGGCTTAAGTCTAACCTTTAGCTATTGTGCAGTTTGAGCACAGCTGACCAGAATATGAAATGGGAGCACGTTGGGGGGGGGGATAATGCACTCCACAAGGAGAAATAGCATATCTTTTGAAAATTTCACATGTATTGACCTGAAAATTGGTGAGTATTTAGTGAAAACATGATTAAATATGCAGCAAAAAAAATCATGATCCTTTCGTAATTATTCTGTAGGACATTATTTCAGGTTCTATATCATCATTTTGTCTTTCCTAATAGTATACAGTGGGAGTTGTTTCCCATACCTAATTGAGACAGAGGACCCACCAGATGTAATTATCTTGCTTCATTTTGATGTTGATTGATGACAATTAATCCTCCTCCAGTTGACATACATGTATGATATGTTTGCATATGTGCCAATGAATATACAAACTTGTCAAAATGAACCCAGGATACATCCCAAAATATGAGTAGAATGAGTTTCAGGATGAAGTGTCCTGGATTTCACTCATGGAACTCAGGAGTTCCTTCACTTTCAAAACAATAGAAATGAAAATGAAAAAGTACATGATCATTATTTTCTGACTTGTCAGGATTAAATTCTCAGCCTCATAAGATCACATTTGGAAGAAACTATTTTTTAGTAATTGTCCTAAAATATTTATTTCACTCTTCTCTCAGCCATCTGCAAACTAGTTTTTCAAATCAGTTTCTTTACTTGTGGTTTTTTGACTTAACAGATGTAGGTATGGCACTCTCAGTATCAAGGTCTTCAAGCAAAGGATGCTCGTCCATTACTCCGATATATTTATTCACTGTTTTATTTTATGGAACTGTGCAGCTTTGCAGTCATCACTTTTCGTTGAGATTTTTTTCAATAGCTTACTTGATTTTATTTTTTGCATAGTATGGTAACTCTCAACAACAATTAAATGAGTTTAGTTAAATTCATGGTGGCTAAAGGCTGATAGTTGCAAACTAGTTTTTCCATTGTGAGTGAAAGATTTTGTGTTTCAGCAGTTTTACACCCCACAAATCACTTTTAGTACAACATCTAATTCCACTTTTTAAACCACAATAACTGCTTTTCCCACTTTGATATATAAGTTTTCACATTCATAGTTCTGCCACCATTTTTATCAGCATTCTTCACCTAGTCTAAATAGAATCAGCTTTAAATATACATTCTGAGTTTAAGTTCTCAGTTTTCTTCATTTGTGCTTTCACTTTCATTTGTATTTCAGCATTTGTGTAATTGTCACAAGTCTGTTTCTAGAAGAAGAAAAACAGATTTTGCTGATTCATTCAGAGCAACTTTCTTCACCCTTTAAAAACCGTAGTCGAAATCACATTTGCTAAGTTATTATTATTATTATTATTATTGCATATTAACGATTGGACAGTATTGCTTCTGAGAAAGCTTTAATTGCTTTCGTGATTTATAAACATGTTGTCACCCGTGTAAACACCATTATAGCAAAAACAGGCATTGTACATTTGCTGAACAATTGTAGATGCTTACATGCACACTCAGAAGAACTTTGATTTCTTTGAAGTCATCACATCAGAAAAGAATTAGCTGTTCATTGGTCTCACAGATTGCATGCCTGTTTATCTAAGACTTTATTAACTATTTAAAAAGGCATATCACAGGGGCACATTACATGGAGAAAAGATGTGTTCTCAGAGAATTTCACACATATTTGACCCAGAAGCCTGCGTACCTGAGAGCCCTGATGTTGTACAATTCTCCATGGTCATTGAACTTGCAAGTTAATCATTACAGTGGTTTTAAATATTTTTAATGGGTCACCTGCTTGACTGTCCGCTGGCTTGGGGATGAATATGAAATAGGCCTGATGCACTCTAATTAATGTTGTAACAGATGATGAATGGAGGCAAGATTCTTGGTGGCTCAGTGGCTAGCATACCAGACCTGCAATCAAAAGGGAATAGGTTAAAATCATACCATTGTATTAGCCTAAATTGGCTGCCATGGTGTGTACTTCAAATGCCCTGGCATTAAATAACTTCTTTGCATGGTTGTGCTGTAAATCACTGAACCAATCCAAACCATTTTCATCAATTTTAATATGCATACATTGAAATTTACAAAATATGTGAATTAGAATTTTCAATCCCTACCAAGCAAAATCTAAATTGACCACCTCACCAATCCCTTGCTCACTTGAAACTTTTTCCTTAATTGAATGCAATCTATTTTCATAACCACATTGAAATTTCACAAAGATACGGGGTGGGTGCACAGTTCCTGAAACTTTGTATTTATTGTTTTCAAAAGTGAGAAAGAAGTTTGAATATGTCCCACTGAGTTGAACAATCTTTTTGTTATATATCTTCTGATTTAAAACTGATTTTATTATCAGTTCTATTTAACATGTCAGTATTCACAAAGATTATTTTTTTATAATTTTGGAGGTAATCATGCAATTAAACTGCATTTTAATAGTAACACATTACTTGCTACTTTTGTATTGCTGAATTTACCAGTAAGGAGGGAAGCTTATGGCCTCAAAAACTTTTAACTGATACAAGAATAATGCACTTGGACTATCCGCCAAATAATTATTACTTTTGGGGCCATCGACTATACATAAATTGACTTTATTGGTTGATTTCCCATCTGTTTCACTGAACAAGCATTGAATTTCAAATGTGTTCTTTTTAGTTTGGGTATTTTATATTTTTATCTTATTTTAAGATTTGTTAGATGAGAAGTTATTAGTTACCTATGGCACTGAGATTCAAACAGGTTCCACCAAGAGGCATGATCATGTTATTTAAAAAATTTAAAATTTCATGGTTAATTAGTTTGTATTCATTTTGTTATTTTCTTGTCTTTCATTTATGTTAATGCACTTTAGTAAATATTCATGTCACCTGTTGGATTGATACTTAGATTGTGCAGCCCTGGGCATTTTGAAGTCCTAATGGTCATGGACCATTGAGTCAAAATCAGAATTTTCAGGCCCTGATATACAACTGAGACTGGGTAGCTCCCTAGGAATATTGTGAACTTGGGACCATTGGTACAACCCTGCACTGACTTAAACTCTGATTTCCAAGCATTGTTGAACTAGTAATAATATTAGCCTCAGGATTTTTAACATTGGAAGAAAGCGCCATTCTTCCTCATGCAGGAAATTGAAGCCAAGTTGCTACACTGCATTTGTCCACAGGCAGCAAACAGAAAGACTCATGTGTATATATTTTGTACATGATAGATATAGGTGTGATGAGTGTCTCAGAAGGCCTTCTCATGCCCACATTTACCAACATATTAATGGGATGGAAAAGAAGGCCTTCTCATGCCCACATTTACCAACATATTAATGGGATGGAAAAGAAAAACTGACAAACACAATACAACTGGGAACAAAACAAAGGGTAGATGCTGCCTTCCCAGACACAGGGAAGAGGGAACAATTAAGAGAAGCACCACATCACTGATTAAGGTGCAAAATCGATTCAGTTTGAGGAAATAGGAAACAAAAGACAAAATTATTGTACAGATTGGAGAAAAAAAGACGTAAATAACACAAAAATGGATGTTTTGCCAAATATATAAGTTAAAGACAGCAACCAAGGCAGAATATACTCGGTGTCTTGATGTATATCTGTTGGATTGATAGTACCAATAGAAAGACAAAGATGTTCCATACATGTACTGTATGTCACTGTGACCAAGGAATCAGACTTGTATTGTGTTATTTTGCCTTCAATTTCTAATTGGCAAAGGGAATAATTAGCTTGAACTGTGGTCTTGGTGTCTCTGAATAAAAAGAAAGCAATGCAATAATAGCAGTTAAATATAACTGAAATTAGTTTTACCCCCTTCCCCCAAAAACTACATTCTCTAAAACGCATATTATCATCATACAGGTGAGAAAAAGCAATGTAATATTAACAGAAGTACATTTGTTTACATGGCATTCATTATTTCCCAAATTTACATTATATTTTCAAGCCAAAATTGTGTGAGGTCCTTGAATTTAATTATTAGTAATTGATTGAAAGTCTAATTGCCAGCCCATTCTTTATCCTCATTCTAGTTGAAAAGATCCCTTCACAGTCAGAGAAAATATAGAGGACAGATGTTATTAATGGATGTAAATAAGAGACATACCTACCTATTCATAATTAATTATATAATTGTGAGATGACTTACAAGTAAATTGTATGAAGAATGTGAGTGTGATATTTCTTTCGCCTGTTGCTTTCTGAAGTGTAAATGAAAAAAATAATCCAGTTCGACATTTTCTTTGAATAAATTTAATGTTTTTTTTAAAACGGGTAAAATGTGAAGATAAAATTGTACCTTTTCTTATTTGAATAGACAGAAAAAAGTTCCATGGGCAGCATCCACTTGAAGTTAAGATTTCTTGATCAGACTGAATGTTTTTCAGAAATAGTTTATAGCTCTGAAACAATTATGACAATATAATTGCAACTAATGGGAGAATTACATTTTTTATTTGTTTATATTTTATTGCAAGAAGTATGTTTTTGGAAAACACAACATCAAGAAGAAAATATATTTTAAAAAAATACCAAACCATTGCCTTCTTGTTTAAAAAATTGACAGGATCCAACTCTACCCCAGTCCTTACTCCAACCATTGCCAAGTAAGCCAATAGATGGCAGTATACATTTCTTATCCAATCTGTTGATTTCAGCTGAAGTTGGGAGGGGGGTCTTTCATTAAAACAAGAATTTTGTCTCTTTAGATCCTTCCTTTACTCCATTACCAGAACTAAATCAGAAAACTTTACAGCTGTTCTCATCATAGGACTTTGGGGGTTCTGGAAAATTGTGGGTTTTTTTCCATATTCATACCTAAGGATTTAGAAGACTTTAAAGTAAAATGATTTATACCTTGAAAGTGATAGTGAAAATGACTGGTACAGCATGATAAACCAACACCAGGCTTGACCACTGCTGATTGATTATGAATGTCAATGAAAGACTGAACCAGCCAGAACCTAAGGTTTTCTTCATGTACTGGCACTTATGCCAAGTAAGATACAGTCAATAATGGCTAATTGAGGGAGTAATTGTCATTGAATATCCTAATTACATGACCCTGAAACAGTTAGAAAAGAGGTCTTTCATAGAATAGGACTTGGAACAAGGTCACAGAATGTTTTGATAACAGAATAATTGTGAAAGAATAGTGGGAAACATTATTGAATATAGGCACTGATGCATAATGCATTGGTGGGTTTAAAAATGTTTCAGGTAGAAATGATAGAATATCAAAATGGTGACAGTAAAAGGCCTTGGGGAGAACATGCTCGCTCTAATCTGATAGTGGGGAGAAATATGAATGATCTATTCTTAGCTATTACATGTAAATGATCTGATAGGGACTGAATATATAATTTTGGAAGTTTACCACTGATGGACCCATAATTACTGGATTTGTGGTCCTTTTATCCTTCAAGGCATGATTTCCAATCCATGTGTTTAATGTCTTTCACCTCTTTAGAACTGCAGATGCTAATCTCTGATTTTTGTCCATCTTTCTTACCCCATCAGTATATATTAGCGTGCATTGTGTGTGCCTTCTAACCTGGTAGAACATGCTTCAGGTGCACATGAGACCTCCTGGCTACCCAATAACCATGCCCTTTTTTGTTTTAAACACCACAAAGTAATCACTTTGCCAAAATCAATACATTGCAGCCAAGTCAGTTATGGTTAGCATTAGCAGTAGTATGAAAGCGTAGGACACAAATTGTAGCACACCCACTACACCATATCAACCTTGACATAATAATAATAAATGTATTGGATCATTGATGCAGCTCAAGGGATTGGGGGTCATGAAGGGTACACAGGCAACATAATAAAAATTGTGTTGGCTTCCATTTATAGTTATGCTATAGATCACATTGTTGAATATTGGCAGAGATATACATTTGTTCATATTGCATGCCCATATAGAAAATGGTGAGGATCAGTACCAGATAAATTAATATAGCCAAGAAGGACGTCTTTTATTGTGTAGTGGCAGCACATGTTTTGCATCTGCAGTCCTGAGTTTGGTCCCAGGGTTCTATCACTTGCAAGGTCTAATGGCCATGTTCTCCAATTTCCTCCACCTCATCCTAGTTACCATATCAGCCACTTAGCATATCAAGAAGTTAGTGTAAATATAATTTTTGAAGAAAACTGGTTTCTTTGTGTTTGATGTTTGCAGGTCGTGGCCCAAAGTCTCATGCCTATACCCACAGCGTGCAGGAAGGTCATCATGTCTTTCTTAACCTGGAGACACATAAGTTCTACTGTCTGCCTGACAACTATGAGATCATTGACTCATCCCTTGAGGATATCATTGTGAGTGTAATCCAAATGGACATTTAATATGTTAAGAAATGAGGATTTTATATATAAAGCATTAACATGGCTTTTGGTATAATGTGGGTGGGTGGGCAGGGTGAAACCTTCTCTTTGTGGTTCAGCGGCAGTGCCAAATGATGAAGGCCCCCACCACAACCACCAATACCCTAGACTGAAATGGTTGATGATCATTGATAGAAAATGTAAAGTAAAGATGAAATCTTCAAAATGGGGAATTCAAATCCTAGTATGGAAGGTTTGTGACAGGTGAGGCTGATAATAATCACTGGCTTTCGACACATGGATTTATTAATTGCGTCAATAAATTTTAACTTTAATACCATTATATACATTGAATCATTTGTCGAGTTGAAGTATTGCATGGTTTTCTGTTTTTTCCTTTCCTCTAAAATAACTGTTTTCTCAACTGTAGAAAACCATGCTGTATTTTGACTAATTCATAGGATATAATACAGGAAAATTGAATATTTATTGCAGTGATGAATAAATCCATGATATGATTTATATGATTGTGATATGTCTTTGAATTTCTTGAAAAAAAAAGAAACAGGTAAAGATATTTGTGAACGCTGTTTTTTTTTTTCACCCTATTTTTTCTTGGTAGGGGCCATTATGCCCCTCTTTTTTGTTTCTGGAATAAATACTGTAGGTGGCTTTTCCTATACAAGTATGAAGTTAAAATTCTCCAGCAAACCACTGCTTTATTAATTACAAGTGGGGTCACAAGTTATCAGGGTGTGAGTTATCGAGGGAGTGGTGTACCTTAAAGGAAAAGTAAAAAAAGTCATTTTTTAGTTAGTAGAGTAAATTTCTCAACATATTTGTGATAGTAAGTTTCTGACACTTTTTCTTCTTTTTGTTTGACTTTGATTTAAAAATAAAATTTATTAAGTTCATGTTGAGAGAGAGAGGTCATTTTGTTAATTGAAGGTATTTTTGATATTTTGAAGCAGAGTTCTCAACAGAAAAGTTTTTGTAAAAATTGTTAAGAGGGATTATTTCTAGAGGGCAGAATGTGAAATTGATATTGAGTAAATTTGGTCAAAATCAGTTTGGTCATCGAGAACTATTTATGGTTTTGTTAGATTGGTTGGCTCAGAGAAACATTTATTGTAAAAGTACATAGTCAAGTGACTGTCATGGGCCTCTTCTTATACACTGATCTGTCATGTATACTTACCAGCATATAAAAATTCAAAGAAAGCTTAGATATCACTTTCCTAACATGGTTTATGCTCAACATTTTCAAGTTTTCTGCCAAACATCAAGAAAATACCAAGCATCAGAGATTTTTTTCTAGTTTGAATGTTCAGTTATCGTGTTTCTGATAATTTCTTTCTTGTCTTTCAACAGTATGTGCTGAATCCCATGTTCACAAAGCACCATATAGATAACTTGGACATTAACCCAAAGTTATCTCGAGCCTATGATGGGACTACCTATCTCCCAGGTTAGTACACAAATGGAAAATTATTTCAGGTCTTGTATTGTAAAAAAAAAAAATAATAAGGGAATGTTTTTGTTTTTTACCAGGTAAACGTATCCCATGTTTTATTGGACTGGTTTCATTTCAAATAGAGAACCACTTCAACAGGTACCCTCAGTATTGAAGCAACTCTTCATTAAAGTGACTTTAATGTGACAGCTAGCAAAGTCAGAGTTTGATAATTTTGACATGCATATCAATACAAAAGTTGAAGAATTGATGCAGAACAATGTTTTCCTTATACAAGTTACTCTGGTTACTTTAATCTTGAGCAGTCATGAATAATTCATCAGAGTGATCCATCATGGCAGTTGTTTGCATCTGCAAGAAGTACAGTGTGAGGGATTTGGTTGTTAGTAATCTCTTCCTGCAAACCCGGACCTGTTTTAGATAAGATTTGTAGTATACCTTCTGTTTTTTAAAAAAATACTGTAATGCCTACCAAATGTAAGTGAAGATATAATATTGGTTATGGTTTTTGAAGATTTTTTTTCTCACTAAATTATTACATTAAAGTTAGAGACAACTTTTTTGCATGAGCATTTATGGAGCAGCACAGGTGTGAAACCGGTCACAGAACTAAACACTTATTAACCCTAGTAACTACACATTTGTGTTGCAAAATTTACATGCATGGTGACCAAGACAAGTCCTGCATATGATCAAAATTGATGAGCCTGAAATGTGGGAAAAGGTTAAATTAGAATCACTGTTGACTAGCAGGTCATCTGTTTGAAAATATTTTGGTTATTCTTGTCAAGGATGAGATTGGTATCAGAACAGTTAATAAGTCTAGGTCTCTCTGCACTCTCTGTCACACATGGACTGAGTATAATGAAAATAGGATCAATATGGCAACACATCTCTATTGGCATTGTCCTACATTTGTCAGACCTTCTCATGACCACAAGACTTTCAAGTTGATATATATATATATATATATATATATATATATATATATATATATATATATATATATATTGATAATATATCATAGGTTGAGTAGTATGTTTCATATAGATACATGGCATAGATGTATTTTAATATCAGTAATTCCATACTTTTTTTGTTACTATTCCCTCCCAGTAAGGTGATCCTAAAGATTCCAGAACACTGCATTGCCCCCAGATACCCCAAACAGTTGTCAAATGCGTAATGGTGCTTTCATTCTTTTCTCTGGTGACATGTTGTAATGTCCATTGTTGTTGCACCAGAAAGATTTAGTTGCTGCTTTTTGTGTCAGTGAATTTACTACATTTGTGTGCTTATTCTTCTTAAACATTGGGATTATACCAGCTTGAGTTTTGTCACTGTTTAATTAAGCCCTTGTTCTGGAATCCTCTCATTCACCGCAGTCATGGTTCTCAACAGATTTCAAAACTGAAGAGTCAGTTGACCCTTGACCCCAAATTCTCAAGAGGCATAATGAAAATCTCAACAGTCAAAGCTGAAATCTCATAAGGCAGTTTTTTGACAGTCATGAGCTCATAGCTGCAGTTTCCCTGTTATTGGTGGAAACATGATTATTAAGACTTGTCTCATGCTGAATAATTATTAATATTTGTAATGTATTTTGTACGAAACATACAATCTGATTTTTGTAACACCATTTCTTTTTCGATGTGTTATTGTGTGTATATTTTATATATGAAACAGGTAGTGGATTATTTTATACTCTGTGATATTATCAACTTCTCAAAATATTCTCTTATCAACTGCTCAAATCATTTTATATGCAAAAATATATCCCTACAACTATGAAGGTTACATATTCAAATATCAAGGATGTACATCACAGAAGTGTCAGTTCTATCCACTAGTCCTTAAATTATCTAACAAATTTCAGAGATTGACTCTCCTTCTCCTTAGAGCTGATGCTATCCTTGTTTCATTTGGAGTCTGAGGGTTAGAAAATTCATCATTGGCAGGTTGTTTCCAAGCCTGAGACAGAAAAAAATATATAGTTGTGCCATTGTGATTTTAAAGTTCAAATGTATGCACTGAGTGTTATGTCTTAAATATTTTCAGAAGGATCCATTAATTAAAACACTAGAGGTTTTAAACATTTTACTGATGTAACATGCAGAGATGAGGCTGGGGGTTATTAGTGTTAGCAATAGATGTGGAGATCTTCAGTGGTGAGAAATCATAGTATCTCAACTTTACATTGTTTTCAGTCTGAATCGGTCATAATTTCCAAAATTATATTTTGTGATGGCATGCCATGGATATTTCTCTTATTAGATAATTTTAAATTAGCAGTTCTATTTGAGAATTTATTTTATTTCAGGTATTGTTGGCTTGAATAACATCAAAGCAAATGATTATTGCAATGTCATATTGCAAGTGAGTATCCATTCAATTAAATAATAATGTATGGTATTCAGAAGAAATGCTACAAAACATTTATAAGCTAATTTTTGTATTGAATTTATTTTATATAAAAAAAGAGCTTAACTTCACCAAATAATTTTTTGTCAAAAATCTTCTGAAGCATTTTTATCATCAAAAGACCATCTGCTAGCAAGTTGAATTGTATTGTGTACAATAAAAGTATTTATTATCAATGCTAATCACCATGCAACAGAAATAAAAGCCTTTAAAAATGTCAGGTAAGCCTGAGTGTCAGCTTGCTAAAATTCTTAAAATTTGAATTCAACAAAATTGCTTCCTTACTAGAAATTACATTTTTAAATAATGGTCAGCAAAATATAGGTCAGATTATTAATTTTAAACCATGTCAAAAATGGAACTTACTGACCAGAAAAGATTATTATTTTCCCCTAGTACATAAAAAATACATATTGTTAGCTCCTTCCCATCTTCAACACAAGTAAAATGATTAGATTTATTGTGCTTTGAAGGTGCATTTGGACCTGAGTGATTCCCAGTTAACATTTTAATAATATCCATAAAAGAAAGAAAATGCTTTGGATAATAGATATAAATCAGAACTGTATTAAAAGTAAAAACCAAAGCCCCTCTTTTTGCTATTTTTGTAGGCTCTGTCTCATGTCTCCCCACTGAGGGACTATTTCCTCCAAGAGGAGAATTATAAAACCATACAGCGTCCTCCAGGTGATCAGATGTCACTATTAACTCAAAGGTTTGGAGAGTTGTTGCGTAAATTGTGGAATCCACGGAACTTTAAAGCCCATGTCAGTCCTCATGAGATGCTTCAAGCCGTGGTCCTGTGTAGCAGGAAGAAATTTCAGATCACTGAGCAAGGTAAGTCAGCTTTTCAGGTACAGTTCTGTCTCATTCATCGATTCTCTTTTCCATGAATGACACTGTTGCAGTGATGGGAACAGTTTTGGGCAGGTCATTATTGTTTTTCATTGTCCACTATTTAGAATACCAACTTTAGTGATAAGAGTGGTAAAAGACCGTCTGTCTGTCTGATCATCTATCATCTTTCACAGTATTTCATCTAATACATAAGGGTGGAAAGTCATAAATTAAGAAGTTACCTTGTTAGCATGATAACTTTGTGCAAATATTCTTCGATCCCTCCCTTTTGGGTTCCTAGGGTCAATTGTTCAAAAATGTACATTGCATGACATTTACCTTGCAGGAAGGCACATCATATATGTCAAGGATATTTTGTGGTATTATGCCTAGATCACTGACAGGAAATGTCCAGGAGTGAGAAATGTTTTGTAGTGAATGTATTGGGATTTGCAGTGTGAGGCCAACATAATTACTCTAATTATTATGCAGGTGCTATTAAAGAAGTACAGTAATGGTGAGATTGTCCTTCTGTATATATGTAATGTACTTGGTCTTTTATTACATGTTAAAGCTATTACACATGAAATTTGAGTCGGTGATAATTCCATGAGTGTAGATTGTGCCAAAGAACTTTGAATTTTAGTAAAGGTTTTGGTATGGGGGCTTTAGTAATGATTTTACATTTTACTTAAATAATTCCTGTGTTGTATGTCTTAAATGTGTGAAAATTTGTATGTGTGATCAGTGAGCCACATGTCAAGACTTTTCAGACTGGGACCTCTGATGGTGCCTTAGGTGTCTTTCCCAAGCTCTGATAACATCGCCTCTGAGTCATAACAGAGAAAAAGATGTCCCCACCCTAGAACCATTTATGCACTTATTGGGCATGAAAGACCAATTTTGTATTCAATACACCTCACTTTGACCCTAACGTTCATCCCTACCCTAAAGGACTTAGCTAAGTTCTTTTATATAAATGTCTACATGGAACTGCACCAGAGTATCTTCAGGACTTAATCAGGACTTTTTCAACACAATACCAGTTGAGATCAGTATCACATGGAAACCTTCTAGTACCAAAACCAAGAACAGAGCAATTTAAAAAGAGTTTTCATTACTCTGGTACAGTTCTGTGGAATAAGCTTCCACTACATGTAAACTCTGCTGAAAATATTAGAGTATTTAAGAAAAGATATCATGAGCTTGTATGTGTTTCTAATAGATAATGGAATTTAGTATTTTAATACTAAACATGTTAAACACTAATTATTGCTATCTTCATATAATGTGCATTGTTATACTCTCCTTAAGAGAGCCTCAAGGGAGAATAGTCCTTGACTAATGAGTCACCCTCTATAAATAAAGCATTATTATCATTATTATTAATATTATTATTATTATTATTATTATTATTATTATTATTATATTAAGGGTTATAACTTTGAAATTATTCAGAACCCTACCCTTTTAAACTTATGTACACTCACTGGTTATGAAAAGACAAATGCAACAGCATTGGCCATGGGGTCCATCCTTACCCACAAAAGAGCTTAGCCCCTATGTCATAGCTTGAGAACTATTGAGATCCCCAAACTTAAGTCATGTACATTTTTGCTGAGCATGAAAACAATTACCCACACAAGAGGTTCTGACGTAAGGGTGGAGTCAAGACAGGGCAATGTATGGATACATGTTTTGCAAATACAGAATTTTAGCTTCTAGATTGTAATGGAAACTATCATGTACACTCCAGTACTAGTCGAGTCCAACTGCAAACACCATGGATCCTGATCTGCCATCACATTATGTGCTAGTGGATCAGTGTTTATATTGTTGCATTCTGCTGATTATGCTAAACAAACTGCATTGATCCAGAACTGCCGTTGCAATATGTGATTTCAGATATGTGTCTATGCAGTTTGCAGTTGGACAAGATTTTTAAGTAGGTTTATACAGTATTGGCATCTAGACTGTAAACAGGATTTTTATGTTTTCACTAGCAGATTTCTAGTCCTAGCCAAAATAGGTCAAGAATGTAAATACTTTTGGTAATGGCTCTTTAAAAAGTGGGAAAAGAATAAAAAAGACAGTAGCCAAAAAGTTTTTGCGTAAAATTTAGTAGCTAAAGTGCTTTAGCCATAGGTATTTTTGTTGCCTTAAAATTTGAAATTTATATTTGAGTAGCTTTGCTATGAGGATCAAAACAGCTGTCCTTGTTACTACTTTACAGCTTTTCTTTTTTATTGCTTTTTTAAAACCAGAAGCATTCACTGAAGGATGCATTCTCTCATAGTTTTAAAAATATTTTGAAATGGTGCAAATAATTGTATGGCTCCCCTTAATTAAGATTGAAAACATTTTTAAAAAATATTTACAACAAATGTTAAATTTTATGAAAAAAATAGGAAATACTCATCCTAAAATTTAGCATGCTAATGAAATGATGACACTGTGTTTTTTCAGCTTCAGAAAAAGACAGGGCCCTTTGTGTTAAATTTATTGGCCCTTCTCATTTTCGGGGGGGGGGGGGGCTGAGTGGTCTAAAGCACTCTCCGTTATGGATCACTGCCATCTCAGCTCTGCGTAGGTTCGAGTCTCAGATTCGGCCAATGTGGGTATGTGAGAAAGCTTGCCAGTAGCTTCTCGAGGGTCTGTGGTTCTTTCCAGGGATTCCCATGTTCTTCCTCCACCATTAATACTAGCCGCCATGTATAGCCTTTCGTGTGCTGAAAAATGGCGTTAAACCCAACAAGAACATTTTCAGGGGCCTGCATATTATTTCATCATTTACAATGAATTTATTGCTTTCTTATTACGTCACTACAGTTATGAACATTTATATTAAATTCATTTGTTTTAGTCTGGTTTTTTCTTCATTAATTTTATACTAGCATTTCTCATTGACTACAAGTCAGATTATTTCTATGTGTTCTTATTCACTATAAGAAGGTCTACTGATAAGGATTGAAATGACATAGTGTTTCACTGACTGAAGTATCCAGATTTTAAATCTTTATGATTTGCTTGCTTCTAACTCTGTCAAAGCATGAGATTTTTATGATCAATAAGAAGTTTGCTACATAGCATGTATAAAAAAAGCTAAGCATTTTGATAACTTGTTCCATCTGCCTTATACAAGCTTGCCAGTTGTGATTCATTGCAAATTTTACTGTGCTCATAGGTGCAGCATGGAAGATACACTGGATGAAAAACATTTTGTTAACAAAACACCTCACTGAAGGCCATGCAGTATGAGATGATTGCATGGTTTAATGACTTGCTGAGCTCAGATATCATGCAACTCTGTTGGATATATTTCAGCATTAGATGGTAACCAAGTAGGTTACCAGGAAAGGAACGTCTTCAAACTTACTTGTTTGTAACAGACAGCAGAATAGGATTTAGAAGAACATGTAAGATGAGAGAAACCACATGACTATTCAATATAAGTTCAAAAGAAATGTTTCTTGATCTTCTAATATTCGGAAATCAATTTTTTTTAAACATCGTTTAATATGATCTCTAGTTCTGTTAGATGTAAAATAAACTCAGCTGAACACAATTTGTAATGAAGATATGTTGAAGACACTGTTATCTACTGAATTGTCAGTAAGAAAAGTACAACTTATCTGTGAGTATATATGGCAGAACTCGCCAATCTTCCCATTGAGTCTTGGAGACTTTTCAGCTTCAGATGGTTTATGAAGGTCCCTCAGATATTTCACTGATAATTTATTTTTCGATGATGCAGTTAGATTCAAAGGCTATATCCAATTTGTTTTTCAAGTATTATCTTCTTTGAATAAAAAGCAGCTGAGAAATTTGTTCAGCCTTTGCCCATTGCCCCACTGTTATGGCTATAAGGTCCATTAAAATTGTCCTGTACACATGGCTTGCAGGAATGTCAAAACAGTGAAATAATAGTTTGCTTCTTTGCATTGACAGGTGATTCCCTGGAGTTCATGTCCTGGTTTCTGAATGCCCTTCACACAGCCCTTAATGGGACCAAAAAGCTGAAAAGTTCCATCATCAATAAGACCTTTAGAGGCAAGATGAGGGTCTTCTCCAGAAGGGTTCCTCCAATAGAAATGGTAATATAATTTTACAGCTTTTTTAGAAATTATTATATAACATTTTTCTTCAACATGCATATATTTTTCATTGGAAAGATGTATTAAAAAAAAGTTTCATTAGACAGGAGAGATGTCTGTCCAAACTTGACAGGAGTGATATCCATCCTCATTAAACAGGAGATATATTGATACTCATTAGGCAGGGGAGATATCCATACTTATTTGACTGGAGTGATATCCATCTTCATTAGACGGGAGTGATATACATCCTCTTTGCCAAGGAGTGATATACATCCTCATTAGACAGGAGAGATATCCATACTCATTAGGCAGGGGAGATATCCATACTTATTTGACTGGAGTGATATCCATCTTCATTAGACGGGAGTGATATACATCCTCTTAGCCAAGGAGTGGTATACATCCTCATTAGACAGGGGAGATATCCATACTTATTAGACTCACAAATGTCCTCAATTTGATTGGACACTCAGGCTAAGTTTGTTAGTCAGACTGTAAGTTTAGTTACCTTCTTATTAATTAATGTATTAGTTACAAAAGTAAGGAGGTTGTAACATATGGACATTTTGTGAAATTTTACCAATTATGATTGTGAAGTTATATGTGACCCACTGTTATGCGTTGGGGTGGGATGCTCCCAGTATTTATTTGAATTACTGTGGAATTCCTACCCTGGCTCATTTTTGTTGGAAGTGAAATTAGTGATAGAGAGAGGTAAAGCTCTGAGCCCCCAGTCAGCAATACCATCAGTTAAATTATTAAGAACACAAAGGTGAAATTCAAAAGAATGACAATTTAATACAAATTAAATGATATTAATTTCTCAACCAATCTTCTTCCTCTCGAACATGTAACAACCTATTTCATCACGTGATTATAGTGTGAGATGGTTTTCCCCAGTACTTGGTTTCTACTCATCTGTGTTTACTCCGCCAATTCCTTTCCTCCTTCTGGCGTTCTCCGTACTCCGATTCTTCCTATCCTCTTCCCCTTTTGTCTCCTTTTCTCCTCCTCCTTCCCTCTCTCTCTCTTCAGCAACTGGGCTTGTTCTTGGCCTACTGCCTTGCTCTATCCTGTCTCTCTGAGACTCGGGATTTGACTACCCGGTAGTTCTGTCCCCAAAAGCTTCCTACGAAAAACACAAGGACGTTAGCATTTGTGTTAGCCATCTCGCCTCACACTACATCAACAATCAATCATCAGATAAAGGCTATCTACATCTTCGGTCACGCATTCGTACACATCGAAAACCACACACATTCTTATAGAAAACAATGTTGCAATAAAGAGCGGTAACCTGCTTAACATACAGACATCACTAAATTGCATCACATCAATATATAATATATATATATATATATATATATATATATATATATATATATATATATATATATATATATATATATATATATTCTTAATCTCATTATTCTCAACAATATCACAACAATCAAATGCATTTCTGTACATTACACTTCCACAAGTGTACACAAATATTCAAATCTCCATACTATTTAAATTTACACACTGCAACCATTTCCAAGTTACAATTTAATTCAACAATTGCAAAATCTAGAATATCACATAAATAAATACACTAGTTTACAACAAAGTAACTTAATAGCGAATTGCAATATTAATTCTGATGAGCGAGCAATCTACATAATCATAGCTCATTTCTCAAGTACGCATGTAAATTAAACAATGCAAAGGTAATTCTACGTACTAATGATTCTAGTAAGTAAATATACATGCTGCACATAATTACAGTTACAATGCCGTAACATTCTGCAATAATAGAGCAAATAACTCACTGACCTTTATGAAGCTTTCTGTCCTTGAATGTACCAAGGTTTTTCCCGCCAAATCACGAGTGGCTCCTGGAGTTACTGCTACAACTTGTCAGCACGATTCTTTACAATGACTAATTCGTTCCCAGCCCACATGACTGTTAACTTCTGGTTTGAATTGATGGCCCCACCCTTCCTCAGTTCCAATTGGATATCAATTCTACCCCAGTCGGTGCAGATTAACAGACGAGCCTCAGGCCATCTGTCAAAGCAGGGAGATTTACAACAGCATCGAGGGTCCTTTGTTCTAGAACAAAGCTTCTAACGTCTAGATGTTAGTTTTGACACCTAACGAAGAGAACTCTTGTACAAACACGAATCGCCACGACAGTGCAGGGTCGACATACTCATGGTGCTAACCCATTCCTTTGTTCCTGACTTAAATAATCGTGGGCAGGCAAACATGACAATGATCTTTATAGTAGGAACCTTATTTGAGTTTTCATATGCACTCATTTTGAAGAGTTTATTGACCTTGGTTCCATAATCATAAAAAATATTATGGCACTAAAATTAAACTCCAGTTTAAGAATACCATTGTTACAAAATGTATCAGTCTTTGGAACCACTGAAGTATGCAGATTTGTAGAGCTAACAGTATCAAGTTTTAAACATTGGGAGTTCTATCTCTATACTGCAAAAAGTTATTGAAACTCAATATTTTTTCCCTACCCTATTCTAAAATGCAGTGGATATTGTATTCATGTTTCCATCTCTTCATTGGTCCATAATACTTCTGTTTCTGCTGTATTACTTTAAAACCATTTGAGATTGTGGGAGAAAACTTAGTGCGCTCGTACTTTATCATTTTGAAGGTGTGCCTTATTTGGAGTTCTTTCGTCAGGGTCACAGTTCAGAATTTCTTTCCACTCTATAGCCATTAAATTGATAAACGTGGTACATTTGTACAGAATCATTAGAACATGTGATTCTATGACATCATTGGTCATCTTCAGTCTCATGGTCTTTGCTCATCATCTTGGTAAACATCACAGGGTCAATATTTTAAGTTGTCCATCACACTTTCCTGTCCACTCTATAACCTTCAGTTTCATTCCAGCTTTCTGGATAAAACTTTGTATATTTATATGTTATCTTTAGAAAGTTTGTCATATACCATTTTGGGATTCCAATCTTCAGACTCATTGTCATTGATTTTCAATATAAAATATATAATAATATTTGTAAGTAACTGATAACTCAAAAAATCAGTACATAATAACACAGTGGTTCTTACTTTTCTTGTAGTGTCATGCAAGTGATATATCATGTCAAATTTCAAGTTAAATTTCTTGGTTCCTTTTGGATTTCAGAAAGAAGAAGAACAGCTGAAATTGTTGGAAACAGATGAATACCAGGGTAAGTATAAATTCCCATTTTCAAATGAAACTGAGAGAAATATCAGTTTTGTGGAAAAACCAGATACAGTTCTACTTCTATATAGGTATCACTATACTAACTATGAAATCAGTAATCATTGCATCCTGTTGTAGTACCAAAGGAATTCATTAATATTTTTTATGATTGTTCAGAATATTAGCTAAGCAGTCAAGAATGTTCTTTGCACTCAATAGAAGCAGTATTAAAACCTAAACAGAAAATAACATTTTTATTGAGTTCAGCCTTTGGACTATTGGATGACAAAGTGAGCTGGTGTGATTTGGCTGGTCCTAGTTGGATAACCTATGCTGATTTTTATATGCCTATCATAAGGCAGTGCATGCTATATTATGTAGTCTGTCGGACTTACCAATTTAATTTCTGCACAGTGATTCAAGTTGTCTCTCATCTACAATTAGCAAGCTTTTTGGGTGGCTTGTATTTAGGGTTAATTTCGATGAAAAGTTCAAGGTTGCTGACTGAAAGAAGAAGAATGGTTTCCACAAAATAATTTGAGTTTCCAGTATTTATATAGTTACCAATTTTAGATGGTTTGCTCTTGGGGCAAAGAATCACCCTATCAGGTTTGGGGTCAAATATCAAGGGCACTGTGACTGAAGGAATGAAAATATATTTGGTACAATATTTCTACATCACATACCTTGGCCAGACTTTGTGGATGGCTTGTACTTGGAGTCAGGGAAAAGTGTATTGATTTTGAGGTCAAAAGTCAAGGTCACTGACTGAAAGAGGAGAAATGTTTTCCTCATAAACATTTTAGTTCTACATCACAGAGCTGGACCAAACTTTTTGCAAGGTTTACACTTGTGGTATGGAAGAAGTCTATTTATTTTGAGGTCGAAATGTCATTTTCCCTACCATTTGAAGCAAAAATAGAATTTTTGGGCACTAAAATTTCAGCAGAAATGTGAAAAATAAAGAAAATATAAATAAGGAAGTTAATATAGTTATACTTTGAATAGCATAAAAAGAAAAACCCATGATAAACACATTGTTTTGATAATGAATCATCTTAAATGTAGTCATTGCTAAACAATTTTATACAAGTAAATGAAATAGTTAAATAAGGTGTGTGTTAAGTGTGTATTGCTGAAAAATATGGTATTTTCCACATAAAGGTCAGACTTGGACTTGATTTGTTTTTTTTACAAATGTATATACTTTATACAACAGAATTATTGAATTTGCTTTGACTTTATTAGCTCACCTGACCATTCGGCCAAGTGAACTTATGGTATGGGTCATTGTGTGTCTGCAATGTGTCATCCATTCACAACCATTAGGCCAAGTGAACTTATGGTATGGGCCATTGTGTGTCTGCAGTGTTCATCCATTCACAACTATTAGACCAAGTGAACTTACAGTATGGGTCATTGTGTGTCTGCAGTGTGTCATCCATTCACAACTATTAGGCCAAGTGAACTTATGGTATGGGTCATTGTGTGTCTGCAATGTGTCATCCATTCACAACCATTAGGCCAAGTGAACTTATGGTATGGGTCATTGTGTGTCTGCAATGTGTCATCCATTCACAACCATTAGGCCAAGTGAACTTATGGTATGGGCCATTGTGTGTCTGCAGTGTTCATCCATTCACAACCATTAGACCAAGTGAACTTACAGTATGGGTCATTATGTGTCTGCAGTGTGTCATCCATTCACAACTATTAGGCCAAGTGAACTTATGGTATGGGTCATGGTGTGTCTGCAATGTGTCATCCATTCACAACCATTAGGCCAAGTGAACTATGGTATAGGTGTCTGCAATGTATCATCCATTCACAACCATTAGGCCAAGTGAACTATGGTATAGGTGTCTGCAATGTGTCATCCATTCACAACCATTAGGCCAAGTGAACTATGGTATAGGTGTTTGCAGTGTGTCATCCATTCACAACTATTAGGCCAAGTGAACTTATGGTATGGGTCATTTTGTGTCTGCAATGTGTCATCCATTCACAACATTAGGCCAAGTGAACTTATGATATGGGTCATTGTGTCTGCAATGTGTTATCCATTCACAACCATTAGGCCCAGTGAACTTATGGTATGGGTCATTGTGTGTCTGCAATGTGTCATCCATTCACAACATTAGGCCAAGTGAACTTATGGTATGGGTCATTGTGTATCTGCAATGTGCCATCCATTCACAACCATTAGGCCAAGTGAACTTATGGTATGGGTCATTTTGTGTCTGCAATGTGTCATCCATTCACAACATTAGGCCAAGTGAACTTATGGTATGGGTCATTGTGTATCTGCAATGTGTCATCCATTCACAACCATTAGGCCCAGTGAACTTATGGTATGGGTCATTGTGTGTCTGCAATGTGTCATCCATTCGCAACCATTAGGCCAAGTGAACTTATGGTATGGGCCATTGTGTGTCTGCAGTGTGTCATCCATTCACAACCATTAGGCCAAGTGAACTTAATGGTATGGGTCATTGTGTGTCTGCAATGTGTCATCCATTCACAACCATTAGGCCAAGTGAACTTAATGGTATGGGTCATTGTGTGCCTGCAATGTGTCATCCATTCACAACCATTAGGCCAAGTGAACTTATGGTATGGGTCATTTTGTGTCTGCAATGTGTCATCCATTCACAACATTAGGCCAAGTTGACTTATGGTATGGGTCATTGTGTATCTGCAATGTGTCATCCATTCACAACCATTAGGCCAAGTGAACTTATGATATGGGTCATTGTGTCTACAATGTGTTATCCATTCACAACCATTAGGCCCAGTGAACTTATGGTATGGGTCATTGTGTGTCTGCAATGTGTTATCCATTCACAACCATTAGGCCCAGTGAACTTATGATATGGGTCATTGTGTGTCTGCAATGTGTCATCCATTCACAACCATTAGGCCAAGTGAACTTAATGGTATGGGTCATTGTGTGTCTGCAATGTGTCATCCATTCACAACCATTAGGCCAAGTGAACTTAAGGTATGGGTCATTTTGTGTCTGCAACATGTCATCCATTCACAATTGCTGTTTCCATCTTCTCAAAAACCACTCAGTGGAGTTTGACCAAATTTGAGAGAAAGCAACCTGGCTTTAGATCTTTAAAATTTACTCAAATGATGTCAACTATAATCAATCATGACCACCGTTACTGATAGAAGAAAAACATTATAACAACTTATTCTATAAATTAAAAAAAAACAGCTTAGTAGAATTTGACCAAATGTGAAAAGCATCCTGGTATATAGATGGTTAGGGTTACATATCCAGGATCCATAGGGGACCTTGAAACCTTGAAAAGCCTTGAAAAATTAATTGTTCCCTCAAGGCCTTGAAAACACCTTGAAAATTCAAAATATTGTCCGGGTACCTTGAAAAGCCTTGATTTTCTTGAAATCAAAAGGAATTAGTAAATAGTTTTCATTTTACAGAATTAATTGAAAAGAAATGGGGAAGAAAAAAAAATCTCACTAAGTTAGTGCTGGAATGGACATTTTTCCACAATTGGCCACTACACATTCATACATCTCATTCTTACATCTTGAACTTCTGATTTTACGAAGTCCAGATGTAGCAGTGGTTTAAATTTGAATCATTCGCTTAGACATAGCTGGCTGCCGATTCCAACTTCTGTGGCTAGATGAAGAAAAATATAAAGTTTGGATTATGAGATAATGCCAGAAGAATATTGATTTGTGTGTAATGGGAGAGAGTGCTCCAGTCACCTGCAGCTGAGAAGAAAAAAAAAACCAAGCTCTTGTAATGGTGCTTAATACAGGCAAAACAAGAAGCCTATAGCATGAAATCATTTTTAACGAAAGAGGTATGTCTGTGAACACACAGATTCAAGTCTTAAAATAGAAACTGTCTATAGTCTTAATTTGGGATTTAGTGGAAATAGGACTGGCAATAATTGCAATGAACAGGATAACTCTAAAAATATAGAATACAGCTAAGCTGAGAGAAATATTAATATATCTAATATGAAATAGTTTAAAATATCCATATGGTGTTTTTAAATAAGTGATAATATAAAAAACAAATATCATTACTTTGTTTTGTTTTTGGGGATGAGTGAAGAAGTTAGGAAGGTACTGAAAAAGACATTGAGACAACAACAACAGCTGCTGCTGATGACTATGCATTGAAAGCAAAGATCCATAGGAAAATTTCCGTGATCATGACATCAGAATAATTTGAGAAAAAGTGAAAAGGACAAAATCGCTAAACTTGGAGCTCTTGAAAAACAACATGATGACAAGCTACAAGAACTGAAAAATTCACTCTAAAATATGGGAAAGATATCAATGATAATACTATTGACTTCATTTTTTATTTTTGTTTTTTTTTAAAAAAAATAAGTTTGCAAGAAATGTTCCTCTTATGGCATTAGTATTAACTGTTACCTACAGTTTTATTTATTTATCCTTTGAAATTAATGTAAAAATGCACATTGAAAAATATTGATTTTAAACCTTGAAAAACCTTGCAAAAATCTTTAATATTTTGCAAGAAATATGCTACTAACCCTGTTATTATTAAGATTATTATTACTAATTGTGAACAGATACATAAACATCTATTTATAAATCCTATGTAATACTTTACTCAAGTCAGGTAGGCCAGTCTGAACTAAAGATATTCTGTACACATTACAGCCATGAATAAGAATTATAAAAATTGGATAAAATCATGTACCAGGAGTTACAAAAATTATAGATATACATAACACTCTGCATATCCAGATAGGATTCAAAATGCTTATCTTTGAATATGCACCTCTCTTTTGATAACTTGTACACAGCAGGGGAAAAAAAAAACAAAACAGACTGCACTAGAAGCAAGGACACAAGTTACAGAGGGTCATCCAAATAAAAGTTATGCCATCCCTGCTGTTTGTAGAGAAAACCAGGAGGGTGTGGGGACAACTGGGCTGAATAATCATGTTATAATTGTGTTGGGAATAATTGTCAATAAAGCGCTTTTTCTAATAAAGTTATGATTTTTTTGTGTATATTGCATTTATTTTCAAGATGCCCATCCTTTTAAAGATCATTAACGTTATTCCAACTGGTTTCAACCACCTTCACATGTATGCAAAAACATTGTGTATTACATCACTGCTTTTTGTTGTTGTTGATTCACAGCCAAACAAGATTAATTTTTTCAAAAGCTAAGGACATTTATTTCATGAAAACTTTAACTTTGAGAATAAATTTTTGTAAATTTTTTGTTAGTATTATGTTAGTAAAATATAGAAGCTGTGATTTCATTGCAAGTAATAGTGATACATTTTCTACTCCTTGAAGAAATCTGTGAGTGCCAGTTCAGAAATTTTAAGTTAACTACAAACTCTGAAACTCACTTCTCCACAATGAACCATATTTGAAACAAAGCTTTTGATTTCAGCAGGTACTCATTTCACTTTGTTTCCTTGCTGCCTTTGATCACATGGTAATGAGTCAGCTGATGTAAGTTAGTTTAATTATATTATATACACAGTAATAATTATAAGAGTTCAATTGATCAATTGAAATGAGTTAACCTGACATGCTACTGGGGCCATTAGCTTTTACACTGGTAGGATTTGCATGTCTTTTTATTTCATTCTGCCGCTTTATCTGATTTGATACAAAAGATATAACTAACATGATAATACAGAGCAGGTCTGATTTTAATTCAGTGAAACAATACAGCAGATACTTCCACAAGTCTGATATAAAAACATGGTTGGCATTTACTTTGAATCTCATAGACAGGGCTCTTAAGGACATGTTTAAATACAAGCAGGCACATTATTTTTATGATAATTACACTTAAACCAAATTAATAGATAGAAATAAAGCACAAATTTCACACAACAAAACCTATTTAATTGGTATTTACCTTTTAAAGTGCTGCTTCCAGTAGGCTGTAGTGACATTTTCATTGATCAAAATTTCTTGGAATGTCATTATTTACATTTTAAGAATGTTGTTTGTAAGAATTTTTTGTGCAAAATATGACTTCTTTAAAATTGAGAAGTTCATAATGTTACTTCAAATTTGTTCATACTCTGTGCTGTTTTGGATTATAAAGTGAGCAATATATCACGGTTTCTATTACCAAGTCTGTTCATGATTTTCTTCATGTTCAACAAATATGGATCAGTTTTAGGGTATTTTCTAGTAAAACAAAATTGAGAGCCATACCTGGCCCCACATAATAATTAGATTCACTAGTTATCATCGTGCTGGTCATCAAGTTTCTTCAGTTTTCACCACTTTACCTAAAGCCATTGAGAGCACTTTAATGAACATATACTTTAAATAGTATTTTATTTTCACTAACAGAAAAAATGGAAGAGATTCCTTGGCTGTACCTGACATGTGACCTCCCACCTCCTCCTTTGTACCCAGATGAGCTGCAAGAGAACATTATTCCTCAGGTGCCCTTCTCCACCATCCTGGCCAAGTTTAACGGAATCACTGAGAAGGAGTACAGAACTTCAAAAGACTCCACCCTGAAAAGATTCCAGCTGACCAAGCTCCCACCATATATAATTGTTTATATCAAGGTAAAATAGAAATGGTTACTTTAAAATGTAGAAATTAGTTGGTTTTAACAAAGCTACAAATTCAAGTCTTCACAAGCTTAAAAGTCCTTCTGAAGGTTGATGCTGATCAGGGATAAACTACTGCAGCTTTTGTGGAAAAATAGTAATCGTGGTTAGAATTTACCCACCAGTTCATGTAAAAATGAGCAAGATCTTTTTTAAAACTTGCTTGCCAGTATAATTGAATTGGCAATCACATTGTTGATATTTTTATTCATTTTAATTTTTTTTGTCACTTTACTGGTTTGTTGCTACTTCTCCTGAATGGATGGTTACCTCAACGTGAGATTTTTGTTATAAGACTTCTTGTACAATTTGGGAAGACTTCTTGTGATGTCTATTTGGTCCTAAATAAAAATGGTGCCAATGTAATGTCCAGTATGGTCACAGTGGCAGCCATCTTGAAAATCTTGTTATTGCTACTTGTCCTGAATAGAAAGTATTAACATGGGATTTTTACCAGAAGACTTTATATAGTTTCTGGTTGGGCCTAAATGAAAATGTTGCTGATCTGACATCCAATATGGCAACCATGGTGGCCATCTTGAAAACCTTGTTTTCACTACTTTTCCTAAATAAATTTTTATATTTACATGGATTTTTGAGGGAAGGATACTGATCTTACATCAGTTATTGCCATCACAGTGGCTGATTTGAAAATCTTGTTAATACTCAGAAATATCTGAGATGGTTTCAAGACTTGGCAGGTAATGAGAAGAAATGTGCCTGACTTGAATTCCTGGAAGATCTTTTTGGTCATAAGAGCTTCATTCTCTTCGAGGGACAATTGTTCCTTTTTCCACTTTGAAGTAAGATATCTTTATGACAGGATCCTGTAAGCTGTTGACTCTTTTTATGATTAAAATCAATTCATGGTTTTCAGCAATCAGAAATCATTATTATTATAAAAGAAATAGGTAACTGACATGTTACTTTTGCACTGATGATAAATACAGTTTATAATTTGCATGCATTTGTCAAAGATGCAAAATGTACTTTAAAATGTTATTTCACTCCCTAATTTTCTAAGCTGTATTTTACAAGTGGAATTACATTGGAATTCTAGCATGGAGACATAAATCAGGACTAAGTAAACTTAATATATGCACTTTCGATTAATAGAGCTTTAATTCTGATGCAGAAGTTCTAATTTAACCAGTTTGATTCCTAGCTTCGTGTGTTGTTTGAAAGTGAATTTAGAATGTACTAGTCAGGTATGTCAGTGTTTGTATCAGCTTGGACTTCATACTTTAAAGAATACATTTAGTTAATCTTTATTCAGTAGAATTAAGAAGGCTTTGTCTGAGATTCAGTATTGACTGATATTTTGAAAAAATAAATGAGACACTGCAGTTCATGATGGATGGGCAGTATTTTTGGTTTTGAAAGGATCCAGTTGTCTCAAGATTAATATATATTTTGCAGTATCAGGGTATTAAAAAAAATTGGTCAACTTAAAAAGTTTGTTTGAATTCAATTTGCATTGTCTGATTCAAATAGAAAGTGTAAATACCATCAGCAAAATAGTCAGTGACTCATTTTTTAAAATCTTTTTTATTTCAGAGATTTAATAAGAACTTCTTTGTATCAGAGAAGAATCCTACCATTGTGAATTTTCCAATTAAGTAAGTATACTTGATATCAGTTGTATGTTCATTCACTTACCATAGCCATCAGAGAGATTTATTGATTAACAAAACAAAGTTAAAACCTATGCAAGTTTAATTTACCAAAAATTTACTTCTACATTAGTAATATTAGTTTTATTGAACAGCTTCCTTTACTTTACAAAGTGTGAAATAAATGAAAGTTAGTGTTTATACTGGTGTTTTTATACATGCAATTTGTTGTATGTCCTGAAAATAACTGACTTCTATTCATATTTTATAGTGAGTACTCTCATCAGATCATTCTTTATTCTGATCTTGAAATGCCTTTTCTACGTTATGTAATAGAAACATATGATGAGGACATATATATTCATTCCTGTTGAAAATATTACAGTTTTTGCTATATTGAATGTATATTGCACTTTGGACATTATTTTTGGGATAAATTTTTCAAGGTTATCTCAACATAATAAGCACTCATTTATGATATAAATAAATGTTAGTCATGCATATCTAATTTTTGAAGAGTTAGCTTCCTTTGAAAGTGTTTTCATTATTGGAGGAGTATAAGCTTCCTTATGGTCAGCTTGTTTCAAAATGGAAGATACCATATACTGACATCAGATATTGTACAAACCAGCATGTTCATCATACTTGACAAAAGATCTTGAATGAGAATTCTACAAACTCAGAACATCAAACCCACTATTGGAGCCTGGCATCCCATGCACAGAACAAATCACAAATGTGGTTGTGCTGATTGTGTGTTGGACACATATCTGACTAGTATCTCTCTTCTGTAGGGTAAGACAGAAGTATTTTGTAGTGAACTCAAAATCTTGGACTTATTTTAAGGGAATTCAGTTTATATAACAAATTTGACCATATATTTCAGGGTTTTACATGCATTGCTTTTATCTTTTAATTTATATAGATTTTACAGAATTTTATTATTTCTATATTTTATCCTTTGTCTTGTTGTACTTCATATTTATATTTATTTGGGATGGGGTGAGTGGTCTAAAGTGCTTGCCTTTACTGATCACTGCCATCTCACCCCTGTCCGTGTGGGTTTGAGTCTTGGACTTGGCCTATGTGGATATGTGAGAAAGTTTACCAGTAACTTCCAGTGGGTCATTGGTTCCTACCAGTGTTTTCCCAAGTATTTCCTCAACTAGTTATACTGGCTGCCAATTCTAGCCTATTATGCACTGAAAAATGGCATTAAACTCACAACAGCAACAACAGTATTTATTTGAAAGGGTTTATCTTGCAAAGTTGTTGTGCAATTCTTAATTTTTACATTTTCGAACTTTACCTTCGGTTAGTTCTGTATATCCCTATTGTGTATTAATGCTCTAAACTGTCACTACATGACATACTTCATTCACTTCCAGTATGATCATGCTGAATAAAAAACATGTAAGGCCCATTTTTTGTACTAAGTTAAGTTGTTACAAGACACTAGGTGTTTGATGGTAAGTTTCATGAAATTTTACTCAGGTTTTGACAGCCACTTCTCTTCTTTGAGCCCAAGTCACATAGAAATAAATGCGCTTAAAGGGGCCTTTTATGTTTGTTTGTTTTTTTTGACAACAGAAGGGTGTTCACTTATTAAGGCATGGGTTGTTATTTTGTCAAGTACAGTAAGTCACATTTGAAATTTTAACTTCTTTTCCTGGAATTGCAGAAGATGACATCATGACAGACAAATAAGATATTACTTTTAAGCATAGATCTACAGAAATAGTTCACTTCTGTTTTTTGTGTGTACTGGATTTAAGTCTCTGATTAGGGGGTGGTCAAGATAGTTGATTTCTCTGCAGCTTGAAAAGTTATAATCAGTGATTTCTCTTTTTCTTTATCTAGAAATATAGAATTTGGGGATTTACTGGACCCCGAGATGAGAGCCATGCACAAGTACACAATGTATGACCTGATGGCCAACATAATACATGATGGGGAACCAGGTCCAGGGAAGGGGACATACAGGATACATGTACTCCACAAGGTATGTTGCTCAAGCTTTGACCCGTCACAATGATCACATATTATTTGTACAAGTCATTCTACATTATTTGCCTGCTGAATGTTTGTTAAATAATAACTTTACACAATAAAATGATTGGATGAAATGCTGTCTGCATTATAAATTACTCGACACATAAGCCAGTTGTGATAAACATGGTACATGAAACCAACATGTGATGTTGCATCTGGCATACCTTAACAGTCATATTGCAAATGTAAATTTTAATGGCTTTCTAAACATCTTGTTGTAGGGGACAGGGAAATGGTACGAGTTGCAAGATCTTCATGTAACAGACATCCTGCCTCAGATGATCACATTGTCAGAGAGCTACATACAGGTAAATAATCTCAGGAGTTCTGACCTAGAGTTTGCAGACCTGCCAACCCTTACGATTTTGCCGCAAGTCTTATGAAAATTATCCTTAAAATACGGGCTTATGGCATAAAAAGCAGAAACTACTGAAAAATGATCGTTGCCGAAAAATCAAGATAATTGGTTCATCCGTGTTTGATTTGGATCTGGGTTTCATATTAGAATTAGTGAAATTTGTCAGGAATCAGACTAACTTTACAGCAGCACCTCAGACACTTTAAACTGCGCCTGTTTGTTCATACGACGTGTCTTCATGATCAAACTGTTGATTCTAGAATTTTTTTTAAAGGTGTTCTGAAAGTGATGCATGTTTAAGACAAAATGGTAAATAAGCCTCTTGAAAAGTTTAATAATCAACACAGAAAAATAAAAAGGAATATTCAGATTTTTGTGAATAAAAGCTGGAAGGACACAATTACTTTTATTGGACATCATGTGCCAATTTGAGTATGTTTCATGGCGGGAGATATGACTGCCATAATCATGTGAAATGGAAAAAGATTTTCTAAGAATTATGTCAAGTTGAGAGATAGCAACAAGCCATTGAGCTGCATTGGGTTTGGAACTGAAGTTTATGCAACTGTACTAGTGGTAAATAATGTCTTCGAATACTTTACAAACTTTTCAGTTAAACATAATGTTTATCGTTGCTGCATTTTTCGAATACTGAACTTTTAATTATGTTTTCCAGCTATACAATAGCAGTATATGATATTTTGTTACGCCTTACTGAAAACTGGCCAAACTTATGGAGAAAAAAAATCAACTGCCTTACTGAGACAGACTTGTCAGGGTTGGCAGGTCTGAGTTTGTGACTTAATTGACCTTACATTCTTACAGATGTTGCAGAATTATGTTGTTGATCAGATTATATTTGGATTTATCAAACTACACAAATCAGGAAGTATCATTAGATACTCTGATTTACCAAAAAAGTTGAGCTATTTTGGGTGGTAAACTGTTCTTTAATTGCATCTGCCCTTCGTTTTTGGAGTTCACCTGTCCATATGGCAAAGTGAACTTGTGTTCATCCATTTTGCATTGTGTATAGTCCATTGTTCATCAACAGTTGTTTGTTACCACTCTGGAGATCATATATTTGATTTTGATAAAACATGGAATACAGGCTTATATCATCCAAATCTCTGACAGGTTTGATTATAAGAGAGGTCCACACATTAATGAGGTGAATTTGCATCTGATAGGCTGAGCTTGTTACCACTCTGGAGTCTATTTTTTTTATATGAATTTCTTTTTAAAATCCAGTTTGGAATATATGCTTATATCTTGGATGAGTTCCATAATGAGTGAGAGGTATGTACATATTAACAAGGTGATCATGCTTCCAATTGGCTGAGCTTGTTACTGTTCTGGAAGCCAAAATGTTGATATGATGTTAAGAAAGGTAAGTTTAATAACTAGCCAAGATCCGTACATAATAATGAGGTGATCTGAATCTGATTAGCTGAGCATTATACCTCTCTATATGTCATATCTCTAATCTTGGACAGGCTTGATAATGAGTGAGATTCATGCATATTAATGAGCTGATCTTGCATCTGATTGGCTGAGCTTGTTACCACTCTGGAGGCCTTAATTTGGATCTGATTTTGGAATATAGCTTATATGATCACAGACAAGTTAGATGACCTAGCATCTAACTGGCAGAACATGTTTACCACCCCAGAGACTATATTTCTGATCCAGTTTTGATTGAACTTGGTAGGTAGACTTAAGTTATTATGATTTTAGATGGGTACAGTGATCTTAAGTGTGTTGGATGAGTTTATCAACAATTTCTGATTACTTCGGTCAGATGTTTATCAAACATATTCAGTAGGGTTATAATATGAAGATACTGAATAAGTTTCATTATGAAAACAAAATATGAATAGTAGTAAAATTCGGCACAGTTACAAATAGTTCTCAGTTCATATGCTTTGTAATAAATTTATTTTATAATAATTTTTTCTCTCTCTCTAAAGGAGAGCAAGGGGAGAAATCCATGATATCGCTATTGAGACTCACTGGATTGTGTTTAAATTAATTTTTTTCCCTTGCTCAAAAAATGCAATCTGATATTTTTTTAATTTAAAATTAGAATACAAATTGTATACCTGTCAATAGAGCAATATATAAACAAAATAACACACCCTTAGAACTAGCATGAATAATTTGTTAATTTATTGCTGATGAAATCATATCAGAAAGAAATATAACAAGTAACACTCAATGCATATCAAATAATTGTTTATAAGATTTGTTCGTAAAAGTGTTGAATTGTTACAGTCTTGAGACACTATTATAATGGGGTGTTGTGAATAAATAAAGGAATATTAGCTGGGGAAACAAATAATTAGATATATTGTAGAAGAAACAATATACATTTTCTTGCTTTCATAAGTATGCATTATTGTGATTCAAGATCAGAATTGTTTTACAGGCTTGTAGACATTTTTTTCACAAGTAATTGTAAGGGTTTTTTGTGTGGTTTATTTTCCTTCAGTAGGAACATATTTCTTGTAAGGCTCATCTCTTGATTGTTATAAATTAGTTGCTTTATTTCCATAAACTTGACCATATTTGAAATTCTTAAAGTAGTTGGAAGCAGATTTGAATAAAGTTTTGATAGTCACTATTATTACCATGTTAAAATACCCGAAACAATTGTAATTCATATTTTATCACCTAAAATTGTGCATTATTTAATTTTATTTCACATATTTAGTGCCATTGCTCACAAATTATTTAAATTAATATTTTTTATTTTTGGTCTTTAATTTAAAGTAAATACCTCAATATGATTTCCCCTGAATAATTTCCAAATGTAAAAATCATGAGTAAAGGAACCCTTGATCTTAAAGGAGAAAAAAATGTACTTTACTTTTAATTTGTGTGAAGAGCCATTTGTCTCTGTGGACCATAAATTAAAGTTTCATTAGTAAAATTAACTTTTAAATATCTTGTATAACTTTTATTATAAGTAGTAGACTATGCATATTAATTTTGTCTTTCTTTTTGAAAAGAATTTTTATGAAACTTGGTAAAATTAGGTATTTTCGACAGGACATAAAGTTTGGATGATATTTAATATATTAACATAGGTTTTGTTATTACAAGCAGCCTCCCTGATGAAATTGTTAGCACTGGGACATCAGTGCTAAATGAGGTGATTGATATCAGACTCACTTGGGCCTACATTTTTTTTCTTCTGAAATTTAATGGATCTATTTGTGTTCACATCTCTTGCACCGATAGCTCCATTTTATATCTGGCATATTATGTTATGGGATTGCATTCATCTGTCCCTCAGCATTGCATATCTGGTCCTTAAGTTGTAACATTTGGAGCTTCAAGACTAAATGGTGTGGCATATACTATAGCTACCCCACCCACTTCCCCATTTGTTTAATTGTATTGAGTGTAACCTTTGAATAACTGAAGATATTTAAATGAAACGTCCAAATTTATATGATATGGAGACAGTGTGTCACATACCATAGCCACACCCTCTGCTGCAAAGTCAAGGACATTTCAAAGGAAAATATAATTCCTTGACTTCTATCCATGTTTAGAATATGAATCAAGAAAAATACATGAATGAAACTTTTGCCACTTATATCTTGTTTATAGATGGTGTGTCATATATCATATCCTTGCACCTCCCACAAGATTAAGGTCACAGCAAAGAAAACTATAATATTTTGACTTGTATCTTTGTCTGGCATATAACTTTTGAACCAGTGAAGATATTTTAATAAAGCATTGCCTGATTGATCTGGTGGCCTAGTGGTTAGAGCATCTGCCTCGGATGCGGAAGGTCACGGGTTCGATCCCCGGCTAAGTCATACAAAGACTTATAAAAATGGTACTAACAGCTGCCTCGCTTGGTGCTCAGCATTAAGAGGGTAGTGTTAGGACTGGTTGGTCTGGTATCAGGATAATGTGACTGGGTGGGACATCATGTTACATGTCTTCGACATGATGACCCAGTGCTGGACATCACTATAAGCTGCCACACTGCAGACATCATAGTGATATAACTGAAAAATTGTTAAAGCTATGCTAAAAATCCAAATCACACACATAAAGCATTGCCCAATATATGTCATGAATAAGCAGTGTGTGGTACATCAGTCATACCCCTTGCCACAGTGTCCTGATCACAATGAGAGGAAATATGACATAATTGTTTGAACCACTAAGATATATAATGAAACTGAACCCAATTTTATGTGTCATATGTAGAAAATGTTTCATGACATAGATACCCCCATCTCAAGATCTAGCAGCAATAACTCTGTTTCTTATACAGCTTTTAAAAAGTTGTAGATATTTTAATGAACCATATATATATATATATCATGACTAGACAGTGTGTCCCATATAACCACATGCTTTAGGTCAAAGTAATGGAAAGGAAAGATATAAATCTGTGACCTTTTTAAGGTTAAGGTCACAACAAAAGATTATATAAGTCAGGGACAAGTTTCATTCTCCAGGCTGTTATTTTTTAACTGTATAGATATTTTGATGAAACTTTAATGGGGACCACACCTTATTATGTACTTGTAATGCCTTTAGCTTACTGGGGACCACACCTTATTATGTACTTGTAATGCCTTTAGCTTACTGGGGACCACACCTTATTATGTACTTGTAATGCCTTTAGCCTTTAGCTTACTGGGGACCACACCTTATTATGTACTTGTAATGCCTTTAGCTTACTGGGGACCACACCTTATTATGTACTTGTAATGCCTTTAGCTCAAAGATCAAGGTCATTAGTTTTAAAACAGTCAAAAGAGGGACATGTCATATGTTATTTGTGGTACACTTGTTTACATCACTATTATTATGAAGTTTTGTTCTTCATATATTGTGTGAATCAGTGTGCAAACAACACTTCTTAGAGCTAGACAGTGAAATCTAAGAGACACGCTTAGGTTTCCATTTGGCAAACCACTTGAGTGTAGTGATACTGCCACAACAAATCACTTCAGAAATGATGGAATTGTTGTGCTGACAATATTGGAGTGAGTTCAAAATTTGTTGAACTTTTTTACACTTAGTTTTTTTTTTAAACATTTTGGTGAAAGATAGGCTTAGCTAATAATTTATGATGTCCTTTTCTTAATAAAAAGTGTAAATTCAATAAAATCAAGTTTTGGACTCTGGAATAGCCTTAATTATGAATGTTACTATATACTTTTTCATTTTTGCACCCCCATATTTCACTTTTACAGGAGATAATTCAGTTATTCAGTTCCACCACACACAATTTACATAAGATAGTATTACTATTACATGTAATGTTGGCTTTACACACATTTGGTATGACTTATTCACTAAACTTAAAACTATAAACTTTCTGAGAAAATGTTTGCTTCTAATACATTCAAAACTACATAGACTTTATAACAAATACTATGGTTATTTCATGAAATCAAGAATCAGGACTTTGGAAAATGTGGCTAGTCTTGCTTTGCTTTTTATTTTGCTTTGTTTTTTAATGGCCCATTTCCTCTAAATAATTTCATTTGTTTACAATTCTTTTTTTAAAAAATTTCCTACATACTTGATAGAGTTTACTCAAAAGAATACTGTATATACTTGAGTCAAACTGCAAACAAAAAAGATCCTATCTGTAATCACATGCTATAGATCCAGGTCTATGCTTTGGTTCTACTGAGTACTCCTAACAAATTGCACAGACCCAGATCTGCCAGTGCATTATGTGACAGCAGATCTGGGTCCGTAGAGTTTGCAGGACTCATCTTATAAGCAAGTATGAATGGGATCTTAAAGTGAGGCTATTGGTATCAGAAATTAAGAGTTGGAATAGATTAGACATAATAAACATAAGCTATAACATATTTACACATTTTTTTGTACCTATGTTAGTGTGAAGCATGACACCACAGTCACTTTTCTGGATGGCTGCATCACTATTTTATGGGGGGAGGTTTTCTCAAGTTTTTTAACAATGCTTTAATTGTTCGGTATCCAGGCCCTTGCCATCTTTTAATTCTGTATGCAGTGTTTTTTCTAGGATGCACCCATGCATAATTTGTGGAAAAGAGACAACATATCCCACAACAAAAAAAGAGATTAAATGTGCCAAAATGGCACACACAAAAATAATCTACCAAGCAGTCATTAAATGTCCAAATTGCTCAATGATTGTTCTTATGAAAACAGACAATATCCATTAAGCAATTTCTTTTATTATAATGGTTTCTATGCTCTGACTGTCAGTGTTTCCTATTCTCTTAATCCATTGTATGGCAAATCTCAGGATCATCAGGATCACAGATACTCAATATATCTGATAATATCTCTTTGCTGAGAGGTTAAGGAATACATTCAGCATGAAACTGAAATGTAATAGTATCAAAATAAATAAGAAACCGTTTTAAGTAATTCCACTCCTGTTTCATTAAAATTTTAACAAAAAAGAAAAATTTGTAGTCTCTGTGATTCTCATAAACACATGCATCCATTCAAAATTGGAAGGTGTGAATTCTGCTGAGAGGTTAGTAAGAAGCCTTTGTTAATGTAATGGCTAGATTTTATACTATTCTTGTAATACTTTTTCAATAGTCCCCTGCATTATTTGCCTCCCATTTAAAGTAGACCATATGTTTACAATGATTAGGTGTACATCATATTTTTGGTCACATTAAACATATAACAGTTATATCTTTGAACTCTAGCCTGTGCTTTTTTGAGACTTGATATTTGTGTGCAGGCAAAGAAAATATTCCTACACTCACCAAAGTAGATCACTGTGGCCTAGTCTTATTGTGTTCTTATCTTTATGATGTAAACTTGGAAGACATTTTTTTGTCTTACTAATTGCCTGCCTGTCAATGTGGCCACCTTTCAAGAGGTACATTTAGTTTATTTTGTTCTCTTATTTACCATTTCATTGTTATCTTGTTGAGGCATGTAGTTTTATAAATGGTACGCGGTGATGTTTGACTTTTATCTTGGCTTCTTTTTTTCATTGTATTAGATCTTTGAGCTGCGGAAGGACATCCCAAACCCTTTTTATGGAAAGCCTGTCTATGAAACTGAAGCAGAGAATGTCCTCATGGAATCTTCAGCTAGCTGAGATTAGAGTAGTCTCCAAACAAGACATGAAGCATATGTAGTGGTGAATTTCATGAAATGGCAACAAAAATTGGACATGCTTTTTGGATGAGAAACTTGGTTGGAAATCATATGCTAATATGTTTTATAATATCAATAGGTTTATGTTTATATCTCTGCCCTTATCAGATGTTAATAAAAGTAAAGGATGTAAAACCTAACGATTCATATCAATAATATAGAACAAAGAAAAGTCTAAATCTCTAACCATGGTTTTTAGGTGTATATCTTACAAATTAATAACTTGGTGGAATGAATAAATAATTATCAACATGCATTTTTAGTTTGTTCTTTGACAATATGATTTTGATGGATGGTCCCATAACCAGTATTTTTATTATTGCTTTTCTCAGAAGTTTGGCCATTGACAGGGATTTCCAGATAATGCATGAAGTTAATCAAAAATATTTTATTTGGTCTGAACCTGATTATCTCTTAATTTCAATATTATGATCATATTTTGTATGGTGTTAAATTTACAACTTTAGGTATGCATAAAATTCACTGAGATGTTGCCTTGTATTTCAGTAAGCTAACAAAAGTCTTATTATCATTTGACCCAGATTGAATCACAGTCTTGTTGCAAAGGAAGCCAGGGAGCATGTAACGGATTTCATTTACAACTTACCAATGACAGAATTTTGTTACCTAGACATTGAGAAATACATGTTATTTGCATAGAAATGTATCATAAATGTCAAGTGTTAATATTAAATGCAATAAAACAAATCCAGTTATTTAGTTTTCATCTAATTTTTCTTTTCAGTTATCACACTCATTTATTGAACTGTTTCAGTGTGAAGGGCTTTTACTCATTTCACCTTGTTTTCACCTTGTTCTCCATTCTTTAGCCCATGCACTATGGGCAACTTTTGTCCTCTGTATTTTAAAAGACAGAGAATTTTACAAATAAGGTTTTATTAGCTCTACTGGTCATAGACCATTAGTGTTTATGGGATGACAAGTTATCGTTGTCCATTGTCTGATGTCCATTGTCCATTCATCCATTAACATGAGTTTGCTTTCACTACTCTTCTTGAGCTACTTGAAGAATTGCCATGAAAAATTAAACAAGCACTCGTTTTAAGATTTTGTTGGTCCTACATGATAATGGTGCTCATCAGATATCCAGTATGGCTACCACAACAGCCATCTTTAAAATCATATCACTACTCAACATTTGGTTTTTAATAAAGACATGATTCTAGTTGGTCCTAAATGAAAATGGTGCCAATCTGACCCCATTTTGATCAGCATCGCTACTTCTCCTGAACAGAAAGTCACATTGACATAAGGTTTTAATCAGAAGACTTCTTATTTAGTCCAATTGGTTCTAAATGAACATCCACCAATAGGGCCATCCCAGTGGCCATATTGAAAATCATGTTCTTGCTACATCTGAATGGATATATCAACATTGGGGCTTCACTAAAAGACTTTTTATGATCATCAGACTTATAATCCAAGGTTTGTTACCTGACCAGGCTAGCCTGGGTTGGCTACCTGTACGAGTCCTTGGTAAATGCACTTGGCTATCATTTCCTTGCCATGATATAGAAAATAACGTCTTAAACAAGTCATATCATCACCAGAAGACCTCTTATGATGTCTGCTTGGACCTAAATGAAATGGTGCCACCTCAGTAATGAGTATGGCCATCTTGAAAATCTTGTTATTGCTGCTGCACTTCAACCAATAGTCATATCAACATTAGGCTTTCACCAGAAGGCATCTTGGTCTTCGTACTGAATGAAAATGGTCTCAATCTGACAGTCTACTATGACTACTGTGGCAGCCAGCTTGAAAATCTTGTTATTGCTACTCCTCCTAAATGAAAAGCTATATTAACATCGGATTTTCACCAGAAGACAAATTATGAGATCAGTTTGTTCTGAATGGAAATAGAGCCAATCTGATATCAAATTTGGTTGCCATACTGAACAAATTGAAAATCTTGTCACTAATTCTCCTGAAGGGATGGTCATATCAGTATGGGTTTCCACCAATAATTTTGAAATGGTATCTAGTTTATCCCAAATGAAAATGAATGATGCCTTTCTTACATCCTTTGTGGTTGCCACAGTGACTGAATTTAACATTTTGTCTCAAGAATACCATGGGTAATTTCAACATCAGCAGTTAGAAAGAAGAAATGGTCTTGCCTTGAATTCCTGGAATTTTTTTCTGGACAGTTGAGTGTCAGTCCCTTTGATGGACTCTTATATTTCTGAACAATGCTTCATATACTTGAGCTGAACAGATGGATGGATGGATAGATGATAGATGGATGGAAATGTTCATACTATGACAGGCAATTTTGTATACATGTTTTATGTAGTAGATGTGAAAGATTCTGAACATAGAATTAAGTACATGCAATCTATAGAGGTAATGTGCTGTACTGTAATTTATGAACATGACAGACAGAGGTTTCACCAATGCATTTGGATTTAAGAGCTGTTCAGACAGATGAATAAGTTATAAGTTGTAAAAAAAAAAAATAACAGCATGGTCAAACAGTACTTGAACAGAAGCACTAACCATGGCAGTAGAAGTAAGAACTATGAAACCAGCCACAGGCCATTGTTCATAGAATGTATTTATGCTCAAGTCAAAGAAACTGCATGTGTGGAAAGGTCTTAATGCTTGTAGTGTCATTCTGGTTTTGTTATATATAAAAATGTGTTGTTGCCAATTTTGTAAACAAATGTATGTTTTTGTTTACATTTTGTATATTTTGTCAATGCAGCATATTTAGGTGGACATGTTTTTTTAGGGGAATGTATGATATGAAGTTTACTGATGGTTTAACTAAAAATAACTTATATCTTTATTTTGAAAATGCAAATTTCAAAAAAGTGCCTGACTTTGGCATTTACACATACAGCAAGAACTATACTAATCAAACAACCAAATGGTTCCTAAATTGGAGTTTGAGAAAGAACTATATTAGGTTTGAATTATATTCTTCTTAACGTATCTACTATGCTGGCACTGCTTAGAAGTTTTATTTTTTACATGGACCTTGGTCTTCACTTTTCTTTTTATATGAAATGTCAAATGACATGCACCAGTCTTCCATATACATGTTCTGTGCTTATTTGTATTATGTAGTGTATACATAGTCGCATAAGAGGAAGGACTTCATATTCCCTATTTCTTTAAGCTCTGGTGTGCATGTGTTTATTTTGTTCAAAACAATTTCTTCCGTATGACAAAGATTCTTGCATTTGTGACAAGGTTTTAGCATCAGATGTAGACTGATCTCAGTTTTATCATGGAGAATAATTTTATTGCTGAAACAGTCCAATATATTCCACAGATTTATCTTGCCATATTTACTTGCTTATGTGTCAAGTCTCATAATGCACTGGCAGACCAGGGTCTGTGTGGTTTGTTCTACTGACTACTCCTTACAAACTGCATTATGCAACAGCAGATCTGGATTGCAGTTTATCTCAACTAATAAGGAGGTATGTATGGTAGCAATGTAGTTTGGTTTGTTCTACTGACTACTATTTTAACTGACTACTATTTACAAACTGCATTATGCAACAGCAGATCTGGATTGCAGTTATCTCAACTAATAAGAGATGTGAATTGTCTCCACACCCTACAAGTGATGAGTTCTACATTTTAACGATTGAGCCACTACAGATTGACTTGTGACAGGTAGCTACCACCTAGTTGACTGGTGATAATACATAGCTTATGCTACCTACACCTTTCTTTTGACTGGTTTCAAACATTAGCCTTTTAGAACATGCTCCCTACCCCTTTCTAGTGTGACTGGTTTAGAGCATTGGCCATTTAGAACATGCTCCCTACCCCTTTCTAGTGACTGGTTTAGAACATGCTCCCTACCCCTTTCTAGTGACTGGTTTAGAACATTTGCCATTTAGAACATGCTCCCTACCCCTTCCTAGTGACTGGTTTAGAACATTTGCCATTTAGAACATGCTCCCTACCCCATTCCAGTAGTCAACTGGTTTTAAACTAATATATAAACTGTTAAAATTTTCTGTCATTCATTAGCTCTTTTGGGAATATAGAAAAATGAAATGCCAAAATAGACCAGTCCAGTCAGTAGAGCTTAGATGCAGGCACTATACATCAGATCAGATTTGACATTAACAACAAGATCCTACAGTTAAGGAATGGCATGATAGATAAATGTTTAGTTACTATATGTCACATCAGATTTGACATTAACATCCTACCATTAATGAATGGCATGATAGATAAATGTTTAGTGAATCTTGTCATGTAAGTAATGCCTGACATAACTTTATTTTTTGGTGTGAACAGTAGTTATTCACAGTATGGTGTGGAGCAGGGTCCTCAGTAATTTCCTCATATCCTGTATACATATAGAGTTTCTACTCCTTTCCACCACCAATTCCTCCTGTCCTTACTAAAATCCCTGTATCCAAACATTCACACCTGAAGGTTCCTACTTTGCTTCACCAGTATTAAACATCATTCTTCATTCTGCTCTCTCTATCCCCCCCTCTCTCTCCCTCTAATGCACACCATTTTTCATTCTCATTTTCTGTACTTTAATATCTAAGTACTCTTCAGAAATATTTCACTTTGTTTTGGAGAAAAATAAACATTTTGAGAGGAGTGCTTGTCATATTCAATCTAATATGTACTCTGCCCTATTTGGAGGCAGATGGCTTAACTACCTACTAAGGGACTCATTTATCATTTAAAGATTCTAGTGAAAAAATGTTTTATTCATAGATTTCTTCTAGTTTTTCCACTGTCCATTTTTTTTTTGTAAAGATATTATTAAATGTAAGGTCAGTGAAGCAGCTAGCTCTGGTCCTGCTTGTCTATTGTAGCTTTTTCAGGTTGACTTGAAAGGAACCAACCTAGACTAAACATTTGAACCAATTAACCTATCAGGTCACCCAGTTCAAAGATCTGTGATCGTTGAGTTGTGTGTATTTTAAATGCTCTTCCCACTATGTACCTGTATCACGTGATCTCGAGTTCTCATTACTTTCGTGTTTACCCAAAAGAGAGCTTATCATTAAAAATTTTAAACCATCTGAACATCTTACATGAAATAATTACTATCTTGTCAGACCATCATCAATATGACAGCTTATGGATTAAGGGTTATGGACTTTTGTACACAAGTGTCATATCAAACAAATTAGATTTAATGAAAAGCAGTTTCGTATTATTTACAACTATATCCACATGTTTTACTCATAACTGCAAGTCCTAATGCATCTTGATAGGAGATTTTGCAGACCTTTTATAATTTTGTTGTTGTCGACATAACCTAATTTACAGTGACCCTCTCTGATGGATATAAATAGTATTTGACAGCTATTTTTCCATTATCACATTATCAACAGTATGTAGGAAGAGCTCTCCACAGCCTTGTTTTAGAAACTGTTATCAGGTATTAACAGGTTAAACAAATTCTTTAAATATGAGAGTAAAACGTATCAACTAAAAAACGTTGATTGAGTCGATTCTCGCTGAAACTTGTAAGTTAACTGTAAGTTATAACTCCAAGCTGATAAATGATCACATGCCATTCAGCCAGTCAGAACATTCATATCGCTTCACATTTGAGCTGACGTTGAACGACAGTTATGGGATGATCTGCAGTACCGTTAATAATGTAGCTAGCAACAAGACGAGCTGCACTGTTACAGAGAATTTCGTTAAAATTTGGCAACATTACCCACCTGAACCTGATCTGTCTGTTTAAAAATCAGTACATGGAACAGCGGTTATTCTTTTATACGCGAGTTCTGCGCCATGGCAGGATGGTTGAGAATCAGAGTGATAATGTGTGAAATATTAACATCGACACTTCCACTAAAAGCATGGAAGTAATAATTTTGCTCTTCAAGGATCCAAGTCGAAGCTCATTATTTGCACTGATCACTGAGTACTTCTTAAGCTCCCTCATCAGGAAGGTGTAGGTGACAACAGAGGGCGTCCTAAACCAAATATATCCCAGGGCTTGCATGATTTCAACAGTGGGAGAAGGTCGTGGAGGTAATGATGAGAGAACCTGTAAGGACGCGAAGCTGCCAGTTAAATGTCAGTGAGTTTTACTACAAGTTCGCCCTGGGAGAAACATGGGAGAGCACAAGATGAATGGATCAAGACCACGCATAGAAAATACGAGCGATGGGGTTACGCTGCAAGATGAGAAGACGGCCCAGACGTCAGATGTGTTAAACTTATGTTAATTGTTATGAATGCGCATAACAGCATCCAAAATGGTCATTTTGTCTTAACATTCTGTTAGCCCGTAGTGCCTGCCTCCATCGGGACGACAAGAAACCCGAATTCCTGCCTCCGCACCGCGCGCCATGATTGTTGGCTGGTGTGATCGTGCAAAGGCGTTTTCACCTGTGGGCTCGAAAAAAAATAAAAGCCACTTCAATTTACCGATAAACACAACACTGTTGCCTGGGACTTCCGTGAGCAGACATCCTAGATCGGGCTCAATTACCGCAAGGACGACTATTTCATTCAGACATATGCCGCAAGACTATAATGGCATTGAGCAGCAGTGGATCTGGTTCCCCAAAGAAGACTTCATACGAGTCCTCTTCAGAAACCTTTTGAGATGGACAGCTTCGGAGGCAATCACTCTCAGACTCCAACACATTTAAGGCAAGAGAAATATTCTGGCGGACATCCTGTTCAGACAAGGATGGCTGGTCCTATCACCGGCGTGTAATAGAACAACTTTTCAACAATGGGAAAGGCCATTAGTAGACTTTTTTGCAACGAAATTGATCAACAAGGAGTCATTTTTATGTCTCTTCAGTTCCACACCGTGTGCATTTGCATTAGATGCTGTCAGTAATAATCCCTTACGTTCTCCACAGAGTCAGGACTTCATGGTTAATGCTTATCCTGATAGCAACCCCATCTACATCATGGTCCGAACGGTCGTGATTCGACGATCTCCTTGACCTGTTGGTAGTCGTCCCCAGAGAGTTACCGCTGATGATGGATCTAGTGTCGTAGCACTGAGGGCCTCTTCTGCACAATAATCCAAAGATTATCCATCTTCACGCCTAGCTCATATCAAACCATCTACCTACCAAGATCAGTTTTTTAGTAGGATTGCAGACTGCATCGCCCAGGCTAGAAGGCAATCGACTTTCAAGGTTTACGACAATTGAACAGTAATCTGTAGTTGGCGCAGTAGGCAACCCATTCATCCGATTTGCCCCTCTTTGATCGCAATTGCTGATTTTCTTCACCCTTTAGAAGAAAACACAGCCCATCTTCTACCATTGCGGACCATAGAGCAGCCTTGTCTAGTAACTTAAGTTATCTGCTAACTCCACGATACGGTCTGACTGTCATCTTCATCACTGATCAAATACTTTGTGTTTCTGAGACCAGTCTCGTGCTCTTTAATGCCTTTGTGGAACCTTTCGTGTTTCTTTGGTCGTCATCTAAACAGCCTTGTGAGAAAGGCTTCCTTTAAGCACCTAACCGTAAAGACCGTCTTCCTTCTCTCTCTCTAGCCTCACTGATGAGGAGTTAAATGCATGTCTTTTCTGTGGAAAAGGTTACCAACGATTCCGTGGACACTGCTATTCAGTCTCCTTCTTTACATGTCCGGTTCAGTAGTTACAGAACCAGTTGAAATACCTAGTCTCAGACCCATGAGGTTAGGGTTATTATTACATCTTGGACCTTTAGTATTCATTCTTCTCTAAATGATATCATGGAAGCCGCGTTCTGGCCGTCTCATCCCGCCCTCTCTCTTTTCTTCATTCGCTCGATATCGCACCTGGGTGAAGGCATACACGCATTTGGGCCCGAATGTTTTAGCCCCGTAAGTTGTCAGGTCATTCTCCAGTCTACTGGAGAGTACTCTACTGACAACAGCTTTCATGTTCACTCTGACAGATAGTCATAAGGCCATCAGCCTCCCTCCGCCTGGAAAATCAACAGTAAAATAATAACAGGCAATGTATTACTGCTATGAAAGTGTAGGTTATATGGATTTTTTCCGGGGTTGCGTAAGGGGATTAATTTCGAATGTACGATACTTGCCTGTTATTATTATTATTATCCATCCTCCCTCTCCTCTGTGATATCCTTCAGCCTCGCTCCAGGTCAAGGAAAGACGATATTTCGAGTGACGGAAGTGACTAGATAATTGGATTTGGACTGTATTTGTTTTTGTTTGTTTGTTTTTTTCTTCTCTTTTCTAAGCCTCCAATTACTACTTCGGGTGGTGGTCAACTTTTGGACTGTTGACTAATGACAGGAAAAGTTTAAGCAGTGTAATAAAAACATGTAAGTATTACATATTTAATATTAGTTTTACCACCACCACCACCACCCCACTAAAAAAAGGAGGTCCCCGGTTGGCCGAGTGGTATAAAGCGCTCGCTTTACCAATCACTAATATGTGTATGTGAGAAAGCTTGCAAGCAGCTTCCGTGGGTTAATGTTTTGTTCCCAGGGTTTTCCCGCGTTCTTCCTCCACCAGTTATACTGGCAGCAATGTATACCCTATCTTGTGCTGGAAAATGGCGTCACCCACCCCCATCCCCATCCCCCCCCCAAAAAAAATACATAGTCGAAATTATGTAGTATTGCTCCGACAAATGAATTTTCCAATACCTACACTGACATATAGAAGTACCATCATTTGACCTTTATTTTAAAAAATTCGAGAATCATGATTGGCACATTTGGTACACACTATTGATTTCTAAAACTAGCGTTCCCTCGGAGCACGTAGTTTTCCATTCGAGTCCGGTTGTTATCATGCTGAGGTAGATTCCCTCAACATTGGTGCATATTGAATGCCTACATAAACTGATTCGCTCCAACATAAGTATTCCCTGATTCTTCTTTAAATAGTATATGATCCCAATAGTCAAATGTTGGGACTGCAGATTAGAACATGAAGCAATTTGGTGTCTACGCTGTTTCATAGACTTGCATGTGCCTTTGATGGGCTTTCTAACGTCAGCTAGTGGCTTAAGTGATTAAAGCGTCTGCCTCCGATGCGGGAGATTGTGGGTTCAAACCCCGGATGAGTAATACAAAAGGCATTTAAAAAATGGCATCAAAAACTACCTCGCTAGGCGCTCAGCTTTAAGAGGTTAGTTTTAAGACTTGTGGGCCAGGTGTCAGGATAATGTGTCTGGGTGTCATGCTATATGTCTCGTGCTAGAAATCCCTATAAACTGCCACACTGCAGACATCATTAGAGATATGATTGCAGAATTGTTAAAGCTACGTTAAAAATTCAGATCACACACACACACATACACACACTCGTCAGCTCCATTTAGGAGTAATGGCCCTTGATGGTTAACGCCATATCCTAAAAGGCGATGTTGCTTGTATCCAGTACAGTTCAGCAAACTATACAGGTAGCAGGAACGTTATTGGGGGAGGTTGGGGGGGGGGGGCATTTGCGCCCCCCTCCCCGATTTTGCATGTGATGTACAATGTAAATGTATAATTGCTGTTGCCTGTATACGAAAATTAACAAGCCCATCAAGTTTTGCCCCACCCCAATCAAGTTTGCCCCCTCCCCGAAAAAGTTAAAATGACGTCCCTGATAGGTAGGTGAATTATAATTTTTAGTTGTGATTTTTAAAAGTCTCTGCTTTTCAGATCCAATTTTTTCATTCTTCTTTCTTTGGTCTCCACAGCTTATCTTTACTAAACTTCGTTATATATCAACCAAATTTGGCATGCATGTTTATATTGACGAGATCTTGAATAGGTTCAGTTTCAAGCGTTTCCCACATTACCATTCATAACAGTTTTTGTCCTTTCTTCTCATTTGTTTTTCTGCGGCATAACGTTAGAAAGGATTATTACATTTCAGCCATATGTTATTTAGTACTTTTCTGTTGATGACGCTCAATGAATTGGATTTCCATCATTCCACGTTATCGTTCAGACCCTTGATTACCCATCGCCAAAATTTACTTTTGCAGTTGAAGTTCTGTTTACGAACCCGCCAGGAAAATTATAGAGAGAAGTGCCCTTTGCGATGCACCCATCTCTATTAGAGTTAGTTGAATTTTGCACCGTATTGGTGGTGAAATCTCGGCTGAATTTGAATGTCAGCACCCTGTCATGTACAGCTCACATCCCTCATGAGGTATGCGAAAACTTTACAAATAATACTCGTAAATTTACTAAAATAAACACGAAAACAACCATTGTCGTCCTGCAGTGATTATTCCTCAGAATTTTTCCTTTACAAAGGTACGATATTTACTATGTTGCTGGGGAACCTGTCTTGAAAGACCACCCTTTCTGCCAAAACATAATGGTCTCTCATGACAGGTGATCTCTCATAACAGGTCACAAAACCATATAATCAATAAATCTGTACATGGAGAACCTGGTCTCTCATAGCAGTGGTCTCTCAGGACAGGTTTTACTATATATATATATATATATATATATATATATATATATATATATATATATATATATATATATATATATATATAATCTGCTTGTGCAATATTCTCTTTGTTTTGTTTAGGACATGTATAGTATTGCCAAAGATTCCATTTTTCAAATGATGTTTGTAACGGTTTTATAGGCAAAGTATTGTTGGTCAACAAAAACAGAAAACGTGCATTTGTGCGTTCATATCACCAGAAATACTGTGCACCATTGATCTGGATATTTCTGCGTGCACGAAGTTTTACACTAAATTCACATTAGGTAGTCGAGGAAGGGTCAAGATAATATATAGCAAGTTGGGTTATTTTTCAAACTTTGGGTTACAATAGTTCCGTCGATTTTTGGCTATGTCTGTGGTTCTCAAATTTAGATTCAATGTTTGTGTCGTGAATCTCATTTTCAGGGACATTGTAATTGTTGCTTCTAGTGTAGTAACATTGAAATTTCCTTTTGATATAACATTTCAATTTAATGTTGCCCTCAATTCAACTCGGTTGCACTCTATGAAACTTGAGCAATAACAAGTTCTTTACAAAGTAAATCAACGCTGCATTGTTATAGGCGAGAGTGAAGTGTACGGTGCCTTTGAAGGGACAGAAAAACGCCACTTCGGTATTAAAATTATTTACACAGCATTTGTCGGAGTTTAGGTAATAGAGTGCAAAAGGAATATGCCGTTAGGAAAGTCCACAAAGCTTTTGTTTTCTGATTAGGAAAGAAACGAAAGAAAGAAAAGATGAAAAAGGGGAAAAGAACAAAATACGTTGTGCGACACCTAATCAGTTGTGAATGTAAAAGTTACGAGGGATCACATAAGTATGTTCTGGTTGGCCGAAAAGACCCACACATAAAACAGAAACAGCATGCGTACTTGAGTTGTATCATATAACATAACATCAGCATTGAAGTTTTATGGCCTATTAGTTACATTTGGTTTATTGATTTTTATATTTAATCCTTGGGAACATTACACGGAACAATTGAAAGTGTATAGCGTGCGGTTGACACGATCTCATTACAGGGTTTTATCGATCACGATGATTAGTAAAGAGCCGGTTTTTAATTATGTCACGTTAAGAACTCTTGTTTGATTGATTTCACTTTACAAGATTTCAAACAAAAACGTTCTCTAGGAACTAGCTGTTGTTCGTAAAGTAAAAAATTCGTTGAGGTGATACAGGGATCCACGTCTTGCACGCAGATATTTATCGACTGTATATAAAAAATATCTTTGAAATTAGATTACGAGATTTGCGGAATTCCTCTGTATTAGTGTAAATCTCATTCTTGTATATATAATAAATATAACAAGTGTAAAATGTTATTTATTTATTTATTTATTTATTTATTTATTTATTTTAGAATTTCGTGTCATTATATTTCCTTATCTTTCAACATTGAATATAAGTTTTTTTATGCTTTAGATATACCGCTGACAACAAGTTTACTTTAAAGATATAGCTAACTTGTTAAGTGATTGTTTTTCCGGCGGAGGGGAGATAGCGCCATTTTCAGCACACGATGGCCATACATGGAGGCCAGTATATTTGTGGTGGAGAAGAGCACGGGAAGCTATTATCGAGCTTTCTCACATCCCTATGTTGGTCGAACCGCGGCTAGAACCAACGTAGACGGGGGTGAGATGTGAGTGCTCTATAAATCCGAGTGCTTAGACCACTCGGCCACGAGGGACTTTAATTTGTTAAATGATCTCTGCGAATGTCACATAGGAATATATGGACCAATATACTTGAACCTGACATTCCCCATCTATTGGATTCTTGACTCGTAATTGATCAGAGTTTCAGTTATTCGGATTCTTGCCCATTCGCTTAGGCGTATTTGGCGGTTTGAAAAATAGTAAAGAATCATTGGATGCCCCGTGTTGTTTTTTTTCTTCTTATTTTTTTCTTTTTTTAATTCCCCTTTCTCTACTCCCAAAGAACGCACTAAATCAGGCCTATGCCCTTGTAATTTAATTATTATTATTATTTAATTATTAAGTAAATAAAATAGATTGAATGTGATTTAAGCTATTCCAGCCCACATCAATGAATTAACGGCATTCGTGATTCGAAAATCGTCATTTGTGACGCAGTGAATCAGCTCTTTCTGTTGAAGGAACTCCTACTTTCATTAAATTCTGACACGAACTAATTCTCTAGATCACAACTGCCAAATGGTGCCAGCAGCAAGGAAGTTAGAGGACCTGGTGTGATTTAGGTATTCTCAAAGTAACAATCAATATTCACGATTCACAATGGCCAGATCAAGAAAAATACAAAATTATTAGCCACATATTTAACATAACATGTTGCAGAGAGAGAGAGAGAGAGAGAGAGAGAGAGAGAGAGAGAGAGAGAGAGAGAGAGATGAAACTGGAAAATGTATTTTAGTTCACCACATTATATTACTAGCACTTAAGATGAGATCTTTTCTTATATATTAACAAATACTGAAAACCCTCGAATAGAGATGGGGTGGGGAACCATTGTTCAATAAAAAGCGGACTCTTTTCCCCTCCTAAAGCTCACTGCATCTTTTGTGCTGATCGAAAGCAAGATGTGTTCAGGATCAGATAAAGTGACTGAAGTTATATATTTTTGCTCTTTTAAACATCACGGCACATCATTTGTTTCTCATCACCACCATCACGTGCTAATTTGTGATCAAATACGGAATACATTTTCGAAAGGACCACTCCTGTATATTAACTGCTGGGTCTGTTTTCATTGCTGTGAAATAGATATCTTGGTCAGTTCCTTTTGTTCTGTAGAGCGTTTGATGTCATGATCCGTCTGCATGTCCGTCTGTATGCGTCTGTTTGTCCGCACAGTAACTTCTTAAGTTCTACAGCACATACCTTCATCAAACTGTATAGGTAAGCTCTTCACAGAAAAGAAAGAAGCCTATCAAATTTAATGCTAAAAAGGTCAAAGGTCATGGTCACTGTAAAGGAAAAAGACCATCATAGATTTTTACAAGTCTTTGTGGATGGCATGCACCTGGGATAAGGAAAAGAAACTGTTGAATTTGGGGCTAAAAGGTCTAAGGCCAATGTCACTTTGACTGAATGAAGAAAAATGGTTTCAAAACAATAACACTAGTTCTGCGTGCAGACTTATACGTATCTTTGTTGATATCTTGCACTTGGGATAAGGGAAAGCCTATTGATTTAGGGGTCAAAAGATCAAGGGTCAACATTAATGTGACTAAAAGAAGAAAAATGATTTCTGCACAGTAACATTTTTACTGCATCACTTGGCTAGGCCAAACTTTGTATATGGTTGTATCTGGGGTAAGGAAGAAACCTATCGGTTTTGTTATCAGAAGGTCAACGGTCAATGTCACTGTGACTGAAAGTCAAAGTTTGTTTCTGCACACAAATTTCAGTTTTCCACCGTATATCTCCACCAGAGTTTGTGCATGACTTGTCGGGTAAGTACGAAGCCTATTGGGTTGGGGGTCAAAAGGTCGAACGATGAGGTCACTGTTACTGAAACGGAAGAAAATGATGTCGCATAATAACTTTAGCTCTATACATCTTACCCTTACCAAAGAGTGTGGAGAGCTTGCACATAAGATATGGAAGAGGCCTGTTTATTTTAAGATCAGAAGGTCAAAGCTGATGGCCGTTGTGGTTAAAAGAAGAACAGTTTTGCAAAAGAGATTTTGTTCTGGAGTAATTTCCTTGACCCAACTTTAGTAAAGAGACCTTTAAATTCAGGAATCTAAAAGTAAGAGGTCACGGTCGTGGCAAAACTGATATATAAAAAGGTAATGGTTTATATACAATAAATTTACTTCAAAATTGGACCAAAAGGTGCAGGTCACGGAGGCAAGTTGGTCAATAATCTCCCAAGTTTCCAGTGCCCTACTCTTGTTTACATAGAGGCCTGTTAAACACGGCGCTGGCGTATAATCTGTCAAACCGGTACTTTTGTTAAATTAGAACTCTTTTGTGTTCGTAAAAACTGGATTTATCAAAGTTGCCGAAAATCTTGGTGCAGCAGGACATGTATATCAACGCAGATACGCACCATTTAAACAGAGGCTGCAGTACAGTTAGTTCGTTTAATCTGTTACATATATTAAAATGTATCGGAAGCTTGTGGCAGTGTTCACTTTGACGTCCGTGTGCGTGTCTCACTGTACGCACCCTATATTAAGGTCTGCCTGATAGATTAAGTTCAATGTTACAGAGGCTCTTTTGCCGTTGCTTTCTAGCTAAATAAAAAACAGACAGGAGAAAAAAGTAGACTCATGTTTATTTTGACTATCAAAACTATTTTCTCCAGCATTATTAGCACTGTTAACATGCAGGTATTTTCGTACGGTTGTCTCTTGCTACCCAGGGTTGATTATGAGCTAGGAATCCAACACTAATAACCGTTAGATATCTGATCCACCCATATTAGCCTGCGACATGTGTAAAGCGTTCCACTTCGCCACGTTAAAGAGACTACAAAGACGACTCGTACGTACTGCTTTAAGGATTATTTCTGGATGAACCGTTTCCAGTGTCTGCTAAACAAAAAGTCACGGGGAATAATACCTGCTTTTATCGACAGTTGGCGAATTAAGTGTTGTCCGAGGGGACTCGAGCAGACGTTGCTACTAGATACCCGGTTGTTTGAGAGCCGTTCGGTAGTCCACAGCTATCTGTATTGTAGGTGTCTGCTCGTTATCTAGGAGTCTACGCAGTGGAAAAAGAAATCCAATATATCGACAAAGAGGGGCCATTCGTTTGTCGAAATGTCTCAAGTGGGGGTTCGTCCTCCCTCCCAACTCATTAATGGGAGGATCGGGGGTCAGTTACCACAGATTCAGCACCCCTTGTCAAGACTTAGCAACCCTAGTAACATGGATGTCCGAGGGACGTCACGTGCTGGGGACAGACCCAACTCCAACCCCACGAGCGGCAGGCCCCTCCCGGCGGAGACTCAGTATCCTCCCAGGAAGAGTTTGAGCGCGGCCGGTCGGGAAAACAGGCTGACCAGCAGACTCGGGGTTAGAGAAAGCCAAGTTCAAGTCCCGATTGAAAGTATCCCAGAAGGGGTAGAAGTGACTTACGGAGACCCCAATAAAACAAGACTGCCAATTTTTGGTAAGTACTTAAACAAATCAGTATATTTTTCCAAGTTTGCGTATGTTCAGTAATTTTCCATAAATTGTTTAATGAGAATTACTCTGAAACTTTTAATTGAAAAACAAAATCTGTACAGTGTGACAACCATGGTCATAGTATGCCTTGCTCCGGTTATGTTTTCGCCATTTACGACTGAAAAATTAGTTTCCCTCTATCTTTCCCATTTGGTTGCTCCCCTATAGAATGATCTGCAATATAATTACATTACATTAAGGAGCCGTGGTCACTGCAGCACTGATATATCTCGTTATATTTGAGCAAAATAAAACTTTCCATTAACATAACTGTTTCTTGCTACCTGTACCTCGTGTAGTCTTTCAGTATTGCTATACACCCTCCCTGCATATTTAGCAACATAATATAACCCAATTTTGACCTGTTTTAGTGTCTTTTTGCGCTTGATTAGCTGGCATTTTCAGTTAGTTTCCATATCCATAGTTCCCCCTCCAACCCTTGATTCAGAGCGATTTGAAGGTTTGTCCATATCCATTCCGATTCCTTGTTTATGTGACTTCAACAAAAGACAGAAAATCACACATATTTCTATCTTAAAACTTCCAGGGGGTAAATATCTCCCTCCCTCCCTCCCTCCCTCTCTCTCTCTCTCTCTCTCTCTCTCTCTCTCTCTCTCTCTCTCTCTCTCCCCCCTCAATGTGATTAACCTATCCCATTTGTTTAAGGGTGTTGTCCTATATTTGCGGAACTATTGTGCAAGACTGCATTCTAATTACTGAAGTTAATTTTTGTGTCACAATGACATATGCGACTAGTCTCCTGTTCTGAGCTACCATTACTAATATAATATTTCTAATGCAAACATTTCATTTGCACACAACCGGCTATTTTCATAAAGTATTAATGATGTAGTAGACATTATTGAAAGATTAAAAATTGGAGAATCCATTGGATGAAACATACAAATTGTTGAATTTAATGATAATAATAATAATAATAATAATAATAATAATAATAATAATAATAATAATATTATTATTATTATTATTATTATTATTATTATTGTTGTTGTTGTTGTTGTTGTTGTGGACAACGGGTATTTTGTAAAAAGTATTCGTAGTCTTTCACCATATTCATATATAAAGATTCAAACATTCCGGTGATATTTTTAATTCAGTTTGAGCCGCTGTAGATTTATTCATTTGATTTAAACAACATAAAAATGTTTGCATGTTGTTTACAAATGGCTTGGGTTAACACGGCTTCCTAATTGAGCATTATGCCCTTAATTAAAAATTAGACTCGGTCTGAAAGCTGTGTGACCACTTACCGAGTTCAAGTCCTTCTACAATGCATGTAGAAAACATTTCACACTCATTATAAGTAACAGGGGTACTTCAAACTATCTAAGAGAATTAAAAAACAGTTGAGTTGGAGCACTGTTTTGATACCAGTTTCTCCACAATGACCTCTTAAGACACGTTACTTCAAGAAATATAAACGAGACTGACACTGATTCAATGCATACGATGTTGTGTACGTATCAGTTTAAAGTTATTAGCGAAATGTATATGTTAATGGATGTTTAAGTACATAGACAAAAAGAAACACCAAGTTATTCCACATTGTTTTTATGTATATTGTATATTATTCGACAGCCATTGCAAATACGTTGAAATTAAAACAATCATCGGGTAACATATTATAAATTACTATGAATACCACAAAAGCAAGCCCCAGATATCACTGTTGTTGATTATTTTCACATTTGATATTGGTTCCATTGTTTGATTATCATAAAAATATGGCAAACAGTTAAATCATTCTTCTATATTTTGAAGCAACACTGTTCAAGGATTTTAGTTGTTTTAGTTATTTTGTCATTTTTTTCCTTAGTACTAAAAGTACACTATTCACAGGCTCGTGGTGGAGTGTGTTCTGAGTCTAAAAAGTCTTTTCAAGTGGATTGAAACTCCACATAAATAATAATTGATTTGGCTAGTTGTCAGCCAATTTAATCAAACCTGCGATTTACCCGACTGCCTATTTGATAGCGAGTTTAATTCGCCCGTCAATTCGTTTTTCACACAAGCAATTTCGTTCCCTAAATATTGGGTTATCTGTCCCGTAAACGCTTGTTAAATTTACATTTTTGTGTCTCTGAATTGATTTATCATTGAAAACACAGGTAAATAGATGATTGATAAGTGCGTACATATAAGTGTTCCTCTGTATACATATATTAATCTACAGTAGATCGGGGCAGCGTTTAGAGGCACTGTTGGCACCATATTTACACTCCAATCATCGTGCATATTGACAAACCCCTGTATCTAAAAGGATCTTTATGTTCGTTTTATTATCCTCTATATTTTATAGTTTTCATATTATTGATCATCAAATAGAAATGTCAAACATCGATCTTCCACACATGCCGTTATAAATGGAATTTGCACTGTATATATATATATATATATATATATATATATATATATATATATATATATATATATATATAGACCATAAATTGATATTGATTTAGTATGTATTTGATAAAGACATTTACTTCCATAATTCAATTTAATCTACTCTATGTACTTCTGTATCGGTTTAATCTAAACCGCAAACTGCATAGACTTTGATGTGCCGTCGCATAATGCGCCTGTAGATCTGGATATATGTAGTTTGCTAGAAGTAACCAGCAGAACAAATAATATAGAGCCTAATCTGTCAGTGCATCATGCGACGGCAGATCAGAGTATATGCTGTTTGCAATTTGACTTGAGTTATAAGCAAATATATACGGTAATCTCAAAGACTATCAATAATCGGTCAACTAATGGATAACAATGTATAACAAGTGCTGCACTCGGGGTGGGGACTGCGGAGGCAGCAGACAAGAGAAAGTAGAAAAAGCAATTGGAAAAAAAATGCCTCACATTTTCTTTGTAGTTTTAAAAATAGTTTTATTGTCATCCAGATATTTGTAGTTGCAAATTTCTTATGCCAAGAGGGGGATGGGGTGCGTCATGTGAGTTATTTCGAATCCAAAGTACAATATTTCTCCATTCTTTGCGTACTTCGCTAAACTTGAGCGCACTCATAAGGGCTTTTGTGTGTAAATAGATCTTTAATTTAATGTGTCATTCTTCCATTTTTTTAAAATATAAATTTAAGCTTGAATAACTATGGCGCTGATTACTTAGCTAGGTTTATATTAGGACCTCGGTTACCCAGTAGTCATTTCACAGGCCAATATACTATTCTGAATCAATTTGAAGAAAGTTGATAGTTATGGTTAACTTGGTTGTTGTAACTTCTTGTGAGATAAATAAGCAAGAAGGCTTTTGTGATCCGTAGTATTTGACATTTCGCAATGCATGTTCGGTAAACAACATGCAGTCATGAATGAATCAAGTTTTATGTACTTTGAACTCCAGTTCTTTTCCCAGTTTGATGGCTTCCTACATTAGCCAAATTTAAACCGGAATCTATATAACTTAGGCTGGCCCTCTGCGAATCTGTTTCGTAATTTTCAATGTGTTTGTAGCCATTCGGGTAAAACATAGTAGCTGTACTACATGTTAAATCTGAGATTTGGGCAGATGTGCAATGTGTCTTGAATATTCCTGTCTGCAGTGTGTTTCACTGTTGCAGGAGAGATCTCGAATATCAATGACTTGTCTTGCTATAAGCAGATATCAAGATTTTGCTTGCGGAATATATATATATATATATATATATATATATATATATATATATATATATATATATATATATATATATATATATATATATATATATATATATATATATGTGTGTGTGTGTGTGTGTGTGTGTGTGTGTGTTTTGCTTTTAGTAAGTTGCATGTGCGAAATAATAAAAAAAGCTAATTTCAACAAAGAGAAAACTTATCTTTGGGCAGTAATACCTCTGTGCTAGTCGTTCATTGTCAGATATTATTGCCAGTTATACTGTAATATTCTATCTGAAGTTAAGCTTTAATTTTAAAACCCATTCTTAGGAGTCAGTAATAATACTAGGTGTTTGTTGTCTGAGTTAATAACTACCCAGGAATTCTTCAGCCAACGGATTTTCTCTATCGACGTTTCCTTGGGTTTTCATGACACCTTTGGCCTTGCTTATCGTCCAGGATGGCAAGCGCCTTGATCCATTGCCTAAACGACACGAAGAACTACACAGGTACGACAGTGATAACAAATTATCAACAAGCGCTTTAAATCCATGGACACAAATTCTGATAAGATCCAGAATTAATGTCTTAACAAATTTCTCTACTAAATGAGCGATACGGATTATCAGTGCAGTACAGTTTGGACTTAGGGTATATACAGTCGTTTTAAATTATTCCTATAACCCATAAATAACTCCAGTAGGTGTTGAGCTTACGTTAGAGGTTATTTATTGGGCCAGGTAGTTCCAATCACCATATATATCCACGTACTTAACCTGGTGATGGTACACAACAGCATTAATTCTGGTATGAACCAAATGTGTATACATACATTATTTGCAAAACATACTGTACAGCTTGAAATACACCTTTCGTGACGATACATTTTATTAATTAATACATAATGTTTATGCGCCCGCCGTAAAGCGAAGAGCTTTAAAATCAACTTGGTTGTCAACCCGTGAGTTTTTGGTTTCTGCACATCAGCTTTTATTTAGAGCACATACCACAACCATATTTGTGGATGGAATGCACTTGCGGTTATGACGAAATGTATGGAGTTCGAGGTCAGAAATTTAGATGTCAAGGTCACAGTGACTCAGAGAAGATAACGGTTTTGGCACAACAACATTTATTCTAAACCACTTATATTGATTAAACTTAGTGGACGACTTGCGATTATAATAACAAGCTAACTATTCATTAGAGGATCAAAGGTCTCAGTACTCCAAAAAGACAGGATTTTCACACAGCATCTTAGGGTCTAGACCATTTACTTGATAAAAAATGTTAAAGCCTTGTGTTTGGGACAAGAAACGAACCTTTTGATTTGGGAATGGAAAGGTCAAAGGTAAAGGTCACACTGATTTAAAATAAATATAAAATTGTTCCACGATATATTTAGTTAAATTGCATGTGTCGTCACCAAACGTTGTGTATAGTTTACATTTTGGGCAAGAAAGTCAGGAGTCACAGTTAAGAGCAAAACAAAAGGAAATCTAATATCACCGTCGACGGATAAGATTGAAAATGGAAAAGATGGAATCATTCACGACCCTACAAGCACGTCTTTGGATGCAAATATATAAATATTAACTAGCTTAAATATTAGGGTTTTATTATTCCAATCTGTTTTACACTCTTCTGTTCTATTTTTATTTTATCTGTTTATATCGAATGCCTTGATTTATTCATACTAGGTGTGTAATATAACATGTAACGTTCTTCAAATAATATAACACCATCTTTGTAAATGTCCGATACCATCAGCTTAATTAAAGAAACTTCTTGACGGGCTATGAAAATAGACGAGAGGTCTACAAATTACAAGTTTACTTCGTGTTTTTGTTTTACAGATTTATACCATTTAGCATATAGTATCATTTGCACCTTTTCATGAAAATTATTGTTGCTCCATTTTCACTTGAAGAGACTACCACTGGTACCTCTACCATCTTTTACCCAAAGTTTTTGCAAGCTCCTAAGCTTTCTCGTTTTCTCTCAACTGCAGGAACCGCTCATGAGAGTAAGTATCGGCTTTATATGTGCTATGTAATAATCGGTCTTATCTACTCTGAATGGGTGCATTGCGTAGCTTCTGTCTTCTTGTCACTGTAATTGCTCTGCGTATCGTGCTATTTTTATCCTTAGAACATTTTTCATCGTATTTATACTGCCAATATATCTCGTGCATGGACTGTATATATTCTTTATATTTATAACATTGTATCACTCTTTTACACTTCGTAGTCTTAAGTCATCGTCCTATTTATACATTGTGTTCGCTGTGCATCCTGTGGTCTGTTTTTTTCTAGTCTCATGACTCGGTGGTTTATTTATTTATTTATTTATTGTTGCATGCGCAAAATGTAATGCATATAATCACTTTCTGATGAAAGTATGTCACCAACTTGTAAATGCAACAAGAATGTATGTGGGGTAGGTGGGAAATGAATTTATTTTTTGCGTCTGATGACTCGGTTGTTTGTTTTTCATTTATTTATTTATTGCTTGCTCAATTGAATGCATACAGTCAAATTCAGATCAAAGGCTGTCAATTCAATTGTGAATGCTATTTTAAATTTTGTTTTCGTTAGATGGGGAGTGATTTTACTATTACCTTGTGTCATAAAGAGGACGGCCGAAGTGAGTTTTAATCTCTAGTTGTTATATGTTGAAAGAGCTTATTATATGGCTTGTTGTCCTTCGTCTGTCTGTCGTCCGTCCATCTGTTGGAATAAGTTTGTTGCCAATACTCCACTAAAACTACCTGGATGGTTGTCTTTAAATCAGGCACACATATTAATCCTAATATATAGTTAGTCTTCGATGCAAATTGTGTCCATCAAACATCCCGTATACCGACCATATTGAAAACCTCATCATCGCTAATCCTCCTGAATGGCGAATCATATCATCGACATGTGGTTCTAAATCAAATATCTTTTATGAGGTCTAATTGGTTCTAAATGGTGCCGATCTGATTGACGTCCAATATGGCCGCCACAATTGCCATTTTGGAAATACTGTTATCGCTTACCCCTATGATCAAATGATTGTATCGACAAAGGGTTTTACTGAAAGACTTCTTATGATGTCTGGTTTGTCTTAATTAAAGTGGTGCCTATCTGACTTCCAGCATGACCGCCAATGTAACCATGTTTAATATCATGCTATAGGCATCTTTTCATATACGGAAGTCCATAGCGACTTGAGGTTTATACATAAAGACTTCTTATTAATTAATTTGACCAATGAAAAAGGTGCTGATTTGACGCCCAATATCTTGAAAATATTATTATTGCTACTTCTCCAAAATGGACTGACGTATCAACCTGTCTTTTTTTCTTACTTAAAGACTTCTTATTATTTGTAGTTGGTCCTTACGAAAATATTGAGATCCGACATCTATAATGGCCACCGTTATGGCCATCTTCAAAATCTTCTCTGAAACAGATGGTCGTATCGACAAAGTTTTCACTAGATCTCGTCTTTTCATCTATATTTGGGCATAAACGAAAGTGGTGAAAATTAGGCCTCCAATGTGGCGACAGTAGTTGCCATCTTGAAAATCTTGTTATTACTATCAGTTCTGATCAATAGTCGTAGCAGCATGTTGTCTGTTTTTTTGTTTTTTTCACTCATAGACTTCTTGATTTGTGTATCTGGTCGTAAATGAGAACCAACGACACTATTTCCATCTCTAACAACTTTTTTTATCGTTACTTCTGAACATATGGCCATTTAGACAAACTTCTTTTACTGTCAAGTTGGTCCTAAATGATTATGGTACTGATGGACCTCCAACACGATGACCATGGCGGCCAGCTAGAGAATCTTGTTTTCAGTCCTGTTCTTGAAGTTATGATGACATGATTATTGACAGGGAATTTCATTAAACTCTTTTAAGTAGATCCCAAATAAACACATTTTTCCGATGTTACCTCCCAAAATCATAAAAATCATGTTACAGCAGTTTCCTCTTAACCGACACCCGTATCAACATGTTTCTTTTTATTTTGTTAAGGAAAAGGAAATCTTTTTTGCAGTCCTATATTATTTTTATACTGATCCAACTTTTATAAAATTGCTGCCTTGGTGGATATCCTGAAATCTGCTATAGCTACTGCTCCTGAATGGGTGGTCTTATATGGGCTTTTCAAATACAATATGCCAGTATGTAACTGGTTCTGAACGAAGATGTTAATCATCAGACATCATTTCCATCTCAGAACATCTTTTTAGCGCTACTCCTCTTTTAAGAATAATGGCAAGATTGACATAGGGTTTTCACTAAAACACTTCCTGTTATATGTAATTGATTATGAATGAAAATGGCACATATTTGGCCAGCAGTATATCTGCACTCTCTGAAGGAGATTTGAAAATCAGACCTAATTGACCTTGGGGTCAAGTCAAAGGTTATTCCTTGCGTTTTTGTGCTTCATTGACCTTACCAACACAGTAAGTTGTACGCATACAAATTAATTTTAACCAGATTTCGTATTTAATCACATTCCAATAACGAAGGTTATAGTCAGCACATTGATATCAATTTCAAGGTCAAATGTGTTCACAGGTTTTTAGCTGTACTGGTTTGTGAGCATGACAACACAAACAACCCAGAATGTGAATATATCTGAATATTATATTGGACGATGGCTGTTGAGAAACATTTTGTATCCCTGTGAACCTTTTATCCTTGTTATCAGGTTGATGGTCGAAATCCATAACAATTTGGTGCTGTACATGCAGGTATATTGAGAACCATGTTGAGTCATAAATGTGATTTTGTACTGTTTGTTTGTTGGAGTTTCCTAGGAATATAACTGGTTTCAGTATTCAATAGCTCAAATAGTTAAAGTACTAATGAAATTATTTATTGCGTAATTCCATATTTTTTTCGGGGCAGTAAATCGTTAGGCCCTTTAATGGGTTTTTATTTTAGATGGGGTGAATCTTTTTGTTTGTAGGGAACAGACAGGAACCTTTCCCCCTCAAAAAACTGCGGCAACCACCAACGATTCATTATGCTCAAAGAGAGTGCGTTGCCTTTGGGAAGGTCAATTGATGTAGCTCTATAGTTTGGAACTCTTCGGGCATAAATTCTTTTTTGATACAATTTTATTACTCAAAGTATAAAATATTCATGGTTAGAATGCACCGCGAACGGAATTATATAACTGACTGTATTATTAGAAACAATGATACTTCATATCAATTCTAGCCTGATTAAATCAAGTTGACTGAAATGGCAGCGTTTTGTGATGATCGGAGTCGGGACATAGATATTTATAGCAACAGATGTACATTTGTATTTACAATATATGCTTCTTCTCTGTATTGGAGAAATAAAAGGCACAGCTCTGCCTTTATTCGTCTGTTATGTTATGCCTTTAAAGAAATTAATGTTCCCTCAAGCAGTGGTTTGGGATTATTGTTTATCTTTCAAACTATGAAATAATAAACTTTGGTTTTGGTATTATTTTTCTTGTATGTTGTTTTATTCCTATTTTTAAAATAGAATTTTAGTGTACTTTTCATACTATAATGTCTCTTCTGTGAGAAAGAACACGATAAATGAAGCAAAGCCTTGCTTTACTAACAAGTCTGCATACATTTGTTGGTGCTGGTATTGTAGTAGACTTAAATAATTTACATTTCTGCTTTACGATTTGCGTTCACCGAGTCATGATCGTTGATTTTTACGATAATGAGTGAACGTTTTATTTGCTTATATTGTGTAAAAAAATCAAGTACGCTAGCAGGGGGAATTTATTTGCAGAACAAACGCAGTAATACAAATAACGACACAGAGAGAAATAATTAAATGGTGTCAGACATTTCCATTGTTTTCCATGTATGTGATAACCACGTTGTGTAAAGCTTACATGTCGTGTTACTCATTATTACTCTGCATTACGAGATCCTGGTTGAACAAAACGAATGGATCAAGATCGATTGCAGCTTTTGTCCGATGTCCTTCGCAAGTAAAGTCTCATTTTACCTCCTCTTCCCTTTGCCAAATATTTTTATATTGCAGAACTTATTTAATAGTTCACCCCAATTTTCGCCATTTATCAGGGTGAAATTTCATCTGGCAAATTGTCTAAGTAAATACGTATGGATTCGAAGTACGCTTTACACACAATATCCAAGTCTTGAACAAATACTTGAATTTCATACAGTGAATGTGTTATCAAAATCAGAATTTTTTTGGGGAGGATTTTAGAACTTTTTTTATCATTTTATTTGGCAAACATATTAATACAAAAGTTACATTGATCGGAAAGCTGGCATTCAATCATTCCAAGTATTTGAATGTTTGGCGATCGCTTGACGTATACGTTCTAAACGATGAATATTTGTCACATTTTTTTATATTAAATAAGCATGGTACAGATGGATGGTTTTGAAGCAGTATTTTGAGAAAGAAATGTTAAATCAATGTTCCTGGCAGTTTATATTGCATGGTCATTTGTTTCTAAACGATTAAATGAAGTACATATGAGAACGTTAACGAATGAAACTTGGCGCAGATGAATAATTTAGATGCAATTCAGAAGAGAGTTTCTGAGATTCTTCGGAATCAAATTTACTTTCACCAGCCTTGTAAAGTCAGTTTCACGCCAGTAATAGCTGCCTGCCAGATTACTTGCTCCTATAGACCTACAATTTCGAAAGGCTTTCGCTTTTTCATACGCACACCTTTGGCGGTATTTTTTTATGCTATGACCCTGTATATCCGTATGTCCATGTGTCTTTCTGTAGGTTAACATCACGTCTCTATCATTTGTAGTTACTAAACTTTGTGATTTCTTGCACTTGGAGGATGAAAGAATCTTAGCGATTCTGTGGTCCAGCGTTAAGATCACGGTGGCTGAAAGAAGAAACGTCTTTTCTCGTGCAATAACATTATTGTCCTATGATGGGATTCAAACCTTCTCCCTGCTGGTCACGAGTCCAACGCCTTGATCACTGAGCCACTGAAGTTCTGTCATTAATGAAAAGAAGTTCCGATTTCTTTGGTTGTTGAAAGTTATATTATTTTCTGTGAAAGATGTCTCTTAGAGGGCAAGCAGCCTTTCTATACAATCAAGTTACAAGTAATTTTCATTTCCAAGCAATTAATTATCACCATTTGATTATCTTAGAGATCATATAGTTGGGGTTGGAGCTGAACCGAAATTGTACTATTGCAAGATTATTTTTGATTGGCTGATAACGAAACTCGGGAGAAATTCAAACACAACAGTTTCATAATTTCCAGGCCAGATACCTTAACGCGGCATTACCAAAAATTACCCCTATAAAGGTTCACGACATTACTTGGGCTAAAACACATAAAGAACATTTATTTCTAGATAAATAGTTCCTCCTTAATCAAGAAAAAGTCACATGACGGAAAAGAAGTACAATATTGAATGAATTCGATAATTTGAAGATATGTGTTTTGAAGAAAATATCGAATTGCCATTGTTTGATAAAATATCGAAGTGCACAAAATGTCATTTCAGTTATAAAACTATAAACGGTTTAAGTCTAGGATTTTCAGACAATTCCAACCGCCTACCAACAAATTCATGCGAACAGCACAAAATGTACTGGCAGAGCAGGGTGTATTTTTTTCAGGTGTACTTCAAGAGTGCGCAGATCTGGGTCTGGCGTTTTATAAACCTTGAAGATCAGTATACAAATGTAACAGTGGATTCATTGTATAAAGAAAACCTTGAAAAGTTCTTGAATATGCCAAGACAGACATGACTTGAAAACCTTTACAGTACCCCAGTCTTTATTAAGTATTCCTGGCAGTGACTTAACACTTTCGGCGGGAGAAAACAAAGCTGAAAAAATGAGCTGATGCAATCAAAGATGTATTGGATGGGAGGTTGGAAACAAGGTTTGAACTGCACATAATGGCAAATCACTGAACGTAATCCTTCAATGCAACCGAGAGATTTTTAATTCTACAAACAGTGGCTTACAGTGGACAATTGGTGGTATGTACGACACATTTCGGAGGGGAAAAGATATACAAAGTGGCTGAACTACAAACTACTTTTCTACCCTGATGTATACGGTCTATTGATTCAGCTCGATGGGTTTGGGAACAAGAACTCGATGATGGTCTTCGACCTTTTAACGGCGTTTCAATTCCTAGTACGAACTCCAGTTAATAGTTTCAGCAAAATGAGAGAGAGATAGAGAAATCAATTATAGTAATGTGACTAGACAATGTCACCATGCCAACAGGAGTTTGTTTGTTTGTTGTTTTTCTTTATTAATATTTTTAAGCTGTATGATTTTACCTTGGTGGGTTTTATGTCATACCATACTTGCCCATTTATTTTCCTATCTCAAAGTTAATGATACGCGTATTTATAGCGCCTGACTAAAAGAAAATACTTTTTCACATATAAAAAATGCAAACAAAACAGACTTTTCCTCAGAAATTAATTTTGCATTTTTTTTCTCTATTGGATCCCAATTTTCATATACCCAGGATTAACTCCAATAGATAAATATCAATATAATGGTATGGTCTGCAGAACTAAAGGCAAGCTAAATTCTTTATAATAAAAAAATATAATACTCTTGCGTTTTCGTGCAAAATTTACATTTGCTACCGAGTCTGCACCATATATATTCGCTCATAAGCCGATCAAACTGATATCAACATACATCCTGATCTACCATAGTGTAATGCGCCTACAGATCAGAGTCTGTATTGTTTGTTCCACTGATTACTCCTTACAAAATGCACAGAGCCAGATCTGCTGGGGCATTATATTATGGCAGATATGGGTCTGTGCAGTTTCCAGTTGGGTTCGTCTTATAAGCGAGTAGACACGGTATTTACGCTATTATTATTTTTTTTAAATTACGACTCTTCAGTTTTCATGCTCGAATTCTCATGTTGCGTTTTTAAGTTGTTATTGATCTTCCAAAAATGGTATTTTCCTGGCAATATTGTTGTCAGTATGTGTATAGTTATTTATCAGTTATTTATATAATCTGCTTTTTGTTTCATTTTTCTTAATTTATCAGAATTGGGTATATGTTAAACAATTTTTGGCTTGATTGTATTCTATTCTTAACCTGTGACATTCATTGTTAAACCAAGGTTTACTAAATCCACGAGTGGGTATGTGAGAAAACATGCCAGTAGCTTCTCGTGGGTCGGTGGTTCTGTCCCGGGTTATTCCGGGTTCTTCCTCCACTATTGATACTGGCCGCCATTTATAGCCTAGCTTGTGCTGAAAATGGCGTTAAACCCTTTAACAACAACAACAACTACTACTACTACTAAATCCACGAAGCGTAACAGTAATTTTACGTCTAGTATCAGATGCTTTTTCCTACCTAACGTTCTGAAAAGGGATGATAATTGCTCCATAATAATTGTTCTTTTTTCTCCTCATCGCAATGTTTTATAAATCCGATAAATTCTTTAAGTGTCTGACCTGCATTATGTTTAACCGCACAGTTGATAAAATAGGAAGGGTCAATAACGAATGACGGTCCATAAAAGGTGATCGAGATACCTTTGACAAGTGTTAGGGCTTTCACGCTTTAGTCAGTTGAAGAAGCATAGCGAAAAGTGACTTTTCTGTTTGCCACACCTTCCATTCAGTATTAAGACCGACACTTTCTGTTGACATTCAAAGATGATGAAATTCATGCTATATCTATCCAGAGTGACTTCATTTTGCATATATCGTCACATGTAATACCAATATGCCTGTCTTTGCTTTCAATGTAATATTTCACAACAATAGAAAAGAAAACTGTCAACCGAGAATGTTGTGCCCACCGATACGATTCACATTTTATAGCTTGAACATTCACAAAAGAGTGCTTGCATTTGTATATTGTATTCAATCATTCACCTGGAAAAGGACGCATAAACTGCGTTTTCCTCACTAACTTTCGAACGTATACAAGCAGTCTTATTTAAAATTATGTACATTACCAATATAGCTGTAATTCTTGAAACCAATACATGGGTTTCCGTAGCAACAAGTGGCAAAAATGTTTAAGAACTTTTTGTATATATATATCGTAAGTAAGAAAGGCTAACACGTAACTTAAAGCATGACTTGTAGATAATTAAGCATGTACGTAACGTTTTTGTATTTCAAACAATGCAAGTCTCACACGGGTACGAAACTTTAATACACGTATTGCGTTACGTTTCCGACATAGCACATGTATTCAGTAATCAAAAACATTTACAAGAGATAATAGTTGTTAGCAACCAGAATTTCACTATGTTAAATATGTCGTAACTAACACTTCTTGCAGCGCGTGGTATAAAAGTAGGTATGGGGGAGGGAGTCATCTCATTCGCAAGATTAGTTTGACTAAACTCTTGTCCCCGGAAATAATTAATACTTCAGCGAAAATAAATAGCTGGATATATTTATTTGACATCTGCCAGATACAATGCTCTATCGGCATAACCAATACACAAAAGCTGTTGTGAGCGATAACAAAAGCAGTAATTCAATTAGAGTAACTAATTACCTTTCAAAGATCGCCGAGAGTAGGTTATGAATGGCTTGTGAACGCTTTATTTGATTGTGTAGTCATGGTGACATTAAAGCCTATTCACGCGCTTGGCAAAGCAAGAAAGTTTTGTGACAGGCAGACGACAAGTCGAACATATGTTCCATGTGTGTTTAGAACTATCACTATATTTTCAATAAAATACTTCCAATAAAATGGTAGACACTCTTGGAATGAGTGTATTATTTTGTATCCAAGGGTCGTGTGCAATCCAGCTCAAATAATTCATTGATTTTAGTTCAAGAGAAAAGTAAAAATGACACCACAGTCTCTCGAATATGTCAAAAACTCCGGTCAGTGAGATACAATTATTTTTGATTTCAGATTATTCAGCGATAAAATAAAGATTCAGAGTTACCTAAAAGCCATTTGATATTTCTGCAATAAATCTATAATGTATGTAATCTAAAATGGGACTTCTAAGCTTTCATATGAAAGTTAATTTGTTGAAACCAAATACATGTTTCGTCTTTCACTGCACGTTGCATGATTGTAGACATATCCGTTAGCATTCAGAATAATTTCGATACTAAAGTTTGATAACGGTTGGTTTAGTTGTCATTTTCTTAAAGGTAAAAGTACTCTGTGATAGTATCTCATTCTGAAGAAAGAACACTAACATTTCCGGTAATATTATTTCGAAACTGTTCGACATTAAAAGAGGAACTAACAAGTATTTTAAGAGAGAAATTTTGTTCCGAAGACATATTTATATTTACCACGAATGTAGGCAATTAAATTTAGAATATTCTTAAGAATTAATGCTTAATATAATGAACTATGGCACATAGTGGGTTATCTGAATGTAAAAAAAATACGGCACATCGTGGGTTATCTGAATGTAATAAATATGGTACATGGTGGGTTATCTGAATATAATAAATTATGGTACATGGTGGGTTATCTGAATGTTATGCAATATGGTACATAGTGGGTTATCTGAATGTAATAAAATATGGTACATGGTGGGTTATCTGAATGCAATAAAATATGCACATGAATTTAAAATTCGATAGCAGCATTTGCTCGCGTAGATTATTTTTTTAACGCCATCGACCGGGACGTACTGACCTACCTAGTCAGGCTTGATACAGCCGGCAGAGATTAAAACTCTGTCCTTGTCACTGAAGAATAGGTTCAAGACCGGACCCGAACTACGAACAAATCGCCACTTAAGTTCCAACTTCAGATGAAGTTATATTTTACGTTACTCTTCTAATATCACCACATACATTCCAACGTATAATTAGTGAGTTTTCATTTCGGTTGAGACAGGGATTTACCCCATACAAGCGATATTCACACAAGCTTTCTGTTGAGGTGAATATTTTGATAAATCTTTGTATCAGTCATCATAAAAGTTAACATTAGTTTTGTCTAGATGCCTTAAATTTCATGCATTTTTCGGTTTTAATCATATTTAGAAAACGCTCGATGAAGTTTAAATGGTATAGCCAATAAAACTGTTTCGTATATGGTTCATCAGAAAATAGGCGTTTGCATTTTTTTTATTAAAGATGTTAATATGACTGTTCGTTTGTTTTTTGTTTTTTGCTGGTTTTGACGACACTTTTGACACATTGGTTATATCATAACAGAGGAAATAGGAGCTAAGTGCTTTCCCAAGGACACACCAAGTTAGTCGCAACCCTTGGATCACGAGTCCGATACTCGACCAACTCATTTGTCGCAGCTTCCCTAACATGAATATAAATGGTTGGAATCATAATGAAAATAAATGTTACATTTAAATAGCTATAAAATTAAGGATAAATAGTACACGATAGGGTTTTCTTTTCCTCAATAACTTTAAGTTTTGAAACAATGATTTACACAATCACAATAAAAGTCGAAATGTCGGGCAGACCAATGGACAGATGGATTGACGAACATATAAAGACACACGAAATAAACAAAAAACACATGTCGGGTAGACCAATGGACAGATGGATTGACGAACATATAAAGACACGCGAAAAACAACAACATTCCGTAACTTATAAGTGATATGTGATACTCTAAACAGAACATGTTTGTTTTATCGTTAGAATTCCGTCTCTGACGTCATCCTGCTTATAACGTCATTGGTGGAGTGACATTAGAGAACACCATTCGTGGTCGATTGATATATTTTCAGACAACATATTTATTGAAAATTTCTTTTTCATTCATTTAACGGAATCAATAGAACCCATTAAAATACTTTTTCCCCCATTCATGTCCCTGAAGAAAAAAAATCCACTCAAAAGAAGATGACAATATATTCATGGCCTTACCTGCAAATACTTTGTATTACAGATATTTTTTTAATAAATACTTTATTTTATATTTTGTGAGCGGGTGGGGTGGGAGAAAGCAGAAAAAGCACGTTTAGTGTGTCTTCATATATAGGTACATATCAAAACAAATCTTTTGGGTCACAAACTGACTAATTCGTTATGTTTGTTTTGATTATCTGTGCGTCTTTCTTTTAGTCTAATATTGACAACAGTTACTCAGATATGTCGCCTGCTTAATATCATATTAGTCGACTGACTTGCTAATGATTAAACGCATCTTTATGGCAAAGAGAAGCTGAGAGCGTTATTTTTCAAAATAAACTTTCTTCAAAAAATCATAATAGAAACATCAGACAAGGTTGTTGCACAAGAGTTAAAGACATTATTTGTTTCGTTGCCTTTAAAGGTAACCGTCAGGACCTTTCAAGCCGGGCGGATAACCCTAGTCGCAATGAGTCCCGTTTATCTCGTGCTTCAACTCAAGCCAGATTGGAGATTGATGAGGTAGGGTCAACATATGTCTGCCTGCTTGCCTGGCCTTCTGATGTGCTATCTGTGTCTCTCTCTCTCTCTCTCACACACACACACACACACACACACACACACACATATATATATATATATATATATATATATATATATATATATATATATATACCATCGCAAAATGTGTGTACATGTATACCAAAATAAATGCCTATAAACTTGCATACAGAATATGATTGGGTAAATTCAGAATGGCGGCCCAATAGATCAACCCAATATCAAAATGCTGACCCAGCTTCTTAGCAGAATCAAGACCCCTTTCCCAAGACTGTCACTGATTTTGTGACTCCCACAATCTTTATCTTTTCAACTGTTTGATAAGTTTTGCACATTCCTTCTCCACATTCCTTGCTGATGTGAAAATAAATAATAATAACTGTTTGTTACAGTGTTTATGAAACTCGTCATATTTAACATTACACTACATCTTACATTTGTTCTCATCATGAAAAACCTCCTTAGATCACACATGTAATAGTATCATTATATTTTATTTTCACTTTTTTAACATTTATTTTGAACCTTTTATGTGACATTTTATATTAAGTATGAATCAGTATATTTCTAGTTATACTTCTGCTGTAATATTTTGTAGATCTAGAATAGTGAAAATAGACTAAGTTTCTAAAATAGAATGTTTCCACAGGTTGGGATTATTATTTTCACGTCTTGTGATTCATTGCTTTACAGCTGGAAATGCTGCTGCGACAGAGAGTTAGGGGAAGTTTCTATGAAGTGAGGAAGAAGTTCCGGGATAATGACCCAGAGGGAAAAGGCAATGTTTCTAGGTAACAGTTTTACCTTTCAGAATAACCTATATTTACATATTTTGCTTTGATGGTTCAACAAGTTCAAGAAATTTAGTTTGGTCGATAAGATGCTGGCAAAGATTTACATGTGAAGAAGTAAGAGGAGGAGTATTTCGGACAGTCATTTTTTTTTTAGACATCAAGGTCTCTCTTAATTTCTATACCCCTTTAGCTGTTCAGACTATATGTTTGTTTTTTTTTTTACCAGCACAAAGAATTTGGAGTCTGAGGGATTTGCAGGCTATCCCAGATGATATAATATTGAAGTATGTAGTGTTCACAATTTGTACTTATTGTGCTGATATTTGTCTTTCAATTTCAGGGAAGCCATGCATAGAATTCTGACAACCATCCTTAACAGACAGGTAACACAGTCACAGTTCACAAGGCTTATGGAGAGGATAGGTTTCAAAGACCGTGCTGTGCTCAACTACACAGAATTCTTCTCTTGTTTCCGTGACTTGCCACAAGAAGACTCATACCCCACATGGATGGATCCTGTACAGAGACATCACCTGGACAAAGCCACTATGAATGCCTCACAGGTTCATGCCCAACTCAAGGAGAAGGCAAAACAGAGGTAGATGACATACATACATACATACATACATACATACATACCTACATACATGCATGAATACAGACACACTGACAGATAGACAGACAGTCAGACAGACATATATTTTATCTTTGCATCAATCAGTAACACTTAACCAAACTTGACAGTTTCAAATAATGTGTTGTATGCAAGATAAATATTGATTTTAGTTGAATTAATGTAGATGAATGTTGTAAACATTAATTCTTTTTTCAGATTCCTTGACATAGCAGACTTGATACCCCAGCTAAATCCAGGTGGATCTGGCCGAATTCTCAAGCCTGAGTTCAAACAGATGCTCAACAAACTCATGTTCTACATGGATGATGATGAGTTTGAGAAGCTCTGGCAGAAGTAAGTTAGAGATGTAACTATACTGATTTATGAATTTCTCAAAACTGGGGGTCCAGGGGCCATGTTACTACCCTGCACTGTATCAGAGCCTGTGTACATGCATTCCATTTTTTCCCCTGTAGATCTTGTTTGTCTTTGTTTCTGATATTAATGACAATGGGAAAAGACATGACAAAAAGGTCACACAGAATTATTATAAATAAGACAAATTAGGCACACAGATTACCAGTAGGTGCACAGATTGACAGTAGTCATACAGATTACCAGTAGGCACACAGATTGCCAGTAGACACACAGATTACCAGTAGGTGCACAGATTGCCAGTAAATGACATGTGTATGTAGGGTCCAGTTCTTTCCCCTATATTTGTGTATCATAATTCCCTGATGATAAAAGCAAGGAGCAGTAGTGTGGGGGAGAATAAGAGTGCATGTTTTCAGATAAGTCCATAACAGATAGTATTATAATTAAATCTGTCGTTAAGTGGTGTCCTCTAGGAATTGAAACCTCGTCTTTTATATCAGATGGTTGTGATATTGATTTCTATAATAGTTTGGTGGAAGAGACCAAAAGAAAGAGATTGTTGAGGTGATTGCTGAATACAGGTGATCTTCAAGGCAAATTTGACTGTACATTTAATAAGGAAGATAAAAGAAACTGACTGAGACAACATGAAATTTAGAAAGAAAATGCAAATCAGATAATGAATTTTGAAGGCATTGTGAATTAATTCAAAGTGAATGATGACTAATATTTAATTTGTGGTTTAAAAGACTAAAATATGTGACACTTTCAAAATATTGTATCATTAATATCTAAAACAAACTTTGAACAAAACAGATTATGATGTTGTCATATAAATTAAAATGCTTAGACACTGGGGAATCTTTGTGATTTTGGATATCCCTGAAGTGTTCTTTTATTTTCACTTGGAATTCCCTCTTGGTCTCATCTATATATTGAAACTCACAGAAAAGTGAGAGCTGTGAATAAAATTAATGCCTAAAACTTATTTATTCTTATCATTTACTTGGATCCTGATTCTAATGTTAACATTGACTGACTTAAATTGGTACAAAGAACTGACTGATTAATTCAGTTGTGTTTGTTTTTTATTTAGTTGTATTCTATTATTTTCAGTTTTAATAATAAAATTTATTTTTGTTTGTTTGTCTTTCAGATTGGTAAAATTCTACTGTTGCTAAATTTTTCGATAAGATTAAAGATAAGATCTGTTAAAATTTTACTTCAGTATATGTGATTAGTCTTAATTTCCAAATATGTCCTGATTATTACAATGGCTCCTAGCGTGTCAGTTCTGGGAATAAATTTCTGGCGTAATTTTGGACTCAGAAATGCATTTTTATAATAAGAGTCATATTGACTATTGCCACGTACTAAGCCACTGCATTCTTTTAATCAGTATGTCTCAAGTCCCAAAACAAATGAAAAAGCTGTTATCGTGTGCAGTCAAAATTCCTCTTGGCAAATCTCTCTACAGCTACATATTATCATTTGATTTGTGAAGGTGCATTGATTGATAGATAATCCAAAACACTGGACATTTGTTGTCATGTTTGTTTAATATGCTTAAATATGCTGTGTGACACGTAATAAGCATTCGTGCCACTGCAGCAGATTTTACCATCAGATTTATGTTAAGGGTCAAATGCATAGTCATGTCCTTTGTCTGGGGGGTGGGGTGGGGGGCAGCAGGGGTAGGGCAGATGGATTAGTTACCCATGCCAGAAGTCATGGGGAACTAAGACCATGGGGTAGGAGGGCTTGGGGTGCCAAAACCCATTTGGACCTTCATCATTGCCCCAGGTGCCATATACCCTTAGTATGCCACTGACTGGAACCATCATGTAAAAAGATGGAAAGAAAGAAAAATCAGTAATAATTTGGCATTCACAGGATATTTTAGTGAGTGATGTGTGGGATGGGAAACACCCTTTATCTTGGGAATGATGACATAGATGCATGCAAGATGGAAACATACACTAGAAATGTCTTGCACTGTATATTTTCTGCCTGACATGATTATTAATATTAAATTGAATATAAGAAAAGATTTAATGTAACTTGCAGAAAACATGAAAAACTGCATTATAGACCAACCAAAAAAGACATATGGGCCAATAGAAATGACAGATTTTTAAAATGAAATTTGCAGAGGATTATAGGTTTTGTTTTTAGGGGTTATTGCATGTAAGGAATTAATTTGTCTTGATTCATGTAATAAAATTGTTTCCCTTCTCCAGGTATGACCCAGATAACATAGGGACAATGGATGGTGAGAAGTTCCTGAACAGACTGGGAATAACATTACGAGGAGATTCTCGTGAAAATGGCAGACTGTCCCCAATCACAGAATCAGGTCCGTATTTTATCTCCTACCAATTACTGCAGGCTGATCAAGCCATGATTCTATTTAGAAATTGCAGAATTTCAGCTGCAATGCAGAATTGAGACAATATTTATATTTATTGCAAATATTTATGAAGATATAGACAAAGTGAAGCCAGATTTTCTATTCTTGGAAGTACCAAATATCTAAATTCCAGTGCCTTCTTAATTTTTCACAGACACTTTATCAAAATGTAAATTATTTTTCATTTCCGACATTACATGAGAGAGGCTTCAATAACTTCAGTGTTACCAAAGTTGAACCTGAAGAGTTCTCTAAAAAGCCCACTTGAACTAGAAAATTCAAATTTGCAGATTCTTCCAAAAATCTAGTTTGCTCACATTGTTACAGTGTCAGTAAGTATAATCTTTGATTTAAGAAATATTTTAGGGGAATAATTGATTATTACCATATTTACTCACTTATAAGGTAAGTCCTTTTGCAAACTGCACAGACCCAGATCTGCTGTTGCATAATAAGCCAGTATATCTGGGTCTGTGCAGTTTGTTTGGAGTAATCAGTAGAACAAAGAAGATAGACCTGGATTGGCAGGTGCATCATGCTATAGAAGATCAGGATCTTTGTTATTTGTGGTCTGACTTGACTTATAATCAAGTACATATGGTAAGCTATGTAAGATTTTTGGTCTGACTTTTCTATCATTAAGTTTACAATTCTTATCAATTGATAGTATATGTACTAGTATAGAATTTGTAATTACAACCTTATCTGCCATATTAAAATGTTTGTGTCCTGTGTTATAATCCACATTACTATATTACCACTTTGATGTGACAGTCTTTGTGTCTTATTTTTTTTCTTATTATGATGCTTATCTCATGTCTATCTCATTTTCTATGTAACTTTTATAGTTTATTTCTTTAATTGTTAATCTGTCAGTCTGTCAGTCAGCCTACCTTTCTGTCTTAGTGTGCTGATATTGATCTACATGTATATATCATTAATAAAACAGAGAGAAAGAAATTGAAAATGACAAAGAAGGAAAAGGAAGCTCTTGGTGGTACTTTTGGTAATGTAACTTTTATGTCATATTCATCCTGGTGTCCATACTGATCACACAAATGAAATGTCCGAATCTGACCATTCTTAGGTTGGAAGGATAAAATTCATATATGATTTTTAATTTATTGTTTTGGGAGAATCTTTAATCTTATCCATGCAATGTCATGATTTCTGTGAATACTAATATTTGTCAAATTCTTTACATTTATGCAAGATAGTACCCCCGCCAACAAGAGTCCATCGTCTTTAAGTATTACAAGACAATGATAGAAATAAGATTTGTTTTTGCTTTGTTAATGACACAACCATGTGAGGCATAGATATTGATATGACCTCATGTCTATATTAAGTCAGAGTGGATATTATGAGCTTTAAATTGACACCATGGACTCCATACTGATATGGCTAATGGCTTACAATTCTGGCACATTCATATTGACACAATGGACACCATACTGCTGTGGCTAGTGGCTTAAGATTCTGGCACATTCATAATGACACAATGGACACCATACTGATGTGGCTAGTGGCTTAAGGTTTTAACACAGGAATTAGCACACAGGACTCCATACTGCTGTGGCTAGTGGCTTAAGATTCTGGCACATTCATAATGACACAATGGACACCATATTGATGTGGCTAGTGGTTTATGATTCAGACACATTCATAATGACACAATGGACACCATATTGATGTGGCTAGTGGCTTAAGATTCTGACACATTGTATGATATGACTAGTGACTTAAGATTCTGGCACATTCATAATGACACAGTGGACACCATACTGTTGTGGCTAGTGGCTTAAGGTTCTGGCACATTCATAATGACACAATGGACACCATCTGATGTGGCTAGTGGCTTAAGATTCTGACACATTGTATGATATGGCTAGTGACTTAAGATTCTGGCACATTCATAATGACACAGCTGACACCATACTGATGTGGCTAGTGACTTAAGATTCTGGCACATTCATATTGACACAATGGACACCATGCTGATGTGGCTAGTGGCTTAAGGTTTTAACACAGGAATTAGCACACAGGATTCCATACTGCTGTGGCTAGTGGCTTAAGATTCTGGCACATTCATAATGACACAATGGACACCATACTGATGTGGCTAGTGGCTTAAGGTTTTAACACAGGAATTAGCACACAGGATTCCATACTGCTGTGGCTAGTGGCTTTAGATTCTGACACATTCATAATGACACAGTGGACACCATACTGATGTGGCTTGTGCCTTAAGATTCTGACACATTCATATTGACACAATGTACACTATACTGATATGGCTAGTGGTTTACAATTTTGGCACATTCATAATGACACAATGGACACCATACTGATGTGGCTAGTGGCTTAAGATTCTGACACATTGTATGATATGGCTAGTGACTTAAGATTCTGGCACATTCATAATGACACAGTGGACACCATATCATTGTGGCTAGTGGCTTAAGATTCTGGCACATTCATAATGACACATTGGACACCATACTGATGTGGCTAGTGGCTTAAGGTTCTGGCACATTCATAATAACACAATGGACACCACCTGATGTGGCTAGTGGCTTAAGATTCTGGCACATTCATAATGACACGATGGACACCATACTGATGTGGCTTAAGGTTTTAACACAGGAATTAGCACACAGGATTCCATACTGCTGTGGCTAGTGGCTTGAGATTTTGGCACATTGCATGTACTTCACATATGGTTGGCTGTAAAAAAATAAAATGGGGAAACGTGATTTTTTTTTTACATACCCACCATGTGTATTTATGTATTTTTCCTTTTATATAACTGTTTACAATAAAATAAAAGCTTATGCATGGGTAATTCAGTACTGACTAAGTTAAGTGCTTGAGATTTGTTTGGCTTTTGATAGTTTGGCTAAAAGTAATTAAATATACAATGACAGCTTACAGTCCAGGCAATTTCAGGTTCTTTCTGATCTGTTTATTACCCTTGTCCACGAAAACAGATAATGTTGATGCAGGTACATTGTGAATTGATGGTCCAATTGATACTTGCTACAAGGAGTTCCATATGAAAATCTCTCAGGGATTTTCAGAATATAAATGAACATATACATGCTACTACTATATATATATATATATATACATACACACACACACACACACACACACATGCCAACATGAACACAATTACAAAATCACATAAACTTGGTCATAATGCTTCCAACCCATTCCAGATTAATTGAAGAACATATACATGCTACTACTAATATACATCTATATATATATATATATATAGAGAGAGAGAGAGAGAGAGAGAGAGAGAGACACACACATACACACACAGATGCCAGCATGAACACAATTACAAAATCACTAAAACATGGTCATAATGCTTCCAACCCATTCCAGATTAATTGAAGAACATATACATAACTGTTAAACTGATTTCTTTTTAAGTAAAAACCTACAAGTACTTCATGAAAACTAATTGGGAGTTTGGCCCAATCACTCTGTAAAACAGCTTTAATATCAATGGTACATAAATGGTTAAAAGCACTAGAAGAGGGAAAATTTATAAGGACAGCTATGGTTGATTTCAAAGAAGCATTTGACTTAGTTGACCATAAAAATCTTTTGGAGAAACATCAGTTTTATAAATTTGGATAGACTGCTATAAAATGGTTTTCATCTTATCTCACAGAAAGGTACCAAGAAAGTCACAGTAAATATGTTGTTGTTGTTGTAGGGTCTAATGATTTAGCACCATTTTTCAGCACACCATAGACTATACATGGCGGCCAGTATTAATGGTGGAGGAAGAACCCGGGAAAACCACGGGAACAACCACCTACCCACGAGAAGCTACTTGCAAACTTTCTTACTTATGGTCTTCTAATCAGTGCCCTTCTGTTTTTGATCTTCATGATTAGTTGCCTCTTTACTTACAAAACAATATTTAAACTATAAATCTGTGTGCTGATGATACCATAATTCTCTGCTGAACAGTTCTCTTAGTAGCACCAGGCAAGGGGCCCAAGATGATTTGGAAACTTGGTGTAAACAGAATGGAATGACTCTAAATATATCAAAGACTAGATGTATTCTGTATTAAACCACAAAGAAATCAAGATTATCTGAAGCAATACAGGATCTTTCTTATAAGAATGCCTCACTGCATGTTGTCACACATTATATTATTCTTGTTGTGCATGTCAATAACAGCCTATATGGAGTGAACACATTAGACAAGTAATGAAAAATGTCTCATTTACACTCTGCTTGTTATCAAACTATCAAAGGTTAAACACGTAATTTTGCCCCTTTTCTCACCAAGTTGGGTTTTATTCAAGCTAGTTTAAGCCCTACTTTGATTATTTTATTTGGAATGGGGAAATTGTTGTCAAACTTAACTGTCTAAACTATTTCGACTCAAGAAATGAATATCTGGGGAAAATGACACAGATTCCATTGATACAATGGACTAGGAAGACTTTAAATTAAAGAAAGGATATTTACTAGAAAGTCTAAAGTTAAGTACAAAATTTCAAACCAGTAGGGTCCTTAGTACCTCAAAACTATAATGCTGAAGCAACAACAAGCACATCCAGATGATCTATATCAAGTAATAATTTCAAGATTCCAAAACCAAATAATAATTACAAAATTCAAAAAAACAATGGGGTGGGCAAACTATGGCCCGTGGGCTGCATGTGTCTTGCCAAGGGCTTTCATGCGGCCTGCCAAGGGTTTTCATGCGGCCTAGGAACAAGTCATCATTCGCACTGACTCTGTTTATGTTACCCTGTTTATCAAATAAATGTGCTTCTTTTGAAGTTTAAGTGTAAGTTTTCAAACATTAACAACATAATAAACAATTGAAAATTAATTAGATGTTATTTAGAAAAACCTTTTGTTTTTGCTATTTCAAATATTAATTATTTTACTTAATGAATTATGCGGACCATGACAAGGTGTAAATTTGTGTATGCAGCACTTGCACTGGAAAGTTTGCCCACCTCTGCTCTAGCCATTTGATTTGGAATAGTTCACCAAAATATGTAAAAGAAGCTCCTTCACAGAATAGGAAAATGGCTACATTATATATCTGTATGATTAATAAATAGTCTTTCATTTCTCCAGCTTCCTCCCTTTTCTATTTTCTTTACAATATCATACTGTTATCCACTGCCTTCAACTTTTCCTGTCAGAAGAAATTGTAAATAACTGCACTTTGGTGCATGCTTGTACATTGACTTTCATATATTTGTAGTCTTCATGGTCGTTTCCTTTCGAGAGCCTGATTAATTTTATAAATCTAATACATGTATATTTGAGTAACCCTCTGAAAATAAAGACTTTATTATTGTTATTGTCATTATCCTTCAAACTAGGCTTTGGGGATCCTGATAAATTTTGTTCTTTATGCCCTGTTTTTGTGTGCATCACAATTTAAGAAAATTGCTTTTTTGAGTTCCTAAAAAAACAACCTAACACTACATATGCATCTGAAATTGTGCAATATCATTTTCATTGGGTGTGACCATCTCATTTAAACTGCAGTTTCTTTCACACAACTACCATGACCCCACTCTTTTGGAAATATGTCATTCGCAATAATGTATGTACAATGCAACTGACTTATGGTTTCTTTGTAATTTTTATGGAGTTATGTAGCTTGCAAAAGCTTGAAAAATGAGTTGATGTGAAAAAACTAGTTGATACAGTGTAAGAACATGTCAACAGTAAGCTCAGAGTTTGTCTTGTGTATAACTTAAATACTGTAATATTAAGTTCAAGGCCTAAAAAAGGATTCTTTTCAGATTGGTAGTATTCAAAGGAGTTTCAATGTTGCCAAGAATAAATTACTATTGTTATGTAATCTCGTCAGTGTTACATTTTGGTGTAAATTGGATCAATGTTAGAGAAGAAGTTAGAAAACAAATAGAAAGTATGATTTTATAATCAATAGAATTGAAATTTAAAGGCTTTTTTGTATAATTTAAAAATGTATTCCAAGTTTATTGATTAATCATACACTTCAGATTGATCAAGAAGTTTTGGATCATTTTTCACAGAAGCCTCTTCCAAGAGGACACCTCGTCGTAAGGAGATTGAGCGTAAACAGTCTCTGGATGTGGAAATTTGGCTGAAGAATAAGTTCCGTGAGGGATTCCTCCAGATGAGGGAAGCATTTGAATCCAAGGACACAGAAGTAAAGGGAACTGTAAGTGATGAAGAAGACAGGCCTCTTTTTTTTAAGCCAACATATGATGGGTTATTCCACCCACTCATTTGGGCAACTCAGATAAATTCCTGATACATGCATATAGTCTGTGGAGTTTATAAGCCTGCATATCAAGGGCTATTCCATCCACTCAATTGGGCAACTCAGATACATTCCTGATACATGCACATAGTCTGTGGAGTTTATAAGCCTGCATATCAAGGGCTATTCCATCCACTTAGTTGGACAACTCAGATACATTCCTGATACATGCACATAGTCTGTGGAGTTTATAAGCCTGCATATCAAGGGCTATTCCATCCACTCAGTTGGACAACTCAGATACATTCCTGATACATGCACATAGTCTGTGGAGTTTATAAGCCTGCATATCAAGGGCTATTCCATCCACTCAGTTGGACAACTCAGATACATTCCTGATACATGCATGCCAAAATATAAATATATATATTTAAAAATAGATCATAGTCTATGGAGTTTATTTTTTATTTTCTATGACTTACAATAATTCCTTGCCGAAAAATGGCATGGGCAACTGAGACAGTAGTGACAATAACAACTTCTTGCTTGCATTTTGTTTGGTAAATGATATTTGTTACAACACTCTTAGCAAATCAAATCAGTCTTATTAATTTACAGGCAGAACATGATTTTTTAAAATTTATATTTTTTATTTCTATATCATTTTTTTCTGACATTTAAATTTTATGATACCAGGTTCCTTATGTAAAGAAAATTAAATGCTTTGAAAAATATCCTCATGCTTCATTGATGGATTAAATGTTAATCCTGTTTTATTTATGATTTTATGACTAAATTAATCTTCATTTTTGTTCAAACTTATTCCTCCCTCAAAAGGTGCCCTACGATGTCTTCCTGGCTGTCCTTGCACAGTTTGGTTTGAAACTGGAGAAGAAATTCCTAGCAGCCTTCTTGTCTCGATGCAGTGTATCAGCACGCAGAGATGGCACAATTCCCTACCGAGAATTTCTGCACCGTTTCCAGGATCGCAGTGAGCAGGGCATGACTCACAACATTCTGACTAACAAAAAGCACAGGCTAGTCCGACTGTTAGTTATCAAATTTTTAATTAAGCGTGCAATTAGATGTGCCGCACTGGTGTGATGTGCTGTGGAATAGTTTTGGTTTGTATGGGAATTTCATCTGTTCTGCTCTATTCTTTCTTTTCAACCTTCAAACAGGCTGATATATTATTTTAAAATGTCAGAATCACTTTCAGTGATCCAAGTTTTATTACACTCACTACTTGCAGCAAGGATGTCATCTTAATTTGGTCCAGTCTGTCTGCGAGTCCAGCAAAGCTTCTGTATAGATAAATTAGATAGGCTACAACATTTGTATGCATATGCAGATATGACACTACAGCAATTATTCAATTTTTAAAAATAAATTTGGGATATTTTAAGCTTATTTTGTTTAATCCTTTTGCAAAAACTACTTGTCAGAGACAAATGTAGTTTATTAGGTATGTTTTGGTATATATGTTGATACAATTGATGGTGTCATTTCCACCCACCCACCCACACACACACACACACACACACACTGCTTCAAAAGTTAGTTATCAGTCTCAAATATTTGTAATGCAAAACTTAGACATTATTTTAGCCTAGTAACTGTAACACTTGGCATAGCACCAGAACTGAATCAGACTCTCACATTAACCCCATTTTGAAAAAGTTTTGATAAGGTACGGATTAAATTTTATTCTTGTTTTTCAAAACAATTTCATGATTCACTATTGAATGTCATGGAGAAAATATATAGACTGAATGCTAATAGTTACCTTAAAATAATGCTTATACAGACTCACTACAAAAATATAGATAAAATTCATCCTGAAAAAAAAACAACAACAGTTCACTGCAGAAACAGAAGCTAAATGTATTAACAACAGTCAGAGAATCATTGTGGTCAGTTATGATTTATTTTGTATTTTTATAATGCATGGGTGATGGATTACAGTACATTTGGAAGGTGATTTATTTTTATGCTTGACTGCATTCTGTGTATTTGATTTTAAGTACAGGTTAAGCACAAACTGGGTGGCACTTAATTGTTTTGATTGTGGAATGGAAGAAACACAGGAGTTAGAGAATTTAAGGGGATAATTATTTGTTCCTTTCTATATCATTAAAAAAAATTGTCTTTTTCTTCAGTTCAGAAATTACAAATATTTATAGAAATGCTTGATTTCAGTTTGATTATCATGCTTTAATATGTATAATGTGCACTTAATTATGAATAGCATGGATCCAGTCTTTCGGATATTACATAATCTTCCTATAGATCTGAGCCTATTCTATAGAGTCTAATAATAATTTTTAAGCAGACAATACAGACTCTGAACTGTCAACATATTATATGCCAGTAGATATGAGTCTGCTTTGTTCAAAATTAGATGTGTTACACAAGCCAAGAAAGTAGAAATGACTAGAGTTATTGTCATCAGACTTGGATATTTATTATACACAAGCAAAGACTGTAGAAATGCCTTCAGTTATTGCTCTCAGACTTGGCTGTGTGTTATACACAAGCCAAGACAGTAGAAATGCCTTCAATCATTGCCATCTGACTGGGATAGTGTTATACACAAGCAAAGACAATAGAAATGCCTTCAGTTATTGCCATCTGATTTGGATATCTATTATATACAAGCCAAGACAGTAGAAATGACTTCACTTTTTACCAGCTGACTTGGATATGTGTTATACACAAGCCAAGATGATAGTAGAAATGCCTTCAATCATTACCATCTGACTTGGATATGTGTTATAAACAAGCCAAGATCATAGTAAAAATGCCTTCATTCATTGCCATCTGACTTGGATAGGTGTTATACACAAGCCAAGACAGTAGAAATGCCTTCAGTCATTGCCGTCTGACTTGGATATGTGTTATACACAAGCCAAGACAGTAGAAATGCATTCTGACTATAAAAAGCTTGTCAATATATTTCAAGATTTTATTAATTCTAGCTTCCATATAAATACTGTAAATTCACTTTTATTTTGGTAGTTTTAATGGATTTCTTGGTTCCTATAAACATTGACATATGCCCGTGTGATAAATGTTTGTTGGGTTATTTAGTTCTAACATAGAGTTAGTACAGACAACTCAAAAGCCTTGTTTGGATAAATAGACTTTCATGTAACTAGCATTCGTTTTTTTATAGAACAAAAGTACAAACAGAAAAGTTTCACACAACTATTTTCCTCTAATTATCCTTGCTGGCTAAAGTTTGTTCAGCTTAGCATAGCAGATGGTGTCTGTGCCTGTAGCTCTTTCACATAAGCATCTTGAAATGTAGCTAAAATTAATGAATTCATTTTGTACACAAATTATTTTAAGGTTATTTGTATCAATATACAGAGCAAGACTGCTCATTCAATATATGCTGAAAAAAAGGTCCGTATGCAGGTAATCCACCATGTTGGACCTGGAGCTATGATGTCCATTTTTGATACAAGACTAAGTGGTTATGGGAGACATCATCTGCTACAAGTAAACAATCATCATCTACTAATTGGACAGATTATATCATAAACAGACATTAAATAGAAATTTAAAACAGTATAATGAAAACTAGATGATGCTGAGAATGTTTGTTTATTCTGTGGCAGGCAATGGATCACATAGACTGGTCACTATCATAATGTATGACTGTAGAATAGTTAATACCATGTGATCAACTTTCAACCAATAGGATGAAGTTTTACATATGTGATTTGCAATAATTTTCCATATAATGTATCCCAACGTAACCTAACTTATATCATAGTACATGTTTACGGATCACCTGAACAGCATTATAGTGAGGGAATACTGCATTTACAAAACCAGCAATCTCATGGAGCCAGTCAAAGTCTCCTTGAACAGGTCTAACCACAAAACAAACTTTTCAATCAAATTAAAGTAAAACTTTAATAAACAAAGATCATATTAACAAAACTGTACTGATTTCAACAATAATAATAATAATAATTACTGTTTTTACCATTGTATGACATGAATCCAGTCATGAACATTGCAGCCTCAGATCTGTCATGGCATATTGTGCCAAAAGATCATGTTATACACTATTCAGTAAATGAATGAATGGAATGTGCAGTGTGTAACATGATCTGTCAACCAATTATGTTGTAATTCATATATGGGTGCATGTTACATTATTTCTCCCATGATAAGACTGGGGTATGTATTACAATATTTATGCAATGATAAGAACAGGGCCTATTACAGAATGTAGGCTATGGTAAGACTAGAGGGCCTATTACAGTATTTTATTCAATGATAATGCAGGGGCCTTTTACAGCATTTATGTCATGATGAGACAAGAGGGCTTTAATATGATATTTCTCCTATGATAAGACCAGAGGGCTTTAATATGATATTTCTCCTATGATAAGACAAGAGGGCTTTAATATGATATTTCTCCTATGATAAGACCAAAGGGTCAGCCTCATAAATTTGTCAAAACATAGGCTTATTATGACAGTTATATCCTTAATAAAAATTTGCCAGATTTTTAAAAATAACTGCGAAGTGGTGGGTGTTGTTTATCATCATACATGGACTTATTATCAGATAAATTGTAAGAAAATCAACTATTTATTTTAAAATGATGCGCATGTTCTTTTCGTTTTTATAAATAGCAATTGTTCTCACAACAGGTTTAATGACAACAGACCAGACTCTGAGGGAGGTTTATCAACACTGAGTGCCATTGAGTCTCAGCTCATGAACATGTTCCAGAGAGATTTCCTTTCACTTCTTGGCACATTCAAGTGAGTGGATAGAATCTGTTTAACACTTTGTTACCTATCTTATAGTCATATTTCTGTAATTTGTAAACTATGCAAGACAAAAAATAATGAATTTGGGTAGAGAATTTGAGTAGATGAATTTGGGTAGATAATTTATATACTCAGATTTGTTGCAGGGTAAGCTATACATTTCTGTGTTTTCTAGTATGTTAATTTATGCACAAATGATTCTTGCAAGTGAATATCTGTTTTATTTATAGCAAGAAATTTGGATTGAATTGGCCTTACCACTGAAGAGTCAAATTCAGTATTAAATTTACAGTAAACATTTGATATCCAGAATTTTCATTAATTTGGCATCAGATACAGTATGTCATTCAGTGTATCAAAGCTCACTTTGATATAATAGTTTTGCATTGAATTGTAGGAGTATTGACAAGCTGGGAACCAATGTGATCAGCCAGGAAGAGTTCCGAGCTGCCATTGAGAGCCGATTTCATCTGACCCTGACAGATTCCCAGTATGATACGTTTATAGACAGAATTCCACTAGATGAAGATGGAAATGTGAAATATGCCGAGTTCATGCAGCAGTTTGATACAAAGTAAGTTTTTATACACTTGCCATAAGGTGGAACATATTATGTTATGATTCGTTCATTGGTCCATCTATCTGTTGCCTATTTCATTTCTGCATTCTAACTCGAGTTTTCTGTCCTTTATAGTTACCAAGTTTTATTCATGTCTTGCATTTGGGGTAAGGAAACCTATCAATTTTGTGGTAAAAAGTTAAAGGTCATGCTCACTATGACGGAATAAAGAAAATGGTTTCCACACAATAACCTGGACTGAACTTAGTGAACAATTTGCACTTAGAGTACGAAAAAAGTTTGTCAGTTTTAGAGTCAGAAGGTCAAAGGTCAAGTAACTGTGACTGAAGGATGAAAACTAGAGTAGCTTAAGTTCCAGACCATGTACCTTGACCAGAGTTTGAGAATGGCTTGCACTCAAGATATGGACAAGGCTTATTGATTTTGGGGTTCAGAAATCAAAGATCAAAGATATTATGGCTTAAAGAAAAATTCTTTTATTCTTCAGAAAAACTGTTATTCAAGCTTGTCATTCAAGATCTTCAACTAAATTTTGTGGATGGCTTGAATTTAGGGTAATAAGAAACCATTAACACCTGGGTTCTAAAGGTCAGAAGTCATGGTCTGATAAGAAAAGAATGGCTTCTGCACAGTAAGTTTAGTTCAAGGTTGCATACCTTGACCAAAGGTCTAGACAATTAAGACCTGTTGGTAAATAATGTTTGGAGTCAGCCATACCCTATTAATGCCTACACGGAGGACTATTAAATACTGGGTGGGAGTATAATGTCACTTTCATGGTACTCTTGTATAGGTAAGTAAGATTAAGTGAACAACGTATACTTATATGTAATTGTATGTGTATTGTGTGAAATCTTAGGTGGAGAAGTCATTGAGCATGCGGCCACTGACTTTATGTGTTGCCTATACCAAAATAACAAGTCCACTGGAGGCCCCGAGTGGTCAAGTGGTCTAAAGTGTTCTCCATTACGGATCACTGCCATCTAACCTCTGTCTGCATGGGTTCGAGTCTCAGATTCGGCCAATGTGGCTATGCGAGAAAGCTTGCCAGTAGCTTCTCAACAGTCAGTGGTTCTTTCTGGGGATTTCCCGGGTTCTTCCTCCACCATTAATACTGGGTACCATGTATAGCCTATCGTGTGCTGAAAAATGGTGTTAAACCCTAAAACTACAACAACAACAACAAGTGCACCTGAGATGCCAGAAAAACACATACAGTAACTAAATGAATCTAACTGGCTTTTTGTCAGTGGAAATGATTAAGTTAAAAACCGAATTTACAGCTGAGTTTATAATATCATGTCTATTGATGAACATTAGCTTGTAAATAATACCTGTATATGATAAAAACTTATGAAATCTTAATTTCTGAAATATTTCCAAAAGACATTCATGTACAGCTGTGTTTCATATCTTAAAATGGCAACTTTTGAGTCTTTAACAGGCAGCATACATAAGCATTTTTGTTCTTCAAGCAATGGTTACTGTATTGAATTCAATTTCTGTTTCTTAATTAAAATTCTATATCTGTATTGAAAATTAGAAATTAGTGTACATTCTATTTAGAAATTAAGGGTGTCCAAAGATGAACACATATAGTAATTATTGAATTGACTGCATGTGCACACACACACACACACACACACACACACACACACACAACACACACACACATATATACACATAGAAGAATATTGTTAAGTTACCAAATATATTAAATCCATGTTAAAAAATCAGATTTTACAAATAATAATGCATGTTAAATATTTTCTACGATAATACTCTTGCCAAATTTGGATATTTACTTGCTGGAGGCCTTAACTCCAACACAGAAGAGCTATGGATTTGTTGCAGAAAGGGGAAAAATACAGGAGATGCCTGTTGGATGTATAACAGTATGTTGTTGGAGCAACTTTGGTAAAGTACATGTATCTTGCTCAAAAGAGCAATGAAATGCCCATGGTAAGTCTGTGTCCTCATTAAAAAACACTGAAATGCCCATGGTAAGTCTGTGTCCTCATTAAAAAACACTGAAATGCCCATGGTGAGGCTGTGTCCTCATTAAAAAACACTGAAATGCCCATGGTAAGTCTGTGTCCTCATTAAAAAACACTGAAATGCCCATGGTAAGTCTGTGTCCTCATTAAAAAACACTGAAATGCCCATGGTGAGGCTGTGTCCTCATTAAAAAACACTGAAATGCCCATGGTAAGTCTGTGTCCTCATTAAAAAACACTGAAATGCCCATGGTAAGTCTGTGTCCTCATTAAAAAACACTGAAATGCCCATGGTGAGGCTGTGTCCTCATTAAAAAACACTGAAATGCCCATGGTGAGGCTGTGTCCTCATTAAAAAACACTGAAATGCCCATGGTGAGGCTGTGCCCTCATTAAAAAACACTGAAATGCCGATGGTGATTCTGTGTCCTCATTAGAAAATAATGAAATGGCCATTGTGAGTCTGTGTCTTCATTAGAAAACAATGAAATGGCCATTGTGAGTCTGCGTCCTCATTAAAAAACAAAGAAAACAAAATTATTTAGCAATACATTTATTTGTAATTAATTGTGTTCTCTGTTCTTCTTCAGGGGTATGGCACCTAGTCTTTTTGACAAAGAAATGGCCAAGCCTGTCCGAGCAGATGAACCCACCATGCCACCTATTCAAGAGGAAGCAACTCCAAGATTAGAAGGAGAATTACAACAGCAGAAACCTGATGTGCTAAAATTAGATGAGTCTTTAGATTCCGTCACACGCCGCTCATCTCAAGAACTATTTAAGATCTTAAAGGATCTACTGGCAAAACGTTTCACTGATGTGGAAAGAGCTTTCCATGATTTAGATGAAATTAATTCCATGAGAATATCACAGGAATTGATGTACCAACTTCTAAGAAGGTACATGTACTTCTGTTTTCAACAGTCATCATAGGATTTGTCTTCTTGATCTTATTTTTTCCTCAGAATTAATAAGCAAGAATACAACATCAGTGTAACAAGCTGAATTCAAAATAAATACTGATAAATGCTGTACAATATTCTCATGTTGGAATATGATGTTCTTCAGACTGCTCAAGTCAAATGCAGCCATCTAGATCAACTTGATGTAAAATAATTTACACCTTTAAAGAGATATCCACAAAAGTTTAACAAAAATGACAAATTCTGTAGGATAGTACTGAAACCGTTTCAGATGTTCATATTTTATTTCTAGCTAAGATATAAAATTATGAAATAAAAAATTTATGTTATGATATACAGTTCAAAGATATGTCCCAGACACCCAAATGCATGTAAATTTAATTTTTCTAACTGGCAATTTTATGTAAGATTTTTCATTTTCAACATATGATAAATAGAATCCTCATTTAAAAAAAGAAAAATTGATGAAATGTATTTCATAATTTAATGTCATACAAAATTCATATGCAAGATCCTCTGACACTAAAATCGTATTTAAGATCCTATGTTTTACTAAAATCATATAAAAATCTTCTGTTATACTTAAATCATATGTAAGACACTGTCATACAAAATTCATATTAAGATCCTCTGTCATACTAAACTCATATGTAAGACACAGTCATACACAATCATATAAAGATCCTCTGTCATACTAAAATCATATTTAAGATCCTGTCATACAAAATTCATAATAAGATCCTCTGTCATACTAAAATCATATTTAAGATCCTGTCATACAAAATCACATAAAGATCCTCTGTCATACTAAAATCATATTTAAGATCCTGTCATACAAAATTCATAATAAGATCCTCTGTCATACTAAAATCATATTTAAGATCCTGTCATACAAAATCACATAAAGATCCTCTGTCATACTAAAATCATATTTAAGATCCTGTCATACAAAATTCATATTAAGATCCTCTATCATACTAAAATCATATGTAAGACACTATCATACAAAATCATATTTAAGATCCCATCATACTAAAATCATATGCAAGATCATCTGTCATACTAAAATCATATGTAAGACCTCATATGTGTCATATTAAAATCATATGACTGATAAAGCTATTTTCGTTGCAATACTTTTGACTATCACATTTTCTTTCTATATCACTATAGAAGCAATTAATGTAAATGGGTGATTATTAATTAATTTTTCAGGTTTCCTGAAATTAAACCTGAGGTAACTCGAGGAGAAATCCGTGAGTTATGGAAGACATTTATTACAAATGTGGACAAGACTCTTGACTACCATGAATTTGTCCGCCATTTTGGTTTCTCGAAGAGATCTGCTGCCTTTCCAAATGCCAAGATTAGTCCCCCAAAACGAGGTGATGCTGATTTCATGATTCGATCCAGGAAACTGAACTGTGCCACAGATATGTTACAAGATAATCTTCGTTCTAAGGTACATTATTTACGATGGCATCTTTAATGTAGTCATGGTTATCATCCAATGAAAAGTTATTCTTCATTCATTTGAAGTGACTTACTATATTATTTGCCTATCCTGCACAACAGTTTCCCCCCTTCCCACTGATTTTAAAAATGAAATCAAAGATATAAAGAACACAAAAGAATGTAATTTCATTTACCAGTTTATAATATCTAACATGGCAGCACCTAACTTTGTCATCATGTTCACAACCTAACATTGTCATCGTGTTCACAAAAGCTGTAAATGTAAACAACCACATAAGACTACTCACTAACCTTCTTAGGTTTCTAGAGAAGTCCATCTTCAGTGAAAACTGTGTTGTCAGATGCATTCATTATTTGCAATATTAAGTTTTAATATTTCGAAAAAGATAAAACAACATTAAAAGGTGTAACTTCATAAATGTTTTTAAAGGTATGTAACACCCAAAGTTATTCATATTTATGGAATTATTCAGAGCTTATGCATTCTATATCACATTTTTGGCAGCCATATTATTAAAGAAACTCCCATTTGTTTAAAACATGAACAAGATGACAGCTTTAGAGGTCCCCTAGTGATGATCGGGATAGAAACTCTAATCTGATGAATGCAATGACCAAGTGTTGTGAATTTTTTTATACACTCGTTACTTTTGGTTTTAAAAAATGGTAAGGGGTACAAACTGTTGGAGGAGTAGGCAAATATTATAATTATCCTTACTGCATGTCTAACTTCAGTATAAATAAATGTACAGGTATTAAACAGTATAAATAGAAGTACACGTATTAAGCTATAAAGATATGTACAGGTATTAAACACTATAAATAGAAGTACAGGTATTAAACAGTATAAATAGAAGTACAGGTATTAAACTATATATGTAGAGGTATTAAACTATCAATATATGTACAGGTAATAAACAGTATAAATAGAAGCACAGGTATTAAACTATATGTACAGGTATTAAACAGTATAAATAGATGTACAGGTATTAAACAGTATAAATAGATGTACAGGTATTACACTATAAATATATGTACAGGTATTACACTATAAATATATGTACAGGTATTAAACAGTATACTTGTAAATAGAAGTACAGGTATTAAACTATAAATATATGTACAGGTATTAAACTATGAATAGAAGTACAGGTATTAAACTATAAATAGATGTACAGGTATTAAACAGTATAAATAGAAGTACAGGTATTAAACAGCACTATATTTTGCTGTTTTTGGCTACATTGTATCCATTTAGACAAGTAACTGGATTACTTCAGAATCTTTAAGAATGTTAGTGACTTTTGTTAATGTTGCAGGATCAGGGCAATCCTTTTAGAGGGATAATGGCAACTTCCAACCTTGTGTAAAAGTTGTGGATTGTTACTCTTTGCAGGATGCATGAAACTTTTATGTATTAGCATAATAATTTCTTCAGGATTTTGTAATTTGATTGAATAAAGTCATTAAGGTTTGGCAACTTGTGTAATTTGTACAGAGAAATGTAATGAAAGTTTTATCATTCCAAGACTGGGCAAAAATGTACATTTTATCTGTGTGTTTTTTTTAGTTTTGTAAGCTTATGTATAATTCTCTAAAGTATAAAAATAATGATGATGACAATGATTCAAAATACTTGCCGATTGTTTTGTTTCTTTCATATAGCAAAGGTTTATAATAAAAACTATGTAACATGCATGCAGTCATAATCATCAGCATCATAATAACAATGCTGTTGAAAGTTTGCAGATTGGTTTTTGATTCTTTTTGATGTTTACGGTTTATAATAAACAGTGAACCCTCCTTTTGTCAAGCCTTTTTAATTAGCTTTAAAGCAGAAATCTTTAACATCAAGTTTTATAATTTGAAACTCTGACCTTGATCTTATTCTAGGGGATAAACAGATGGATGTATGGACATGCATATGGACAAAGTGGTCTATATGTCAAGCTGTACCAAAATGGCTTGATAAAAAATGTGCAAATTGCTGTCATCATCTTTGCCATTATTTTTATCATCATAATGACCTTTTGAGTCAAAATCAGTTGTCATCAAGGGCATGAACTTTTCACCAATGTCCTCCTTCTCCTCATCTCTGTAAAATGCATCTCAGCTTTTCTTTCTATTTCAGATTGACTACATGTGGGAGGACCTAAGAAAAGAGTTTATTGAGTTAGATCCATATGGTACAGGATTTGTCTCCCGGGAAGAATTCCATGACATACTAACAGAACTTTGTGTTCATCTCAGTGACTATGAACTGAACATGCTGACAGACAAGTTTGACATCAAGGGTGATGGAAGGTGAGTAAATGAATGAAATTGAAGCTGCTTTACTGTTGACCCAACTGGCTATAAATCAGCCTTGGATACAGAGAATTGTTATGTACAATTCATTATTAAACATGTATTTAGTAGAAACATTTGTTTAAAGTCCTGATAGTGGAAAAATAACACATTTTGTCATTAATTTGGTATAACTAAATTATTTCTACACTTTAAAGTGAACTAGATATTTGTCTTAGTTTTCAAAGATTTTTTTTCCCTTGTCTTTTTATATGTACTTCTCAAATGACTTTTTTTAATCTGATTGTTTTTGCTTCAGAATTATGCAGATGGATTTGGGGCTGAACGAGTTCACACAACTTTGCTACATCCCTTCCCTTCTGCCCCTGATCTCATTGTAATTGATATGAAGTGTTATTTTGTCTATTTCAGAGTCTCCTACATAGAATTCTTGAAGCCATTTGCCTTGCGTAAACAGACCTGGCGCCATGGCAACAACATGCTGTCTCTGTTGCAGCATCCTCAGCCAGAGCTGCCCATTCCAGATATTGTGGAACCCCCACAGAAAGGCCTGCATGGAATCACTGCCAAACTCAGACAAAAGGTACAACCTTTTAATATTGCCATGTCATTGCACATTATCTGTAATCCAAGTGACTGCTAGCTAATCATATTCATGGCCATGTATATGAATCACATTGTTTTGTTTATCAGAGCCCAAGCTGATTGAATTTAGACACTTAGGTAAATACTCTTAGGTAGACACATAGGAAAAATATTCTGCCCCGATTCTTTGGAATGTTCAGCAAATGTTGTCAGGGTTTCTCTATAAGTGTTCTTTAAATACAATACATAATGGTACTATACAGTGCTGAGCCAAGAATAAATGATAGTAAACAAGATTTAAAGAACATTTATACAACAACAGAGACACCCTGATGGCAGTTGGTGAACATTGCAAAGAATCAGGGCATACTGTCTCTTGCAATAACACCAGAGTACTCGGTACAGAAAATATCACCAGAAAGAGAAATGTAAAGGAAGCTATTGAAAACATGGAGGGGGAGCCAGTGTTGAATCATGATTCTGGATTGGAACTCCCGCCATTGTACAGAAGGACTTTGTCATGTGACCAATATTTAGTTGATTACGTAACTCCAGTCTAGTCATTGTTCCTCTGATGAATGCCTTGTGAAAAGGTCAAAGTTATTCCTCTGATGAAGGCCTTGTGAAAAGGTCAAAGTCATTCCTCTGATGAAGGCCTTGTGAAAAGGTTAAAGTCATTCCTCTGATGAAGGCCTTGTGAAAAGGTCAAAAGCTTTGGAGTAAAAAAAATTATTTTGCTACAGATAGGTATCTATTTTTAGTTTCAAGAACTGCAACTGGCTGTAAGAGGGAAACAATATTCATTCTAGAATGATAATAAATCAGAGCAATAAGACTTCATGTTTTTACAAGGTGTTTTATTCTAAATGTGTTTAAAATGTGAAATTAGTGTACAGATTTTCTTGCATTAAAATGATATCACAATTTAAATGGTATTTACAAGTTGCTGCATGGGACCAGTAACTGCATAATTGTTACCATATATACTCCCTTATAAGTTGAGTCAAACTGCAAACAACAGCAGTCTAGTTCTGCCATAGCATAATGCATCTGCAGATTAGGGTATACGCCGTTTGTTCTACTGATTACTCCAGACAAACTGCACAGTCCCAGATCTATATAGTACTGAGTCTTGCCTTTGCACAAAATTTTTGTTTTCTTGATGATAGCAGAAATAAAATGTTCTTAACATTTTATGCTTATTTTGTCAGTTGCCAACAAAAATACAATACTTAGTGGTATTATACAGAGCTGGGTCAAGACTAAGTGAGTATGCAATAACCTCTTATATGCTGCAATGGGTGCAAACCCTCTAATTCAGAATAAGTGAGTATGCAGTAACCTCTTCTATGCTGTAATGGGTGCAAACCCTCTAATTCAGAATAAGTGAGTATGCAGTAACCTCTTATATGCTGCAATGGGTGCAAACCCTCTAATTCAGAATAAGTGAGTATGCAGTAACCTCTTATATGCTGCAATGGGTGCAAACCCTCTAATTCAGAATAAGTGAGTATGCAGTAACCTCTTATATGCTGCAATGGGTGCAAACCCTCTAATTCAGAATAAGTGAGTATGCAGTAACCTCTTCTATGCTGCAATGGGTGCAAACCCTCTAATTCAGAATAAGTGAGTATGCAGTAACCTCTTCTATGCTGCAATGGGTGCAAACCCTCTAATTCAGAATAAGTGAGTATGCAGTAACCTCTTCTATGCTGCAATTCAGAAAAATTTCATCATATTTAGATTCTGACAGAAAGATGAATTTGTGTAATTCACATGTCTGCAGCACATTGTAAAGGGAACCTATAAACTTCCATGAATGTCAGAACCACATTTAGTTGTAATTTGATAGAAGTACATCAATCTTCATTTTAATTTAAATATTTCATTAAATGTTGCCAAATAATTTTGGCGTAGTTATCTGTATGTAGATGGAGAGTTGTTTTTGGGTTTAATTCCACTTCTCAGCTATACATAGTAGCCAATATAACTGGTGGAGAAAGAACCTAGGAAAACCGAGGTAAGAACCACCAACCCACAATGAACCTACTGACATGCTTTCTCACATACCTGCAGTGGCTGTGCTGGAGTGACTCAAACCCACACAGACAGAGGTGAGATGGCATTGATTGGTAAAAGCAAGCAAGTTAGACCACTTGGCTACCTGGTACCCCTGTTGATAGAGTGAAAGCTGAATTGCTAATTGAATGACACTTGTAATTAACTGCTAATTGCTATATACTAATTACAATAGCATTCAAATACTGTCACTGTAAGATGATAGGGCCTGGTTATTAACACATACTTTATTTTCCAGCTTGCTGGAGACTGGAAGAACCTGAGACGTGCCTTTAGGAAGCTTGATACAAACAATGAGGGTTACCTATCAGTCCCCGAGTTCCGATCTGTGCTTCGACTTGCAAATGTAGTACTAGATGAAGATGAGGTGTATCATGTTCTCAACAGTTTCGACAATGAGATGACGGGGAAAATACCCTATGAGCGTTTTATTGATGAGACATTTAAACCTCAAACTCGACATAGTGTAAGAAAAATATAAATGATTCAGGTCAGGTTTCTATAGGACTTGTCATTTATACTTGCTTACAAGTTGAGTCCACCTTCATAGACTAGGATCTGCTTTTGCATAATGCAGTGGCATATCAGGATCTATGCTGTTTTGTTCTGCTGATAAACTGCATAGACCCAGATCTGCTAGCACATTGCCATATATATTCGCTTATAAGTCAAGTTAAACTGCACAAAATACAGACCCTGATCTGTCATCACATGATGTGTCTGCAGATCAAGGTCTATGTTGTTTATTTTACTGATTACTCCTAACAAAATGCACAGATCCAGGTCTGCCAGTGCATTATGCAATGGCAGATCTTTGTGCAGTCTGCAGTACAACTCATCGTGTAAGCAAGTATATAAAGTATGTGATGGCAGATCTAGGTCTGTGCTGTTGATTCAACTTACAAGTGAGTATATATGCTGTGAAATAACACCCATCATCCATACATTTCATTAGAATTTAATTAATTAATTTGACAGTAATATAACACCATTCATCCATAGATTTCATTAGCAATTAATGTAATAATTTGAAAGTGTTTTTTTTGTTGCCTATGTGTGGCATAAGCTAGCCTGATAGCTGGTGGTGTTTTGTACCTGTGATATTACAGGACACCTGCTCAATAAAGTATGACAGTATTATATTCAGATGGGTAAATAGGGACCGACTGGATCCACAGAATATTGCATAATTGGTAAATTAATTGTGATGCAGAGTTTGCTCTTTGTAAATGTTGATTTAACTTATAGGTCAGTGGTTGTTTAATATCCCTCTTTCTTCCAAATATACAAATAAAGAAATGCTATTAATTTCTTTGACTTGTAATATAATTCTAGTTGGATACTACTTGAGGTGGTCTTGGTTCTTTCAAAATTAGACTTATCACATGGCTACTGTGTTACTTAGGTTAATATACCCACATCATAATTTCTTATAACACATGTATGAACACTTCACGACTTCAAAAACTATGTCATAACATAATGTGATGGATAATGACCCAGGCATCCAAATGTATTTCAAAGTCATTTCAGTATACAATTCGGCAGTTTGGTCAAATAAAATCAGTATTTTCATCATATAATAAATTAGGTATCATATTTGTGCTCATTTCAAATGAAATTTATGAAAATCATTGCATAACTTAAACCTGTTGCATACCAAGGCTTGCAAATGATAGATATTATTAGACTTGCTTCATAAATTTAATTTGAAATGAACACTCATGCAAGATCTATTTACAAAGCTGAGTTGGTCATGGACACTGAATTCATTTACCTGTGGTTTTCGGTATACCATAACTACTTGAATACAAGTCAAATCCAACTGCAATATTGCACGACCATGTAATCAATCCTACCATCTCTTATTGGGTTTACCCAAACAATAATGAGCCAGTCTGTGCACAGATATTTCACTAAGAAGGCAAGTCCTATTACAAAATACTTTTTTACAAACAAGAAGACTAAATAATGCAAAAGTTTGTAAAGCTGGCCAAAGGATTCAGGCTACAAACTGGCTTTTAAATCCAATTTTCCAATGCAGTATTAAAAATTAACCTTTCCATAATACAAACTTGAAATAGAAAACTGGCCTTGAAATGTGCATATACCTATCTCTTTGAAATGTGTGTATACCTATCTGAAAGATACATGATAAGATTTTTCTTACCTGTACATGTTTATTTTAATTAAGCACATGAAAACTTATTGCAAAAGTGTATTGAATGATTAAGGAAACACTATTTCATTGTAACTGTCAATTGTCATGACACTGTAGTATGCATAATAGTGTCAGATACATTTCTTTTTATCTCATGAAATTGTAAAATAGTATTATATTTAATTTTATACAATGAAACTTGTTTAAGTAAAAGTGCTTGTGCAAAAATTAGATGCAGAACAATGAATTACAAATATCTTTTTTATTTAAAAAGGAGAATAAATAGTTTTTTTGAAACAAAGCAAGTGGCTCAAGAACTTTAACAATCTATATATCGAGCTTTATAACAAACCTTTATAATCAGATGGACAAAAAAGTGGTGAATTAATTAGAAGAAACAAAAATGACCCAGATTTGTGTGTGTGTTTGTGTGATTTGGATTTTTAATGTGGCTTTAAAAATGTTTCAGTCATATCGCTACAATGTCTACAGTGTGACAGTTTATAGTGATATCTAGCACTGGGGCATCATGCTGCAGACAGGTAGCATGATGTCCCACCCAGTCACATTATCCTGACACCACGCCGACCAGGCCTAACATTAACCTCTTAATGCTGAGCACCTAGCGAGGCAGCTGTTTGTACCATTTTTATAAGTCTTTGGTATTTCTTGGCCAAGGTCCGAACAAGCAACCTCATGCATCCAAGGGTGGACGCTCTAACCACTGGGCCACCAGAAAGTTCCCCAGATCTGAAATTTATATTCATTATAACATTATGACATACTGCAGATATCTCGTATTTTTGTATACAGAACTCTGGTTGAGCTATGAAGAAACAAAATCCCCGAAACTTTCAGTCAGACAATATTAATTTGTAAATTTTGACCTTTCATGCTATATTAAGGTATTAGAATTCGCCAATTTTGTCTTCTAATATTATTTAAGATATTATTTTGTTCTTTCATACTATTTTAAGATATGAATTCAACAAATTTTGTCCTTTCATACTATTTTATGATTCTCATCAGGTTCTTGGGCAGAAGCACATTATATATGATAACAGACCTTACAATCAAAGGTGGTATATTGATGCTACAATCAAAACATACAAAAATGGAGTAGAAACATGATTATTTGATAAGAAGAATTTTGCTACTTCAGAAATAATCATAAACAGATTTCACTGTATATTCAGCTTTATTTTCTTTTCAATACAAAAATTATTTATTGTGAAATTTGTTGACAGTATTTCAATAATGAAGAAAATAATATCCATATTTTTTATTGTATTTTATATAGAATATCCTTTATTTACATTGTAAATATGTATACAACAGTATCTGTGATTTGATTTGTCCTTTTAACTGGTATTGCATAATATAAGATATTGTAAAACTGTGTGTTGTTTGTTGCACATTTTATTGCTTCTGATAACTTTAAAATCAGTTATTGCTTTTGTCTTGGTTTCATACATTGGATTCAACATTTTACATTCTTCCACACAAAACATTTACCTGATCCAGTCAATTGTTTCTGTGCTCAACATTAGTGTCCTATAAAAGTATATGTCAGGGTAATTGTTCAGTAATAAAAAAAAATAGAAAATGTGAGAAGTATATTTACTTTAGTTTTATACTTGCGTTATTATATTTGTATAATCTTAATTTAGGCTTATTCATCCTCATTAACTCATCCTAAACTGACTTCATAACTGACAGTTTTTTTTTATCTGACTGAAAATAAAGTTATTGCCCCATCCTCTCCATTTCTACCACCAAATGTGCCAAAAATGTACCATCCTGACATAGTATCCTTCATGAATATCCACATGGTTGGTACACTATACCAAGTACTATGCTGACAATATTTCTCTTCAGTATCCACTTGGCTGGTACACTATACCAAGTACTATGCTGACAGTATTTCTTTTGAGTATCCACATGGCTGGTACACTATACCAAGTACTATGCTGACAGTATTTCTCTTGAGTATTATTTCTCTTGAGTATCCAGCTAATGCTAAAAGTGTTGTGGTAAAAAGAAAATGCTCGACTTTGATGGTGGACAGTGTGTCTGTCCCATTAGTCAGTGGACTCTCCAGAGGTAGGGCCTCATAAGAAAGGAAGCCCACCATATTGTTATCAGGAAATTACAAAAAAGGGAAGACAATTATCATCAGTTCAATTTTTTATCTATAATGGTAGGATCTTTTCTCCTATCAGCTTCTGACATAAATGCAACTGTACTGTTATTTCTTTATAATAAATATCATTAAGTTTGGTTGTAATGGATAATTCCACTCTATTCAAGCTGGCAACCTTTGTAATTGTTTGTGCTAGTAATTCTATCATTACTAAAGTCAACAGGGTACTGATAATTTTAATAATCACTTAGGAGCACAACCTACTGCTTACAAGTTTCTTATAGGCTAACAGAATGTTCAAAATTATTGACATTAATATGTCATCCACCGTAATTACTATTTTGTTACATCTATTTTTTTAAAAATGTTGTCTTCCCTCCATGATGAATTTGCATGGGAACAGACCAATTCTAAATTAAATATAAATTGAATTTCTATTGGCATAAAATATATCTTGTAGAGAACATGTTCATCATTCATGTCTTAAAACACAAGATTCTCTTTGCACATACAACTCTTTGTTGTTTTTTTTATTATCTTGTGAAGTGCTAGAGTACATACTGATATTTATTTGATAAATACTGATCCAGATCTGTGATATATCTGATTTTCTTTGCACTGATGGTAGTTTGAAGTTTGATCAATTTGTAAGTTCATTCAGTTTTTTGTTTTAGAACAATGATGCTATAAACAGCTATAAAACTAACAATAACTTCTTCCTGTTTTAAAAAAATAAATAAATGTCTGTACAACAGTGTTGTTTGTATTTTTCTTTATTTCCAGTTATCATTTTCATTAACGGTCATTATTTTTCACTACTATTATTTTAATCCAGAATACTGCTACAACAGTGCTTAGAGTAAAATATGTGAAAAAGAAACACTCAAAATAACAATTATAGGAGATTTAGAAAGTAATAAAGTAAAACTGAATACATGTCCATAGAACATGGATGCCATGACTTTCCCCTCATTTCAATGAGTAGTGCAAGAAGAAAAGAACAATAACTCGAGAAAAATGTTTGTATGAACATCCAAAAATAAAATGGGAAGGGGCATAACTCTACACAATTTTTGGAACATGACAAAACTTTTTCACATTTGCCAAGTTTCGAAGTAATTCATCAAACCATACGACTAGTAGCACACAATAATTATTACAGTATATGATAACATAACAGAATGATAATAACAATATACGCAATCTGAGATCATGTTAATAATGTCTGCTAAGTTTCAGAGTCATTCATGCAAATATGTCGCAGTATATCTAGTCAGAACCCAAAAGGGGCATAACACTGGAAAATAAATTTGAGCATGACAACAAAGCGATATGTGTATGCTGATCTCAAGAAAATAGCATCATCCAAATTTAAACACAGTCCATGAAAGCAGATGTTTACAAAAGAATTTTATGACACGGACAACTCTCTTCCTATAGGTCTCTGCCATGTTTGTGTCATCTAAATCCTGAAAAACTAATGGAGGTCATGGTTTTGGACTTTGTCCACTGGTTATCATGAATCATGTTAAGCTGAATTCTACTACCTGCACTAGCTTTAGAGAAATATAAAGGGAGGGGGCATTGATCACACAATGAATTACTGAAGTGATACTTTAATTTGGGAAATGATACGCAAATAAGTTCTACTTTGATACTGCTTCCTTTTTTAATGGTTTTAAGAAAAATAATTTTGGCAAAAAAATAATTTCTATGCATGAAAGGTAATGTCCTTTCCATCGTTTAGTTCAGTCATGAAATTCAGAAAAAGACAATTTTCAGAATATTAAAGAGAGCAGATTTTCTTTCTGATCTAAATACTGGATGTATTTCATCATGTGGTGCAAAACACTGCATTTTAATAAGTGGCAAAATGCTACAAGTTCAAATATATCAGTTTTTGTATCACAAGATGAAACATATCTGGTATTTGTGCAACAAAAGAACTATTTTGTTTAATTATGTATCAATCTTAGAATATGAAACTCTCTATTCAGCCTCCATCCCTTTTGAAACTTCATTTCAATTTCAATTGTATTTATAGGCTGATCATACAAAAATATCAGTGATTAATAGGATGACCTAATCTGTTGTAATAAACTACTTTTTTGATACTTTGTACACTATTATTTTCTATGCAACCACAAAACCAGTCCAAATGAGCAAAGCATAAGATTTTAACAGTGCTGACTGGGTAGTATTGGGTAAATAACTTTGATGAAAAGCATATGGTGGAAAGTCAAATATCTACAAAAAATAATTTCCATGCTTGAAAGGTAATGCAGTTTCAATTTATTTACCTAGCTCACAAAATATTTTCATACATGAAAATATAAGGATATAATTTTAATAAATAAAATTAGAAGAAGGAAAAAATAAAACAGAACAAATTTTCACCAATAATTTTCTATATTTCAAAATCAAGTGTATAATAAAATCCAGTTTTCACCAAAAATAAAGGCAGTGATAAAAAAACTAAGTGAAGCTGTACAAAAACATTTTTAATAGCTACTATTCAGCACAGCATTTTTGCAAAACAAAGATATAGTCTATGTGTTCATGTGAAAACAAACTATGTGTTTCTACATCCCTTACAAAATGAAATGAATAAAAATCATCCGAAAATGACTGCATGCACAGAATTGACTTAAAAATGTGTTATCTGATGTTACCTTTACATACCTAGGGTTGTCATATCACTGAATTCAAATATTAGTGACCTACATTTTCCCATTACATTTTCTGATGGAATGACATAGGAAGTAATTGATGTTTTATATTTCATATATGGTATAAACTGTTTGCAGAAACTGTAACAAAAACAATCATATTCTCAAACCTCTCTAGAGCAAAAGTGGTACAAGGTGACAGTGAGACTGCGAAGGTGACATATTACAAATATACTCTGAACTTCATAAAATGTAACTTAATCATAATAATAATAGCAGTAGTAATAGTATCATCATTTATGTCCATACGGCATCACTCAGAGACAAATTCTGGAGCATCGGTGGCATAGGGATAAAGTATGTCATCATATAATATTACAATCATAACATGAATCAAGTCAGGAATTACTAAAATAGGAAAAGCAGAAAGAAAACTTACTGAAAGGTGTCCTACTTCTACATCATTTAAACCCATCCATGGCCCCAAAAATCAAAACTTTTACAGAAAAGGTGTCCTATATATTGGCCCCACCCAGGGACATGTGTCTTGTTTATAATTATTTACCCCATAGTTACATTCATGGCCAGGTGTGACACTGACCTAAAGGTGAGTGTTCCATATCATATTTCAAATATGAATTTCAAATGAACTGGTTAAGGGGCTTCAGAAATAATGTAAGTAATGAAAAAAGCTTGTACCAAAATGGGTACACGTTATAATTCCTGATCCAATGGCCCAACCCTGACGTAGAACAAATGGCAAGTGTGTTTGTGAGAGAAGGGGAGTATGTGATAATATATTCCAAATATGAAGTGAACTGGGAAAGATGCTCAGCTACAAGTGTTGGGAAAAACGTAACCCACAAGCAGACACCTATATGCAAGGCGCATAATAATATCTTTAGATTTGCTCTGTACTGACTTTAGTGGTGCTGAAGAAATACAGAGACCTGGTTAGGGATAATATTTATGCAACCTTTCAAGTCAGCAGTAGTAGCTTTCAGAACATGATACCAATGGGACCCCAAAGTTATATTCAAATATATGTACTGGGATAAAAAATAAAAGTATGTATTATATTAGAGTGCTAAAGGAACTTTGTTAAGTGGATCAAAATATAGTACCACAGAATGCAATATGAGAGTGTGTTCCTGAGAGAGAGAGAGAGAGAGAGAGAGAGAGAGGAGAGAGCAAGACAAAACAAAACATGACTAAAACTCACCAATGGTAATACATTTTTTAAACATAAGCGGTATGTCATATATACTTTAGGTCAGTAAAATATATTAAAATAGTTACAAACGTAAAGAATGATATGTAATTTTCATCTAAGAAAATATAAAAATAATACTCTAAAGATCATATCAAAATGATATATAGAAAGTATATATTCAACAAATTAATCATAAGACATTTTTAAAGTTTGATCTAACATAAAAAATCACATGCTCAGAACACTGGTTTAATGGATCTTGGAAAAGCTAAAGGTCATGGGATAATTTGTCTTTAAGACAGGAAGGGGCTGCATTGATAAGAATAATGTCATGCATCTTTAGGGTGAGAGACAGTTAATTGCTATTCAACAGCTAGCCCCTTCTGGGAGTTTTTAACTTTGGATTAATTTTATTACTTTCTTATTTTCTTATATCATATCTTCTACCATTATTGAAGTTTTGAACTGTTTATAGTAAGACAAGTTTTACAAAATATTACTCAACTATTATTGAGATATGTCACATGATTTCCCATCATAAAATCTGAAATAAAAATGTTTTGTCTATAACCTATTTTACTGAAAGACCCATGTGGATGAAGGAAAAAATAACATGAAATTGCTGTTTACTGTAAATGACTAGTCAAGACTTGACACTAACTGATTATGACAAAACCTGCCAATGATTGGTCAGGATTTGTCAATGACTGATCAGGAGAGAACTTCCAAACAAATGGTCAAAACTTGCCAATCATTAGTCAGGACTTGCCAATAATTGCTCAGGTCTTCCCACATTTTCTTGAAATTTGAGAGCACAAAACTCAAGGTCAAGTTCAAAACCTCCAAATCAGATGACACATTTTTAAAAATGATAATTAAATTTTGCATGCAGTTTTGTGCTAAAAACTATTAAAGAGTGGCAAGAATTTGTATCAAATAAAAGATCAGACTCTTGATGTGTGTAAGATTAATATAAGGATACTGATGAGTATCAGATACAAGATTGGATTATTGATGTGTATCAGATACAAAATTAGACTATTAATGTGTATCAGATACAAGATGAGATTATTAATGTGTATCAGATATGATATTAGATTATTGATGTGTATCAGATACAAGATCAGATTATTAATGTGTATCAGATACAATATTAGACTATTAATGTGTATCAGATACAAGATTAGATTATTGATGTGTATCAGATACAGATACAAGATTAGATTATTGATGTGTATCAGATACAAGATTGGATTATTAATGTGTATCAGATACAAGATTAGATTATTGATGTGTATCAGATACAAGATTAGATTATTAATGTGTCTCAGATACAAGATTAGATTATTGCTGTGTATCAGATACAAGACTGGATTATTAATGTGTATCAGATACAAGATTAGATTATTGATGTGTATCAGACACAAGATTAGATTATTAATGTGTATCAGATACAAGATTAGATTATTGATGTGTATCAGATACAAGATTGGATTACTGATGTGTATCAGATACAATATTAGACTATTAATGTATATCAGATACAGTATTAGAATATTAATGTGTATCAGATACAATATTAGACTACTGATGTGAATCAGATACAATATTAGACTATTAATGTATATCAGATACAATATTAGACTATTAATCTGTATCAGATACAATATTAGACTATTGATGTGTATAAGATTAATATAAGGCTACTGATGTGTATCAGATACAATATTAGACTACTGATGTGTATCAGATACAATATTAGACTACTGATGTGTATTAGATAAAAGATTAGACTATTGATGTGTATCAGATAAAAGATTAGACTACTGATGTGTATCAGATACAATATTAGACTACTGATGTGTATTTGATACTAGACTATTGATATGTATTAGATACAAGATTAGACTACAGATGTGTATCAGATAACAGCAAAGAATGTACTGATTTGTATCAGAAATTAAATTAGATTGTACTGATATGTGTCAGATGAGATCTGACTGTGGACTGTTCCATTAAAACATACATGGTACCCAGGGAAGGCAGTTCAAAAAAATATTTGCCAGGGTACTAAGATTTCACAGAGTTCTTATTGTATGATAAGAAAATTCTATACTGCATCTATGGGTGAGTACCCCACTTTAAAAGTGCCTTCCCTGGGTCCCATGTATGTTTTAATGGTACAGCCTTGTACTGATATGTGTCAGATTTGAGACTGATTTGTATCAGATATATGAGACTATACTGTATTTAACATTTGAAAAAAATATCCTTTGTTAGATGTGACTAGCATGTATACTGATGTATACATGTTATGTATGTATGTATGTATGTATGTATGTATGTATGTATGTATGTGTGTGTGTGTATGTGTTCATATGTATGTCTGTATGTGTGTATGTATGTATGTATGTCTGTATGTATGTATGTGCATGTGTATGTATGTATGTATGTCTGTGTGTGTATGTAAGCATGTCTGTATGTATGTGTGTGTATGTGTATGTATGTGTGTGTGTGCATGTGTGTGGACATATGTATGTAGTTAATTATTTAGTTAATGTGAATACATGCATATTGGTATGTGCTTACTCCAAGCTTGATAAATTTTGCAATGAAACTATGACAGCATTTGTAAAGAAATAATCCCATCATAAGTATACAAACTGTATAAAGTGAAAAGCTGCAATGCTATACATGTGAGTGTCTGACATAAACAGAACCTTTATCTGTAGGTATATGACCTTTGATATGTAAGAAAACAAGCATGCATAATAATGAAATACACCAACAAGCGCAAATAGTAACAAGTTATAATGTAAAATTGGAACATGATGGGCAAAGAAGTCATATAACAGAATAACAATTAAATATATATATATATATATATAAGCTGGGACGGATAAGAAAGCATTTTACTTTCATATACCATACAATACAAAAATGTAACATTTAATATGTAATAAAAATCATGCATACATGCATACAAACCATGCCTTTATATATCAACTGCTGGGGAATGTACACTAAAAAAAAGGAATGTTGATTGAAGAACACATGCCTAACTAATAGCATAGGAAAAAACACAAACTTCAAGAATCACCATCAACAGTATTGCTGTGCTACTACTGGTTGAGAAGCATCATGAAATGCAGGCAATTTCAATCAAAACACAATAGCAGTAGCAACAAAACATGAAAAGCTACGTCTACTTGCATCACTGGAAAGACTTAGGGCATATCATTGATACTTTAAAAATTATATATGCATGTGAGTCTCACTTTCAGAGATGCAATAAAGGTGAAGACATGCATAATTCTAAGATGTTGAACTAATGGAAACTACACACACATTAATCCTGCAGTGTGTCTGTATAAGATGGGCCTCATGAAAAGGCACACACACATTAATCCTGCAATGTGTCTGTATAAGATGGGCCTCATGAAAAGGCACACACACATTAATCCTGCAGTGTGTCTGTATAAGATGGGCCTTCTGAAAAGCCACACACACATTAATCCTGCAGTGTGTCTGTATAAGATGGGCCTTATGAAAAGCCACACACACATTAATCCTGCAGTGTCTGTATAAAATGGGCCTTCTGAAAAGTCACACACACATTAATCCTGCAGTGTGTCTGTGTAAGATGGGCCTCATGAAAAGCCACACACACATTAATCCTGCAGTGTGTCTGTATAAGATGGGCCTTATGAAAAGCCACACACACATTAATCCTGCAGTGTCTGTATAAAATGGGCCTTCTGAAAAGCCACACACACATTAATCCTGCAGTGTGTCTGTATAAGATGGGCCTTATGAAAAGCCACACACACATTAATCCTGCAGTGTGTCTGTATAAGATGGGCCTCATGAAAAGGCACACACACATTAATCCTGCAGTGTGTCTGTATAAGATGGGCCTTATGAAAAGCCACACACACATTAATCCTGCAGTGTCTGTATAAAATGGGCCTTCTGAAAAGCCACACACACATTAATCCTGCAGTGTGTCTGTATAAGATGGGCCTTATGAAAAGCCACACACACATTAATCCTGCAGTGTGTCTGTACAAGATGGGCCTCATGAAAAGGCATACACACATTAATCCTGCAGTGTGTCTGTATAAGATGGGCCTTATGAAATGCCACACACACATTAATCCTGCAGTGTGTCTGTATAAGATGGGCCTTATGAAAAGCCACACACACATTAATCCTGCAGTGTGTCTGTATAAAATGGGCCTTCTGAAAAGCCACAGACACATTAATCCTGCAGCGTGTCTATGTTAGACGGGCCATTTGGATCTGTACTAAGAAATGTGTGTGTGTGATTAGGATTTTTAATGTAGCTTTAACAAGTTTTCTGTCATATTGCTACTATGTCTGCAGTGAAGCAGTTTATAGTGATGTCTACCACTGGGGCATTATGCCGCAGACATGTAGCATGGTGTCCCACCCAGTCACATTATCCTGACACCAGGCTGACCAGTCCTAACACTAACCTTTTAATGCTGAGCACCTAGTGAGGCATCTGTTAGTACCATTTTTGTAAGTCTTTAGTATGACTTGGCTGGGGTTTGAACCCATGATCTCCCACTTCCAAGGGAGATGCTCTAACCACTAGGCCACCGGAGCAGTCCACTAAGAAATGTAGCTCATGATCAAAGAAATTCCATGTTACACTGAGCATAGATCAAAGAAATCCCATGTTACACTGAGCATAGATCAAAGAAATCCCATGTTACACTGAGCATAGATCAAAGAAATCCCATGTTACACTGAGCATAGATCAAAGAAATCCCATATTACACTGAGCATAACCATCTCAGATATCTTAAAACAGCAGGAATCAATCCCTTTAATACACAAATAAAGTCAAATAATAAATTCCAAATTTATGAGAAAAATCACCTCCATATTCTTTTGTGCTCTGTATCATTTGCTCAACAGCAACTGTCACAAAGAGTATTACAACCTAATGTAGAAATACAAGTCTGAAGGTTTAACTGTATGCCTCAAAATACTTCTATTTAATACAACTTAATATAAATCAATCTGTTGGTGACATGGTTACAAAATATATCTTAAGTCTGGTTACAAAATACCTCTGCCAACACTGACTCAAGTTTTAAGTTTAATAAAATTGCATTATGTCAAGCCAATGATGATGTTAGCTTTCTTGCTGACCAATAATGCAAGATTTAACCCTAAAAAATGTCAGAATAGACACAGTTTTCTACACCAGTACTAATGCATTAAATAAATTAAATATAAATAAAATACATGAACACACACTAATCAAAAGCTATTTTTCTGGAACTTATATATACTGCAATGTAGATGCATATTTCTTAAAGCAACCACAAGTAAAATCAAGTCTAGCCCTGTATTTTTAAAATGTCTTTGAGCAAGAAATTCAAGCTGAAATGAAAAGTCAAATTTGTGTCATTCTGTACTTTAAATTTTATTAAGGATAAAAATATAAATTTGTCAGGGCCATCAAAATAATGGTTTCTCCACCAAATGACCAAGATCCACATTCTGTAGGTATCATCTATGACTTTACTGTTTGTTGTTAAGTTTGAATCTTGCACAAAGAAATTTCAGAGACTATGGCCTGGTCTCTGTGTCATACTAATCACTGGCAATAATAACAGGAGAATTAAGATTTATCATAAGGATTATCTCCATCTTCAAACTATGCATTTAAGAATAATGTCAGAATCATTTGGAAAGACAAACTTGTCAGATCAGATCCAACTTGACAGCTACAGTCCTCAGCTGTAGAGTCTGGTGTCTCTCGGCCTTCTAATTTTTTGTGTTCACCATCAAATGAAAAACAAGAGGCCCCAAAAATATCACTCACCTGTGTTAGGTAACTAAACAGCTGACAACATCAATAAGTAGACTTATATAGTAAGAATAAACCTGATACAAAATATCACACAAACTTTACATCACATCAATTTTACTTATTTTGGTAAAGACTCTGAAGATAACGGCATAATTAACATGTAAAATCTGTTGCTCATAATCTATGTCATCAAGGATCTTGATGAGATAAACACGTTTAATTAAAATTCCATGAAAATTGTAACTTTATGATCAAAACTGGTAGCAAGTTCAGCCTATCTGATGCAAGATGATCTATTATGTGCAAATCATACTTAGTATGGAACAAGTCTAAGAAAATGATGATATAGCTTATCATTAAGATGGATCATGTAGAAATTCCATCTTCAGACTGCAAACAAGCTCAGCTAATCTGATACAAGATTATCTCATAAAAGTACATAGATTTTGCTCATAATCAAACTGATGATAAACGACTACCTAACAAGTGTGAATGCAACCTAATCAGAAAAATAGTTGCTAGAATGTTGACAAGATCCTCCAATCAGGTGCAAGACCAAATCATTTTTATGCACAGATCTGAATCAAAATCATACTTGTACAAGATCTTGATGATATAAGCCTATTCACCAAGTCTCAAAAATACAAGATCTTGATGAAATAAGCCTATTCACCAAGTATCAAAAATACAAGATCCTGATGATATAAGCCTATTCACCAAGTATCAAAAATACATGATCTTGATGATACAAGCCTACTCACCAAGTATCAAAAATACAAGATCTTGATGATATAAGCCTATTCACCAAGTATAAAAAATACAAGATCTTGATGATATAAGCCTATTCACCAAGTATCAAATATTGAAGATCTTGATGATATAAGCCTATTCACCAAGTATCAAAAATACAAATTTTGATGATACAAGCCTATTCACCAAGTATCAAATATTGAAGATCTTGATGATATAAGCCTACTCACCAAGTATCAAAAATACAAGATCTTGATGATATAAGCCTATTCACCAAGTATCAAAAATACAAGATCCTGATGATATAAGCCTATTCACCAAGTATCAAAAATACAAGATCTTGATGATATAAGCCTATTCACCAAGTATCAAAGATACAAGATCCTGATGATATAAACCTATTCACCAAGTATCAAAAATACAAGATCTTGATGATATAAGCCTATTCACCAAGTATCAAAAATACAAGATCTTGATGAAATAAGCCTATTCACCAAGTATCAAAAATACAAGATCTTGATGATATAGGCCTATACACCAAGTATAAAAAATACAAGATCTTGATGATATAAGCCTATTCATCAAGTATCAAAAATACAAGATCTGGATGATATAAGCCTATTCACCAAGTATCAAAAATACAAGATCTGGATGAAATAAGCCTATTCACCAAGTATCAAAAACACAAGATCTTGATGATATAAGCCTATTCACCAAGTATCAAAAATACAAGATCTTGATGATATAAGCCTATTCACCAAGTATCAAAAATACAAGATCTGGATGAAATAAGCCTATTCACCAAGTATCAAAACTACAAGATCTTGATGATATAAGCCTATACACCAAGTATCAAAAATACAAGATCCTGATGATAGAAGCCTATTCACCAAGTATATAAAATACAAGATCCTGATGATATAAGCCTATTCACCAAGTATCAAAAATACAAGATATTGATGATATAAGCCTATTCACCAAATATCAAATATACAGTATCTAGAGTGGTAATAAATTCAGCAATCAAATTCAAGATCTACTCATTAATATGAATGGCGTTCACTCATTATCCAAACTGTGTGAGATCCTGATCATATAAATCCAAATTACTAGTATGATTAACATCTGGCTCCCAGCATAGTAACAAGCTCAGCCAATCAGATGCAAGATAATCTCATTAATATGCACGAAGCTCACTCATTAGTAAAGCCATCTGTGAAACTGATTATATAAGGCCATATTGCTTATTTTAAAAAAAAATATTAGCTCCCTAATAAGCTGATAATTGTAAATCTAATTATCACTGAACCATCAACAACAAAGCCATTAAATCTTCTTTGTCCAGCAAATATGAATGCTTTGGAAATACAGTGTTTCCTAAGTTAGTGTGAGTGAATTAGTGAAAAATTATTTAGATTCAAATGGATCTAGCGGCATAGTTTTAGAAATGATGCATCTTTGTGCACATTTCTGAAGGAATTACAATTACGGATACAATGTGATTGACTGGTATTTTTTTGCTTCTTATCATTTGCACATCCAAAAGAATAATTAACAAAGTAGTGCATAATATTATGGACAATACAGTTCACTGATTTCAAAAGATTTATCATAAATATATTTAGCCACCTATAATTATCACGTGTCAGTAACCGCAGTCATGTCCAGTTCCCCTGACACATAGCTGGCATCCATCATCAGCTGACCTTGTGGCCATACAGTTATCAGGATTGTGGGTTCAGAAAAACGAAACTCTCTTGGATACACTGGAATCTCCTGGAATTTGGACAATGCAAAATGTATTGATTTTCATGTAAGAAATGGAAAAACTCTTTGTCAAAAGTGGAATGAAAAATATATAAACAGGTATGTTATGCAGATATTAACAAATATAGTATGTAGTACTATAAATACATAAGGAAATTATCTCAAACTTTAGATTGGGTTGATTTTACCTATTTTACTATAGCTTGATAAACTTCTACCTAAAAATAAAGACATAATAATATTCAGTCACTTGCTCATAAATTAAACTTATAATAATACATACACACACACACACACACATGTTTACATTTATTTTGAAGACTTAACTTTCTGCAAGTTTTTGTGCAATTCTTCAGTTTTGCTTCTTTAAAACTTTACTTTTAACTGGCACTATATAGCCATTATTGTGCTGAGGTGCTATTAAACACAAATACATACATACATACACTGATGCAACATAGGGTCAGAAATACATTGGTAAGAAGCTCAGCCGGTGATATGATAGATCACATCATTAATATGTATAAATCCTGCTCATAATAAAACACAGTATTCATCTTGATGATAAAAGCCAATTTACCAAGTCTGATAAAAAATATGACCTAAATTAAAACTGCAAGTGTTGAAAGACTCATCCAATCAGATGCAAAATCACCTTATTAATATGCATTTATCTTGCTAAAAATTGTAAGCATCTACGATCTTGATGATTTAAGCCTATTTACCAAGTTTAATCAAAACTGGATTAGAAATATGTTCTTTCCATTGAAATTAATACCGTTCCACCAACTGTTGGTCAGTGACTTTGCTGACAGATCATTAAAAGCCCCACCAAGACTAACCTGTTATAGGAGTGAAAATTAATGCTTGAATCTCAATACTGAATTCAACTTAGATCTTGATGAGATAAGCATGTGTTCCACGAAAGATCAAAATAGGATTAGAAATGAATGCCTCCAGATGGGACTATATTCCAGCTTAACTGAATCTGGATCAGAAATATGGAATTTGTAAAGCAACATTTTTATGCAATTTAGTTAAATATGAAGCAGTTATTACCAGGAAAACATTATTATGTTGGTAATCCATCTTTCATATGCATGCCATCCAGTATATTGAAAAGTGTTTCACCGAATATTATTTTATTTCCATACCATGGTTCCATACAATGTAAAACTAACTTTCTGAACTAAAAATAATTATAGCTGTAAAACAACACAAAAATGTATGGTTTTAGTTAAAACCCTATCCAATACAACCATCCCTTAAATGAGCAGAGATAAGATTTTCAAGATGGCCACCATTATTCAGCTCTATTTTAAAAGGGACCAACTAGACTTAATAAGAAGTTTTTAAGTGAAAAGAATCTATATCAAGTAGCAATAACAAGATTTTAAAGATGGCCACCACAGCAGCAACATCCTATGTCCATGAGGCACCATATTCATTATGGACCAACTAGACATAATTAGTCTCAGTGAAAATCCCAACAGCATACATTCAGAATAAGTAGCAATTACAGCAATTTCAAGATGGCTGCTATGGTGGCCATACTGGATGTCAAATCAGCATCATTTTTATAGGAGTCTCTTAGTACATTAGGAGTAGCTGACAATATTTATTGAATTGGAGGAATGATGTGGAGGCAATAGAAGTTAGGTGCCGAGCATAGAGAACACAATGACATTTGAGCCAGGATAAAGAGAATGTAAGAAGCACAGGATTTGAACCTTTGAGCCTAAGCTACTGACTGAATCACTATGTTGAAGACAAATAGTATTGCTGTATACTTCTTATGTTCTTTACATCTATGTCATGTAAATTATTTTCAAAATAATAGTTTTTGTAAGAGTTATACAGTTAATGACAATTTTAATGCTAAATATTGTATGATTACAATTTGTACTATAAGATGAGTCATGTATAGTGCATATGATGTTTCATTCATAAGTTTCAAGGTTAAGCCATAATAATAAATTTGAGTAAACATCACGTCATCTTACATGGACTGGCATTCTAGGAACTGAGATCATGGGTTTCCTAAAAAAGGCCAAGCTGACCAAGTTTCTGATTAGAGTAACCCACTTGACTCTTGTTTACTGCAATGAGTTTTCAAAATACCATTTGATTCATTCCAAAGCTTTGTATTCCGTTCTATATACTATGTGTTAAATTTTTAAATGAAAAGATTATTACATGGGATCATTCATTCTTAATGGTATTACTGGTCTTGCAAAAGTTATATAAGGGAACTGATTCATTTTTTTAAATATAATCATTTGTTGGAACTGCAGTGCTGTAATATTCATTCAAAGACTAATAGCTGTATGGGTTTACTGTGAAACAGTCAAGGACATTTGGATTAATAGCTGTATTGAAATTATCATGAATTCATTTAAAGACATTTGGATTTATAACATAGTTATTCTTCTGTATTGTTGGTACATCAGTACAATACAGTCATCATTTGGAATACCTTTGGAACATATTCTAATTACCAGAAACTATTTTAATTGATAGAACTTTAAGGATTTTAGAAATTCATTCACCATAATGGAAGTAATTTTAACTGCTTTTACTTTGCATTTTAGGAAAATAAATTAATATTTTAAATTATACAATCCTTGTTGGTTATCACATTTACTTTTTACGTAGTTTAAGGCCCTAGAGTCATAACACTTATTAAGATTCACCTACATATAATGTGTTGTCAGCATTGGGTCAAAACAAAATTTAATTTAATAGCATAGAGTCAAAAGATAAAGAGAATGTAAGAAGCAAATGACTGAAAATACAAATGTCAGTCAAGTTTGAAAATTAGGTCACAATAAACTAGTCTTTATATGGCCAAGTAACTTTCTATGACATTCATCCAAACCCCAATTTAGATGAATACATGAACAAAAGACTCCATGATATTGACAGTATAATGAAGAGAAAACATAAAGGTTACTCACACATGAAAGTTGGGTCTCAATGACTTACTTTCAGTATAATTAATTTATTTCTTATTAAGATGCATCCACAAATTTTCACGAGGATCCATGAGGTTTAACTGTAAATGCACATTTCTGGTTGAATAATGCTTACATTACAGTTTTAATTGTAAATGCATATTTTTTATGAATAATGCTTACATTACAGGTTTAATTGTAAATGCATCTATTGCATGAATAATGCTTACATTACTGGTTTAATTGTAAATGCATGTATTGTATGAATAATGCTTACTTTACAGGTTTAACTGTAAATGCATGTATTGTATGAATAATGCTTACATTACAGGTTTAACTGTAAATGCATGTATTGTATGAATAATGCTTACATTACAGGTTTAATTGTAAATGCATGTATTGTATGAATAATGCTTACATTACAGGTTTAACTGTAAATGCATGTATTGTATGAATAATGCTTACATTACAGGTTTAACTGTAAATGCATGTATTGTATGAATAATGCTTACATTACTGGTTTAATTGTAAATGCATGTATTGTATGAATAATGCTTACTTTACAGGTTTAACTGTAAATGCATGTATTGTATGAATAATGCTTACATTACAGGTTTAACTGTAAATGCATATATTGTATGAATAATGCTTACATTACAGGTTTAACTGTAAATGCATGTATTGTATGAAGAATGCTTACATTACAGGTTTAACTGTAAATGCATGTATTGTATGAAGAATGCTTACATTACAGGTTTAACTGTAAATGCATGTATTGTATGAATAATGCTTACATTACAGGTTTAACTGTAAATGCATGTATTGTATGAATAATGCTTACATTACAGGTTTAATTGTAAATGCATGTATTGTATGAATAATGCTTACATTACAGGTTTAATTGTAAATGCATGTATTGTATGAATATTGCTTACATTACTGCTCTGCTGTAACACCTCAAACTCTGCAGACATTTGTTCAAGCAAAGACTCTGAACAATAAATCTGTAAAAGAAAGGAAAACAAGATTACTGTGAATGACTTATGATACACCCTCCCCCATGTTTAGTTGTCCACAATGTACCAATTAGTAGGGTATGGTTAACTCAGGAGATTGCTGACCAATGGGTCTCAATGACCTGGACTTTTTGTCATCGTACTTGGTCTTGAACTCAACTTTCAGAGAAAAAACATTAATTATCAGACTTAAAATGACCAAGAGCTTTGACCTTTTCACCCCAAAATCTATAGATTTATTTATTGTAGTACAAGTCATTCATAAAATTTCATCAACTAACTTAATCTGGAACAAAGTTTATTCTGCAAAACCCATTTTCCTTTCCAGTACATGATACTAGTTGTCATCTATTCACCTCCAAATCACTAGACCTCATCCATGCTGTAACTTCAAGCTTTCCATAAACTTTGATCAAGCTACATCTATTATGCAAGATCCATTTTCTTTCTTTTAGCCACAGCTGACCTCAGACCCTTAACTTCCAAATAATTGTTTTATTATTTAAAGTGCAAGTCGTACACAAAGTTCAGGATTGTGCTGTTGAACTAAAGTTACTGTATGGAAATCATTTTTCTTCTTGAGTAACAAGAACCTTGATCTTGATATGATACAGAAATAGATGGGCTTTTTGCTTATTCTAATAACTGCTTGCCATCCACAAAGTTCCATGAGGTTCTAAGAGGTTTAACTGTAAATGCACATTTGTGTTTGAATATTGCTTTCTTTACAGGTTTTTAATAGTAAACAAATTTTGTATGGAATATTGCTTACATTACAGGTTATATATATATATATATATATATATATATATATATATATATATATATATATATATATATATATATATATATATATATCCTTGCTTTGCTCACATTAATGCTTGTTCAACTCTTACTTCTTCTATTGTGTCCAAAACCATAAGTCACTTCTAGCTAAAATTGAAGTCCATCTTGTCCCCTTGTTGGCTATTATAATTTAACTTTTTGTAGCACAATTCTGGCTTGTTTCCAATTCAAAATAATCCCTCTTCTAACTTTTTCAAAGTTACTTTGTATTCCTGAGCAACACTTATAAAGCCTGACACTTAAAGAGCCTGATTTGCTTGATAATTATGTTAACTTGTTAAAGTTAAGACAGATTCTTGGACTTGGAACAAATATAATGAGCTTAGCACTAAATTCCAAATTAAAGAAACCAGTCTGTTCTCTAGGAATCTCTTACTGCAGAACAAGGGTCCATGCTGGACTCAAATGTTTTGGTGAGGTGACTTCTTTCTGCAAGAACAACTGGGTTTCTATTAAAACCTTGAAGCCAAATAGCATAAAAATAAAATACTCATTAAACTTTATCAAATATTCCATTTCTCCATAGTTTCAAATAGCAAATTTTGTTTCATCTTTTTTAATAGGGCAGTAATCTAATAAAATGTATTCACAAATGGCTGACAGATAGTAGGATAAAAGTTCACCTTCTCACTTTTATATGATTAAATCAAAATAAACTTGTTTATCTATACTCACAATCAACCTGTAACCTGCATATAGTACAAATTTACCCTTCATTTGTCTACAAAAGCACTGAATTTCTTTCTCTTCTTAAAGCTTTATGTGATGTTTTGGTTAGAATCTTGTAGGACTTGAACATAATTGCAGACTGAAGAAATTAACTGACACAAAAATAAATCAAAAACATGAAAAACTGTGTCTCAACTGTCTGACAATGGTCTTTAATAAGAAAAAGACATAAGAATTGATATAGTACTTACAATATGAAAGTATTAAATTGCAAAAATAAAAAAGGGGAGTTGTGAAGATAAACAAAAATCAAGAAAAGTAGTGAACTTCACTGTCTTTGCATTTTGGGGGAAAAAAAACAGTCACTTGGGCAACTATTTCACCAAAATCACCCTTTAGCTAGGACCCTGAAAATGGCTATAAATAAATGGATATCCAATAATGTTGGGAAAGTACACTTAAGAAATACATTTATTCTCCTGAATATGAAAATGGGAAACAACTCAAGTCTTCATTCCAGAATTTTAAGGATTAAAATATGGCAAAAATGGTATTTGAAATTGTATCTACCTGCACTATAGTGCAAAAGTACGTAAAAACATAATCAATACACAGGTGAGTGTAATATTTAATTATATCTATAAAACTGTCATTATACCAAAACGTAATAGTTTGCATATGTAGATGTTTCTCAATCAGTCTTCATGCCTCCCAAGTGTTTTGAAATCTTCAGGCGCAATATATGCCAAACTCAAGATTAATTTAAAAACACAATTGCAAAACATCTGAAAGAGAGAGACATAACTCAAATGAATATATATGTGGGAAGCTTTACTCACAATCTGTATTACTTTTTTAAGACAGATAAAAAAATGAAATAATATGCAAAGTAACTTTTAATCTGGTACTTAACAGAATACTAACTTAGACTGAAAAGAAAAAAGATGTCTTACACTAATTAGATAACTATGGGCACAGTATTTTCAGCCTATTAGTAAGTAAATGTTTTACCTGAAGATAACTGCCTTGAAATTTCAGAGGTTCAGACTGGTTGACAAAAACGCCTTCCTCTCCTGCACAATCTGGAGGAATTAAGTGAATGGACTGGTTGTTGGCATTATGGAATAAGAAATACTTCCCCTTCATTAACCTGGCCCTACAACAGCACATGTAAAACATTATAAAGTACAGCTGAAAAAATATTTATCTTAATTTGTTTTCCATACATAATAATAATAAAAACGAATAGATAGAAAACACATATCATGTAAGCTAATGAAAACTTCATCACCCATGATTTCAAAAACTGGAAACAAATAGGTGCCCTAACAGTGAAAATCTAATAACAGTTGCATAATTCAACATAGCAGTTGTACCAAAATCAAAATCTCATCCATGTTCTATGAGGTATGTTACAATGTGAAATATCTAACTGCAATGTGATTGTTTTGATTTGCTGCCAAGGCTTTGGACTTTTAGTAACAATGGTATTTCAAAAGGCCTCACTTGCTTAAATGGAATGTCACCTGTGAAACTGATAATGTCTGTATGTTACTTTACCAAAAATATCCTAATACTGTTAACCCGAATGCTGTGAAGGATAACAACACTGTAAAAATTTCCTGTTTTTCTGCTACAGTGGGAAGGATAATAACATTGTACAAAAATGTCCCGATTTTCTCCTATTGCTGGAAGTATAACAATATTTATAAAACATATCATGTTTTTCTGCTACTGCTGGAAGGATAAAGACATTTTTAAAAAACTCCTGTTTTCTGCTATTGCTGGAAGGATAACAATATTGTATCAAGAGATTCTGTCACAGTGACAATGTTTGACTTCTTATTAAAAATGAAGACAGCATATCAGTCACCTCAACAATATACACTAGGTGTACATCCAGCTGATTCAGTATTCTACCCCACATACTACTGAGTCCATGACCCCTAGGGTACCAGACCCCTCCCAATACTCTACCCTATGTTTTTTTTTTAAACCTGGCTATCATTAGAAGTAGATCAGCTGCCTCAGCATCAAACAGGAGATGTACCCCTTCCAGGGTTTGTGGTTCCCCTTCTTCCATTCTGTCTGTTAGATCTGTCATCCCCAGGGCTCCTAAATCTTCTGACTGGTACCTGGATTTAAATGGTCAATATGTTAATAACTGGGCACTATAGATAATTCAAAGGCACAATACTGCAAGCGTTATAGTCATGTAAGATTGGGGTGGCAAAATCTCATATTTTTTCACCCAATTAAAAAATTTGTTCTCCTAATTTACTATCTGACTGCATCCTTATCATGGCATAGAAAAAAACACCACCAAAATATTTTTCAAAAGTATTGAAACAAGTGAACCTCAAAAACAACTGTGCTGATTCATTTCTTGCATGATCTGTTCTAAATACTGTAGTTTTGAAAATTTGTGTGGGGGACAAACTTTCATGGTTTTCATTGTTGCCCTGAACCACGAATTTAAATCCCCAACGAAAAATGAGCCATGTAGGATGATGCTCCCCCCCCCCGTTTCTTAAAGTGTTTCATTACACAGCTACTAGTATTTGATAAATCAAGGTCAATACTGTAATCTGGTAATTAAATATTAGCTTTTACATGTGTTTGTTTTATTTTTTATTTTAACCTTTTGAAACAAGACTTTTAAATCATTTTATATTGTTTCAATGCACATGTTCAATAAGGTATACGAAAGCTGCAATTTTACACTCACTGCCTTAAATCGATATGTGAGGTAAGTAAGGATAGAGAGAAAATAGAGAACAAGCATAAGGTATTCAAACAATAGTAATACTGAAAATATGAAAATTAAATTTAAAACTTATTCAAATCGATCCTCTGTTTGAGTACAACTGTTGTTGAAACATTTAAATCCTTCTGAAAGCATATTTCATTTTATCCATGCATTTTTAATCCAAAAGAAGAACAATCCTGCAAAAATACTATAACTATTTCTTGAAACACTATTATTAATGAAACACTACATATATACACTAATTACAGCAGAGTGTTAAAGCTCACACTTCACAGATTTTTGGACAAAGCCACTGTATGAACATCATGTCAATCAAATCACATGGTACTCACAAATGCTTCTCAGGTAAATAATCCCCAAATTGCTGAATTAAACAAGTCTAGCTTTCTCAAATCACTGATAATTAGGTCCAATCTTTCACTCATTGTCACATAAGCTGCAATTATCCATTCAGCCTGAATTGGCTTGATTAATGAGGTTGCAAGGTTTACTAATACTGTGTGCACTGATCATCAACAGTAATATCTTTTTCTGTAATGGCGTCTATGATCTGTTTAGCATACCACTCGTGGAAGTGTGACTTTAATTCTTCTTTGTACTCTTTATTTACTGTCAAGTCTAGTGGCTGAAGTCGGTCTGTACAAGAGGAAGGCACAAATATTAGCTGCCTGGTAAACAAGTACCTTTTGTTCACAGCTTCTGATGATTCAGGAAGTCCAGAAACTGGGGGGGGGTCTAAGTTGAAATTTACTACTCTAAAGCCACTGTATTAATCCCATCATCATCAGAAAGTACTGATGGTGCAATCTGATGGACAGTGGTTTAAGTAAGAGATCATTCATATGTACTTTAATAACCGACTGTCCTAGTGTTGTTGGCTGTGTCAGCTTCCTTTGATGTTGAGCACTCAAATGAAAACATGGCAAAAGTGATTAATCTTGACAGGTGTTTTATTTGTGCTCATAGAGATGGAAGTATTGTTTTAGTGTTGTTGGCTGCATCGGTTTTGACTGATGTTATTCACTTGGTTGAAGACACGGTGTAAGTTTTGAACTTGCCAGGTCTTTGATTTGTGCTCACACAGGTGTAGTATTGTTTTAAACATTAAAGTGACTGCCATTTGTGTCTGCATAGTTTTATTCTTTTGTATTCTTTATTTTGGGTATTTGTAGAGCTTAAACCATGAAATTAAATGCCTACTAATATACAAATTTTGACAGGCAAAACCACAAATTTAAGTACCCACGAAAATGCCTTTTTTAAACAAAACCCTGAAAGCTGAGCCCAACAAAATTATAAATGATACTACAGTATCAGACACGATTAAACATACCATATATGCACGCTTGTAAGTTCAACTACAAAGTACACCAACACATCTGCCTATGCATAATGCACTGGCAGATCTGAGTCACTGCAATTTATTATGAGTAATCAGTAGAACAAACTGCACAGGCCCTAACATGCCAGTGCATTATGAGACACTAAATCAGATTCTATGTTGTTTGTAGCTGGACTCCACTTATAAGTGAGTAGATATGGTAGATCAGGTTATAACATATTGTACAATAAAAATAATTCCTGTTCAAGTTTGAGGAAATTACTTACAAGGATAACTGAATGAGTTTTACCTTTTTCCAGGTGGTACATCATCAAAAGGTTTCTTCATGGACTTCATATCAAAATACTTCTCTCTCACATGGTGAAAGTTGACACACGACAAAAATGTGTTGTACTGTCAGTATGTGCTGTGGTCAAGGTTCATCCTTAAGGACATATGCATGAGTCAGGTATGTGTGTCCAATATGAAGTTCAAAGACTTGAGTATAATTGTCTTCTGTGGTAAAAAGAAGGCTTTATCTGGTAGATGGCTTGTGATGGTGTCATCGGGTTTTGCAATGGCAAATCTAGCTTGTCTCTATTTTCATACATGGATCTATAGACATGACAGGAGGCTATGATTTCAGTGATATTATTTTGTAAAAGGAGAGGACTGGTTGAGGGTATTTTGAATTGGCAAAGATCAAATATAATTTAGGGGTTTTGAAAAGCAATGTTGTGATTTTGGAATGTATAATTTGCAGTATCTCCAACAATGATTTTGCATTTTCTAAGCGAAGACAAAGTTGTATGCAAAAAGGTGGAATGAAATTTGGTTTCTGTGCATACAAGGTTTGGTATCTGGGCCTACATCATGTGTAAGATTAGATGCATCAGAAGATAATTTGGTATCATACTAAAGAGAAAGTTTCACCTGTCTGAGATAAACTGTTGGTTCATTTGCATCAACATAGAGGCTTTCTGAAGAGGAAGTTCTAAATGGCCTGAGACAGTCTAATTCCCTGATTGTGCATTGGAACAAGCATCTGGAAGTAAGCTTTACAAGTTGATCCATGTGTATTTGAACCATAGTCAAGGTTAGATATAATTAATGACCTGTATAACCACAGCAAGACCTTCCAATCTGCTCCACAATCTGTGTTTGCCACAATTTGTATTCAATCCATGGCTTTTGAAATTTGTCCCTGTGTTATGTAATATTTGGAAGAAAAGTTAGTTTACAATTGAAATAAGCCTTGAACATGTGGTCTCCTCCACAACATGAAAAAGAAAAACATCAAGATAGAGGTTTGGGTCATCATGAATATGACAAAATCAGCACAACTGTATATAGTTAGTTTTTAATTTCCAATAACTGAACCCATTTTGTTATTATTAAATAGGTTGCAAATAAACCCCAAAAATTTGCTCTCCTCAACAAAAGGAGTAAGACAACTGTCTATATAAAGTTTTGGGTCATCATGAATTCAATGTAACTGGTAGAAGTGCATAAAGTTTTTGACTGAAGTGTATATAAAGTTAACAGTCTGTAATCTACATACTATTTGATGTACATTACATCAAAAAGCTGTCAACATATAATTAGCAGTCGATTCCTCCATTAAGGCATTTCACTATACATACTATTAATTCTAATGCTGATTAGAGTGACAGACAATATGCTGGCCTCAGGTACACCAATGTCTTTAAGGCAGCTTTCAGAAAAGGTGGCGACCACCTTAACTATGAAAATTTATATCTTTCGAAAAAGTTGAGATAAAGTTAGGCAGGCAAATCATTACACTTATTTCAATAGGCACTCCATTATGCTGTACTTCCATGAGGCATCATACGCTTTCTCCTAGCCTTTGAAGTTTGGAAGTATCACTCATTAGGTATACTTGAAACTGGTTACAAAGACAAAGATCATCAAAAATTTCCCAAGGGAAGTCAAGCACAAGAGATGGACTGAAGATAGTCAGATCTGAGGATCAGCAGGAAGCAGGAAGTTATATGACTTTTTATTGAAAAAGGCAAATATTTTGTTTTGAGGCAAAGTCTTCAATTTTATTTCCTTTCTCACTGATATCTTTACAGCAAAGAGTGGTGGTAAGTGTTCAGCAAAGATGGTCAATATCAGATTGATTGACTGTAGCACTTCGAGATATTTTGAGCTAAGTGTAATTGTTTTGTGTATGGACACATGGATGGCAACAGCTTGTTAAGTTGTAATGAGATTAATTTGACTGTGAGAGAAGTCAGTCTTTATAATGATGGACATGCCACCAGTGGCCAATTCATATTTCTTGAAAAGTTGTAGGTTGTGAAGTTTGTAAGATTACCTTTATTGTTTTTGTTTATAACGGTCTCCTGAAGGCCCATTACTAATGACTCATTTTCTTTTAAAGAGGTCAAATGAAGGTAGACAAATGTTGGCTAATTTTTTGTTTAAAATGTTTCCTGAAGGCAGACAACTCATTTTCTTTTAAAAAGGTCTCCCGAAGGTAGAAGACTAATTTAACCAATATCTGCATTTAAATCTCAGCAAATCCATCCATATGAAAACCTGTTAGAAACTATTTGCCAAAAACTCACTTCTGATAAGGTAATCCTTTCAATTATATCTACTCAACTGCATGCCACAATATTGTCCAGTGAGGTCAAACATTGCTGCAAGTAGTCAGTGGCAATAAACAAAGACCTAGTTTATGCAACACTGTGTGGTGTTCATCAGCAGGGACATGTGATACAATGGGTAGCCTAAGCTTTGAACAGTTCATTTGTGCTTACAAAAAACATTTATGAAATAAAATTGAGTATATAAATGACTGTTCATGTTCATATGTAACCAAGAAAAAGGAAAGCTGTTGGTAAAAAACCATAGAGTAATGCAAAATGGCTTGATGCTGGGAAAAAATGGCATGGAAAAAACGCTTAATAGTTAAATTCTAATTTTTTTGTGAAGAGAGAGAGAGAGAGAGAGAGAGAGAGAACCTCATGTTAATGTCAATCCACAAACAGACAGCAGTCACATGACCCAAATTTGATCCATCATTGTTGATTCCCTCCATGACTAGATGTGTAAGATTAGGGTCAATCTGAAATATGGAGTCTGACCTCTGCATATCTGTTATATACAATGGACCTATTCTGAAATAAAACATCACAGATGATAAGATATAAGCTTCCAATAATTTTAAAGCTAATATACAGTGATCCAAAGTGGACCATGTCCCTTTATTAAACAATTTTCAAAACATACAATCATATTATACTCACAATCAAATGAAAAAATTTGTAATGTATTCACTTTTAAAAACTGGACATGAATAAAATGAAATAAATTGAAATATTATCCTCTGAAAACATATGCATATGAAAAATATTAATGTGAGAAATTTTGAGTCTAAACACTAACTTATGGCATGCTGAAGGATTTCACAACTTCCAGCAATTATGCGGCTTGCTTGGTTTCATCCTAAAAGATAGTTGGTAGTATTTAAAATAAAAAATTTATGAGTGCAGATATTTACCAATGCCAATTACACATACAAACTTACCATACCTGTCATGTCTTCATGTTTGTACTGAACTATGGAGGACAGATATTTTTAAAAACTGACCTGGTTTAAACTGCATTTGGAAATTTTTAATCCTACCAATTAATGTTTAAATTTATTTTTGAATCCTATCAATTAACCTGCTTAAATTGTACTTCTTAGGCGTATTTCTTAATCCTACAAATTAATCTGTTTAAACTGCATTTTTGAATCCAACCAATTAGTATGTTTAAATTATATTTTTTTAATCTTACCAATTAACCTGTTTAAATTGTATATTTGAATCTTACCAATTAACCTGTTTAAATTGTATATTTGAATCTTACCAATTAACCTGTTTAAATTGTATACTGAATCTTACCAATTAACCTGTTTAAATTGTATATTTGAATCTTACCAATTAACCTGTTTAAATTGTATATTTGAATCTTACCAATTAACCTGTTTAAATTGTATACTGAATCTTACCAATTAACCTGTTTAAATTGTATATTTGAATCTTACCAATTAACCTGTTTAAATTGTATATTTGAATCTTACCAATTAACCTGTTTAAACTGTATATTTGAATCTTACCAATTAACCTGTTTAAATTATGTTTCTTAACCCTACCAATTAATCTTATTGAAGTAATGTGTGGTATTTTGGAAAATTTTCTGATTAAAATATTTTTGATGCTTAACATCATCCATCTGTCATTAAGAAATGTGTAGCTTGTAAACAAACACAGTCAGACAAAGTTGGCATAAATTAAATTTCAAATGCATTTTCTTACTCTTTGACAGTTGCCATTAGTTCTAAAACCCCAGCACCCTTCCATTTCTGTGCCATCTTCATTTCATCATCTGTCACTCCAACAATCTGAAAACAAAAATTTAATTCTGAGAATTACATCCATGTCCACAGTCTAAGAAAAGAAACATACCTTAAATTTCTTAATGCTATAAATTACACATTTAAGTAATATATTTCTCCAAAAGAACTGGGGATTATTTTCTGTTTAGGGGAGTTTTTTCTATTTAGGGGTGCTCTCTTCAAATATTAAATTTACTATCTTTTTATGAAAATGATACTTAATAGATATGACTTAGTTTTTGGCTAATACAAATTAATTACACATAAAACATAGCATGTCCATTAACATATAATCCTGTTTAAAATACATATTAGTATAAGGTGACCTCAACTATAACTCAGAACACATTTTATAGTTGTCAAAAAGAGGCAGAAGTGTACACAGTGTACCCAGGTAAAGATGTTTTGAAAAGAGGTAGCAGTGTACACAGGTAAAGTAGATTTGGAAAGATGCAGCAGTGTACACAGGTAAAGTAGCTTTGGAAAGAGGTAGCAGTGTACACACAGGTAAAGTAGCATTGAAAAGTGATAGCAGTGTACACAGGTAAAGTAGCTTTGAAAAGAGGTAGCAGTGTACACAGGTAAAGTAGCTTTGGAAAGAGGTAACAGTGTACACACAGGTAAAGTAGCATTGAAAAGTGATAGCAGTGTACACAGGTAAAGTAGCTTTGAAAAGAGGTAGCAGTGTACACAGGTAAAGTAGCTTTGGAAAGAGGTAACAGTGTACACAGGTAAAGTAGCTTTGAAAAGAGGCAGCAGTGTACACAGGTAAGTAGTTTTGAAAAGATATTTGCCCTGGTACTCATAAACCATTCAACTGTACAAGATGTCCGTGCAAATTCTGTCAGCGCATTTATGGATTTGACTACTAGAACCTAAAAGTGCCTTCTCAAGGTAATATTCCTGTTTAAATAAAACATCCCTAAGAGCAATTTATTTGCAAACATCTGGTTTTAAATTTGTAAATACTATTGTGATTAATGAAGTAATATGTATTATCAAAGTTCAGAGTAAACTTAAGACATATCAAATCTCTCTGAACTTTGATTTGCTGTGAGGAATCTGCAAGGACTGGGAACAATTTTGATTCATCTGAGTGCAAATAAAGCTGTGAGATGGAACCAGGGAAGGTAATCATGCTGTTCAGTGTTCAATGGCACATAAAAATGTTCAAATGGGTATACTTTTAAGAGGCAACTGAAAAAGTGCCTTGCCTGGAGACATACAACAATGTTCTTGTCTGAACAGGATTCAAACCCACACTATGCTAACTACAAAGCTGCCATGGTTCCAGTAATCTGACTTATAGCACTGCTTCCAGTCAAAGCAAATATTTACAAGTCTATGGTTCCTAATACAAAGCAAACCTTCTTTCTACTATTAGAAATAACAAGACTAGCTTTTAAACATGGCTTTTTCTATGTCTATCTTTCATCCATCCTCTGGTATATGTGGTGAACATGCCAATGCAACAGACTGATATATAAAAAACTGTGATAAGCAGATAGCATGCTACTTCAAGACTACTAAATGGTATGATGTTATGGAAAGCTGACCAGCCCTGTCACTTTTGTGGAAATATTAATAAGAAAGGGTGACCATGGGAACTGAATGGTTTAATTAATTTTCTTAATCCTATGCAAGTGAGTTTGAAATATTGACAGTATAATTTGCAAATGTGGCACAAGTTTTGCTTTCTATTTCTGTAAGACCAAATGGTCTAATTTTTCACATCTGTACATGCTGATTCTCATTAAATTCTCGAGAGATGAGATGCAGAGTTTATTTCTGATGTCAGTTTTTATGAGGTTCATCTTACTGAATCCACGTTCAGTCTACAGTGCTGACAGGTGACACCAGTAGTCTCTCGGCAGCCCCCCCCCTCCTTATGGCTAGCTTCACAAAGGTTGAAGTGAATTGCTTCCTAAATCCCAAGAATAATCACTGAATGCTGTATAAATTTTCTCGACAAGCAAAATAGGATCTCCATTCCCACGAATGAAACTTACACGAGTCAACACCTGGCAATATTGGACTGTATATATAAGCATAAATTCACACCCATTTTAGGGATTCTTCACTCCTGTATTTTGAGAAATAAATAATTATTATTAATTATGCAAAACTGTTTTTTTTTTTTGTTTTTTTGCTATTTCTTGTTGCAGAGTTTAAGTCTCTGCAGCCATAACACGGATTGATGGCAAAAGGAAAAGATCAATGAGTAAAATGCTGCACTGGCGACAGATATAATTGTGATTGAGATTTTTTCCATTTGCTTTGTATTTATACGCAATAGTCGGTACTTCAAAGGTTATCAGTTTTCTATGAAGGTTCAGCAAAACTATTGTATTGGTATATGTAAAAAAAAAAAAAAAAAACAACAACAGAAGGATTAGCCATTCAATTAATTGTATCTGTTCTATTCACGTCTTCAGAAGTCGGTCAGTTGTAGGTATAGTTCGGTAGCATGGTATACAGTACTCAGCCCAGATGTCAGCATAAGCAGATTATGATGTAACAATGCACTGTAAAGATGGGGTTGTCAATACGAACAAAGGATCGTTTGTGTAATAGATTGCATTGCTTAGTCAAGTTTGTGGCTTCCTTTCATTCTCCCTTTTAATTTATCCAGTCAAAATCCATGATTGTATGTACAAATTAAATAACCAAAAAGTCTGTCGCCAAAAAAATCGCCAGATGGGATATTTTTGTCGCCAATAAGGAAAAAAAATCGCAATTTGCGACATTGGCGAAGCCCAGGACGATCCCTGCTACAGATTGGTAATCCTGACATATCTATGGGTTACTATTGGTAATACTGATATACCTACAGGTTATTATTGGTAATACTGATATACCTACAGGTTATTATTGGTAATACTGACATACCTACAGGTTATTATTGGTAATACTGACCGGCTCTCTGAACTCAGTCAGAAACTTTGATAAATTCAGGTTAATAGAAATTCATTTTAAAACACTTGTTTCAACCCAAAGAGATATTTAACTAAGCAAAATCCAGTCAAAACTGTCTGTTACATCAATCCCTGTCCAGTATCCAATGCCTGAAAGGAATCAGATCAAAGTTCCAGGTAACAAGTTACTATTTAAAACACTTTTACTTTTAATGTAGAAAATATTAAACATTCCAATTTATTGCTTGTTCCTCGAATACTCATAAAAATGAATAAGCTGGAAAAAGCTTTGCATGCATCTCATTGATACAGACTCAGTCAAAATGGATGTACCTTTAGACATATGGTACTATATACGATGATATTAAAAAGTCTTGTTTCAAAGGTAAATGCTGATTACTGGATAATTTGCAATTGATTAAGTCACTTGCTCTTCTTTAGCTGCTACTTGTTAACGTAAGTGGACAAGTTAAATTTGAGTGCAAATGTTTGGAACTGGCAGACATAACTCAATCGTAATTACAGGAAAAGTACCTCCTACCTGTCTAAATTCTAGAGTCCCATATGGAGTATCTAAGGAAGGTAACTGTGGATCTAAGGCAACAAGCATATGTTGGATACAAGATTCATTTCCTTCATCTAGAGGCTTATGCCATGGAATATGGTCACCATATTGAAGCATGTTACCTGAAATCAATATACACACATTAGAATTACACCTGTAGATATGGCTTATATCAGAGATTGGTGGCATGTATGTATGTGGTTTAAGTGCACATCAGCACACAATTGGCTATATGATGCTGAGTAAAAGGTAAGTTCTACAAAAATGTAAAGATAAATTGCCAAAATAAAAACTTTAGGAAGAGAAAGTATTCCAACTAAATATAAACATTTAGTACAAGTAGATAAATAAATGGCAAATATGACAATATTCTGTAAAACATACTGTTGTACAGTATTATTAATTTTCATTGGGTACCATTTTTCATGGACTTTGTTGTTGTCTTGAACCACAAATTTAAAGACCCAAGTTTCATTCTTAGAGATCAAAAAAACTATTTGATAAATCAACATCATTTCTGTAATCTGTTAATAAAATATTAGCTTTTCCATGTGTCTGTTTTACATGAACCTTTTTTAAAAACAGAATTATAATGCATGATACATTGTTTCAGTGCACATGTATCTACATGGTATCTTGTAGGTGTAATTTCCATGCACTGCCTTAAATTGATATGTTGTGAGATAAGGATAAGGAGAAACAAGAAAAAAGCATAAGGTATTCAAACACTATAGTATTACTGAAAATGAAGGAAAGAATAATAAAAATTACTAGAATATTAAAAATTAGATTTAATAATTATTCAAGTGAATCAGTGTTGAAAATTTAAATCCTTTTGAAAGCATGTCTCATTTTCTCCATGCCTAATTCCAATGAACAGCATGACTGTAAAGTACCACTGCTTGAAGCACAATTACTAATGAAACACTAGGTATATGCAGCAGAGTAGTAATGCTCATATATCACTGATTTTTAGATAAAACCACAAAATCAACATTGTACCAAGCAAATCTACTGGTACACACAAATGTCCGTCATGTAAATGATTCTGATATTGTCGATTTAAACAAGTCCAGCATTTTCAAAGCCATGGATAATTAGGTCCAATCCTTCACACATTTTTGAGTTAGCTACAATTATCCATTTGCAGGCACAAACAAAGGAGTGATTCTAGTTATTAAGCATGTTCACACTTTGATGGGCTCTGAACACATCAAATGTTGACACTGCTTGCTAACTGCATTGAAAATGGGAGAGCTCACAGATGGTCACTTGTTTGGTTCACATGTGGAATGAAAACATCTGAATCGATGGGGATGTAAGTTGAATTTGAGCTACTATGTCAACACTTTGATCATCAGAAAATAATTGATGGCCCAACTTTATGGACAGTGTTCAATGGAAGAGATCGTACACATGCACTTTAGTAACTAATAAACTTTGCATCATTGATGACGAGTATAAGTGCTTGATCTTGATGGATAACTGATTTGTACTTGAATAGATGGTAGTGTTGTTTTAACCAATGAAACAGCTACTATTTTGCTGTAGGCATGGTCTTTTGAATTTTGGACAGAAGGGGATATCTGTTGATCCATGCAATTAAATATTTACTAATATGCAAACTTTGACATGATAAACCACGAATTTGTCATTTTTTAAAGCCAAATTACAAAGCTTGAGACCCACAAAAACAAACTATATTACAATATATAAACTAAAGTACAAAGGTAACCATTTAAAATCCGTATAAAACAGCATTAAAATACAATATATAGATACCATTCCTTCAAATAGTTTCAGGTGTTTCTCTGGTGGTACATCATCATAAAGTTTCTTAACCGAGTTAAAAAAAAAAATTCTCTCTCAAGGGGTGCAAGTGGATACATTTCACAAGAATGTACTCCACTGTTAGTGGACACTTGCACGGTATAGATTCACCCTGCATGAGGTATGCATATGTCAGACACATTTGTCGCATATGCAATCAGAACAATATCACCTCATCTCATTTGTCTCCTATGTGGAATGGGTTTAAGAATGAAGGATTGCAGGTCAACTTTGTTCCTACAATACCCTTAATAATAAAATGTGACTAGGCTGCAAACTAAGGCAGCAACAAATAACCAATTAACCATAATGGTAACTAGTTAAACAATTTGGTAAGTAGTTACCTACCCCATGCCAAGGAATACCTAGTGCATTTACTACTTAGTAAGCTAACAAACGCGTAAACAATTTGAAAATGTGAAAAAAAGTTATCTCTCAGCCATTACTTCATAATCTTTATAATCAAGCTTTTAAACACGAATTGAAACATTCTACTTGAGCACATCTCTCCCAGATGCAGCCACGTATTATCATAATCTGCTATTATTAGATAGGAAAAAGAATAATACTGATGTTATCTTGACTTAAACTTCACGCAAATGCATGCACATATGCATTCCTAAATGCACGAACCTTATTTTCTCCTTCTGACAGTCCAAGTCCTTTTAATGCTATCAGTGCACAAATGCAATACTTAGTGTTTGCATGATCCGACAATTGGCCTGATTGGTACTGACTACTGTATGAAATGGCAGAGAATAAAACAAAAGAATTAAAGATGGAATATATACCTAGAACTCAAGCAAAATCAAACAGGAAATATCTCTCTGTGTGTGTGTGTCAGCAGATGTAACACAATTTTTCACCAGACTTTTAAACATGGATCATGCTGTAATTCTTGCTAGTTCACACTCTGTAATTGATAATGGTTCATTTTAATGTATTATGGGTAACTGGTTAAGGACTTTACAAACTTTTTCAGCACAACAGCCAAAAGAACTGAGTACTTTTTCAGCATTTAATCAGCAAATGTTTTTGCAAGATCAGGAAATTAACAAGTTGTCAAGTGCAGGGTTTTACAAGGTTCTCACTTTTGAAAGGAAATCTAAAAAGATGAGTTTTTGATGTAGTTTAAAGACATGCCTATGACTGTAATTTCTATTATAAAAATGAAGGCTTTATCTGGTACTCAGCTTGAGATGGTGCCATTGGATATTGTAACAGAAGCTACAACATTGGTTCCACCTTTAAACTGTCTGAACACAGAGATTGGTGGAATAAAGAATACTGCATCTCTTGAAAAAAAATTAATGAAAATACTGTAACTGCTATAGGTTGTTTTTATACTAATTTCCCAAACAACAATCACTGTCATCATCAGCATCAGCATCATCATCATCAACACCCTCACCAGATTTTCCTCCTTCCTAACATCATCATTGTAACATAATTCACAATTACCTGAAAACAGTCACTTTAATGATTGAATGAGACCACTCAGTGTAATATTGCGTAAACAACAATTTTGTTAAAAAAATAAGGTAAAGCATTATTCACAAGCTGGATTCTGGCAATAATAATTAGTAGAGGGTATAACTTAGTGTGGATAATTTTGGGATTTGCAAAAATTAAAAAAATATCATGCTGAAAAATAAATTTAATGCAAAAATTTTCAAGCCATATCTTTATTTCTTCCTTAAATCCCCTCCATATTTAGAAAATCACTTCTTACCTATTTTCAAATAGAGAGGGAATTGTTCCCCATAAATTTTCAATTCTAGAATGCAGCATGTTATGCTGTTACCAAGCCCTTTAATATAGTTATGGAGATGATTAAACACTAACATCAAAGAACTGTCTGTAGAAGCTTTAGAATGAAAATACAGGCCAAATTTCTTCAAAACCCAAGGGTACAAACTACCCATGGGTCCAGATTACAGAAAACTGTAAACCAAAGTTTGAAAATGCATAGTTTGGGATCACAAATTTGGAAGTCATGGAAATAGGGATTCTCTCTACAGAGAAGTTTGTAAAATTTAATGATGAAATATGGTATTTTTCACTAAATATCATTCCCCTTACCTGTTTTAAAGACATAGTTGGCTAACTTGTTCAATAAGACAGTTGGCCACATAGGGGGAGCCTCATCACTCTCCTGCTTTTTTAATCTGAATGTCAACTCAAACCCAAATCCACTGAGCTGGCCTGGTCCTGAGAAACTGAAAATATAACACTAATGTAATATTACAGAAATGCATGCATTTTCTTCCATACATCACTACACTGATGTAGTGATGTATGGAAGAAGAAAACAAAAAGGAAAAGACTCTCACAAAAACCGTTACTACTTATATAAGGCTGGTTGTACTAATTATACACTCTTTTTAGTATTGGTGAGACAATATTATTAATTGTATTTCATAAAATAAGTTAAGATCATTAAGTTTTTAATGAAAAAACAAGTTTAGCATGTTTGCAAAATAAAAATATCACAAATAATTGAAAATTATTATTGTATCTTGTACCTTAGTTCTGGTGCTTTGTGCTTTTATTGGTTTAATGTCACATTTTAACACATGACAGGCTATATATGGCAGTATGTATATCTGATGGAAGAGGGGCCCCAAGTGGCCAAGTGGTCTAATACGCTCACTGTTACAGATCACTGCTATCTCACCACTGTCTGCGTGGGTTCGAGTCTCGGGTTTGGCCAATGTGGGTATGTGAGAAAGTCTGCCAGTAGCTTCTCGTGGGTCAGTGGTTCTTTCCGGGGTTTTCCCTGGGTTCATCCTCCACCGTTAATACTGACCTCTATGTATAGCCTATCTTGTGCTGAAAAATGGTGTTAAACCCTACAACAACAAGTGATGGAAGAAGAACCCGGGAAATCATGGGAAGAACCACCGACCCATTGGAAGCTGCTGGCAAGCTTTCCCACATAACCACACTGGCTTAGCCCAAGACTCAAACCCAGCTGGACAGGTGAGATTGCAGCGATCGGTAAAGATGAGCACCTTAGACCTCTGGCCACCTGGTGCTAACAAGGGAAGGTAATGGGAAAGAGCTATTGCCCTTTATCTACAAGAAACAGACAGAAAAGATGATTTTTTTCCCTTCTTCTTTTTAGAAGGACTGGATTCTGAAGGTAGTAGGCTTATATTCTAATGTTAATTTGAGGAACATATGTGAAGGAAAATCAATAAAGTGTTACATATAGAACTATATATAACTATGAAGTGGACACTAATACAAGTTAATAAAGAAAACTTACCTTAAGTAGCAGAAATTAAACAACAATATTAAATGAGTTTTCTATATCATGCACCAGACCTGTGTAGGTATGTACTAAAGGCACCAAAGTGTGTGAAAATGGCAAAATGATAAATGATAAAACTGTGAAGTTATATACTTTGTCACTGATGTCGGAAAAAAAGTTGGAAATTTATAGATGGGGTATACTTCCTTTTAATGGTGAAACTCCTCCAACTTGTCTTAAGGTAAAAAAGTTTCAAATGGCTTGTTAGGATTTTGCGAGGCTTCTTGGTCCGTAGAGAGCATGCTACTTGGCATGAACGGAAGTAGTAACTAATGATTTCATGGGATTTGGTGCCAATCCATGTACATGTATCATGGGAGGTCACTTTTTCTAACTACTACCTAGGTGGGAAGATAACTTTTAGCTCTTTAGCTAAAAAAATGTGAGACAGTAGTAGTTCTCCTAATGTATTATGACTGGGTAACTAATGTGAAGAGGAAACCTCATTCACAAGCCACTGATGTTTAAGGTGAAACAATTCAAAGTGTGCTGAGAGGTGCTTATCAAAATAAGGTGTCAGAGCATATGCACAAGTAATTAGTCTTCTGATGAAAACGATCATTCTACAGGTGTCTTAATCTCCCAATCTGCTAAGTTCTGGCCTATGTGACTTTACCTAATCCCTAATTGTAATCACTTGAACTCTGTAGGATAGCCTTTAAACTACGCTACTGATACCAGCTTTGTAGAAATGTATAAAACGAAAGAGAAATTGCCAACAATTTTTGTGTAAAGCTGAGTATAAATGCTTGCTGCTACATAGAAAGTTCCACTGGTAAACCAGTTTGGTTTTTTCATTCAGAAATTCCATTCCCTGATCTGATTGAAAAAACCCACTATATTCTCAGATGAAAATCAATGAGGAACTGTGATTGTTGAAGATGTGTTGAAGTCTTGGAATCAGACTCGAAGTATATTCATCTTCATTGCCTTCACTATCAGACTCAATAGTTGCCCAGTGTTTCCTTCATATAATCAGTGACAATGCAAATGTCAAGGTCAATGCTGTTGCAACAACAACAGGCACTTGAGAAATCACATGGTGAATTATCTAGTAGTGGCGACAAAATAATCAGAAAAGATTGTGGGTTTATATAATACCCTGGTTAGATTATTTAATAACCAACCATTTGATTTATATTTCAATAACGTCTACTCATATAATTGAAACCAATTTTCTGGCGATTAAGCTATGATAAAAATTCTAATTATATGGATTATGAAATCAAGATGTGTGCTCAACCATGCATGATTACTGATGAAATGTGTGCCAGCAGTAGTTGTAGGAATAAGTAAAACCTATATTTCTAGTAGAATTGATAAAATTACTGAATCTATTGACGAAATGAATTTTGATGAAATGATGGCACCAAAATGAGTTTGATAACATGAAATCAAGATAATGGCTGTTGATTAAATGAATTTGACGATATGGATGTTGAACATGAAGCATACTAATTTGATAAGACTGACAACACATGTGTTTCACTTACACATGAATCCTTCCATCACCATAGAGATCAGTGAATCCATAGCTGATGTAATGCCAGTGTGTTGGCACACCTCGGTCAGGGTCACCATTGTTTTGGTAAATACTGATGTAATCCAGAGGGACAGGACCACCAAGCCTAGAATATACCAGATGCAGTAAATCATTTTTAAACAGCCAAAAAGTATAAACAAATATGTACCATGATGATAGTGGGTAGAAAAATAACAATACTAATCAATCAGAATGGCTGTTACATTTGCCATATTTACTTGTGGTTAAATGAAGAAAGAAAAAAATGAAAATTCTGTATCAGTGCAACAGCAGTAGAGTGTCAGACTTATTTATGGTATGTCATGTTTATAAAGCTAAGACAGATGAAAATATTTCAAATTTTGTCCCTGGTTTTGTATTATATCACAAATTAAAGCCATTTAACTCAAGAAGACAAATTATGACACTCTTGTAGATGAAAACTGTAAATGAAAATTTCAGTCATATATGTAGACTTTAAATGAAATAAAATTACTAGTGATAATAATAAATTATTACATTTTTTCTTTCTTGGAGGTCTCACTAGGATTTTAAAACTAGGAGTCCAGGATTCTCATTTTGGTCAAAATAAGACTCCCACCAGCAAAGGTTGCAGTCCCCTTCCAGAAAGTGTGGAACTTTGCAGATTAGAAGACCTATTGGTTACCACTGAGTTTAATTTCCCCATTCTTTATACCACACTGACATATAGCTCTTGTTTATCCATCAGACTGAGACTGAATTTTGTCAATCCAAGCAAAGGTCTTACTCCAAACACTAAGCCAGACATCATACACTTTCTTACACTTGGTTACTAACTTGCCCAAACTATCAGTTCTAGCAACTTTAGCACTCTTCTGAATCTCATTCAGTGTTTGTGTTGTTTTTTTAATCCCAATTAAAATCTGCCATTTAACCCAAAAATATTTACTCAAATTTGCAAATGGCATTTTGTCTAAATGTCAAGATATCTTGATTTGGAGGTCATGTGCACATCTTATGCAGCTCAGCTCAGAACTGAACATAATAATGAAAGCTAAAGTTGTTTATTTGATGTACTTTCATAAACAACCACATGCACATCTCTGAGTCTTTATGCACCTGAATTCAATCACTAAATATCAACATATTTTCCCAACAAGCAGCCAGTCAAAGTCTTTGAACTTGCCACCCAGCTATTGTATCATGTTCTTCTGATGTACTCTTATAATGGCAACATCTACATCGGAGGGTCTTTCAACCACTGAATTATGTCATTGTATCAGGGATCGTCCTGGGCTTCGCCAATGTCGCAAATTGTGATTTTTTTTCCTTATTGGCGACAAAAATATCCCATCTGGTGATGTTTTTGGCGACAGACTTTTTGGTTATTTAATTTGTACATACAATCATGGATTTTGACTGGATAAATTAAAAGGGAGAATGAAAGGAAGCCACAAACTTGACTAAGCAATGCATTGGAATCAATCTGTTACACAAACGATCCTTTGTTCGTATTGACAACCCCATCTTTAGAGTGCATTGTTACATCATAATCTGCTTATGCTGACATCTGGGCTGAGTACTGTATGCTGTGATACTGTCAATCATGCTACCAAACTATACCTACAACTGACCGACTTCTGAAGACGCGAATAGAACAGATACAATTAATTGAATGGCTAATCCTTCTGTTGTTGTTTTTTGTTTTTTTTTACATATACCAATACAATAGTTTTGCTGAACCTTCATAGAAAACTGATAACCTTTGAAGTACCGACTATTGCGTATAAATACAAAGCAAATGGAAAAAATCTCAATCACAATTATATCTGTCGCCAGTGCAGCATTTTACTCATTGATCTTTTCCTTTTGCCATCAATCGGTGTTATGGCTGCAGAGACTTAAACTCTGCAACAAGAAATAGCAAAAAAAAAAAAAAAAACAGTTTTGCATAATTAATAATAATTATTTATTTCTCAAAATACAGGAGTGAAAGAATCCCTAAATTGGGTGTGAATTTATGCTTATATATACTGTCCAATATTGCCAGGTGTTGACTCATGTAAGTTTCATTCGTGGGAATGGAGATCCTAGTTTGCTGGTCGAGAAAATTTATACAGCATTCAGTGATCATTCTTGGGATTTAGGAAGCAATTCACTTCAAGCTTTGTGAAGCTAGCCATAAGGGGAGGGCGGGGGGCTGCCAAGAGACTACTGGTGTCACCTGTCAGCACTGTAGACTGTGAACGTGGATTCAGTAAGATGAACCTCATAAAAACTGACATCAGAAATAAACTCTGCATCTCATCTCTCGAGAATTTAATGAGAATCAGCATGTACAGATGTGAAAAATTAGACTTTGAAACTGCATTCAACAAGTTGGCAGCCCTAAGATCGCGACGGATCTTCATATAACACTTTGTAACATTTTGTTAATGCTTATTGTACTTAGAGTATTAACTAACCCATCTTTTGTAATTTTCATTGCCTGTTACATTAATAGACTAAATTAAAACTTCAAAAAATGTACACTACTTGTTCTGGTGACACTTTTTGAAAATTGGCGACAAAATATTGAGGTTGGCGATTTTTTTGGCGACAGCTTTTTAAAAGCCAGGACCATCCCTGTTGTATATATCAGCACAGCTAACTGATCAACACATTTTCCCACTCGGCAAGTGGCTGAAGTAGGACTGTCAAGTCTTTGAATTTTGCTGCCCACCTATTACATGCGCATTGAGGACTCCCGCATAAGTGATTTTCTGTGTCCCAGATATAAAAAAATGCATCCAAATACACCACTCCCTCGATAACTCGTGCACATCGGGGTCCAGAAACATCGATTGCACTATAAGTGAGGCGCGAGTTATCGAGGGACCTATAAAATAAGCCCAAAACCAATAAAGTGATTGACGACATAATGGAAAAAAAAGGGGGATGGGGTAGGCAGATTATACTGTTGAATACTCACTTTATAATTGTTCTGAGATTAACTGTGAATAAATATCTCTTCATAACGGTGTACTTTATTATTTCCTAATAGGGCAACATTAATTTCAGGATAAATTACAGTATATTGAGGCGATCATCGAAAACATTATTCCACGTGGTTTCCGTTCGCTAAACATGTGTACCACTTCATACATTGTGTACTACGTCACTAATTTTTATGTTGAATTGGATACATTCTAGTTTTATTGATCGATCCAAATTAGACGTTTTTTTATATACAAAAGATCGACTCTTTTCAAGAAACAGTGTCGATCGAACGATAGATTTGAATGCGACAGAAGTAAAATGGAAAACAAAAAAACAAGGGTTAATCAGTACTAACATATTTAATTGGTCTACAAATTTAAAACAATGTAAATTAGAACAAGTTAATACTTGCCGTTTGTGCCACGCTTGACAAATATCAAATCACTTTTTGAAAAAATCAGTTAATTTTTGTGTGTGTGTGTTACTCCTTGGTTTCTCTGCCGCCGAGCAAAATCTCTCAGATTTCTCAACTGCATGAGCTTTACGTAGTCAACATTTTGGGTCTCCAGCCATCTTATGGCAATATCAAAATATTTGATTGCTTCCTGTGCAGAGGGGTGGGGGTGGGTGCAACATCTGCATCTGCATCACTTTCAACACTTGTGTTACTCCAGTTAGAATCGTCTTCTGCTGCAAATTTGTTCGTTATAGAATTAATTATAGTTTCATCTGACATGTATTCGGCTGTGGGGCAATCACTGTCAGCACAAATCCACTCCTCCATATCATCAAGAGAAATGCCCATCTCAGGACCATGAGTCTGTACGAATTTCTCCCAAACAGCCTCGGCATTAACGACATCAGTTTCACTGAAACCTTCGAAGTCACTATCATCGTCGCTGTCTCTGTCACTGTTTTGCTTTACATCAAAGCAGCTCCAAGACCCATAATCCAGCACCCCAGGTCTCTTGTAATCGATTTTTTTTAATGCAACAAACACTTCCCCAAGTTGTTGATCAAAACAAAGCCGGCATGTAATTAGGTTCTCACAGAGGTACTCATGGGTTTCGATGTGACGGTCGATTTACTCTTTTCATGTTTTCAATGAACAGAATATGTTGTGATTATAATGTTTACACTGAAACAGAATTAAAGGATTAGAACGTGACTTTCACACAGGAAGACATTTAATTGGTGTTTATTTCATTCTCTGTTGCCACCTGTTAGCATTAACCAAAAGTTTTCATTGATCGCTATTTCACAAGACTGTTTATTTACAGTATAATGACAACTATTTATCATAAAAACTTACATAATATATTATATCTTTAAACAGAGGTCTCGCTAGGATTTTAAAACTGGGTCTTTCCGCCTCTGAATTCAATCACTAAGTATCAGTACATTTTCTCACTCGGCCGCCAGTCAAAGCCTTTGAACTAGCCACCTAGCTGTTGCATCATGTTCTTTTTTTTTAATGTACTCTTATAAAATGGCAACAGTACATCAAAAAGTCTTTCAGTCACTGAATCCTGTCATTGTAAATATCAGCACAGTTAGCTGATCAACACATTTTCCCACAAAGCAGGTGGCTGAAACAGGACCAGCAAATCTTTGAATTTTCCTGCGCACCTATTACATGCGTACGGAGGACTCCCACCTCAGTGATTTTCTGCGTCCCAGATCACAAATTGGCATCCAAATACGCGTAATTAAGCGTTTTTGAGATGTCTGAAATTAATTCTTCTTTTGAACTTGCAAATTTAAAAATATGGATTATATTTTTTCGGGCATTAATCACCATTTTCAATGATAAAATGAGCAATGTATCAAGGTTTAATTTATCAATTCTTATCGTAATTTTTTTTTTCATGTTCAGCATATTTTAAAGATATTTTAAATACATTTTCTCTGGAAAAAATCGGGAGCCAAGATGGACACCACGTTATAAGCGGGATCGCGAGTTATCCGGGTGCGATTTATTGAGGCAGCGGTGTATGCATGATTAAGTGTTTTTAACCATAATGTAACTATCCAACAAAAAAAAAACTGACTTTTTTTCAGATAACATAAAGCATGTAATCTGTGTTCTTACTGTATAATGTGCTACTTTCAAACTAGTTGATTGTGAAATTTCAGAATAAATAAAATCTTAAGATGATTGCTACTATTTACTTTGTTTTGACTTTGGCTGCAAATGTACATGTAATATAAATTAAACTGCTGAAAATGAGCCTTTTAGATAATATTACATGTACTATGCTTACAAAATGGTAATAACTACTAAAATAAACCAGGTACTGTTTGTATGTTCAATTGTTTTTCATATAATATTTCACATGGTCCAAATCAGCCTGATATTTGGTATGAATCAGCCTGTAATATGGTCTGAATCATCCAGCATTCCTGTGAATTATATAACCCCCTGAAGGTCAAAACAGTTGGCATGTGTATGTGTGTTTTGGATTTTTAACGTAGATTTTTTTTAAAAATTCAGTCATATCGCTACACTGTCTACAGTGTGCCAGTTTAAAGTCTAGCACTGAGGCATCATGCCGCAGACATGTAGCATGATGTCCCACCCAGTTACATTATCCTGACACCAGGCCAAACAGTCCTAACACTAACCTCTTAATGCTGAGCGCTAGTATGCAGCCTTTGAGACTCAAACAGAATATCACTAAACATAACTTAAAAAACATAAGTGTCTCAGTTGAAATTAACCCAACCACATGTGGCCTATTCCTGTCCGATGTTGTTAAAATAAAAAGCCATATATGGGAATCTTTTAAAACCAGTCATCTTTACTATCAAAGTAACATTTTATTGATTTTGACCCATATCAGTATCAAGCTTGCATCTGGTATCTGTGTTCTCATATTATCTTTTTTCTTTCTTTGTTGACATTTCACCATTACCTTTCTTTCTTCAAATATATAAGGCTTCCTAACACTTTCTTTTTCTGATAAAATGAAAACTGCCTCTGGCACGTATTCACAGACACAATGACTTTATCTTGATTCAACATCTATGTTTAAGTTGTTGGGAACAGTGTGACGGATGACCTCTGACACCACATAATCTGCCCTAGGCAAGGGGCGAAGAAAGTACACACTATAAAAACAGTTACTGTACGTAAGAGAAGGAATAAAACCCCATTCAGTGATTCACTGCGTACCATGATTTGATTACAGCTGTCGCTTGTAATGGATTCGGCTGGTCAGGGTAAATTGCAAAGCACGCTTTTTCGATGCTCTCTAATCCAAGATATTCCCAATCATCTGGCACACTTTCGAATGGCTCTGTCTCCTCTCCGCCGGTTGCCATTACTTGTTTAGGTTGTTGTCAAATGTAGTATTGTACATCACCGACAGGTGGCAGTATTTATTAATCTCTATTTGATTAATGACATTTTCTTCTTGCAGCTCATCATAACATCTGACTAAATTTCTTGATAAAATGTTTATGCCACAAATATGAATTGATTAAAAAATATTTAATATGATATCATTTTAAAAATAATTATCTAATTCAATAACTTGAAGATACATTTTAGATACAAGATTATTATACGGAAGGAAAATAAACATGGCGTCATTGCCATGCGTAAAGTTCTGCGAGTTACGTCTTATACCCATACTTAGACTCCTAACTGTTCAAGTATTATGGGTTGCTTAAAGAAGTTTCTCTTGTAATTGTTCAAAAGAATGGCAGATGTTTTTATGGGAAATCTGTATGATGAAGAATCGGATAACCTTGATTGGAAACTTACCATTGCGTATAACGAATTGAGAAATCGGGAGAAAATTGAGGGGTCCAAAAAGGTCACACAAACATGGAGAATGAAAGAGAGAGTAAGTCAGGTCAATTAATCCTCATTTCGAGTCAGTACGTATAAAAACAAATAAAACACAAGCTCTTGTATACCTTTTCTACCGAAATCTGAATTGATGAAGCGAAAATATCTTCGACAGCGCAAGCCACGTTTTGTCGGAGTTTTCTCTGATTTTTCCCACCCCGTTTTAAGTATTGTTATATTTATGTTGGGCTGTGGGTTAATTTGTCTGTCGAAAAGTTTAAAATAGCTGCCGTCGTGCGGTAGTCGCATAGAGTTGCCGCTGGACCAAGTTCTCAGTCCCTTTTTTTTTCCTGAATGACTGGTGGCAAATAACTTTTTGAAGACATGATTGGAGCTGGAGCATCCGCTTGTAATTCAGTCAGGTTTTGGGGCACTAGTTAATAAATTGTTTTGACTAACTTTTGTATCAAGATGACATACAGTGAAACTGGTATACAGTAACGCTGTATTACTGCGGTGTCTTGATGCCGACTAACAGTATAACAAAAATCAAATTTTCAAAAATATCACACACATCTGGCAACCAGTAATGATGCTTTCCTACAAAGTAAAGTTATAATGTTTTTGTTAGGCTTTACTTATCCTGATGTCTTTTCTCTAATAAATTTAAATTTCAAACAAAAAATGGACCTGCTTTCAAGTTTCATTGGCTACATTTCACTTGGCTGGAAAGCGATGAAAGCTGGGAATGCCGAAACAGTGATAAGTTGAAATATTATTTTTTAACGAAACGAATAAAAATATATTATGCCTATTGGAACTGTAAGGCAACATTTCGTTCAAGACGCATTTCTGCCACATGAACCTACTTAAACATACTTCGGCTACCCTCGCATTGCAACAAATTCAAATGTATGTCAATGGAAACATGAAAATGCATCCATTTCCTAGTGTCACATTTTTATTCCGTAAGTATATTAATTACACATAAATTACTGGAAGAGTGTCGATATATGCTGCCAAATGTGAGATATTCCTGAAACTTTGACCACTCCTTCTGATGTCAACGACATAGGAACACGCTATACAAGGCCATTATTGGGATAGTAAGACATAGCACTAAAACAAAAACAACATGTGCTATGTCTTACATTGTAGGACTACACTGTTATGTGATTGCTGCTAGCTATAATTTGTAAAGTTTCTATGAATTCTCTCTTTCTATTCCTATGAATTTTTTTTGTCAATCGAAGCGTGTAAATGCAAATAAAACAGCATATGGTGGCTGATCCAAATTAACGTACCATGGGGAAAGAAGTCTATATTAATGCACTATTTGCCTAACTTAGTTATGTTAGCACGCACATAAATTGCACTTACCTATGAGAAGGAATGTCAGTGCTTGCACTGAAAGAATACTTCCACCCAAAAAATAGGATCCAATCAGATTGAACACTCAGATGTAATTAAAGTGGAAATCCATGCATAACAACAATACAGATTAAAAACAAATCTTTTTTAAAACTTTATATGAATTTTAAATGCAGCATGGGCAACGAAATATATGAAAAATTAATATTAATATTATTGGAATGGTACTGATTTAAAGAAAGTTAAGCTGGTATTATTATTTATGTACAAGAAGTAAGATTATAAGCAACATTTTGACAATTTTGGACCCTACTGGCTACCATGGAATGAAATTCCAAGCTTAACCTTGTTAGGACAAGTAAGTCACCATTGGTTTCTGTTCTATAATCATCAAACATCAGATGATACACTGAATATATTTTGTTATCAAAGCCAGTGCAGGTGTAAAAAGTTCCACGTGGAGTTTTGTATATGATGAAAAAAGAAATTGCATGTACTTGACAAAAAAGTGATGTTCATTCTTTTTCAGTGTAAATTTTTTTTTTTAAATGTTGACATTTTAGAGGAAATTTTGCAATAAGAGATTTGCATCCTTACAGGCTACAGCTTTGCATCTAAAAACCACAAGATGGTGCTTGTCCAAAATTAATTGGAAAATCCAATTTGCTGTGATAATAATAATAATAATGAAGACTTTGTATAGCGCCTAATCTTTAGAAGCTCTAAGCACTTTACAACAATAGACAACACCTATAACGTAACAAAAACCCAACATATATAATGATATTATTACAAAAAACAAACACCATGAAATTTTATTTAAAAAAACACCAAAAAAAACATAATAAACATGCTGAAAATATGTAAGGTAGGGAACATTATTAGGTCTTTAAGATTGTTCTTGCATTTGAAATAATTGAGTTTTAAGAGCACTCTTGAATGAGATAGAACCTGCGATAATACAGCATGTACAGTACATATTATGCATTTTTTCAAAACCCCACAAATTGTAGTGGAGAAGTTTAGTAAAAACTTGATCTATCTGCACATCATAATGTAGTTGCTGCAGACGATAGCTTTCTCATGGAATTGTCACTGATGACCACTGCAGAGTGGACATGGTTTCAATAAATATGGGTTTTGGTTTACTGTTTACTGTTTATGACCCCTGCAACCATGCTCCAAAGAGGTCCATCGAATGAGATAAACACACATTTATCAACATTGTTACGGGGGTGGGTGGGGTGCTATTTGTTTAATTGTACTGAAAAATGTCTTAATTCATTTGATTATAAACGTATCCAGGTTCTAATAAAAATAATCAACTTAATTCCAAATTAAACTTTAGATAATATTAGCTTCTTGACAATGCTACATTTTGCACAATGAATCTTATACTTTATCTTTTCTCAATAGTACATTATTGGAATGTAAAGACACATTCATTTTTTTAAATTTCTATTGCAGTTTGTAATATCATTTGAAAGTCAGAGTTATAGCACTGCAGTGGCAAGAACAATAGTGAACTATAAACATCAAAATGTTTTATAACAAAATTATATTAATGCCTAACTGAAGTGAAACAAAATCTCCTCAAGTTATGAATGTTACCCTTGTATGGGTACACAAGATTTCTGTAAGATTTCTTCCGACATCCAATCACATAATTACACTACTCCCTCAATAACCCGTGCCCTGATAACTTGTGAACCTGCTTATAATACGAGGTCAGTTATGGATCCCATTTTTTAAACTAGAAAATGCAAAAAATATTAGCCCTTTGTTGAATTTGAAGAAAATTGTGCTCAAAATTGATAAATGAAACATTGATGTGTTGCTTGTTTTATCATAGAAAACAGTCAATTGGACCTGGAAATTTTAATCAACATCATGAAATTATCAACTTTAAAATAAAAAGTCATACATTTTGTACATGTTCTTTCCAAATGACCTTCTTGGTACACCGTAAATAACAATATTTAATGAAATTTTGATCATTGAAAATGTTATGCCTGCTGGATGCATTACTTTAATAACTAAATATCAATTAAATCATTTTTTATCAAACAAACTTTGCATTTTAGTTCAATCTTGTAGTTAACTTTAAGTGTAATCATATTAAATGCAATGTGCCCTCTTGTATTTAGTTGACTGTAACAGCCACGTCCATGAGCATTTTGCTGAGAACTTAATTAAGTGCCACTCGTGTTTTGATATTTGACTTATGGAAGTATTTGTTGTGTGGTTGCGCTGAATTAAAAGCTGGTCTCCTTTGTATTATCTCATTAAAGTGGATCTTTTGTATCAAATAAAGGAGGCTGAAAAGAAGAAAAATTAAAAGGGATGCAAATCCTACATGCAAAAGATCTAGTGACCCTGTTCATAAATCAATTGAACTCGTTCCAGTTGTAAGTATTATTGTGTATGTAATATAATTAAACTACCTTAACTTAACCTACTCATTCATAAATTATGTATGTAATGGAATTAAACTACCTTAAATTAACCTACTCATTCATAAATTATGTATGTAATGGAATTAAACTACCTTAAATTAACCTACTCATTCATAAATGTGATCGAAGATAGCAAGGTAACCAAGTCAGATGAATACTTTGTTTCATAGATAGGAATTGTGGAGAGTTTCAGAGAATTGCTGCACTTTGAGATATCCTCAGGGGTAAGGAGAAGTATAATTAATGTTGGTAGTGAAATCATGACATCAGTATTTTTTACAAATTGAGCAATACAAAAATATAGTGCTCTGAATGCAAAAACCTTGGTAAAATGAAGACCTACCAAAACTAACAAATTGTTGGGTCCCAGTGTTTTCAGTTTTCAGAGGTTTCACTGTATCTTCATGATCAAGTGTTCTAAATGAACAGAGATCCTGAATATGGCCATCATGGTAGACATCTGGAAAAGATTGTTATTTCTACTCTTTTGATATGGATGGCTATGTCATCATGGGGTTTTCACCAGGAGACTGACAGTTCTTATGATTCCTAGTTGATCTGAATGAAAATGGTGCAGACTGCACATTGGTTATGGCAACCACAATGGCTGTCTTGAAAATCTTGTCACTACTCCCTTGAATGGATGGTCATATTGACATAGAATTTTGAGCAAAATGCTTCAAATGATGTCTGCTTGGTTATAAATGAAAATGATGCTAATCTGACATCTAGCATGTCCACCATACTCTTGTTTTGTTTATTTTTTAATTAATGGATCTGATTATCAGTTGTAAGTAGCTCAGCGTAGGAAGATACAGTTGACTGGAAGTTTATAGAGGGAGAATGTCCTCTGGGCATGCTCAGGGTGCTGTTGGACAAGCTCATTTAGTTTTCACTTATCTTTGTCCCAACCTTATTTTTACTTTTACTTTACTAATTAGGCAGTGTTAATGTTGAGCCCTTATACAATATCATTATTTTAGACCATATTTCATATTTGAATTTTGTAATTTCCTCCAAACCAGTCTGTATATTGTAGCCATCTGCAAATGTACCAGTGTTTGTCAGAAGGTTTGTGTTTACAAGTAAATCTTGTGTTTGTCTAAAGTTCTCATTACGAGATATTATATAGACTGGTGATTTGCTTGGTTTGGGGAAGGGTTGTGTGGAAAATCAGTCAGCCTCACTTGTAAAAGTTTTTGTTCCCCTCAAGGCTAATCTGAGGTCACTAGGCAGAGACCTGTGATTCTTCTTGTTCTGTGTTGAGGTAATAGAGGGAAGCAATTAATAATAACAAATACAAGTATTGTGATTCATGCACATTTAGTTCAACACAACTGTCTAATTGTTTTCTCAATTTGGTTAGAATGTATGGCAAACAATTAACACAGAAATTGTAGTATTTGATATTTCTGACTAGATGGAGTATGTACCCTAGTTATGAAATTTTGAATGTAACCGAAAGACACAAACATTTGCATATATCTCTGCCCAGTTTGGTTGTCATTTATTCATGGCAAAGAGAAAGCAGTGTTTTCACAAGTACAGTATAATCTCAAACACAAAAAACTTTCCTTTTTTTAAAAACTCATATTAAATAGAAATACTTTATTATATATGAAACTTTATTATGTGGTAGAACATTCAGCAACATGACAAAACCAGGGATATTTGCAGTTACACTGAAGTCAGCTACAATAGAGGTGGTGCAGAACTAGATTCTGACTAAAGTCAATTCCAGGATTATAATTTATTAATTGGTCATTTAACTGTTTGTGACAATGCTCAATAAACTTGAATCATTGGAACAGCACTAATAAATATATTTATTATCTAAAACCAGGATATAAATTACATGTTAGTATGTGCAGGGATAGGTTGTTTTGTTATATGAATACTTGTACATGGTGATGCCTGTTTATTTCAGATGAAGACAGTTAGTGTTGCTGTGGTCCTGTGCCTAAATGTAGGTGTAGACCCTCCAGATGTGGTGAAGATCTCCCCTTGTGCAAGGCTGGAGTGTTGGATAGGTAATTTCCCTTAAGATATTTTAAAGACAGTATTGTCCTTTTGAGTGCAAACTAACTTGGCAAACATCAAACAATGGTCATGTTGGACTCGGATGTGTTACGTTAAAAAAAGTATTTGAGGTCTGGTGTCATAATGGTAAAATAAGCTCACCATCAACTGGAGTTATACTGACTCTGCTAATTTTGTTGTATTAATCTCTCTTACTGCAAAAGAGGGGATCCCAAATTTGTTTAAACATCGGTGAAACTTATTAGAGTCTTTCTTTCTTTAAAAAAATCCATGTGTCCTTAGGTGAATGACAGAAAAAAAACTGAATGTTTGGCATCTTCATCTCACCATTGTGAAGTTATTGATTTGAATGTTCCTTTTAATTAGCCATTTTTCCACCCCAAAGGAAGTTAAAAAATAGTGAATATGTTGTATGATTTCCTTAGGAAGATCAGGAAGTACCTTAAAGCAAGCTAAAGATTTAATTACTGTTTTTTCCCCCAATGATGGACAGATTTCTTAAGGACCAGTTAACACGTAATTTTAACTGACTCACTTTTCTCTATAATTTACTACCACAGCATAGCTTTGCACAAACCAGATTTAATTTCAAGAAGTCTATAACTGCCAGAGTGATTCCAAGTAACCTGTATTTTGTGTTCTTAATCCTTCACCCAAACCCATTTTTGCACCAATCGATATGACCAGGATGTGTCGAAGTTCACCTGCAACCCAGAACAGTGGGAAAAGCTGTATAGAATGTTTAAAACAGTGTTGAAGGAAGTTACATTGTCAGCTAATGAGAGTTTAATCATCGACTTGTCAAGTTGTTAATATTTATACCATTGTTTTTTTTAGAGAAGCAGCTAATAACTTAATGAACTATTAAGAATAGATATGAGGAAAGGGAGTCCCAGTCTGACCAATAATTGTAAAAGGAAAACTTGAGAGCAGTCTTAATTATTTGGCACACAGCTAGATACATCATAATAAAAAAAATTGAAAAACCATTTCAAGATAGATGGACCAAGGATATCTTGTGCTTGGGGTAAGAAAGAACCCTTTCAATTTCAGGGCCAAAAGGTCAATGGCCAGTAACCCTGACAAAAAGAAGAAAAATAGTTTCTGCACAATAACATAAGTCCTCTATGAGTTTCAGGGTAAAAAGGTTAAAGGTCATGGTCTTAAAAAAAAATTTTTCAAAAATCTTTCAGCACAATAATGTTATTTTGTGGCCTTAAGGTCGAAAATCGAGTTCACTGACTAAAAAAACGAAAAATGGTTTCAGCTTAAATTCTCATTATCTACATAGAGAACTATTAAGCATGGCACAGTCACACAGTACAACATAATATGCCATTCATGGTTCTCTGACTGGAAACTATTTCTGCACGTCTAAGACTTAATATTTCGGAAAATTATATTAATATGAAATTGTTTTTCTTATTTTTGAAATAATACATATTATAAGAGTGATAGTTTTATTTTGAAGTTTATATCTTTATATATAAACAGCAATCAGTTCTGCCTGTCAAAAATGGTGGACATGTTGAAACTGGGTCTAACCTTTACTTCTCTGGATGATTGTGCCTTAGTCTTACAGAATAAAGCTTATTCAAGTAGCAGACAAATGCCATATAAATTGCAGGGTGGCTTTACAAAATAGTAAGAAAACTTCTAGCACTATCAGTGATGAAATAGAGTTGATAAGTTGTCCTAAAAAATAGGTTACACATTAATGTGGTGACTGTTTCAGTGGCCTACATGGTTAGAGCATCTGCTGCAGATGTGGGGGGTTGCCGGTTCAAAGCTGAGCCAGGTCATGCCAAAAACTTATAAAATATGGATTTTGCAGCTGGCTCATTTGGCGCTCAGCATTAAGAGGTTAGTGTTAGTACAGGTTGGCCTGGTGTCAGGATAATATGACTGGGTGGGACATGACGCTACATATCTGCAGCATGATGCCCCATTGCTAGGCTTTAAACTACCACACTGCAGACATCGTAGCAATATGACTGAAAAAATTGTTAAAACGATGTTAAAATTCCAAATCACACAAACACGCACAATAATGTGGTAAATTCTACATGCCTTGCTAATTGATTAACTCTGAATAATTTCATCTAGAACTGGTTCCGTACATTCCCCTTCAAATACACCCCCTCGCAGTACTTAATATATTAAGTAAAACATGTCAGTTCAGTATTTACAAGATTTAAAATCTAGTTGGTCCTGAATAATATTTAATAGTATTTGATATCTAGTTGGTCCTGAATAATATTTAATAGTATTTGATATCTAGTTGGTCCAGAATAATATTTAATAGTATTTGATATCTAGTTGGTCCAGAATAATATTTAATAGTATTTGATATCTAGTTGGCCCAGAATAATATTTAATAGTATTTGATATCTAGTTGGTCCTGAATAAAAAGGGTGCTGATCTGATGTAACATACAGGTGCCACAATGAACATATGGACATGTTTGTCACTATTCTCAAGAATTTATGGTCTTGTCAAAATGGAGTTTGCATCAGCAGTCTACTAGTGGTGTTGTGTTTGTTGTAATTGAAAATAGTGCCAATCTTAAATCCAATATGGATAGCCACAGTAGCGCTTAGCAGTTAAAATGAAGAAATGGTTTTATATTGACTTCCTAGAAAATCTTTGTAACTTAGCATGTCAGTCCTTTCAAGGGACTGTTGCTTAATAGTACTTCTTGATTCTGATGTACTTCTTGTTAGTACTTCTTGATTCTGATTCTTAATAGTACTTCTTGATTCCTCCTCAGGGGAGGAAAATTCACTTGCATATTTATTAACCTCTGTTCTTTTTAAATACATCAACAATGAACATTATTGCATTTTTTTCACAGATCCCTTGGCTGTCAGTCCACAGAAGGGGTTGGAGACAATAGGGGCCAATCTACAGAAGCAGTATGAAAGATGGCAGCCTAGGGCACGCTACAAGCAGAGCTTGGACCCCACAGTAGATGAAGTGAAAAAGTTATGTACCTCTCTGAGGAGGAATGCTAAGGTATGAAACTGATTTTGAAATTTTCCTGAGAAAGAGAAAATGATGGTTTGTTTTAAGTTACATTATATTATAGTATATTTTTCTATATTTTTCCATTGTGCCTATGCCTCCTGCGCTGTGTAGGATGATCCTCAATTTAATGACATACTTGCTGCAGTGTGTGTGTGTGTGTGTGATAGAACTATTGTTTTTAGAATTAATGACCAGAAAGGTATGGGTTCCATTGCAATCATTGGATCAGGCCAGATTGGCAAGGCACATTGGCATGATATAATCTTCAGAGTTTGCAGTGCTATTAGACACTAACCCAGCCTAGCCTAATTCTCTTCCTGGAGTTTCAAAGAAGGTATGCATATATTTGGTAGTGTTTTATGGCACCTCTGCTCAGGCGTGGCTGTTTTATGCCAGATAAAAGTTCAAAAGACCTCTAGCAATGATCTTAATTGTAAAGGTTATATAATTGTCAATTTTTAAAAAAAATGTTCCAATAGACATTTGTGTAGTTTGAGCTCATGTAGAAAAGTAATATAAAGATTGGTGCATACATGCCAACCATTATGCTTTTGGCTTAATAATAATGTTTTATTTTCACCAGTTACATTGTACATTGCCTGCATATGGATTAAAAATTTGTTGGGTGCAGTAAGAAATAAAGCTATAAATACTTGTTTTTGTCATTTTTATTATCATCTCTTCAATTCCACTTATATAAATTTGAGAATATTCTTGAAAAGATGACTGCTGCATAAGTTTAGCATAGGAGTAATTTCCTTATTTGCTATTTATAGCAATTAAATATGACCCATTTCCAAGAAAACTGAGGGTTTCTTCACATTTGAACTTTGGCTCATAGATTCATTATATTGATAAGCTACTAGTTAGTGGACAAGTCTATAATTTTTTAAAGAAAATGGCACTCTCTGTTAGTGTGAGTTGTGAATGTTATATGAACTGAAAATTTTTGAGCAGATCAGTCTTTTCAAACTTCAAAACATGTCAGATCAGAAAATGGGCAAATCAACACCACTTTACAAACATTAGAAGAAGAATGAGAGAGTAATGTAATATAGAAAGCTGAGCACATGATCATGATCATTAATTGAAAGTAACTTAATTAGGCTAGTTTAAGTGAGTGCTGAATATAAATTATTTTTCATTATATTTTGTGTTTGGATTATGGTTTTAATCCATATGGATTTTGCCCTTTGTGACAAGAATTTTGACCAGTTGTAGAACCAAGTTAATAGCAACAATAACTGTGCCTTTTTCATACATTCTGTAATTCTTACATGTAATATATAGATTACACTATTTATGCCCAAATTATACTTTTTTGCCACTGATAATAGCAATAATTCACTTACACCTCTTGCGGGGTTGGTGTGTATGTTGGTGATTAATTTAGGCTGAAAATGATTTTGTCACTCCATTGGATGGTTATGGGTTGAGGAAGTCAAGAACTAAGGAGGGATAAGGTGACTTTTTTCTTCAAATCAACTTCTGTTGTATTTCAGATGAAAGACAGTAATGATTTTAACATTTTGCCACATCATCAGAAACCACTGGGTTATGCATCATCACAAATCCCTTAAGACAATCCACTTTTCTCCTTCATCACCCATGGCTACCTGTGCAGAGATTTTTATATTTGTCATGAATATGCACAAACATGCTGAACTAGTCACTACGAACACAAGTTAATTGTTCTGACCATTGTGACCAAACTTGATCTTTGAAACTTTGTGAAAGAACCAATCAAAGATTTTCTTTTAAGCACAATTGATAAAGCATGCTCATTAACTTATATGTTGGAAATTGTTACACTGTTTTGCTGATGAGATAGTTTTGCTTATGTGAATTCATGAAAATTGAGGAATTCTCTGTACATGCAGTCACTGATGATAAAAGAGCATAGTGGATTGTCACTCATGCTTGCGATGTGCAGTTCTTGATATAACTCAAGTTTTGTGAGCTAATGTACCATATATATATATATATATATATATATATATATATATATATATATATATATATACACATACATACATACATACACACACACACAAGTTGGGTCCAGCTGTATAATGTGCTGGCAGAAAAGGTTGTGTGTTGATTATTTTACTGATTATTATGTCTAGGTCTATGCATTTTCTGTGTGGATCTGTCATACAGCTGATTAAATTGAAGATTCCACATAGGTTGTAAAGATTTGGTGATATTTTCTGCTTGCAGGAAGAAAGAGTATTGTTCCATTATAATGGCCATGGTGTACCCAGACCAACGGCAAATGGAGAGGTGTGGGTATTTAATAAGGTAATAACATTGTAACTGTCCAGGTTTCAGTTTTGGGAATAAATAACAGAACAAATGCCTTCCTTGTTATGTTTGTATGCAAGACATAAAATAGCATTTTTAGCTGATTCCTGGTTCTTAGTACTCAAGCTATCAGTGCACCAAAAACAAACCAAATTTGTTTACAAACTGTTGTTATAGTGTTTGATTTAATAAATGCATATAAATGTGGATGAACAAAGAATTAAATTGAAATTTTCATCAAGTTGCTTAAGTTACAGGGACATAATTTGATTCAGAATACATGCATTTCACAACTGTATTGCCTTTATTTCAACTAAAGTCAGATCATATGCATATAGAATAGATTAAGATTATTTGTTTTCTTTCATATTTTTACATTCCAAATGTACGGGGGGAATATAGTGATAGCAATGTCAATTGTCCATCCATCCTTTCCTTATGCATGTTGGTTCTTAGCATCAAAACTTTTGATTCCTGTGGTCTTTTTTCCCTGCAAACTTCATACTTGAATTACTTGTAGATTGTTGCTTGTAAACTTTGCCACTGCTGGTTTAATTCATTAACCCCTGGAGGTTTGTGTCATTTTCATCTGAATTGCAAGTAAGAAACACATTTTATATTATTGGACCCATCATTTTCGTGTCCTGGCCACTTTTTACTTGAAATCCCCAACTTGTCCTAGTGTTTGCAAAGGTTCACCTCCTTGTGCAGTTCAGACCATTCTGGCTTAGATTACAGGCCAAAAAGTCTAAATTCCATACACAAAATCAGATTCCGATAATGGGCAAAAAAATCAGGTCTAAAAAAATGTTTTCTCTCAGATTTGTATAATGTGAGTAGAAAGTCCAGATTATTAGGTATCCTTATAGAGCTACATCTGTCTACTTTTCTGTAATACCAACCAGTTTGGTGTGTCTTAAATGACCTTGATGTTACAGATCTCAGCAGTAGGGTACTACCTCCTGAGGCACAAACGTGGCACCAGGGGTTAATGAATTAAATGTCAGTGTTACTGTAGTTGAGATGTGCTTTTCCTTTATACATGATACGTCATATTTCATGGCCTAATTTTTGTCAAACTTCATGAGTTGATAACGTGTAGATCAGGGGTATCGCTCCTATTGATCCTGAGGCCAGAGGACAAGGCCACTAAGTTGATGGATTTTTAAAAAATTATTTTTCATCAACTTCATCGACAGTTTATGCTTAGGTCATGTCACCAATTAGTTGTGATCGTTGCAGATGTCAAGGTGACAGGAGTTTAATTTGTCATTTCGGGTTCCACATGACAAGTTGACTTTCCTGTATTTTAGTTTCATGTAACCGGTTTTTATCAGCTACATAGTTGCATTCAAGGAAGGGCAGCTTCCTATTGAGTCTGTAATTGCTAGATCATATGTCAAGGTCACTGGGTATTAGATTAAAAGTACATTAATTTTACATTTGAAATAGCTGTGGTTGGTCAGGGGCATCTGCCAATATTTTTGATGACTCTTTTATCTTGGAGGTTTATTTTAATCTATTATAATAATAGAATTAATCAAAGTAATAAGAACAACAGCAGTCATTACAGTTGTAAACATAATGATATAACTGAAATGTTGAGAGTATCAAAAAGTGTAGAAGGTAAATGTTGCATATTGACTTATTTGACATTTATTTATTTTTACCAGAGAAATGAAATAATTTTTGGTAAGATCAGAACCAAGATGTTATTATGCTTCAAATGCTCATAATTTTTATTAATTTGGATCAGAGCTCTAGCATATTTTCACATTTTTGCAGACAAAGTGACTAAAAATACATAGGAATTTTCAATGCATTCAAATTAACGCAAATCATTTTGATTTTTAAGCATTTAGTCAAATATTATCAGTGTATATTGCTCCTGATGTAAGCACTGTCTATGCACGTTCAGTCAGTATAAATTATGTTATCTGTACAAGTGCTTGATTTTGACTGCTTTGAGAACATGCGCTCAAATAGAGTAGTATAATTGAATGCTTCAATATATTGTCTTCATCACTAAGCCGTTTATACATTCGAACATCATTAATATCTTGATGATTAAGAGTCTGTCTGGAATAGTTATTTTTGTGTGGTGTGGTTTTGCAAAATACCCATCAAATTGATTAATAATGCATTTGCCATATATACACTCTTCTAAGTCCAATTGCAAACTGCACATATAAGTTGAGTCCAGTTGCAAACTACTGAGACCAAGATCTGTTATTACAAATATGCCAACAGGTCTGGGTCTCTGCATTTTGTAGGGAGTAATCAGTTGAACAAAACAACAGACTGATATTCCAGCACATTATTTGGTGGCTAGTGATGGTCGATTTTATTTGCAATTGGACTCGACATATAAGTGAGTATATATGGCAGTTTGAATCCAGGGAGTAAATACCCAGTTTATCAGATCTTGATCTAGAGCTGTATAGTTACTTTTCTTAATACAGAGTTACACCCAGTACATCCCCCTGTCAATCTATGATCTACAGACTTGGATGGGGAGTCCTTCTATCTATGTATATGACTGCTCTAATGCTGGTGTCATTGTAGAGCTCTTCAAACAGTTTGCTACACAAAGGGAGCAAGAAATTGAGGTAATTGTTGCAAACTAACATTTATGTCATTTATATGTCAAGACCATGGTCAGACTTCATGCACTGTTATTTTGTATGAAGGTAAACAGAACAAGAAGTAAATGTGGCTAACCCTTACTGTATGATTTGTTATTATCTTAAAAATTGTCATGATTTCAGAAGACAGAAAGTTTAAAAGTAAAAGGTGAAATTCTGTTCAAGAAAAGAGGTATGCAGTTTACAGTTTTCACAATAGTGAATAAAAATCAAGTACTTTACAACATACAATGTAGACAAAACAGTAATATTTGAATAATTACTACACTATTCTATCTTTGGTAGGCCTTTTATTAACAATTTTGCTTAAAGAGAACCTTTTAAGTTCAAAATGGCTTCTCATTTCTTTAATGTTGTTATTAATACTATTACTATAATAGTGACCTGTCTTGATTGATTTAATGGGAGCTCAGTAGTAAGGAAAATAAATCTGGTCCATCTCTCTGCTAGCTGTACTATGTTATAAGACTGCATTTTTTTCACAACATGTCTATTTTCCAGACAGGAAATCTAAATGGCACAAGGTATTCAAATTCCAGCACCCCACCTACTTCAGTAAAGAACTGCATCCAACTTGCCGCTTGCAGGGCGAAAGAATTACTGCCCATGAATCCAGAACTGCCAGCTGACCTGTTCACATCCTGTCTTACTACACCAATAAGAATAGCTCTCAGGTGGTAAGTGTTTTATTTTTTTACTTTTTCCCTTTGACAAGAATGAAAGTTGTAAAAATTAATGTGTATGGCCTGTTTTGCTTTGGGCAGTAATGATTTTGAAAGCAGTGTTGCTTTTTTATACATGATTTGTGTAATGGTAACAGTTTACAATATTCTTCAGGTAAATTTATGAGTGATACCTTAAGAAAATTTAAGTTTGAATGTCAGAACAGTTAAGGAAAACAGTGCTTAAAATGCTGAATATTTGTGCGCAAGCTCTTTTCAGGAGCCACATGAAATGATAGAGCTTTACATGCTCATTTGGTAGGTTTCCATCACCTCACTTAAGCTTTTGATTGTATGAATATTTTCTGATCTTGTCTCTGTTTGTCTTCTCAACATGGATTATAAAAATAAAATGTTAGTTCCACCACATGGTCTCTAACTTAACCAGTAATATCCTGTTTGTGTTTTATTCAAATTCAGATATATTTTTTTCTCCTCTTGATCACCATTTGATTTGGTCATATAGCAGCATTTTCTTGAACATTACCCATATTTTTGAATGAAAAATATATGGAACAGGTAATACAATAGCTTTTCTCATGCTTTGTAAAATTGTCTTTTACATATGCTATATTGGACACAAAATGTAAATAAGCAGTAGTCTTAGGTATCTGTATTATTTAATATTCTCTTGTCAGGTATGTTCTTCAGAATACAAGTAAATTAGTACCTGGATTGACTCAAGACATGGTTGACAGGTAAGTGTTAAAAATATTTTATTGGTCATATCATCAAAGATGTGAATTCATTACTGTTTTAGATGGGGAATTTTTATTTGTTATTTTTGTGGTATGTAATACTGGGTGCAATTTGTTTTTCCAAAGAAAAGACTTCATGTTCATTGGCAAAGTAAGCCCAGTATATAAAGTAGTAAAGTAGTTGGCAAACATTGTAGTAAAGAAGGCTAAATAGTTATGAGGGGGATTTTGAGTAGTGTTGTACAATCCATTGTAGCAAAATTGTTTAATTTCCTATAAAATAACTTGATGAATACAGATATTTAACTTCAGCTCTAGTGGTTAATAACTAGTAGAGCTTAAGGCATGGTCTGTTGTCCATCATCTGTCATCCAGCACATATCCCTCTGTTAACCCTTTACCTCATGCAAGTGTCTTTTGACGCCTCTACTCCATTCGCATGGAAGCGCCTTTTGATGCCTGCTGTAAACATCAGCCATTTTGAGCTGGATTTCATAGCGTTGCCTTCGGGGGGAAACCCCCCTATTAGGTACTACATTCATTTCTGCGAATGACAATTATGTCAGATCAAGTGGTCGCTGTTTATGCACTGGTTGATATCTGCTATTTAAAGTAACTGGGTCGTAATCTCCACTCTCCAAAATGGCAGTCGTGGATTTCATTCAGTACTTACAAAGTTTTCACGAGTAGAATCACAACCTTGAAAGATTCCATAACTTAGGTAAAGGCTCTGATATTGATGTAGGCAGCAATTAGATTTTATAACTTATCAAATTCAGATGACTTAGTGATGTAGACACAGACGAAAAACATGTAAATTTCAAGTATGGGAAATAGCAGCTACGGTTGGTCATGTGGCCTCACTGACATGACAGTGAACAAGTTCTCTCTAGATTTTAAAGCACATAAAAAATGCTTCTGTGAAATATAATTACACTTGTGTGTTCATTAGTACTTTCAAGACTGGACTATTGTAACTCAATTTTGTCTGGTTCATCTCAATATCTACTCCAGAAACTTCAAAAAGTTCAAAACACAGCTGCTCGGATCATACTTAGAGTACCACGATCAGAGCACACCTCCCCATTGCTCTGTACCCTACACTGGCTATCCATTCGATCCAGAATCAAACACAAAATTTGTTCTCTGTGCTACATTTCACTGTCTGACTCCAGTCCAACATACCTATCTGACCTCACCCATGTGTACACACCAGCAAGATACTTACGCTCCTCTTCTGACAATCGTATACTCATTATTCCCACTGTGAAAACAAAATCATATGGACAGCATTCTTTTGCATACCAGGGCCCAGCAACGTGGAATGAATTGCCCACTGAACTTAGACACAAAGACACAATGATCACATTCAAGAGGGCTCTCAAAACTCACTTATTTCGACTGCAAGAACAAACTTAAAGACCTAATAATGTTATCTACCTGAAATATTCTCAGCATGTTTTTCTAATTTCATGTTGTTTGTTTTTGTAATGATATTATTATGTTTCTTATCTTATAGGTGTTGTCTAATGTTGAAAAGCGCTTAGAGCTTCTAAAGATTAGGCGCTATACAAAGTCCTCATTATTATTATTATTATTATTATTATATGCGGTTGGCTAGGTAACAGGTGTTCTATTTATAGCTTGCTGCACTTTTGTCACTATGCTCTATGAGGTAAAGGGTTAGCACTGGTTTAGAACTCTTACTCCTTCTAAACTCTTTGTAGGATTCCAATGAAACTTGAACCATACATTCATCCCAAGGCCTAGTAGGTCCTCAATGAAAATGATGCCATTCAGGCCTTCAGCCTGGCTGCCACTCTGGCCATCTTGAGAATCTTGTTATTGCCAATCACTATTCATATCAACATTGGGTTTTCAACAGCATTTGTTTTTGGAGACGGCCATCTTGAAAAGTTTATTACTACTCCTCGCTAACAGAAACCCATATTGACATGTGATTTTCACTATTAGACTTCTTATATTTGGTTGGCCCTAAATGAAAATGGTGCTGATCCAGTGTGTCTAGCAGGGAGGTCATTTTTATCTTGAAAATGTTGTTATTGCTACTTGGTTTTCATCAGAAGACTTCTTATGATGTTGTGTTTGTCCTGAATGAAAATGATGCCACCCAGACATTCAGATATTGTGTGACATTCACAAGTGTGTTAGAGCTACCCTTTGATTGATATACAGTTTCATGGCTGCCAACCTTCACGAATTTGGCGTGAATTTCATGACTTTTTCAGCGATTCAACAATTCATGCCGCAGCCAAAAATTCATGAATTCTCCAATTCTCAATTATTTTAAATCTTTATTAAGATAACCAATTTCCTGTTAAGCGCTAGTCGTGATATTGGCAGTTGCCGAAACGGTCCGGTACTGCTGGTCGCGATATTAGTAGAACTACAGTCGATTAATACAGTTGGCCCGGTAGCAAGCATTTTAGCCTATTTTAATCTATATGTATAAGAGTAGTTTTACAAATGCTTTTGAGAGAAAATGGGGCCTAACCGGAATTTAGCTCCGCGCATGCGTCACCAACAACTATTTGAGTTACCGTTAGCATCGCATGTAAGATCTTATGAAGTTTAATTTGGAATATATCAAAAATTGGCCATGATTCTGTGTGCCACAAATTGTAGTCTTGGGCATGGTCGCAGAGATGATGTGAGGAAGCACATCGGTTGCAAAAAAACATGTAGAAGTCGGGAAGATTAAGAATTCGCATATTTCATCTCTGGAATATTTTAAGCCATCAGCGGAAGACCTGTAAACTACCAGTGCTGAAGCATTATTTGTGAGTTTTCTTGTCGTACACAATCTACCTTTATCAGCTGGAGACCATGGTAAACATTTGTTCTGACAAATGTTCCCAGACTCGAAAATAGCTTCCAAATTTTCCTGTGGAAGAAACAAAAGTGCTGCAGCTCTTGTGCATTCCTCACAGCAAAAGTGACAGCAAAAGAGTGTTTTCTCTAGTGAGGAAAAATAAGACAGACTTTAGGGCCTCCTTAGCTGCAGAAAATTTGTCAGCAATTTTAGTCGCCAAGATCAAACAGCAGGCAAGAAGTCTGAACTGTTTAGAAAACAAATTTACGATCAAGCAGTTGAGGAAGTTCAAGTCTGCCACAGTATCATGTCTTGATAAATAAATATTTCTGCATGTATGTAGTGTTTTAGTTATATATTGCGATCTTGATATAGTGTAGTATTGACTGTCAGAGTGGATGGAGTTATTGTCATGGTATTTTTCACTAATTCATGTCCAAATTCATGACTTTTTATCCCTATTTTCACTAATTGTGAGCCTGGAAGGTTGGCAGCTATGCAGTTTGTTCAGCTCATTGGTAATTCTGATAACCAAGGTTCAGATGTCAGGACTGGTCTGTGATCTTGGGTCTCTAGGTTGACAAAAGGTGCTCACTTTTAATGACAAATGCTATTTAAGTTTTCTCTGGAGATCGGCAACTTGTACCACTATCTGCATTTCACTACATAGATGCACAACATGGCTAAATTTTGCATGAAAACGAGTCTTTTCTTTCAAATATTTTGAATGTTTAAGCCAACCTAAAGTATCTCTGTGTACATGCTATTGTATCTTTTTCCACTACAAGTGAATAGCTTTGCTAATGTTAGTTCTGTACCATGAATTTGAAATCCAAAATAAGTCTTGGTGATCTTCACTTTTTTCATCCAAATTCATACTGGCATGCTGGGTAATTCTGTTTTTGACAAGGGGTGTAGACCATAGAAATGATGCAGTGTGCTAAATGATCGGTAAAGAGATATATCCAGTATTAGCTGACCAGTAGGAAACAGCACATATTGATTCATTTGCCAAGAAATAGAAGTGTGTGAGGGATCAATGTAATCAACAGACATCCATGTCATTGGACTGAGATTCTGCAGGAGTAACATTTTCAAAGGTATCTTTTTGGAGTGGAAACAAAATATATTTTTTTCATGCGAATGGTTGGTTTAAAAGTTCTAAATATTTTTTATAATTTGAAACATTTTCATGAAATCATTGGTAGTAATATGCTTTTATTGATTCAGTTGTATATAGGCTACAAACTGAGAGGATATTGGAGAAAACTATTGTCACAAAGTTATACCAAGGATGACATTTTTTTTTAAACATCGAGTGAAAATTAAATTTGTCACAGTTTATTTAATACAGAATTATGATGCAATATAGTACATGCAGTATACAAGATGACATTAAGTTTCCAAAATTCATGCCACAATTATGCTTGAATTAGTCATGAACTTTATTTCTTTATATGAAATGGTTATTGTTATTTTTTTTTTTACAGAATACCTGGTCAGTTAAATGACAGAAGAACAATGCTGGGAGAGCTTAACTGGATATTTACAGCTATTACTGATACTATAGCCTGGAATACTCTTCCAAGAGGTAAAGTAAACTACACCACAACAACCATCTTGGGAATGACTGATCTTTTTTTGCATTTGTCCTTTTCTTTCATAATTTTAGATGACAGTGTTAGTATTTTAGTGACATGACATTTTGCTACACAAGTATATACATTTATTGAACGGTAGTTTTACCATATCCAGTGAAAAGTAGTACATGCCACAAAGATGGGATGTGGTTCTAATATTCCATAATTAAGTATTGTTAAACCACACTTAACAGGAAGCACTGCCATTTGGGATGGTAAAATAAAATTACAACAAAACATCAATCAGATCATTTCTTTAAAGTAACAGGGAAGCCACTGTTTCTTTTTTGGGGTGGAATTATTACAAATTTTTGGAAAGATTGCTTACTCTGAATTAGTGACCAAATTCCTGGAGATAAAAATTTTGATGGATATAATTTTGAATGGGAGATTTTTACATGGACACAGAGAGAAAGTACTTCTTTACCAAGATTATCAACTTAATAGAATATACTTTCTAATTGTTGAAAGAATTCAGGGTTCTTGAAACGGAGGAATTGATTCTCAGTTTATTCTCATTGGACCTTAATTGTTGAATGACCCAATTATCTGCAGACTCAGATGCAGTATAATTAGATGAATGTTTTTTTACTTTCAACAAACATTTTATTTATTCCAGAGAGGCTGGCTGTGTCCTGAAAAATGAATGCCCTAATATTTGGCTACCCCATCCACAGTTTGTACCCCTCTACAGATTTTAAAAACAAAAAGCATCAAGGATATAAAAAAAATGCACAAAACCTTGTCATTTCATGCATAAGTTTATAATTTCTAACATAATGCTATAACATTGTCATCTTATTTACATTTCAAAACAAACAGAAGCTGCTCACCGTCCTGTTCAGGTTTCTAGAATGGACCATTTTCAGTAAAAAGTGCGTAGTCTGCATCCAGTATTTGCAGTGTCTAGTTTTCATATTTCTAACAGAATAATAAGGTCTAACTCTTGCATGTATTTAAAAGGATGTAACTCCCAAGCTATGAATTATTCAGAGCTTATTGAAGATGGGAAACTACATAACATCTATTGTCTGAAAAATACTCAACCACACAAATATGGCAACTGTGATGGATAAAAACTACTATTTGGTTTGAAACTTGAACAAGATGACAGTGTAAGATGTTAGAAATTATACAGTGTGCATTTGTAATATCCTTGATGTTTTTTTTGTTTTTTGTTTCAGGTTGGTAGGGGTGTTACAAACAAATGGGAGGGTAAGCGAATTCTAAAGGATTTCCAATAAACATTGCCTATGGATTGGTATTTCTGTAGTAACCTCCACAAATCCATCTGTTCCTTCATTTGAATTAAATTCTTAATGTAATATCATTCATTAATCCTTCAGTCCTCTTTGTACTTCAGGTGGCACATAAGGCGAGAGAGCTGCTGGTCTGCAGTCTGTCTGTTGATAGTTTCCCATATTAGACCACACAGCTTCATCTCCTTCTCAACTTCCCTTTGCCATGTGTCCACAGACTGACCCTTTTAATGCTTTCTGTCTGTTGTCCAGCATACGGTTATTCTTGTTAGTGCATCTGGTCAATACATATGCCCAAGCTATCTCCATCTTCTCCTTTTCACTGTTCGGACAACAGATTTTACCTTTGTCCTCAGAAACAGCTCTCTGTTTCAGTCTTATTGGGCCAGAAAATTTGCAGGATCCTCTGCAGACACTTGTTCGGAAGATTTCTAGTTCGTGAACTATTCTTGTTGTAAGCTTCCATCACTCTGAACCATATAAAAGCACACTCCTTACATTACAGTTGAAGATGCTTAGCTTTGTTTTTGTTTCCATTTGCTTTGATTTCCACCTCTTCTTCTGCATGGTGAAGGACAGGTTGGTTTTGCTGATTTTTGAGTTCAACTTCTGTCTCAATGTCTCCAACTGTTGCCTTCTTGTTTCCCCTGTAGGTGAACTCATCCACTTGGTCTGTGGGATTGTTGTTGCTGTTGAGTGGATTATTATTTGTTTTGCTGATTCTATTTCGTCAGCTTTTTCTTGCTGATATTCACTTTCAGTCAAAACTGTTGGGCTTTTACTGATATTCACATTCAGTCCCAGGGTTCCCATGCTATCGGGAAAAAGTCGGGAGAAATGATAACTTTTTTCCCAACTGTGAAAAGTCCTTGAATTTCGCAAATATTGATAAAAACAGGGGAAAACCCAGGAATTTTCTGCTCTGACTTGATGCCCGAAACAATCACATAATTGAGTCATAACTAAACTGATCGTGAGGTAAATTTACCGAGTTCTAACCAGAATATTCGGAGGGTGCAGTATGGATAATTTGGTTGCTTGCAATAAACATATATGCCAGTCCATCCAAATGCCCATTGGATTAGATTCATTTAGTAGACTTTTATTTTCAAAGTCAGCTCGATATCCGTATCTTTCCTTACATTTATGGAATAAAAACCAGTCTATCATCACAAGAGGCCAACATGGTGGTGGCAAAGCATAGCCACTTACCCGATGGCCTAGCAAACTTTCAACGTTGTTAGATCGAGTGATACATGCATTAAATCAATATGAAAATTACTTATTTTCTCAGAAATTGTGAGTGTTAAAATCGTTATGTTTTTAATCTGCTGAAAGACAAGATAAAACTACGTCGTTGATGAAATGTGACCTGGTACTAGCGACTTTCATTGCTAGTCGCATGAGTACATAAATCTAACAACCCACATTTTCAAATGTTGTAGAGATAAAAAAAAAATTAAATGAAAGTCGTATACTGGTTGCAGTAAAAATACGAAAAACGAAAGAGCACAAAATTCTCCATATTTATATATTCCGAGAACAACTTCTGGAGTTTGTTGTATCATGTGACTACCACATTGACATGTGCTCTCTGCTTGATAAATCAGACCAGCCAGATTGCTGGCTTTTACAAAAAGTGTCTGACTTTCATTTAATATAATTGAATTTCTGTACAATGACATTATAAAGGAGTTTGTTGTTGACATCACATGACTATTGGATTTCCGATGTTGTCATTTGAGATTTGTGAAGTCACGTGACAAGTAATGCAAATGACAAGTACTGGGTCAGGTTTCATCTACGTCTTGTCTGTCAGCAGATTAAAGACATAACAATTATAATACTTGCCATTTCTGAGAAAATAAATCATTTTCCTATCGATTTCATGCAGGTATGAGTTGATATAACACTGGTAAGTGACTACCATATGTCGCTACCGCACGGTGGCAGCAAATTCCAAATATTCAATATGCAGTTGCAGTGATCCCACACCCCAACCTAAATGTCCAAATATGGAAAATAAGGTGTGAATATTCTGAGGAAACTCGATTAGAAAATGGACTGCTATTCGTTTTAAGCCAAATTTGTAGTCCAAATTGTTGAATCTTAGAGCTGAAATGAGAAATTGTCGTTCATTGTATTATATATTAAAAAACGATTTGAGCCCCTGTATCAGTACACGTTTGGGACTGGTTTAATGAATTACAAGAAGACATGTTGATTTTACAGAAATTTCAGTCCTTGTTTATACAACAGTTTATACTTTTGAAGGTCTTTTGTCAAAATTTAAATCAACCGTTTTGAAAATGTTTTTAAATGAGGGATTTTTAACCACATCGTCTTAAGGAGATTAGGGTGTTTGAAAAATCTTGTTTGGAATTTTACTGGCACAGATAAGTTCAGAGTTAAACTCTTTTCGTTACAAGACAAGATTCTAATTATTTGCGTTTATTGTTTTTTTATACTGTAATAGGAAATTTTACTTTCTATGAGATGCATATATATATATATATATATATTGCTATGTATTTCTTTAGAATTAAAGGTTTGAAAGACAACAAAGCATAATTTATGTTCATTATGTTGTTCCCACCTAGCAACATAATGCAGCAAAAAAAGTTCGAATTTTTATTTTGTACATTGAAATGATTTTACATGCCAATTTATAGGAATATAATCAAACTTGTTTCATGTGATACATTTTGTGGTTTTGTACATAATCATTGTTTCCATTCAGTAATGGTCATATGTAAACCTTGAAAAAAATAATTTCATCCTCGAAAAACCCTGGAAATGACCTGGAAATTTTGCAGTCCAAGCTATTGGGCTGTCTCAGTTAATCTGTCTTTTCTTGCATGACTTTTTGAGAGCAGGCTGGTTATAAACAATAGGTTAGGGTCTGCTATTGTTTCTTTCAATAGCCAGTCTATGGCAACAGTCAGAAGAAATGGTGACCAGATGCAGCCTTGCTTGACCCCTGTGGTGATGCTGAAACTGTGAGGTTGTTGCAAATAACCATGAACTCGCAGTCATTGTAATTACTCTTAATTTGACGACATTCTCCATCGTCTGGGGGATTCTATGAGCGGATGATTTTTCAGAGAGATTTCATAAGCACCATGTTATACTAAAGCTATGCCTGGAAGCCCTCATTCAGATAGTAACCTGCTGGTCGCAATCCTGGATAAAGGAGGGTTGGGCATGCGGCCAGTTACCCTATTCAGCTTCAACAACTGATGTGTGCAAAAATACTACTTCTGGTGCAAGGAGTGAGGGCTGTCTAAAGCATTTTCAGAGTCTTTGAAATTGATGTAAATCAGGCTGTTCCATTCAGCAAACTGTTCAAGAATCTGTCTGAAGGAGAAGATAGGGGCAATGCAGCTTTTCCCTTGCCTGAATCCAGCTTGTTCCTTGCGAATAACATTGTCCATAGCTAATTCTTTTGAGGAGGATTCTGCTGAAGACCGTGCTAGTGGGGGACAATAGTGATCCCTCATAATAATGACAGTTTCCCTTTCTCCTGGGGTGTCTTTTGTGTACCATATCTGCTGGAAAGGCCTGAAAGGAATTTTTGGTGTTTCTTGTAACTAAGCTTTCATGATCTATGAGCAGATTCCATTGACACAAGGTGTTTTGAAGGTTTTCAGGGCCTTTATGGTTTCTATAACTTCAGTTTCAGTGGTGTATCTAGGTTGATATCTAGATCATCTGCTGTTTCTTGAATATCTGCATTGTTCATTTGCTCAGATATGTTTAAGATGCTCTGTAAGTGTTCCTTGCTCCTTCTCGATTGAAATCTTCTGTCTCTCATCAGTCTTCAGTGTTGAAATGTTTCTTATTGTTTCTTGTTCTGTTTATCACTTCCTTGTCCTTTACCCTATATTCTTTAGATAGCCTTTCTTCCCAACGGGTGTGGGGGGCTTGGAAACCAGCATTTTTTTCTTTATATGTTTTCTTTCTTCAGTCACTGTCCATGTTGACTGTAATATCCACTCTTCTTTCTGTGTTTTCTGATAGCCAAGGACAGCATTTCTTGCTTCCTGCATTGCTTGATTGAAGGCATGTGTAGTCATTTCAGCCTCCTCTTGCAGCATGCTGTGCTTACTCATGAGGGTTATTTGGAACTTCTTTTTGATAGCTGGGTCAGTCAGCTCTGGAACATCAAAATGATTATAACTTTTCTCCGCAAGTTGGACTCTCCTCAGCTTCAGACTGCGCACAGCTACTGCAAGACTGTACTCTTTTCCCACTTCAGTATGTCTCTTGGTTCTCACATTTTGCAAGGAAGGTCCCCACTTCTGTTGATAAAGATATGATCAGCCTGACTTTCTGTCTTGCCATCAGATTTCCAGGTCAGTTTGTGTCTTAGTTGCTGAAAGAAGGTTCCACCTTCCAAGTCATTATTTTGACACACAGCCTTTCACCATTGTTGTTCATTGTGCAGGTACCATGCCTTTCCATAATTCTTTTTCTGTCATTGCTATTTCCAACATGTGCATTTAAGTCTCCTATAACAAGCAGAACATCATGTTTAGATGATACTTCCACTGCTACCTGTAGATTATCATAAAATTCATCCTTGAATCCATTTTGTGCCTCCTTGGCTGGTGCATAGGCAATGATGATTGACAGTTCGGCAGATCTGGAATTGTATCATGTGCACAGCTGTCTTTTGCCTACAGGTTTCCACTCCAGGAGTGTCTTGCTTTGTATTTTACTGATGATGAAGGTTATCCCCACATGATATTGGTTATCTTTCCTGCCAGACCAGATGATGGTGCCTCTTGCAGCGGAAGGCCTAGTTTGCATCTCATGAATAACAAGTCTTCTGGTCTGAGATAAAGTTCTTTCATTCCAGCATTCAACTTCGATAATAGAATTTGGTCTAAGAAAATGCAATGTCTTTGTGAAGACTTTCAGTTTTTGTTGTCATCTGTCAATATCCATTATCATGGATTACCTCACTCCTTGCACCAGAAGTAGTATTTTTGCACACATCAGTTGTTGAAGCTGAATAGGGTAACTGGCCGCATGCCCAACCCTCCTTTATCCAGGATTGGGACCAGCAGGTTACTATCTGAATGAGGGCTTCCAGGCATAGCTTTAGTATAACATGGTGCTTATGAAATTGCAGCTTCAGATAGTTATCCCTGGTTACCAATTCCCAGTACTACCTGTCCAGGTAGATGTTAATAATTCTATAATATGTAAGTTTTAATCACAGTTTTAGTGAGCATAACGTTTTATGATTCACAGTAATCATGCTTATGTTACTTGCATTTTACATTATGATAAAATTTTAAGGGTATATAAGTATAATGGAAACAAAAACAGTGATTTTCTTTGGAGGCCAAGCAATAAATTTACATAAAATTCTTCTTACCTTCTACTTACTGTTTACAAGTAATTTGCATTTTTTATTTTGCTTTATAAACATATTTGCAAACTTTTTCTTTCTTTTTTGTTTCAGATTTATTTCAGAAACTGTTTCGTCAGGATTTACTGGTTGCTAGTTTATTTCGTAACTTTCTGCTGGCAGAAAGAATTATGAGATCCTACAACTGCACACCAGTTTCTAGTCCAAAACTTCCAAGTACCTACCAGCATCCTATGTGGTGAGTATTTATAGGTTACTGCATTTGTACGGGAAAATATGAACGAGTTTTTTGGATGTAAATACTGCATGACCTTAGGAGTGAAGTATATCCATCTGAAAAAACGACTTCATATTTTCCCATACAAGTGCAGTAACCTTTTTATTATATGCTCATTTTCTTATTCTCCCTAATACTTAATTATATTAAGAAAATACACTACAAGAAACAAAGTAACTGAATGTATGCCGTATTCCAAACTAAATACACAAGCGCAGATTCATCATTACAAAACAACAACATTATTACTGCGCACATAACTCCGCCCATTTAAATTTGAACTTTGTCTTGTGCTCGACATAACTTTCGAAAGAAAATGGCATGTCTAGTTAAAATTGAAATTTGGAGTCATATGGTGAATGAATGTGCATTGCAACTACTTTTCCATTTGGTCTGGAATGAAAAGATTTTCTTATTTTTTTCTATTCTACGAAATTTCGTGATTATGGACTGGATTTATATGTGACATTTCCACATAAAATACATTGTATTGAAGAAGCGAGGGAGAAGCGTGTTGACATCTGCAAATGTGTTTTTGTTTCTATCATTGAATGTTTGAAATCATAATGTGGGGAAAAATATGAAGTCTTTCAATTGCAGTTATCAAAAAGACGCTATGGAATTTAATGCTTATTTGATTTTGAGTACAGTAAGGAGGATGTAATTGCGCTTATATTTGAAATTACAATACAATTTTGAAATGTGTAATCAAGATTGAGAACCTATGACATGACTCATGTAATTCGGATTTGCAGAACTAAAAAGTACATTTTGAGGAAATTTAGGATGTAAAATGAAGTATATTTTTTACCATTCTTATTACCAGCTAAAGAAGACAGGTTATGCCTTGTCACTTGTATATTATTTGTAAGGACCCTTTCTTGCGTCTACTGTATAGCTAGCCTAAATCCGAAACATTGTATCCAAAAATTGAAGGTGGAATGTGCCAAAGAAGCTGGTATGTGGCAGTCAACGAAAAATCTGCTTTACTTATTCAGAAACAAATTTAATCAACCAAAACGTAAAGTGTCTACTGCGCGAGTGTACATGATTTGTTTACAAATCAAAAATGCTGGTGTCTGCATCCATTGTTTGTTTACAATAGAAAGTAGTTCCTTTATGCACATGAATGCAATATAAAGGTGTGCAATATCATAAAATACTGAACAATTCTGACCATGTAAAGTTGACAGAAAAAATGAGCATATTAAGTCTGACTTTTAAACTTTGAACAGTGCAGTTAAACAAATCATTACCATGGTAGAAATAAAAAGATTAATGATGAGTATTGACTAGAGTCCTGTATTATCTTAATATTTATTTATGAACTTTACTAATTGATATGTGTGTATGTGTTTTGGATTTTTAACATAGCTTTAACAACAATTTTTCAGTCATATCACAACAAAGTCTGCATTGTGACAGTTTATAGAGATGTCTAGCACTGGGGCATCATGCTGCAGACATGTAGCATGATATCCCACCCAGTCACATTATCCTGATACCAGGCTGAGCAGTCTTAACACTAACCTCTTGATGCTGAGTGTCAAGGGAGGCAGCTGCTAGTACTGTTTTTATAAGTTGAGATATGACTCGGTTGGAGTTCAAACCCGCATGCAAGGCAGACACTCTAACCACTAGGCCACCATAGCAGTCATAAATCGATATTGTTTTGTTGATTTTATGTATACATAACAGATTAAAAGGATGAGACATTGTGTGAACTTGTAAAATAAATAATGTGGACTCAACATTGTGCACACATAAGTATTATTTATGTGTCACAAGGTAGGAAGTATGTGACAGTGACTTCCTTATTGGACTGAGTATTTGGTTTGCTATCTTTTTACTCCAGCAATATCACTGACTGGGATTAACTTTTGAACCCGATGAATTTATCTTAGTTTATTTATACAACAACCATGTCATTCAAAAATCATATGGTCAAGAAGAAGAGATTTTGATCATTAAAATTACCATTAGGTCAGGAAGGGATTTTTATCATTCAAAATACCATTAGGTCAGGAAGAAAGGATTTAGATACGGTCATTGATCTGAAAATACGATTTGAGGTTGCATTTATTTACTTTTTAAAATTAATTTTTAAGCTGTTTTTATTTTGTTTCGTTGTATTGTCTCTTTGGTCCACATCCACAGTCTGTGCCACATCACTGATTTTAACATTCTCAACATCCGGTTGTTTAAACAAAGAAAATGCCGCTGACAAGAAAGATTCAGCACGAAACTGATGATGAAAATGGAAAGTCTAAGCATAGAAAGCAGCATTTTGTTACCAGTTTCTAATACTCTGTGTCCATGCCTTAAACCATTGTCTAAAGGAGAACATTTTGTGCTCTGCACTGTTTGCAACTTAGACTTATCCTTTTCATGGCACATGGAATTGGAAAATTGTGCAAAATTGGAATCACATTAGTAAAGGGAAATATAAATATTTTGTCGATGATGAAGGGAAAGAAAGTCAGAGATCAACACATACTTAAAAAGTAAATAACATGTGCTGAGGTTGATTGTAAATATGAATTTGTCATTGAGCACAGCTGACAAGTTAATGGAAGCAATGAAAAATATGTTCCCAGATTCCAAAACTGCTATTTAGAAACAATCTCTCTTTTACCAAAGAGTGGACAGATGACCAGCTGGATAGGACAAAGAGTACCTATTATATCGCCATTAAAATTCCATAGACTAAGCCTTCATTAAGACATCAATTCCAAGTGGATCAGTTCGATATTGTTGACAAACGTTGTGCAAAGTAATATTTAAAGCTCATTTCTGGTTCTAGTAAATGTTGACAAAGCTGATACTGGCTGATACTAGATTTATGAAATAATAAGATAGCCTTCACCTATCTAAATGAAGTTATTTTCTGAGTGGATAACAATGTCATAATGTTTTGTATTAAGTCTTCCTTAACCATGTATAATGTAGAGAACTGGCTTTATTTAAAATGTTATGGATATGTGTGAAGCTGAGAAAACAGATTTTCTAGAGAAAGTAACATAGGTAAATAACCAAATGAATTTGGGTGTGTGGAGGTATTCTTTTATGGTTTTTATCACTATAATATAAACAATATCTTTAAGTCAGTGGTGGTCAGTTTCTGCAGATTTTTCCTTGAAACACAGTTGCCTGAATACCAGCATCTTTACAAGCTAAGACTTATTTACAGAATATTGTATAGTCAGTATGTTGTGCAATACTACATAATGGTAATTATAGTGTATTGATAGTGTCTGCTATTTGTGTGCTGTTTCACAGGTGATGTTTGCTGTGTTAAGATGTTAGAAATGCTGAATGAAAATACTGACTGCCTTCTTAAAATACAGACAGACGTTGCTTAAAATAGTGACAAAATGTATGGGTAAACAGGTCTGTAAACTGCACATTGCAGACATTGTAGCGATGTGACTGAAAAGTTGTTAAAGCTATGTTAAAAATCCAAAAGACATACACACAAAGAATATTGGTAGATCTTTCTTTTATAAATTGAAAATCATTTAAGACTTGGGATTTTTCAGGTTGAAATATTCTTTCTGTCTGTAAGACAAGTGTGGGGATTTAGTTCTGGATCTATGCATGAAACATCTGCCCAAACTTGAGGAGGCTGGTTAAATTATATTTCAACAAAAGTAGAAAAAATTCCAATTGAAAACACTGGATAAAGCAGAATTTTGAATAAATAAATTAACATCATACAGCTTGAAGTAAGTTATTTTTATTTAAAATGTCATATTTAAGCACATGTTAGATAAATATAGATTGTATTTAGATTTACTTGGGCAGAATTTGATTGAAAATTTTCTTTGTTCATCTGTTTAATTTACAGGCAAGCCTGGGACCTTGCTCTGGACCTCTGTCTGAAACAGTTGCCCATACTTCTGGAAGATGAGAATGTGGGATTTAAACACAGTCCATTCTTCACTGAACAGTTGACGGCATTTGATGTATGGCTTCAGCATGGATCTGAAGACCGAAATCCCCCAGAGCAGTTACCTATAGTATTACAGGTAAAATTTGTAGAGCATGATCTCAATTTTAAGCAAGAACAGAATGCATGAATTATTTTTATATGATCAGGTCAGTTTCAGCTTATTTGAGATGTGCATTTTTGTGATGTTAGCCATTCACAAACTTTGGAATTGTATGTGCTCATTAGGTGCAGGCTTTTTGTGAGTAAAATTCTTAATGACATTAATGTAAGGAGAAGAAAAGCCTCTGCTAACTGATGATGCCAGGCATCCTGAAAAAGAAAAGAGGACTTTTCTCTTATGCCATATAGGTAATGGGAAGAAACTCTTACCATTACCTCCCCTTATTTGAACGCTGAACTTTAATATCAGTCGGCTGTTGAATTACATTTTAAAAGGGATTAGAAACTTGCAAAGTGGTATTGACATATTATGCAAAATGTACTCAGCGTAGTATACAATATGTACTCGGCGTAGTATACAATTTTTATTTAACTGTTAACCTTTAAGTGCTTGTAAACAGTGAGCAGATTATTGCTTATACTAGACGTGAAATCTTTACAAGATTCTGATTTCAGTAGAGCTCTAACACAGTTGAGTATATTGAACTATTGTTGTTTCCCCCTCCCCTCATTTTTTTCTATTCGCTGTTTATTTTGTTGGGAAAAGAGGGGAGCTCCACCTTTAGATAATCCTGGCAGCATTTCTATAATGCTTGTGTTTTTATCATTCATCAGTTGTTCGCACTGTGGAGAAAGAAGTTCAGTGGCTACAACAGATATGAATCGCATAAATGACTTTCAGGTTTCCCAGGACAAACTTTTTACACAGTGTACTTATGTACCTCAAGGTCGGATAGATTTTATCAGGGCATGTGCATTCATATATTTAGAAACAACCCACTATATCCTGTTCCAGCAATGGAGATGTTCACTGTTAGAAGAAAAAGCACAGTGTTGGTGGAAATTCACCTCTTCTTGCACATGGCAAATGCATTACTTATTTGAGGCATTTTCTTTTATCAGTGCTTGGGCCAAAAGATTCAGAATAATGTGGCCAATCTTATAGAAGCCATATTGGTAATATTAGTGTTTAAAACCATACCTGCGGCCCTACAAACTAATTAGCCCTCATTACAACCAAAGTATATTTAGTATATTAATGATTGGCATGAAACTGCACATAGATTTTATTTGATATAGTTAACTTTAGGGCTGTTCCATTAAAACATACATGAGACCCAGGGAAGGCACTTTTAAAGTGGGGTACTCACCCATAGATGCAATTTAGAATTGTATTATCACTTTAATAAGAACTCTGTGAAATCAAAGTAGCCTGACATCTGTTTTTTAAAAACTGCCTTCCCTGGGTACCATCTGTGTTTAAATGGAACAGCTCTTACACACTTGCACATAAAATTCGTTATTTTTATGTGCAAAAATGTAGCTGAAGATTTCTTGTTCTTTTTGAGTGCATATATGTATATATATATATATCCTATCTAAACATGGATATGGTGATATCTTCACAAAACTATTTGTAAATGTTTTATAATTGGTGTTATTTCATTGTTGCTTATGAAAAAAAACTAATTTGTAATGAATGCATGTAATTAAACAGGAAATACAAAGAAATAAATTGAATATACAGTTATTTTGATTACATTTTCTTATTAAAATCAGTAGAATTTGAGCTTGGAATCTGGACCTCCTGCACAAACCTATTATGATAGACAACCTATTTTGAGAGATTACTTTTTGGTGACATAAAAGGTGGTCTCTCAATACAGGTTTTGCTTTTTTGCAAGTGAAAACAGTGGTAAAGCATTATAATAGGATGAAAAATTCTGCATAAATCTGCATGTGCAAAATGCATTGTGGTTCGAGAAAAATGAGTAATAGCATACATGCCATATCAAAATTAAATATCCATCCATGTTTGGTATGAAAAAGTGAGAAAGCAGGAGGTTAGCAGCCGTCCATTTAGTACGTATGCATGGAGATGGAGGGAGGGTTAACCAAAATGCATACGCTTGCATGTGGGTGTGTGTCTACTGATAAAGTACATATGCATAGGAAACGGGTGGGTGGGGTGGGTAAAACCTCGATATTAATTTGCATAATATGTAACCTGTTCGACTGGTTCAGTTGGCATTTGAATTTTAGCACACACTAGACAAATTTTTAAAGTTATGCAGCTTATTTCTTTGATGCAGCCATACATTCAACATCAGTGGACTACCTGTTTTGTTAAACACATTAATATTATTAATCCTTGATCGTTTCTGCGTGGATTAAATATAGGCCATTCTATATAATTTGGGTGTGTGTGCGTCAAGCATATGCACGCAGGTTGGTTTTGTGTATAAAGAAGTACACATGTACAGGAAGGGGGGATGGGTCAAGCTTTGCCATATTTTTGCGTACATACTAAATGGATGGCCCCTTACTCTTTTTTTTAATCTAAGAATAAATATGGGCTAACATTACAATAACTCTTTCATCTACGATATTCTTTTGGTTCAGAATTTTCAAGGTCTGCTGTATCCCAGATTCCAAAATTGCACAAGATATTTAGAAACAATCAAGAACACAACTAAGAATGAAAACTTGTGGACCTTTAATAGCAAATACATCACAGGAATAGAGTATCAGTATGAAAGGCATCAGAAGTCTCAGTGAAACTTACTTGCCAGTTACTGGAGTGACACTCTGTATTTAGCCTAGGTCTGATAAGCATCATTCATCGACGCTTTACCATAAATATGATGCTTTAAGTGGGATTGCCTGTATAACATTTAATTGGATAAAGCTCTATGAACTTGTTACTTGGCTTTCATTAGCAATGGGTTAAATTTAAATGAAATTAAGTAGAAATAATATTAGATTTACTGAAATAAAATGGATCCTTGACCAAAACTGCATTATCAGAGGGCAGCAGGATATTCATTTGGGCACACTGTATGTTATTCCTTGTTTAGACAAGTACTGTATATACTTGCTTGTAAATCAAGTCCTGCTGCATACAGCACAGATATCCAGCTGCAGACTGAACAGATCCAGATCTGCAATTGTATAATGCACTGGTAGAACTGGGTCAATGCAGTTTGTAAGGTCTAATCATTAAAATAAACAGCATAGACCCTGATCTGTCAGCACATTATGTGATATCATATCAGGGTCTATATTGTCTCTAGTTGGAATTGTAAGATACTTGGTGTTCAATAAACACATTGGTTGAAAAATGGGTATCTCAATGTTAAAGACTGAATGATATTCTATGCTTGGGATTCCTACGCTTTGGAAAAGCATATAACTTACTACTTGATGTAATTTATCTGAATATTCGGGATACAAAAAAAAATGCTGGGGAAACACCATCAGATTTCAAATGGTCATTTTGCATCCTTCTCTTTCTCCAGGTTTTACTAAGTCAGGTCCACAGATTGCGAGCCCTTGATCTTCTTGGCAGATTTTTAGACCTGGGTCCTTGGGCAGTTAGTTTGGTGAGTGTTGTGTAGTGTTTTCAAATATTGGTGAGTGTTGTGTAGTGTTTTCAAATATTGGTCATTAGTTACATGTTCAGATGAACCAAATCTATCTTGTTTATTTTAGGCACTAACTTGTACACAGAATATTAAAAAATCAGTATAGGTTATATTTCCCAGAAATTGTTGCATTTGTATGAAATAACATGAATTTGTAGTGCATGTGACATTGCCAGAACTGGCTGAAGAACATATAGTTTCTTTGCCATACTAAGTAAAAAGCCCAGAGGCTTAGCTCAGTAAACATTGTAATTTGGGTTTAGGTTTTAGTGCTGATTTCTGTTGAAAGTAACATTTTTCTATTCCTTTCTCTTGGAGCTGTGGTAGAGTGTTGTTCTCATAATCCAAAGGTCCTCAGTTCAGTACCTGCCTTGGTAAACATGGGCTTTCAGCATTGGTGTTGCCCTTGGGAAGGCATTTAGTTCCATTTTCTTGGTATAATATTGTCAATAATATGTTAAAAATTGGCTTTAAAAACCAACTAAATATCTTTACTTCATGGAAAATCTCAAGTAAGCATCAGAAAAAACATAATATTAATGATTTTCTTAGAGATTGCAATTGTTTGTCAGTGTAGGAATATGTGACACAGTCTAATCACTTTGACAATAGTGACAATGGATAGTTGGAGTTTAATAGAATTTAAAACTTGGAAGATGTGATGATGGACTTGCTTGTCTGTTTCTTAAACTGTTAACAAAGCAAAGGCCTTTTGATGACTTCACTTGTATTATTTACATCTGATAACATTTAGTTGAGATAATATCTTATGTAAAGTTAAAACTAACATTTAGTTGTTGTTATTGCATGTAAAGTTACAGTTGATAACAATAGAATTGAGATTTTATTTATGTAAAGTTGCAGCTGATAACATTAACATTTAATTGCGATATTGCATGTAACATTATAGGTTGTAATAAACATTCATTATACTGTTATCTGACTAATTCACTGCATATTCAACAAAAATGCAGACAACTTTGATAATCAGTATTATTATTGTCAATAGGCGGACAAGCAGCTTATGAAGTGGTTAAATTAAGCTCATGGCAGAGTGTTCAGTCTTCAAAGAAACTGTGGTAACAAACTTTTTAGAGCATTTGATTTTTAATTCAAGAGTTGCCAGTTTGATACCCACCAAGGCCAATCAGGGTTTGATTCCTTTTTATGCCCTTGGGGAAGGGCACTTGGCTCACATTTACTCAGCATTCTAGCCAAATCAGGTGCTCAATGTGCCGTCAGCAACCAATTAAACAAGCATTCAGCCAAACAACATATATTTTCACACCAAAGCATTATCTCCTTTTCTCACTTTTTCTGATTGTTCACAAAAACATTTGTCAGAAAAGTTAAAAGAAATGTTCAACTTTATTAGCATGATGAGACATGGGTATCACTTGCTCATGGTGATGGCATCACTGTGATCAACTTTGTTAAAGTTTCTTCTTAAATCTTTTGCAAGTCTGATGAAGGATTGATATTTTTCCAACACAGATACAGGGGAGGCATTATGTTCTGCATAAATTGTACTTGATGCTGTTGCTTGACACAATATGTTTTGTTATGAGCAGTAGCCAGCCAATGTATTATAGACATTTTATAATTGGGATTGTAATAGTATTCTGTATGATTAATGAATCTGCATTAGTAGTCAGACTTATTCCAGTTGGAAGAGATTATGAATCACAACGATCGTAGATAAATGTAAGAACTATCATTTGCCAGGGACAAAAAAATGCAGCCACAGTTCTGCAACTAATTAGATTTCTGTCATATGTTCTGAAATATTTTTCATTAAAACTAACTGCTGTTTTAACATTTTTGTTGCATCAGCAATGTTCTCTTATTATTTTCAGGCTTTATCTGTGGGTATTTTCCCATATGTTCTCAAGCTGCTGCAGAGTTCAGCACGAGAGTTACGCCCCCTTCTAGTCTTTATCTGGGCCAAGATTCTCTCTGTGGACAGTGTAAGTGTCTATTTTCATGACTCACACTTAAAATGTACATAGACTAAGTAGGGGGACTAACGTGTTAAAATTAAATTTAACTTTAATGGTTATGCATTATTTTAACAGATGATAATGTTTTGATAACATGAATTCTGTGAATCACTTTAAATTAGTGGCTACCAAATTTGGTTGTTTTTGTGGATAAGCTAGACCACAAATGTAATAACATAATGAAATTTGTACCAAGTTTCTGTTGAATGTTTCCCCTTCACCAATCAGGCATTATTAGCATTACTAGTTTATGTGCTTATTTGTTTACTTGCAGTGCTGATTCAAATACTATTCATTTTGTAAATGATCTTAAATGTTTCCATTGATCACAAGTACTATTCACTGTTCTGTTGAAAAAATAGAACACAGGAGTACGTTTTAATTACTAAACACATTAATTCATATATCTAGCTGTTGAATAATTAATCAGCAAATCAGTCCTGCTTTCTCAAATCCCAATTTCATCTCATCCATCCAAGGTTACACTTAGTCCTGTGCGGAGAAATCCACTTTGCATAAATTTTCTGAAGGGTATATATCTTCAAGTCAACTGAGACCTTATCTTAGAGCTTATCTCCCTTGTCTTCCTGTTATTTAATTGAGTAGTAACTGATACTTTGACATGTAAATCCAGTGGTTGCATCCATCTGGTACAAATAGTAGTATGATGCCATTTTCCTATCAGCAAAACAGCAACTTCTCCATACTGCCTTTTCACCACTGTCTTAGCAGCATTTTGATAGTTGAGAGAGTGAACTCAATTTTGACAGAACTGTTTTTATATGGAAAGATAAAAACTTGTTACAAAAAAGGCTTGGTTTGCTGGTGTCATCTGTTTTAGCTCTTAATCCCTAATTCTTGAGAGTTTATGTTTTGATGGCAGTCTAAGAATAATGAACAAAAGTAATGCTGTTTTAATTCAGGTAGTTGAATTAAGCTAGAAAATGCATGCAGAAGGTTGTTTGCATCTTGTTTGCTCAGCTATTAGAATTCAGGTTGAGTATTAGCAATGAACAATTTACTTAATCCTCCTAATGACTGCATTGAATGTTGATATTATCTTTGTTCAGAAATATACACATCATTGCTGAATATTTTGCATGTTTTCTATTTTGTTTCTTTTTTTCCCCTCAAATGAGAAATCAACAGAATTAAATACCAGTGAATATATATTTTCAACCTAAACTGTTAAATTTAATGCCCATGAATTTGAAGTTTTTTTTGTTTCTTCTTTTTGTATACAATGCAAAATTTATGACTAATTATATCCATTCTCTTGCAGGGTGATGTAATACTTTTAATGTGTCTGTCCATAATTCAGTTTCCACATGAACCACTGAGTAGACTCAACCTAAACTTGATACATGGGTTTCCCATGTGAGATGGATATTATTTTGGGTCCCCTCCACTGTGGTCCCTAGGAATGGGTCAGAAATAAGATGTACACAGATTGCATTTATAGTGATTTTTTTTATATAATTATGGCAGACTTCATCTGTGCATTTGTAACAATAAGGCACATGTGTAACAGATTATGGATTACAACCCCTATGGTCACAGTTTAGGAAGTTAAGGGGGTGGGGCCAGTTGTGGGTGTGAGTACATGTAATATGTGAGATTTTGTTCTACTTTACAGTTTTTTTATATGTCACTTGAATTGATACCTGCTTACAGTTTTAACAAGCAGTTTGTGTCTAATATCTTGAAAGAGGCAGTCATTTTTACTTTTTGGCCTGTGTCTCCTGTGGTGTAGATGGTTAACAGTGATCGTATAATATGATGCAAGCTCAAACTTTTTTTATCTTCAGCATAAATAATTGTTTACGTGTTATTTTCAGTCATGTCAAGCAGATCTGGTGAAGGATAATGGTCACAAGTATTTCCTGGCAGTCCTTGCAGATCCTTACATGCCAGTAAGTGTTTTTGTTTTGTACTTTTTTGTTGTTGTTTTAATACCACTTTTCAGCACATGTATCCACTTTGGCCAAGCCTGAGACTCCAACCCAGGTGGACAATTGTGAGACATCAGCATCCTATAAAGGTGTGCACCTTAGACCACTTGGACACCCGGGGCCCTGCCAGTAAGTGTAATTTGAAAGACTGATCTTTCTCTCTCTCTATTACATGTGTTTGTGTATGTGTGTGTCTGCATGTGCATGTGCCATCCATGTTTGGAACAAATGTCCAAAAGATTATTGGTTCATATACTGTTTTGGCATGTTATCTTTTCTTGCCTGTGGGAGACAAATATACACACATAAGAATATTATAATTATATATATACATATTTAAACATAGTTTATTCACAATTGTGACATCATTTCACTTCATGGTTAGTAACAATAATTTTCTCTCAACTGCAGAAAATTGATTATGAGTATGTATCTATTGAGTAGCACATTAGTACAATTCTGGCATTATATTGTTCAGTAGAAAATTGTAGTAAAAATGGTCAATAATTCCCTTTATCACATGATAGTACTTTTCAAGATTCAAGTCACAAGTATAACTTAGCAGCAGTCTAGTATATCATCAGGTGCTGTAACATTTTCATTCTCTTTCATATTTCAGGCTAAACAGAGGACAATGGCAGTATTTGTCTTGGCAATGATTGTAAATGAATACAGACAAGGGCAGGTAACTACTAGATGTGGGTTTGTGGACCTAGACTATCATATATATAGGAGTCATTTTGTTAGCTTTGTTGGTAATGCTGTCATCAGACCAGGTTAAGTTTTAATTAATCTTCACTTATAGAAGCATGTTGATTGCTACTCAGAATTTGGCTCTCATGTTTGAGATGTGTAAGATCTAATTAAGTCATGTTTCTAATGAAAGTTATGAAATCATTTGTTGCAACAAAGACTGAAATTACTTGACAGATTTTCATAAAATTCATTTGAAGTAGGCACAAATGTATAGAGGACATTTTCTTTTCTTACATTAATACGGGATATATTTCATTGTGTGACACCAAAAATGTGATATTTTGATGTGTGGTAAAGCCATGAGTTAAAATATATCAATTTTGGAACCATATATACATAGCTGCCAACCCTCACGAATTTGGTGTGAATTTCATGACTTTTTCAGCAATTCACGGATTCATGCCGCAAGCCAAAAATTCACGAATTCTCCAATCCTCAATTATTTTAAATCTTTAATAAAATAACCGATTTCCCGTTAAGCGCTAGTCGTGATATTCGCAGTTGCCGAAACGGTCCGGTACTGCTGGTCGCGATATTAGTAGATCTGCAGCTGATTAGTACAGTTGGCCCGGTAGCAAGCATTTTAGCCTATTTTAATCTGTATGTATAAGAGTAGTTTTACAAATGCTTTTGAGAGAAACTGGGGCCTAACCGGAATTTTGCTCCGCGCATGCGTCACCAACACTGATTTGGTATTTTTCACAAATTGTTGTCCAAATTCACGACTTTTTATCCCTATTTTCACTAATTGTGAGCCTGGAAGGTTGGCAGCTATGTATATATGCAGTATTAATGTAGGAAAAGAAATTTTCTTTTTTATTATTTACAAAACTTGTTCTGAATTGATCTTCAGAAGATGAAACTCTACGGCACAACATGTTCACATCCCACCCCCAGTTTTTGTAAATTCACCTCACTTTCATAGGTTGAGCATATGAATATATGGGACTTAAGAGAGCAGTAAGATTGTGTTGACCTGATCTTTCTCAGTAAATTACATTTTGTCATTTTGTAAACTTGATGACCCTGTCTGAAAACAATTTGTCAAATTCAGCAATGCATCACAGTGGGTTTATCATTGTTGTCAAGTAAGTAAGGGGACATAACATCCAAGAGATGCTGACAGTGTCTGGTCAGATTTCTTTATCAAAGGTTATTTTCCATGTCTGAAATATAAGGCAGTTCCTGTTTATTTGTTCTAGCTCCCAATGTACTTTTTCTTGTTGCTGCAGCTTTTGTTGGCATGAATAAGCATTGCATAGCATGATGGGAAATCTTATATTTTCACATTTGAAAATATTAGGATATATTTTTTACATGCCAAAACATAGGAATGAAAATTATTTTGCCAGTAAGTCTCTATATTTCACACTTCTACATGTAAAAGATTTTTCTTGTAACATGACCAAAAGTTCTGATTTTATTTTATGAAACATTCAGAATAGTTTTGTGAAATAACATTCAGATACATTGGGATGGTTGGGTTGTTATGTCTTTCATGACATCTCATCATTTATAATGCCTTGCGGTGTTATGATATTTGCTTCATATAAACTGGAAGGGATTATGAACTTAAATAAAATAGTATTCATTTAATGAACTGTTTTTTGTTGTTGTGGAATATTAGGTTTGGCTATTGTTGTTGTTGTTTTAGGGTTTAACGCCATTTTTCAGCACACGATAGGCTATACATGGCGGCCAGTATTAATGGTGGAGGAAGAACCCAGGAAAACCCCTGAAAGAACCACCGACCCATGAGAAGCTACTGGCAAGCTTTCTCACATACCCACATTGGCTGAATCCGAGATTCGAACCCACGCAGACAGAGGTGAGATGGCAGTGATCCATAATGGAGAGCACTTTAGACCACTCTGCTACTCGGGGACCCAGGTTTGGCTATTAATCTGAATGAATGAAACTGCCTGGGGTGATAAAATTAACATTGCAGTCAATACTGACTTCTCTTTTTGAGAGAAAAGGCTCGAAAAGAGGATTGTGCATTTGTGTTTATGTATTTATGTGTATAGCGTGTCAGTGTTTATGTATTTTTATATTTATATGTTGACTGTTCTGGTGGCCTAGTCATTAGAGCATCTGCCTTGGATGTGGGATTTTGTGGGATCGATCCCCAGCCAAGTCATAATAAAAGACTTATAAAAATGGTACTGACATCTGCCCTGCTTGGCACTCAGCATTAAGAGGTTAGTGTTAGGACTGCTCGGCCTGGTGTCAGGATAACATGACTGGGTGGGTCATCATGCTACATGTCTGCGGGATGATGTCCCAGTGCTAGACATCACTATAAACTGCCACACTGCAGACATCGAAGCAATATGACTGGAAAATTGTTAAAGCTATGTTAAAAATCCAAATCACACACACTCACACATACTTATATGTTGTTATTTATATAATGTCGTAATGTTTGGAACTAATTGTTCTCATTTTTTTAGCTTGTGTGTGTGTGTATAAAGAAGTATATATATAAACAGAATTGGAATAAAGGCTAAATTGATCTAGTCATCTACTTCCTACCAAATTTCCACATAGCTAAGAATGTTTTTTTTTAAAAGTCTGTCATGTAGAAAAAATAGGAAATAATAATTATTACAAAAAGTCAGTACCAATGCAACATAATGGTAAAAAGATTCAGTCTTTGTACTGTGGTTTTAAAATATAGATACATTGTGTCCCAATGTGTATTTCAGGAGACTGCTCTGCAAGGCAATGTTATTTCCATTTGCCTGGAGCAGCTAACAGACAGCAATGCCCTACTGCGGCAATGGCTTGCCCTGTGCTTGGCCAAGGTGTGGACAGACTTTGATAATGCTCGCTGGTGTGGAGTACGAGACTCTGCTCATGAGAAAATATTCAATCTGCTGCAGGATCCTGTTCCGGAGGTAGGGATTTTAAGAATACACTGTTATTGATAGGTTATGATGCATAACTATGTACTTATTGCTCTTATAATATAACTTGGTGGTCAACTTGCTGTTGTCGGAGTACCAAAAGAAAATCAATGTGAAATCTCATTGTATACGCCTTTATAACCAGGGTTGCATCTAGGACGCAAGATCTTGCAAATCCCCTCCCCCCAAATTTAAGATTTTCTGCAAGATGTTTAATTCTATGCAGGCAAAATTGCCCAGAACATAAGAATTGTATGCATTTTTCCATGAAGAATGTGTTATTTTTTTTATTTTTTGCTGTAAAATTCCTGTTTTTCCCTCTTGGCATAAAGGTTATACTTGTATAGTTGTAAATATGTCACATATTTCTGTGTGTCATGTGCTCAATTCTGATTGGTTATTAAGAAAGGTAAGAAGAGCACATTTGATACAGAAGCTGGCTTGGCAGCACAATGTGTTAAATGGCAAAATCAGATAAAACTCAGACACTTTTTCATTATTTTAGCAGTAGCACTTCTAATAACAGTTGACTGCTCCAGTGGCCTAGTGGTTAGAGTGTCCGTCTCAGAAGCGGGCAGTCATGGGTTTGAACCTCAGCTCAGCATGAAGAGGTTAGTGTTAGGACTGGTCGGCCTGGTGTCAGGATAATGTGACTGGGTTGGACATCATGCTACATGTCTGTGGCATAGTGCCCCAGTGCTAGTCATCACTATAAACTACCACACTGCAGACATCGTAGCGATATGACTGAAAAATTGTTAAAGCTACGTTAAAAATCCTGTTCACACACACACACAATCTAATAACAGTCAGGGTGCAGATGTTTCTGTCAATAGGCACAATGACAGTGAGCAAACACTTCCTCAGGTTAATCCCGTATTGTACGATGCTAGTGATCATGTGCTTGAAGATGGTGGCGATGAAACTAAGGGTCCATGTAATGTCAAGAAAAAAAACAGTAGTCTTTCAATTCAGACCGGAAACAAAATCGACCATGGCTGGAAATGAATGAAAATATGAGATGCTTTGTAGATGGTGTGCAAAAACTGGCAAAACAAATTTCTTTCACACTTGGAAATGCTAATTTCAGGACATCAACCCTTGACAGACATGTTGAATTACCAGGTCACAAACAGGTGATTCAGGATTTGAAACTAAGTGAAAATCTTAAAACTACATGCATGGCAGATATCAGCAAGAAATCTGAATCAATTATTCATGCTATGTCAGTTGCTTATTGGCGAAGGAGAATATTGCTTCTCTAAAATATGGCTCACTGTTGGATTTTGTTGAATTTCTGGGTGTTGGTATTGCCAACATGTGAGTAGGAGGAAACGCAACAGATTCATCAAGGGGTTCTGTAGAGGAATTTCAGGTAAGTTCTTTTATTTACATTTTTTCTATTGACATTTAGATGGAGAAATGGTATATACTGACAAGAAACCAAAACATGATCAAATGGGTTCCGATCAGTGCATATCTTGAAGAATCCCTATGTTACTAAAAAATAGCGCCAAGCATCGTGATTGGCCAATGAAATTGCATTCAGTAACTCGTCATAACTTCCTGTCAAAGTTTAATGTTGGATAACTTTGTTTTTTTTTAATCAATATGGATTATTGGTACCTGTTTCTTTTGTCATGAAATTCTTTCCTGGCTAGCTAGACAGGTCACATTTCAGTATCATTATAACAGGTTTTTTGTGTGTTTGAAATGATGATACAGTCGCTGTTGTTTGAATAATTTCCTGAGCATGTAAGGAGTTGCTATCGGCATCATGATACCGGGCAGTAGTCAGACAAATCCCACCGCTTGAAACTAATATAATGCAAATAAGTTATTATTTGCTCTGATGATCATTGCAACAAATGAAATTGACCCTGATCTGCTTATATCACTGTGCATATGTAGGGACCCATCAATGATGTATATAATACTGTTTTTTGCTTTTAAAATCGACATATACAGACAGGCATAATCACTTCCTTCATTACTATAATGGATTGACTTTTATTAACAGAGAGAGAGAGACTGTAGTGCCATATTATTTTAGAATTTAAACACCTTGATGGGATTCTTTAAAACAAGGACCGAATTATCACAAGGCAGCATCCTTAGACACTTCATGGTCTTAGGTTGAGGTTCTTGCAGAATTTGCATCTGATTTTGGTAATTTTACTTTGGGTTTTTAAAAAGTATATTTGTTTTACACTTCTCAAATACTTTAATAATAAAGTAATAATGATAATAATAAAATACTACTAATAATCATAATCATAATCATAATACTTTTATACTTTATCATCAAGCTTTATTTTTTTTCCAGGAATGCATAGCAACATTGATATAATCTGAGTTAATGGAGAAAGCATGATGTAGTCCATTCATTAGCATCTTAATTGATGAGAGGACAGATATTTCAAATATCAAGAAGCTGGTCATTTATGCCAGAATCATTGAACCGACCATGTTTCTTTCTACAACTCATTTTCTTGGTAATGTGTCAGTGGAAGGCCAATCACACACCGCTGAAGTTCTTTTCAAAGAAGTTGTATAGTTGTTGGAAAAGAAGGAGATTCCTCTTGAAAAAGTTGTTGGTTTTGGCCGCGATGGGGCATCAGTGATGACAGGTCGCAAAAGTGGTGTAGCAACACGGTTCAAGGAGAAAAGCCCTCACTTAATCAGCATTCATTGTATGGCTCATAGATTGAATTTGTTTACCTCTCATGCATTGAAAAACATTCCGTACCTCAAGGAAACCTTTGAAGGCACAGTTAAAGACCTGTACTGTTTATTTAATAAATCTGCCAACAGAGCAGCTGAACTGAAGGAAATCCAGAACGTTTTGGACAGTCCTCAACTGAAAGTCTGAGAGGTGCATGCAATTAGATGGCTGGCATTTTATGATGCACTATATGCAATTTTTCAGAAAGAATAACAAGACAAAAGAGTGTCAAGACTTGCTGAATAAACTCATAGACTACAAATTTGTGGCATGCATGAATATTATTATGGATATCATACCTCACTTAGCACAGCTAAATATGCCTTTACAGAAATTTGACTTGTGGATGTCACCAGTACTTGATATTTTGTATTCTACCTTACAGAATGCAGACACAGGAAAATCCTATCACCAGAACTGTTTGTCTGAAAAATTGAAATCATCTAAGCATGGAGACAAAATTTAAATCATTTACAATTGTGTTGAGCTCAAGTTACACAGGAGCACATTGAAAAAAGTTTCAGATGATGTGTCTAACCTTCACCATGAGTTGTTACAAATTTGCAGGTGGAGATGGCTGCAAAATTTCCAAAGAACAGCACACAGGTGGCAATAGCATTTGAGGTTCTTTGTCTATGTAACCTCACATTTCTATCTTCTGAAGAACAATAAATGTATGGTTTTGAGAAGATAAAAATTGTCTCTGATCATTTGGGTCACGAGAAGAAATTAAAAGATGCTATCTGCCCCCTTTTGTGTGACCCAAAACAATGTTTTGACAGAGTGGTCTCTTGCTAAGACTATCATTAAAAGAGAAATTTACCCTAGAGACAAAATGCACTGACTCAAACAGATTGTACATCAACATCATGCAGACACATTTCCAAATCTTTAGTTAGCATCAGTGGCCATGGTTTTGCTGTACCAAATTGCTGACTGTGAGAGAGGATTCGGCATAGCTGCCAGTCCTCACGATTTTGGCATGAATTTCACGACTTTTTCAGCGATTCATGCTGCAAGTAAAAATTTCACGAATTCTCCAATTCTCAATTATTTTAAATCTGTAATAAAATAACCAATTTTCTGTTAAGCGCTAGTTGTGATATTTGCAGTTGCCGAAATGGTCCGGTACTGCTGGTCGTGATATTAGTAGAACTACAGCCGATTGGTACAGTTGGCCTGGTAGCAAGCATTTTAGCCTATTTTAATCTATATGTAAAAGAGGAGTTTTACAAATGCTTTTGAGAGAATCTGGGGCATAACCGGAATTTTGCTCCGCGCATGTGTCACCAACACTGATTTGAATTACCATTTGGCATCGCATGTAAGATCTTAAAAATGGTTTCACCACCAAGGAAAAAGAAATGTATTGCTCAAAAAGTGAAGTTTAACTTGGAATATACAAAAAATTGGCTGTGCATTCAGACATTAAACATTGATATACAGCATGCTTTTTGCACACAGTGTGCCACAAGTTTTAGTATTGGGCATGGTGGCAGAGACGATGTGAGGAAGCACATCGGTTGCAAAAAGCATGTAGAGGTAGAGAAAATTAAGAATTCTCAGATTTCAGCTCTGGAATATTTTAAGCCATAGATGGAAGACCTGCAAGCTACCAACGCTGAAGCATTATTCGTGAGTTTTCTTGTTGAACACAGTTTACCTTTATCAGCTGGAGGCTGTTGTTGTTTTGGGGCTTAACGCCATTTTTCAGCACACGATAGGCTATACATGGCAGCCAGTATTAATGGTGGAGGAAGAACCCGGGAAAACCCCGGAAAGAACCACCGACCCACGAGAAGCTACTGGCAAGCTTTCTCACATACCCACATTGGCTGAATCCTAGACTCGAACCGCCGCAGACAGAGGTGAGATGGCAGTGATCTGTAATGGAGAGCGCTTTAGACCACTCGGCCACTCAGGGCCCTTCAGCTGGAGGCCATGCTAAACATTTGTTTTGACAAATGTTTCTGGACTCGAAGATCATTTCCAAATTGTCCTGCAGCTCCTGTGCATTCCTCACAGCAACAGTGACATGAAAGAGTATCTTCTCTAGTGAGGAAAAATAAGACAGACTTTAGGGCCTCCTTAGGTGCAGAAAATTTGTCAGTAATTTTAGTCACCAAGATCAACCAGCAGGCAAGGTGTCTGAACTGTTTAGAAAATAAATTTATGATTAAGCAGTTGAGGAAGTCTGCCACAGTATCATGTCTTGATAAATATCCACAAGAACAAATGAAGTTTATGAATACCATAATAAATAGAAATGCAGATATATTTCTGCATATATATAGGGTTTTAGTTTTATATTGCGATCTTGATATAGTGTAGTATTGATGGTCAGAGTGGATGGAGTTATTGTCATGGTATTTTTCACTAATTCATGTCCAAATTCACTCATTTTTATCCCTGTTTTCACTAATTGCGAGCCTGGAAGGTTGGCAGTTATGATTCAGCAATCAAAATTGAACCAGACTGCAGGAAGAAGCCATCTATAAGAAAGGGTTCTCAACAGACTCATGATGATTTCAATTGATGGACCTCCTCAGAAAGACTTAAACTTTAACAAGGCATTGATAGAATGGAGGATGAGGAAGGACAGGAGTATGTTTAGGAAATAGTGATCATATTTGCAGAATAATGCAGTCACAATTAGAGTCAGTCTGGATGCAGATGTATATATGTTTCAGTTCCGAGTTAACTGTTATAGAAACTGTATATATACTTTTCCTAATTCAGTTTGAGCATTGGACTTTTCCTTAAAAATTATTTTTTCTCATCCATGAAAGGAAATTATGTGCTTGTCTGATCTTTCTTAGTATGATTGTGTAACCAATCAGAATTGAGCATGTGACACACAGGAGTGACACTATTAGCAGTCTATGGTTTGATTCTTTAATGGTTAGTGTGTAGATAGAATGTTATTAGAAAACATAGGACTTTGATTTCAGTTTTATGTGTAATACTATAATATACAGAAGACATGATATGCATTTAATGCACTTATTATACTTGCTATTGCTTTTTTTGAATACATTGAGTTTTTTTTTACACCATACTGGAAAGCCCCCCCCCCCCGGCTATGTTGGCCCCCTTCCTTTTTCAGATTCATTGGTGGCAAGTACCCACATTTATCAAATCCTAGATGCAACTCTGCTTTCACCTGTTTTCCATAGTTATATCATGAAATTCTGTGCTTTGGACATATTGAGCAGAACTTCGTATGAGTTATATATTTGTCTGGCTGCACTGTTACCATGCATAGCATTATTGTCTTGACTAAAGTACATTCAAGAAATACACTTTACTTACAATATTGTTTGAGTGTCTGCATTGGAGGCAGTAGGTCCCGGGTTTGAACACCGGCTTAGTCATACCAAAGACTAATAAAGATGGCACTAGCAGCTGCCTTGGTTTGTGCTCGGGATTAAGTGTTTAGTGTTAGGACTGGTCACTCTGGTGTCAGGATAATATGACTGGGTTGGACATCATGCTACATGTCTGCGTCATGATGCCCCAGTGCTAGACATCACAATACACTGCCACACTGCAGACATCATAGCGATATGACTGGAAAATTGTTAAAGCTACATTAAAAATCCAAATCACACATTACATACAATATGTCAAAATAGGAGAACATTTGAGCAGGACATTTATTACAAACGAAGTTAGCAAGATTACATAGCACAGTCACCAATTCTTTCAAATCTTATTATTTGAGTATGCAGCTATATTAAGCAATATAGTTTAAACATATATGAAATTTATGAACACATAGTAAAAAAAAGAAGATAAAATTAATGCTTATCAAACCAGATCCATTTTTGCTTAAGAGGGATTTCAATCCTTCTATGACTTATGGCAAGGTGGTCCAACATCTTCAACACCGTGGGCCTCGTGGACCAAAAATGTAAAGTCCAGTGGCCATATATATTATAGCTATTATACTACAATTATAGAACTGACTCTTTGTATGAGTGCAGGCCACACAGAAATTACCCATGGGCTACATTGGCCTGTTGGCATTTAGTTGGATTATTCTGCCTTATGGTATAGTGCCTAATCTTGTACCAGATATAATTTGTATTATTAATAACAAATTTAGATAACTGTTTTGACCTGAAAGTATAAAACGTTTATACGTTTGGTTTCTTTCTCAGTGCAACAATCTGAGATTCAAACTCTGTATTTTAAGTTGATTATAGATTTAAGAAGCCTAACAGCCATTCTGCAGTGAATAAATTGTGGCAGACCATTGACAGTATGACAGTATGAAATAAAATGTGGTTGCCATAGGGGTTGCAGCTTGACACAGAATAGTGCGGTCCTGTAATTACTGAATCTTTGCTTATAGTCATTATGTCTCACATATTGTTGAGGGCAATAAGTTAACTGTGACTTCATTTGAGTATTGATATATATGAATCACTTAGCTGTAATAGTTAAGGTTTTATCATGTACAGAAATAGTGTCTATAAGAACTTGATATGATCATTAAAAGTTGTTTGCTGCAAAACATGTGCAACCCAAAACTATATGTGTTAAGATGGTTCTGTGAATCAATCACAGAATAGAGAAAACTGCATTAGGGATTAAACAATGTAATACAGGAAAGAAACACTACTGACTGTAAAATGTCGATCATTGAGAAGCAAAATGTGATATAGTGATCAATATGGTAATAATTAAAGTTGGATAAGTCAACTTGTAGCTCAGTATAATTTGACTTCATGGGCCACAGTAAGTTTGAGAATATTTATTGAAGGGGTGCATTACAGAAAATAGGTAGAGGCAATTCAGTGGTAAAAGTTTTGTAATCAGAGAGCAATTAACTTGTCTGTGAGATGATCTCCTGAAGCCCTTGGTCCAAGGAGCTAAATATTTAACACCAACATCTTAAAACAAACTACATCTCTAGTCACACATAAATAGAGACTTAACATGTTGTAATAAATATCCACCCCCACACCATTATGAAGTACTACTAGTTAATCGTGAGTCTATGACAGTAATAAGGAAACCATAGTAGAAAACATTTTTAAAAGGAAATTGCCACAATATTTCTTCCCACAATATTTCTTCCCAATACTGTTTCAGATTTGACTATTTATTCTTTAGTGACATTTAATAAAAAGAAAATTTAGAAAAATTTAGAAAAATTATTTCGAGGAGTGTGATTATGATAAAAATGATATTAAATACCAATATCTATGAAGTTACATTCAGATCGTATGCAAATTAGAACAATCCAAGCTATCAGTATTTACAATAGCTTGATAATCTGACATTAGCAAAATTGCTGCAGCTATTTTATTCGTAACATTTAATGAGAGTACCCATTTTGACCAGTGATAAATCACATATATAAGGTTCTCTGAAATTCTATCAATATTTGTCTGTTGCTTCCTGACGATTTCTGTTCCTTGCTAGGTACGAGCTGCTGCTGTGTATGCCCTTGGTACATTTATCAGTAATACCAGTGAGAGAAGTGACCATGCAAACAACATTGACCTAGGGGTGGGGATAAAACTGGTCCCTCTGGTTATGGATGGAAGCCCACTTGTCCGACAGGTAATGACAGTTCTCCTCAGGTGACTTCATTATGTGATGTTGTTACAACATACATCGTTTTCAGTTGAAGGATGTTGATCTAACTTGGTGTGAAACAAAGCAAGACTGCCAACTCTTGAAATATGTCAAAATATATGTATTTTTTTAATTATTATTGGCTAGTTAATTTCAGAGTTATAAATACTTTAATTTGGTATAAGTGGAAGAGTGAGAATATAAGCTGTCTCGTAGTTATAGGGCTACATTATTATTAAGCTTTTAGTTTTGATAGCTACGATACAAGAAAACTCTGCAATATTAAATGAAATCTCCTATTTTTCCTAGAATCTAGTTTATATGATGTTTTCTTTAGTTTTGATGTTTGAAAAATAAGTTAAAGTGAGAATTTTCAAAGATTATAATATTTTTAAGACAGAATAACCACATATTTGTTGGACAAGTGTACAAGTTAAGAAAAGTGGAAATAATTATGATTGTGTCATCTGAGTACATAATCCAAAATATGTTTCATTTGTAATTAATAAATTGATTTTTTGATTGAATGCACATATTTTGAGTTGATGGAGATTAACTCTTAATTACTTTGTAGGAGCTTGTTGTGGCATTTGGTGGCCTCATTGTGCAGTTTGAGACGCAGTTTACCATGGTAGTTTCACAGCTAGTTGAAGATGACAAGAATAGAGAGAGGAGTGCTGTTGTAACAGCAGAGACACCAGGTGGCTGGAATCTTGTAGCTGCAGAAACCAAGCCAGCTATTACTGTGACCCCATCATCTCGAGTTACCCTTCCTGAACCAGCAGGTATTAGTACCTTCTGAGTATGGGAATTCCTTTGGAAATTTAAGAAGTAGATTTGAACCCATTGTTTTATCTCCAGTTTGATGTTAATATTTTACTACACTACTCCATACATGTATTAAATAAATAAGTTATCAAAACCTAGAAAAGTGATATTCAGATTTCTTTTTGTAAAGAAAAATGACTGAACTTATCAACATGAGAGTAGGTACTTACTGTGTAACTTAAAGCAAGTGAAGGTTCTTCATTGATAATTCTGGCCTAGAATTCTGGAAACATTTTGAGTATCAAATTCAAGCTCTGGCTGCAAAGCCCAAACTCTGGTACATTATTTGGGAGGCATGCATGTCTGTCACTGAATTTTATTATTCAGCAAGATGCATTCATCAAGATGAACCAAAGTGCAGATAATCCTGACCGTTCAGACTTTCTAACCTGAGGCAGAGTAAATTGACAGAATGCTGAAGTTTCAGATCTTTAGTGTCTGTTTAAGACCATATTGTTTGTAATGTGTTATATATTTTCATTTTTTCCCCTTCATTTAACAGTATGCAAGTATCATACTTAATACTAATTATTCAGTTTTTACTATGATTGTAAAAATTGTCATGAAATTTGTAATCAAAGTGTGTATACCTATAATTATTTGTACATCCAGAACATAATAATTATAAAGTAGACAGAAATTACAGACAATATGTTTGATCAAATTTTGGAACTAATAAACTCCCTTTGTACAATATGCTTTTCTTGATGGGGCAGAAATGATAATAGTGTCATGCATTATCCAAGTACTATGATACCTATTCACATACATGTAAATTGGTATGTTTGTTAGAGATTTTTCTTTGACCCTTGGTGTATTTTACCATGATATCAACCAGAAAAGTATATGTTTTATTTATATAGATGCTCCAGCTTAAGTCAGCTACCATCACTAATATTTGGCAAGTAGATGCACATTTAGATATCTGATACACTCTACAAACAGTCCATGGTTTGGTTAGATTTTTGTATTTTGTCTTGCAAGTCTATGATTGTTATATTTCTGGCTTACGGTTGATCCATGTCTGCACAATTTAAGCTTAGACACTCGTAGATATATTTCTTTTGGTAGTAGGGTAATGTTTCAATGCATACTTTCATTCTGATTGTAATTTGCTCTGCAGATTATTGCAATTTATGACAGGTTCTCAAAATTCAAAGATAGAACTAGCAATAAATCGTTTGATTGCAAGTCATGTTGTGGAAAATGACCATCATTGTAACTCCACTGTCACCACGGGGAGAGAAGAACGTCCAAAAACGTGCTTTGACATTTTCTTCTGATAGAGTGAAACCTTTTCACATTGAATGCATGTTGTTTCAGACAAATCATTTTTACAGATTCATAAAGTAATTCTTGAGTTACCTGTGCTGTTAGATGCTTTGAATTTGCTATTTTTAGCAGAGTATCAATGTTTGTTTATTTCATGGTTGCTGCAATCCACAAATTTAAAGACTCAATAAACAATGAACCTTGCATGGAAACAATATGGACCATTCCCAGTCCATGAATTGAAGTCATGGCTAAAATGACAGTTTCTTTTTAAAAAAACACATGAAAATTTATATCCTCAAAATAAAAGAAATCACATTATATATGCTGTGAACAGTATCTGCCATGGCATAACATGCTAGTAGATCAGAATCGTTGCTATTTGTAAATCAAACAGCTTCTGCCATTGCATTAGAGACTAGTAGATCACAGTCTATGCCTTATCCTTATGAACACAAGTAAATCAATCAAGATTTGTCATGGCATAACATGATGGTGTATTACAGTCTGTGCCATGTCCTTGTGGTCACCGGTAAATAAAACTGCATCTGCCATGGCATAAAATGCAGATGGATTGCAGTCTGCCATGTGTTTGTAATCACAAGGAAATCAAACAGCATCTGCACTGACATAAATAACATGGTGGATTACAGTCTATGCCATGTACCTGTAATCACAAGTAAATGATCAGTATCCACCATGTTAGTATCAGTCGGTTAACCATCTATGACATATGGACAAAACACAAGTAAATGAAACAACATTTTTCATGACATAACATGCTGGTACATTACAGTATACCATGTGCTTGTGATCACAAATAAATCAAACAGCATCTGCCATGGCATAACTTGCTGATGGATCACACTCTGTCATTTGTTGTAATCAGAAATAAATAGAACATCATCAGCTATGGCATAATATTACTGGTGAATCACAGTCTGTACCATGTGCTTGTGATCACAAGTAAACAACTAACACTATGATCATTGGGTACCAAATCAGATGGCCAATCTGGGTCAGAGGTGTTTGATGTTGGGTACTCGTCATACATGGACAAATACAGCACTATCTCAAAGTAATAAATAATGTGTTTAGTTCACCACAGTTGCTTGTCATCTCAGAATCCTTTCCAGTTTGCTTTGTTTGTTGGCAGGATATTTCATAATAAAGAAAACATTTTTGTTCAGTTATTATGAAAGCACAGAGTGGATACTTTTCATTAGGATCTGTGTAGATTGTCTATAGCTAGAATAGTCTTTGCCATTTTCTATATTTTACTACAGTGCACATCTTCTTTTGACTTCATTATGTCATGATCAGTCCTATCTTTTGTGACTTTCTGACATTTCTCAAAATGGACATTTTTCTCATAAGATTGGATAGATAAAAAATCTTTCATGACACATTCTAGATGTTAGATTTGATTTGCAAGAGTTTGATCTCAGATATTTAATGCCTGTTTTAATTTGGGTTCTTTAATTTATATAGAACTGACATTAGCACTGGTGTTGTTAGGATAGATTCATCTGTGATTCAGGAGCCATGGTTGGATCAGTGGACATCATACCAAACTCATGAACAGAAGGGTGCAGATTTGAATCCTACCATTAAATCAGCCAGGGTTGGCTATAATGATATGTCACTGAGCAAGGCATTTTATTCAATAGAATAACATTCTTTTGTTTCTGTGCCATAAAACACCAAACCAATTCTTTCAGATTCCTGGACAAACCATTAGTTGAGAAGAACCTATAAAGTTCCTTCACATATCTGCACTGGATATAAAATGTGATTATGTGATAAATCCAATTATATTTCTACTTGTTATTTGGAAATGAAAGTGTTATATATATAGATAAAGTCTCTACTTTAAGGACTACTGATGTTATGATAGTGTAATCCATAACCTGTAAAATTAAAATTTTGAAGGAAATTTTATAATTTTTGAAGGCATTATCAACCCACTATTTGTTAGATGTTTCTGTTGGAACCATAATATCACATTTTCTTATTCATTGTCATAGCACTCATCCTGGCTTGTTTTCAGATGGCCTCTTCCCACCATTTACTTCTGGTAACATTAAGCGCTCTGCATCCCGTGGCTTCCTCACCACCTGTAAGCATCTCACAAATCTACTTTTTCCATTTGTAACCCTCTCATTTACTAGCTTGCCTCTGCACCATCTTGTTTAGAATACCTAATGTATAACCTCCACTCCTCCACTTTCAAGGACTTGGTGGTTTGGTCTAGTTTGACCAAAAAGTAATGAAGGTACCAGGAATAGTTCCTCAGCTTTAAGAGCCTGGTTTACGTTGGTTATTTTGATTTTAAAGTAGTGCTGAAATGAATAGTTGAATAAAAATACTTTGTGGCAAATATTCCAATCAGAAATTGGTATTCAAATTTCGTTGTGTCATTTATATGTGAATGTGTCCACTTTTAATATGCCTTGCGTGTTATTCAAGATTGAGATGGTCCCAGCTGTATGTTAGTATCGTTTATTGTCCATGCCATGTACATATGTTCTCAGTGTAGTCCAGTGAAGCTGGCAACCTGGCAGTAGCAAAGGACAAACAATGCAGTGCTGTGTGTGGGACAGAAAAAATACACAAGGCAAGCTTTATCAATGGGTGCTTTTGCAGCTGCTTTTGAAACCTTACCACCATACCCAGCATGAACATGTTGGGAGAAAATCAAAATTTTGTTTGTTATTTTAAAGTTTACCATCATGCTTTTGTTTTCTGTAAAACTTTCTTAGTGTTCAAATGAAAGTAATTTGAAGTCCTACATTTTTACTTGGTTTTGATAAATAATGTAAATAATACTGCATATTCAGGCTAATTCTTCTTTTTGTTATGACATTTTTTTTAGATATACCATGAAAAATTGAGTAATTCAAAATTGTATTCATTTATTACTATTTTAATTACCACAGTATTAATAGACAGTCAGAACAATCAAGTCTATAATGATTGAACACACCTTCTGAATTTTAAAGGAAATGCAGGACTAGAAAAGCTCACCTGATCAGGCCCAACATTCACAAAACTTCTCAGTCTTGTGAAGAAAGAACAGGTCCATATTTCAGAAAAAAATATCTTTTTTTAAGTGTTTTTTTCTGACATTCAGTATGACCACCATGGCAGCCATCCTAAAAATCTGGTTATATTGTATATACTCACTTATAAGTTGAATAAAAGTTTACCCCCTCACCTTCTTAGGGCTACAAAAAGCTAATATCTCTTGGACTCTGCTATGCATTGGGATGTATTTTGCAAGTCAAATCTATCTGAAGGGTGATTTCTTTTCAGTGTGTCTTAGTTTGGAAAAATAAGCAAACCGAAGTAGATAGATCAATAGATATGTAGACAAAACCATTGGAATATGTCACAGATAAATCAGCAATTTGCAGTTTATTTTGATTAAATCCATGAAAATCACTAATGCTTGACATTCTAAATAAATTTATGATGAATCCATAATTCAGTTGTAAGTTACATACTGGTATAAAAATAGTTATAATATGTTGATTCGACTCATTTTACAAATAAACAATGAAAGTTAAGTCCACATTTTTGTGATCCACAGTATCCTATAAATGTCAATAATGTCATCTGGTACAAAGTCCAAGAGTTAATCCTCATTGTCTGATAAAGTTCTGAAATCTTTCATCATCTAGTCATTGTAGATATTGTCTGACTGTTTCCTTGGCAGAGACTGAACTTAGGCTCTGTAAGTTAACACTTTGATCATAAGTCTGCAAAATCTTTTAAGGCTGCAAATGTGCTTATGTCAGTTATGCAGCAAGATTACAGGAAGTTTGAAAAACCACCCGTTATTACTTGGCACTGAGCAAGTACCAAACTTGTGGCTTGATCAGTAGGGTGTCACATGGGTCAAATGGTGCTGTACTAAGGGATTAAGGTGAATTTATAAAGTCAAATCTGCCTGAAGGGTGACTTTTCATCAGTGAGTCAGAACTGCACTTTGGAAAAGTAAGCAAGCCAAACTGGTTAAATTAAGAAAGGTAGACAGAGAGACAGGAGGGTAGGTAGAACAATGAAACCATGTAAAAAACAATTTTATTATGTGGAATATGTCACAGATCAACAGATTACAATTTGTTCTAATTAAATCAATTAAAATCCGTAATGCTTGACATTTTAAATAAATTTATATGATAAATTCATGAATTCAGTTCCAGGTCACATACTGTTGTTAAAATAATTCACAACGATCCAATTCACAGTATCCTGTAATATCTTCATTTCAGATGTTTTACAACAAAACAATGAAAGTTAATTCCACATTTATGTGATTCACAGGTACCCAGTGAATGTTACTATATAATATTATCTGTTACAAACTCCAAGACTTCATCTACATTGTCTGATAAAGTTCTGAAAACTCCCATCATCGTCTAGTCATTGTGAATTAATATCTAGTCATTGTAAATATTGTTCCCCATTACTTCTGCTTCACTGTCATATGTGGGTGGGTGCTTATATGGAGACTGAGTTTGGGCTTTGAAAGTAATCCTTTGATCATACAGTTTGTGAAATGTATTACAGGCTGCAACTGAACATGTGTCAGTCGTGCAGAAAGATCACAGAGTTTGAATAACAACCCTCTTTTACTTGGCACTGAGCAAGTATCAAACTCTTGGCTCAGTCAGAGGGTTGTCATGTGGGAAAATGGGGTGGGGTGGGTGCTGCCTTTACAAGCTAAGGTCAAACATTTACAGGAGGATACAGAACTCTACTTGGCACTGAACATGTACATGTATTAAATTCATTTCTCAATAAAAAAGCATGTGCACATGAAAACAAAGTACTGCCTTTACAAGTCAGGGGCTTGTCAGGCCATGTGCACTGGCCGAAAACTAGAAAAATATCACTTGCGAATAAAATCTAACTGATGGAATAGGAAAATGCTAATTAAATCAAAACGTTTATTACATCAGAGAGCGTTTATACAGCAAAATAAAAATATTAATACAAATATAGATTGTTAGGACTTGCACAAAGATGGCAGCAATATACTTGCTTGAAAACACCCATGGTAAACAAGATTGATGACCACTTCACTTTGTGGTGGGTAGTATTTAATTTACCCATAATATTTGCAAATATTAAAATCCAAATAAAAAAATACAAGTATTATGTAATAAATATGGACATGAATCAGATAAACACAGTGCATACCATTTACTTCTGTATGAGAATGGTGGCATGAAAACATAGAAATATTCGAATTGACAGTATTTTTGGTTCCTGCAAATATCTCGAGTTTCCAACATTACCCCTAGATTTATTCATTTTGTTTTATGTCATTCTTATAAGACGACCCTTACTCAGCATTAATCAAATTTTCATTAAAAATGTTGACTTATAAGTGAGTATATATATATGGTAGCTTCTTCATCTGAAAAGAAAGTTGTATCAGCATAGAGTTTTTACCTGAAGACCTCTTAAGGAGTTTAGTTGGTTCTTAAATAAACATTGTACCCCTATCTGATATCCAGTTTGGGTTCTCATGATGAAAATCGTATTTCTACTCCTAGATGGAAAGTCATATTAACTTTGGGTCTTCTCCAGAAAACTTCTAACTATGTCAGATTGGTGCTGATCTGGCTGTCCAGGATGGTTACTATGGCAGCCATCTTGAAAATATTAATTTTACTCTTTCTAAATGGAAAGTCATATTACCACCAGAAGACTAATATGTGGTATTTAGTTCGTCCCGAATGAAAATGATCTCAAATATTGAAAATCTTGTCTTTAATTCTTCTGAATGGACGGTCATGGGGTTTTCACCAAAAGTTGTTAATGGTGTCTAGTTTGTAATAAATGAAAATGCTGCCAATCTTACATTCCATATGGCTGACACAGTAGATAATTTGAAAATCATATTACTTGAGAATATCATAGATAGTTTTAACACTAAGCAGTTAAAAGAAGAAATGGTCTTATCTTTCCAGGAAATACTTTTCAAACCGTAGAGTGTCAGTCCCTTTGAGGCACTAATTTTTGAAATGTTATCAACTCTAGAGTGATTACCTAGTTCAGTAATTCAGCAACTCATATGACATAACAAGTCTTTATACTAGTCAGAGGTGTTACAAATCACATAATTTGGTTGATGGCTTCTGATTCAGCTCCAGTCAGTGGTGATGATAGTAAATATTTCATGATGACATCAGAGCGAATATTTGAATACGTGTTACAGATATTTGAATAGTAAATCAGGTATTTGTTTCAGCACTGTTTTAAAGTGTGCAGTAAGTCCACACAGCATGGATCAGTTATGAGGTTATACATTATACATTTTGTTTCCACCAAAGATAAAAATAATAATAATAATAATAATAATAATAATTACTGTACTTCAGACCAAAGTGTGTGTGTGTGTGTGTGTGTGTGTATACACACACACACACACACACGCATATATACATATATATGCATATATATATATATATATATATATATATATATATATATATATATATATATATATATATATATACACACACACACACATACATACATGCTGTTACACATGCAATAATATTTGTTCGACTAGTTCATGATGGGGAGGTACAGCTGCAAGCATATGAATACATTGTTTTCAAAATGCTATTTTTACTGGTGTCAATGAAGTGTTTGTTGTCTGTAGCTTACTAACTAGTAGTTGTTTATATTTTCTTACAGAATCTTAAATATGGAATGCCTAGAAATTACTTTCATTGTGATTAATGATAAGAAACCCATTGTGTTTTGTATTTAAAGAGCTTGACTTTCTTCATTTCTCCATTAAATATATTCCCAGATCACATTAATGCTAAGAAATAATGTCCACTACCTCTCAAATCCAGCCCATCCTTGAAAGAATTTTCTTTTCTTTCCCATATATATATATATATATATATATATATATATGTGTGAAGGGAAGCAACTTCTCCCTTATCCCCCCTTTCCTACACTAAGTGGTTACTCTCAGCCAGATGTTTTCCAATCTAAGCTTTTACATGGGATGATCAGCATTGTAAGTAAGCTCAACATCATAACACATGGCCTCTCAGAATCCAACCATATCTTTGTTATTTCCACCCATCCATCTTTAAAGTCCACTATTTTATTGTGTATTAAAGTACTTATTTCATGTTTTAGTCTTTAAAAAATTGTGTTCATTATTTTTGTGCATTTTTTTTACATTTGTTCTGATCTTATGCTCCAACATTGTTATCATTTTTTATTGGTTAAAGTGGATTAGAGTTCATGGGAGAGTGTCTGCTCATATGTCAGCAGCCTAGTTATCAAAATTCCCTGTGCATGTTCTAACATGACCTTGGAGCATATAAGTCTTGGTACATGAGTTTTTTTCATCATTGTCATTGTGTACTTCAGTCTTCCAGATCATATGCCTTTGCTTGGGCTGTCATCCAGTCAGTCCAGTTGTCCTGTTTGTTGTACCTTTTGGCAAAGTCTGTCACATCAGTGAGACATGTATTTCAGATGTCCTTTCAGTGGTATGCAGAATTATACAAGGATTCATTGAGTTGATCCATCTATTTCTTCTTCAGATTCATTAACTAGGCATAATACTTTGGAGAACTTCTACTACCTAACAGATCCAGCTAGCCAGGTTAAATAATTTTTTGCTATCACGCTAAATGGTGTCAGCCCACATAGATGCCAGTTAAATAGAGTGATCTCCCCATTGATACTGAGATTGGTGTCAGATCTGGTGAATACTTAAGTTACTAATTCTGCTGATGTTGAGTAGCATGCTTTCTACAGAAGAATTCTGGAAGTTTTCTCCCTTAAAGCACGTTGGAGAAATGGTCTCTTCGAAATGAAGTATACTCCATCTAAATTTTCCAACTTTTCTTGCTTCTTTTTTTTGATGACAAAGTATTTTGTGTTTCCTCAGAATTATAACTTTGCCACCCTCACTCAAGTGTAGGTGCCGTAGGAATGTATCTGTATGGGTTGCTATTGCATCCCCTCGCATTGCTTTTGCTTTAGTTTTTGCACGCATAGTTAAGTCAAATTTCATAGTTACTCTAAGCAAGGCTCGGTTGGTTTTGCCTGTAATGGCAGTCAGTTGGACTTCCCTACATACAGCTTTTATTACAAATGATATTTTGTAAGTATTAATAGTCTCAGTATAATAGTCTACTCGTCTCTGCTGCCATATGCACTGTTTTACAAGTAATTTGTCATAGCATGTCTGCGCTGTTCTGTCTAAAGATTTAGACCATGGGCAGGACCAAGTGTAAGCTTTGTAGACATTGGAAACACAAGACTGACAACTACTCTGCATGTGTAGCTTGCTCAGGTTGCCAATCTATGAATACATGTCAGGTTGCCAATCTATGAATACATGTCAGGTTGCCAATCTGTGAATACATGTCAGGTTGCCAATCTATGAATACATGTCAGACTTGCACACCGTCGACCAAAAGTCATAGAGCTGCAGTACTGGTGGGCACTGTAGAGGAAGGTGCAGAAGCACATCTTGAAGGATGATGTCATCAACATATATGATGATGTCACAGTAATGAAGGACCTTCTCAATGGATACTGCACTCCACACAGGCTATCAACCATAAAGTGATCCAAGCTATCATGGTCAGAGATAGCTCCCGTTCCTCCCTCACTGCCACATCAAGATAAACCTATCTCTTGGCAGATGAAGTTGGTCATTTAAACTTATCTCTTGGCAGATAAAGTTGGTCATTTAAATCTATCTCTTGGCAGATAAAGTTGGTCATTTACCTCATGGGCTTGACACCCCGTTACCTTTATCCTCTGCCATTGAATCAGATCGAGATCAAAACAAACCACCTCAGTTACTGTCTTGCATTTAGATGTACAGACTGGCTACATGAATTCAAATATCCCATATGCAGTCCCGACTTAAAGAACAGGACTATGTCATGCCAATTATGATGACACTCTAACTTTGCCATATGGCTAAGATTGTAATGGGTCACTACCAAAGTCAGTTGTATATTGTAGGCTAAAGTTGAAAGCCCTTATAGTCTTCAATGAAGAAAGAAATCAAAGCAAGTTGGCTCAGATATTATCTTGCAGACCAGTTATACAGATAAAAAATGTTTTGTAACTTATCCTAACACAAATAACAGGACAACATGATACAGGATAAAATAGGACTGTTCTGTCACAACTGAACTCTGCCATATGTCTCCGATAGCAACAGGTCACCATCACAATCTTACCATTTAAGCCAAAAGACAGAAGCTCTTTGTCCAGTTTGCCTACTCCACATTACAGGCACTCTCAAGGATCAGCCATAAGTCACTCAATGTACCCTGTGCCCAGTTTACTGATCAAGTACACACAATATGGATTCACTGCATTCTCATGCCTTTGCCACCATTTGCCATGTCATTTGGACGTAACTGTGCCCCAATCGGGATGTTCTAAGAACAAGGTGGGTCACCCTTTTAGACCGTCTTCTCCAACTTTGTCTCAGATTGCACAGGAGGCGTTGGCGTCACCCCATTCACCTAGAGATAATGATATATGCTCATAAGCTCCATTATCCTTGCTAGATCTCACTATGAGAAGTGAGGACTCTACCTTCTGAGCATCAATCGAGCAAATCTTTCACTTGTTACCATCACAGTTTTGTTCTTCTCCTTCCATCAACAGCTTGCTCCAGAGTTCCAGCATCTGTTGATATGCAAATCAAAGACCAAGCAGCATTCAGCTGATATCACTGTCAGGTTAAATAGAAGGCTTGGAGAGCATTATAGAAACATAGCAACAAAGGGAATGATAAAGCCCTCATCAGTAAACACCTTGGATGCCATCTAGCACAGTGCAGGTAGGGATCAGTTCTGTAGGTTTCACATCCTACAAACCACTCCCATAAACCACTCCAACTGCAAATCTGATACTCCAGCTTAAGGAATTGACAAGGTTACAGAGGATACAGTGACCATGTCCCATCATTATTGGACCTGTCCTGCCTATTATGTTGAGTTAATGGCCCGTGTATGTTGATCAGTATCTCATATGCCATTTTGACATCAATATACTTTCATTCTTGGGGCTTAGACTGCTGATGACAGTGCCAAAAATGTTCTGTCATGATCGGATTGGATCGCACCAGGTCGATACCAAAGATGGAATGATGGGCCTGACAGTGCTCTTCAGCATCTCGTACAGTTTCACAATGCACCAAGCTCACTCCAGTGCAATTGCCACATCACCTAGTTAATATGGGCTCTTAGGTGAAACAGTCCTGCAAATCTGATACAAGTTCAAAACCATGGTTATCGAGAATCAGTGTGGATAAAAGCAGAGAGAATGGCTTGTGTGTTTGATTTGGATTTTTATTGTATCTTTAACAGTTTGAGTCATATCACTACGATGTTTGCAGTGTGGCACTTTACAGTGATGTCCAGCACTAGGGCATCATGCCACAGACATGTGGCATAATGTCACATCCAATCACATTATCCTGATACCAGGCAGACCCGTCCTAACACTAACCTCTTAATGCTGAGCGCCAAGTGAGGCAGCTGCTAGTACCATTTTTAGTCTTTGGTTGTTGTTGTTTGTTGTTTTGGGGTTTAACGCCATTTTTCAGCACGATAGGCTATACATGGCGGCCAGTATTAATGGTGGAGGAAGAACCCGGAAAACCCCGGAAAGAACCACCGACCCACAAGAAGCTACTGGCAAGCTTTCTCACATGCCCACATTGGCTGAATCTTAGACTCGAACCGCCGCAGACAGAGGTGAGATGGCAGTGATCCGTAACGAAGTGCGCTTTAGACCACTCGGCCACTCAGGGCCCCTTTAGTCTTTGGTATGGTTTGGCCAGGGTTCCACTTTGTAACCTCTGGCATCTAAGGTGGATACTCTAACCACTTAGGCCACTGGAGCAGTTCCAGAGAGAATTGTATCATTGTTCTAATATCAGACACAGACTGTCACTGAGAAGAGACATACAGTTAACAGACATAGTGTATAGTACCACAGTGGTTCAGGGCCACTCTGTCGCCAGTCACTGCCTTTGTGCCCAGTTGCTATTATGGACCCAGTTCCTTATGGGTCTCTGTAGGTCCAGTACCTTACATATCTGCCTCCATCCGGTGCTGTCAGGGACCAATGACGAATGGCTACAGGATTCTTTGTCGCATCTCATTTGGTACCATCTGTTGCAATGTTAAAATCCAGACACCCGGACAAAGAATGACAGTTACTAGTAAGTGCAATGATCCTGGCCCCAAAGAAGGAAACGATGGCTCTGTTTCATCAAGACTGAATTTGGCCACCTTTTCTTGTACCTAATGGGTGACAGAGATCCAATGGCCTGTATCTCTTCGCAGCTCCATGACATAGGATTCACATCACACTTGCATAGTCTTTACCCAATACTGGATCCATGCTGGGCTGTTCTTAGTACAGGGCTACTGTATCTAAGTGTCAAAAATTTCAAAGCTAGCTTTAGTTCTTGCAAGAATCGTATGTCAGCCCAACATTTCTTCTTGAACAGAGTATTATTTTCTGTAGGAATTTGCATGAATATAGTTACAGATGGGGCTTCAGTTCTTACAAAGAACCACCTTTCAGTCCATGAGACCTTCACCTGTGGGATTTGCTCAGCGTGACAGCCAGCATCAATGTCCTAGGTCACCTATTTCATGAGGCCATTACAAATGATACTGTTGTTCCAGTGGCTGCAAAACTATGCTCCTTGGAATAAACAATGTATATGTCATGTGGTCTCTGGCAGGTACAGTCTTCAAATTGACACTTTGTACAGACAAGGGCACAGTGGGCTGGGATGTACATCACCTGACATTTTTTTGGCCAACTTCTCAACTTTATTCACTTTCCTCACATATGTGGCATGGATAATTGAGATTGGAGTAGACTTTGTCGTTTGCGGGTGCACCTGTTCTGCTTCACCATTTCTTCTGGTGAAGACAGGGAAAGGGGATATAAACTCTTCTGAAATAGTATTGTGGATGATGTGAGATCCGAGATCTCAAGATTTCAACTTTGAGATTAGAGCAGTTTTGTTCATCCCTCACATTCAGAAATAGACATAGTAGAAGTTATTGGCTGCCATATGCAGTCAGCCATAAGTTTTTATCTCCATAATTTAGCTTCAGGCAGATATGAGAATTAAATCTGTGGAGACCAGTGGATGCAGCCCAGATGATAAACAGGCCAAAATATCAGCACAATCTCATCTTCTTGGGTTTGGTACTTTCAGTGGCTTTGCCCAGTTTGTTTTCTCAACAAGGAAGAGTTTTATCTTTTTTTCATATTCATGTAGTGTTATGATAAGTTATGTAACCGTTGGTTTTGCTATCTTCATGTCAGGAGAGCAGTTTATCCTCCCTATACTGATCCAGCCATTTTGTCCTTGAAGGGTGCCATTGGTAGAGGTTGGATGTTCATGCATTTCCAGATCCTATTTGTTATTCTTCTGATCAAATGTTATTGGGGAATCATTTGAGGGAAATTGTAAATATTTTAGTAAATTCTGTTTTTCCGAGAATACCGGTACTTACCAATTCATATTACTATCCAACTCTCCCAAACCTCCCCACAAAATGTAAGTGTTCTCATTGATGCTTTGCTCATCTTAAACAGATAGACATCTGGTTCGTAGTGTGCCATCTAGCAGTGATAGGGGTAGACGAAGAGCAAATATTTTTCCCATTGTCTACATGGTATAGAGGTGGGAAAGATGACATTTTCATCTTTCTAGGATGGGCTGGACTTGAGGCCTAGCAGAGTTCATTTCCTAATGTGATCAGGAAAGTATTCTCTTAGAAATACAATAATAAAAAATGTACTTTGCTATCAGTATTTGGTCTTAGCTTATGTTAAAAACATTCTTTGGTTGCCGGTGAAGTTAAAAATGTAATTAAAGACAAAAGACTTTGAACATGTAGATTTAAAACATTTAAATGTGAATAACATGCTGCGTAATATTTGTTGCTGACTGAAATAAAAAACCCTGACAATCTGACATTTTAGGCATCTGTAAAATGAATCTCATACAAAGAACAGATTGTATATGGAGAGGGCACTAATTTAGTCAAATCTGTCTGCAGAACTGCCATATTGTTATCATCTGTACAAATGCACTGGTCCTATTTTCACAAAACAATCCCTTCTGCAATTAAAACATGTCCATGTCACAAAGTGGTCTTCCTTGCGATCTTATTAGGAACAAAATGACCAAAATTATACCATATCTACTTGCTTATAAGTGAAGTCACACTGCAAACAATATAGACCCTGATCTGTCATCACACAGTGCACCATTGGATCAGGGTCTGTATTGATTTTTCTACTAATTACTCCTAACAAACTGCACAGATCCAGATCTGTCATTGTAATGGCAAATGTTGGTTTGTGCGGTTTGAAGTTGGAATCAACCTGTAAGTGAATATAGACAGTACTGTTTTGGGGTTGAACAAGATGGCCGTTGATCAGGGGTGATCTCCAGAGAGAGGGATTCCTAGTGTATAATGTACACCTGGCTGCCAACAGATTATATTTGGGTCTGAATTTAAATTATGCACAGGTAGATCAGAGTATTTGCTGTCTACTTATAATCAGCAGTAAAATGAACAGCTTGGAGCCTAAATTGCCACTGCTTGATTCAAACCGATCAGGTATTGATCTTCTGACATTTGGGCATGCATATTTGTGAGTTTGGACAGACCTAGATTTGAGCCACTGAAATCTGGGTATGCATTATGTATGAGGAAATAATAGTTAGCATGAAAACTGAGATGTCAGATGTTCAGCATTTGAGCTAGACATTATTTTATATATATTTGTCAAACTCATCTTGGCTGAAACTGAACACCAGGGCATCTGTGTCTGTGCTTTTGTGTATGTCTTTTTTTGTGTGCATATGACATAGGCTTGACAAAAGGAAATCCCATTGTTTGATTTTATATTCTTATTGAATGCATCTAGGCCATATAAATTTATTAAAGTAAAGACAAACATATAAATCATATATATATATATATATATATATATATATATATATATATATATATATATATAAGGTTTAAGAAAACAAACATAATTAAAATTATTTGATTCAGACGAGGTAAGAAATACAAGAGGTAATATTGTAGCCTTTTTTTTTTTTACATGTTGAACCTAATTAAACCTGTCATTATTATCCATTAGTTTGGTGATGGTAGTAGTAGGAATTGGATAGTTAATTGCTTTTTTGTATGTGACCCCTGTTTCACAATCATTTTTTGATTGATTAATTTGTATGCATGTGTTTTGTGTATATTTCACCTATCAGTTAGTTTGTTTACATGCATATGGCATTTTTCTGCCTAGTTTAGGATCTCCTTACATTTTTTTTCTTGTATCCATTTATAGATGCAGAACCTTGTCTTGATCAGTCTTGTAGCAGCTGTATTTTTAAGCAACAGTAGACTAAAATTTCAAACAACAGAAATGAAAAATAGATGTGTAATCAGTGTTTGAAATAATTTTGAACATTTACTTCCCAGGCAGGCCAGATGTTTTAAAAAAAAGTTTCTATCTGTCTCAGAATTCACTATCAATTCTGTCTGTGAAAAAGATTTACAGAAATATGCCATGCTGAAGTCATCTTGAATTAAACTTGCATGATACTGATAGTTAATCATCTTGCTTTCAACATGCAGTTAATTCAGTCAGTCATAATTTAAGGAACATGATTTGATTGATTCATTTTAGATTTTTTTGCTCCCTACATTGCACTTTTCGAAAAAACACAAGATTTGATGAAGTTACAAATAAGCACAAAAATAATGATTTGTCCACACCAGAAAGAAAGGGATTTTAAACAGATTTTCTACACTTATTATGTGTAGCAGGATTGGATATAGATTGGAAAAAGTAGCCAGCCTGACAGAAAGTAACTACCTGCCGGATATCATACAGATGGATATAATGGCCAACTTGCAATATGAACAGTAGAGAATCTCAAAACGATCCCATTCCCCAAGCATTTTTAATTTATTTTTCTCATTTTCACCATGTTCATCCCAAAGATATCAAAGTGGCGCAGATTTTATTGATGTCAGTTGCTCAAGACTCTCAAGGATTTTAAATTCTTTTAGAAATTAGTTTTTAATTAATCACTTTATATACAGTATAACCTTGTTAATCTGGATACTTTTTTCTCTCTCTTCCTTGTTAATGAATCCATTCTTAATATAGAAGAGGAATGTTATTCTCATTATTTCCTCTTATTTTGTACAAATTCTGGGACAGTGCAACAACAGTATTCTGCAGTAATGAGGTTTCAGTGTAAATTATTTTTATAAATGTTCATAATCTGTATTTCGTGTAGGTCAGCATCGTTGTACATTATTAGATCACTAGTTGTCTAGTGTTAGTAATATTTGTTGATATTGCTCATTGATCTTTCTGATCGTTGAATAACCACTTTTTGTAACAACATAATGTAGGAATGTTTTAATAGAGGTAAGTTAAATTAGATTTCTTACAATATAGTTATATTTTCAGGGTATTTTAGTTTTGCTATACTCATAAGCTGTTACAGATGGGCACAAAATCACCATGTGTACACATCAGAAGGAAATCATGTTTAAACCTTCTGCTTTAAAAAGTCATAAAAATAACAAAAAATGACCTTTTTTTGAGGTTAAAAATGAACTAGCCAGACATGATATGACTTTGATTTGAACTCTACATCGGCAGTGCAAAGCAAACCTATACTACACCTGTTGTAAGCTCATATTTAATGGCAGTCTTCTGGGACTAGTTAAAACTTCAAGTAGAATCGAAAATCAAAAGTTCACAATCTTCGTTCAGATGTATCGAGCTTCTGCAGAGCACATCTTTTGATTGAATTTCTTCATCGCTATATTGCACACAGGAAATCAGGATAAAAGACAATGTAGACCTATAACAGGTGCCTGTTCACAGTAGGAATGCACAGAATTGTATAAGAAGTGTTTCATTAGTTTCTTACAAACAATTTTATGTGCTGATATTCAGCATGGTTTACATTTAACCAGAATGGATACACACCTGAATGAGGGATGTAATAATAAAGCAATACAGTGTATGTATTTTCATAATTATACAAGCTACAATATCCCCATCCCAAATTGCAAAATGCAAAAGACAGCCTTTGAACTGAAAATATTTATATAATTTTGTTAATTTATTGACACTAGAACTTGGAAAAATTTGGTAGATTTATTGACTTGTCTGTTTTTTAAATAACTTTGTGTTGATTTTCTCATAAATTTTGTCATGTTATGACTTGTTTTGAGGATGAAAATACACGTCGCATGTATTCCAATGTGTACAAGCAAGTCATAATATGGTGGTACTGAATTCAGTGGTAAGATACAACCCCATCTTGAATAGCATACAGAAAGTTAGCTACCCAGTTGATATCCTAGGATTTATATAGATGCATAGTAGTTTAATTGGTGATATTTAAATTATGTGTAAGGTTTTGTAGGAAAAGTCAATGAAGTGGTATGAAACATTAAAAAAATGTGAGTGAAGTGGTTAGAAACAGTTGGATCTCCACTTTATGTGAATGTTGCATGCTTGATTTACAATACAGAAATGGTGTTTCATCAGGTATCACTTATTCACTAGAGGTCATATCGGTCTGAATTACTATACAGCAGGTTTATTGTTGCAGTCTATGACTAGAAACAATAGCACTCGCAGCTCTTTCTATTACAGTTTTTAATTGCCACAATTTCCCATCAATACACATGACAAAACTGTTCTTAATAGCTATAGGTTGCTGGGTAGTTAAACTGATACTCATAGAATCAGTGGTAGCAATTAGTATTCCTGATTATTGGAAAGGAAGTAATTTTATGTTGTTTTATTAGTTTATGTATCAGGCTCAAAGATTGGCTGTCCCAGGGGAACAAAGATTGGCTGTTCCAGGGGAACAAAGATTGGTTGACTCTGGGATCTAAGAATAGCTACCCTCTGGGAAAAAAAGAAGCATTTACATTGGACACCATCTGTACTTATTGTAAAGAAAGCAGAGAACAATGACATATCTTCTTGTTGAAGAAAATAGAGGATGATGACAATTTTTTGTCATCACAGAACGTTTACAAAAATAGTTCCTTATTTATTTCGACGGATATTGAATTTGATGAGATTTATTTTCATGATCTCAATATGTGACTGCAAAATCAGTCAGATATCTCCACGATAGAAATAACTCACCTGCTATACATTATTTAACAAGGCAAACTATGTATGTGATATAATTCATGAGAAAAATTCACCTGTCATTGTGCATAATTCCGTAAAACCCGCCATGGTAGAAGCTTGATGTAGTGATCACTTTGGCATCATTGTGCAGGTCAGTGTATTTATCTGTCATTCATCCATCTACATTGACCTCATTGTTAAACTGTTTTCCGTTTTCATTGCAATACATATTTATCCAACCCTCTTCAGATGTGGATTATAGCGTGTGGGTGGATGCATGGGTTCGACATGCAGACCACAGCTGGCTTCTTGTTTCCATTTTACTGACAATTAATTAGACAGTGATTTTAGTGAATGGATACTAGGTATATATATATATATATATATATATATATATATATATATATATATATATATATATATATATATATATAGTGTACATGACATAGTAACTTTCAGAGAAGTTATGGTTATAGGAATTTTATCACAAGATGCATCTTTTTATGTTTTAAAAATTGTGAACATCTGAACAGTATCCAAGAACTTTACGAAAGCTTTTATCTTTGTGGATGGATATGGTTCTGATAAAGATATTAAGCTCTTTATATGCACCTTCTAGGTGTGTTATCTTCATCAGAAAAAACAAACTAAATCGTTATATTTTCACAATGTTACAGCAATTTACTGCATGTAGCCTATCATGACTTTTTTAAGATTTCAGTTAGTAATTAAATGTATAAAGTGGAACACTGTCTTGAGGTATTAGTCCAATTAGTAAATCTTTGGGATGAATTAGTCCCAGTTGGGAATTCTTTTGGATCCTTGAATGTGTTGATCTATGCATTGCTTTATTGGTAGTGCTGGTTTAATTAGAAGATATTATTCAATACCATTACATTGCTGGTTTTCTCAAGTTCTACCATACTATATGTTACTATCGTCTTTACCATAACTTTTATATTCGCGAATTCAGTTTCTTTTCAGAATTTATCAACAAATTGTGCTTTTAAAAATACTGTGATTTTTTAAAATATACATTTTTCAGCTGCAACTCAGCCCAATCTGTATGGTAGCTCTGGTGGATCAACAGATAGCACTTCAAGCTTAGAGGGATCATTTTCAATGGATCGCATGAAGCGTGCATCCTCTAGTAATGCTATAACCAATTTGCAGGTCATAACTTTCAATAATGTGTACCTCAATGTTTGGAAGGCTTTACTACAGCTGGCTATGGATTCACACCCAGATGTTGCCAATCTGGCTAAAAATGTTGTCAACACAGTCAAGTTAAAGGTAGGTTTTTAAAGTTTGCAGGTATTTGCTTCATAAGCAGATACTGGTAGTGAGACAAATAATGTTTGTCATATGCAACATGTGAAATTGTTGCCAGCCTGCCGGTGCCAGTCCAGTTGACCAGCTGGAGTTTCAGGCATATCGAGTTAATTTAATCTATATATTTTATATTTTTAATGCTGCTAAAAAGAAATTATAAATAGAGTAAAAAATACTTGTGAATCTGGGTAATATGAGAAGATGAAATAACTTGTGTTTAATCTACGTACACTTGATGCTTGTAGCACAAAGACTCTTCAGTGTCTATGCAATGTTGGATGCCACACATGCTACTTCCGATCCCCATGTGGAGTTCTTTGGATGCCAGGAAGCCACCAAAGGCTAAAAACCAAACACAGTCAGGGAAATAAGAACTCTACAAAAGGAATATGACACTATCAAATGAAAACGATAGCTGGGTTACAGAATTCACTTGAAATATGAAAACAGGATGCATGCCAAGACCATGACAGTGCTGTTATATTTCGTTCAGCTCAGCATCAGAATGTAATCTGAGACTGCAGCTTGGTGAATTTGTACGTAAGCCTGTCATAATGTAGCTAAAGTTACTGAATTCATTTCACACATGAATAATTTCAATGACATTTGAATGTAAGCCTGTCATAATGTAGCTAAAGTTACCGAATTCATTTCACACATGAATAATTTCAATGACATTTGTATGTAAGCCTGTCATAATGTAGCTAAAGTTACCGAATTCATTTCACACATGAATAATTTTGATGATATTTGTGTGTAAGCCTGTCATAATGTAGCTAAAGTTACCGAATTCATTTCACACACGAATAATTTCAATGACATGTGTATTACCATACAGTGCAACATTATTCATTCTATATATCTTAAAAATGAATGGTCTGTGTACATGTTACCTTTGGAGTTTAGAAAGAGTTTATCTGTGATACAGGACAAAACAGTTATGGGAGCTGTCACCTGCCTCAGGTAAACAAATGTGGTATATTAATTAGACAAATTATATCACAAAGATACAGATAGTGAAAATGTAAATTAAGTTAAAGAAAACTAGATAATGTTTTAATTAGGTAGACTTATTTACACAAGGTTCATTAAAAGCTGATTTTATTTCCCAGATTAGGGATAAATTGAATGGTTATGCCATATCCATTACATCTTGTTGTTGTTGTTGTAGGGTTTAACACCATTTTTCAGCCAGGATAGGCTATACATGGTGGCCAGTATAAATGGTGGAGGAAGAACCCGGGAAAACCTCGGAAAGAACCACCGACCCACAAGAAGCTACTGGCAAGCTTTCTCACATACCACATTGGCTGAACACAAGACACGAACCCATGCAGACAGAGGTGAGATGGTAGTGATCCATAACGGTGAGCACTTTAGACCACTCAGTCACTAGACATGATATAACGAAACTGTAAAATTAACAGTTAATTTTGTTCCTAAATAGGCCTGTGTTCAATCAAAAAACTCCAATTTTTGCAGATCTCTGCCTCTTTGAAGCCCTCAAAAACTAACAGTGCATTTGAGAACACATTTGATTTTTTTTGGGGACTGGAAGATACTTTTTTAAACTAACACATGCACATTTTATACATGTTCTCATTGGCACTGAATGAGGACAAAACATGTTTCTTATATAATATGTCATGTCAGTCGTTATATAGGTCTTTTTCATACTAACACTAAATACCATTTTTGTTTCTTTAAACAAAATTGATGTTTAGTTGTTAATTCCTGTTTGTATGGGAGAATGTATATTTTTCTCTTTCTGTTTTTGGTTACGTTTTGAGACATTCTTTAGCTCAAATCATAATCCGGATACTTTTGGATGAGAGCAGCTAAATACAGAAGAGGTGTTACAAATATTTCATGACAAAATTGTAGTCATTATCTATATACAAAAGACATTGCGTAGTTACTTTTGTACAAAGGTTTAGATTCTATTTTATGATACTAAGAGTTCCTGAAGATTGCATAGATATAAATCAATGTTAGGTTTCTAATAATAAACATGTTTTTGAGTTTGCAGTTATTTATGGTTGGCTAGTTAAAGTCAGGTGGTTGAGTATTGTAATGTAGGCCATGTGAATAGGTAATGTGTGAAATATTAGATTCAGTAATAAGGTCTGTCAAGTGGGTATATTGTGTCATTATCATAACAGACTCTTGGAGGTGCATTAAAGAAGAGAAATGAGCAAATAATTCATTCCTTGGATTCATTCCTATTTTGGATTCCAATTTATGTTCTTTTGTTAATGACAGTCTGCAGATGTATTTAATGTTGTGTTTAGATAATTTGAGAGGAGACATTTGTTAGGATTATTCATTGGAATTAAAAAGTGCTCATTGACTAAAATATTATTGTGGGACTATTGTGAATTAATCAGAGGAGTTCTGGACAAAGCCATAGTGATACATCAGGACTCATAGCAAACAAGTACACCTTTCCCTCAATAACTTGCACACATTGGGGTCCAAAAACTCAGACTGCACTATAAGCCAGGGCATGAGTTACTGAGGGACCTAAAGAATATCTGCTAGACGTCCAGAGAATTGTGGGGTTGGAGGGGGTGGGGAACTGGGCAGTTTAATTACTAAATCCTCATTTTATAATTGCATCAAGAATAATTGTCGATAAAGTGCTTTTCTGATGAAGTTGTTCGTTATTCACTATAAATTAAATTTATTTTCAAAACATCTGACATCTGAAAGATCGATAACATGATTCCAACTGGTTTCAACAACCAACATGGTACGTGAAAACATTAGTGTATTATGTCACATCATTTTGTTTTGTTTACCTGTCTGGTTCCTGGAGTGATGTTAAATACTATTTTGCAAAACAAAAAAACTACGAACCAGGGAACCAAACTAACTGTTGATACACAACCAAACAAGATTCCTTTTTATAAAAAACACACAACATTTATTTCATGAGACAATTATTTACTTCAAAAACTGTTTTTTGAATTGTTCAATTAGTAAAATGTTGATGCTGTGATTTCATTGCAAGTAATAGTGAAACTTCTTATCATCCTTGAGGATATCTCTTCATGGTAATTCAGGAATTCTTTGAAACTTGTTTTCCCCACAATAGACCATATCTGTGAAACAGAGCTCTTTATTTTACGAAGTACTCATTTCACTTGATTGCCTTGCTATCTTTAATCAGAGCTATGATTGAATAGGTTAATTTAAGGTAGTTTAATTAGATTATATGCACAGTAACATTTATAACAGTGTTTGATTGATCAGCTGAAATGAGTTAGCCGACATATGATTGGGGTTGCAGGTTGTTAAGCATGTAGGATTTGCATGCCTTTTAACTTTTTTTTTATTCCACCTGCTTTATTCGATTCAAAAGACATAATTAACGTGATAATGGAAAAGGAGGCCCGCTTTTTAGTTAGTGCAACAATACAACAAATGCTTTTGCCAGTCCAGTATCAAAACATGATGGGCACCTAATTAGGATCTCAGAGAAATGCTTGCAGACATAGTTGTTAAAGTAGATTGAACATTTCGTGTTGAATTATAAGAGGATACATTGCATTTATGATGATTACACTAAAATATAGAACTAGAACACAAGTTTCAATTAAAAAAATTATTCGCGTGTTATCAGGGCACGAGTTATCGAGGGAGTGATGTAGATTTTGAAGATCTGAAATTCATTTGGAATATTTGCTTCTTTTTTACTTGAATAGAACTTTTCAGGATTATTTTGGATTTAAATTCATAATACTGTAAGTTTCTCTTAAATTTTCACTTTATGACTTTGATGGTTAAATTATTTAAGTTTTACAAAATTTCTTTATTTTACTTCTCTCTGTTACTTATTTTATAACTGTAGAGTCATAACAGAGGCATATTGAATAATGTTGTTGACAGCCATAAAAAAGAAGCTGCCAATAATGCTATTTTTGACTAAAATGGTCTGTAAAAAAGAAAATTATGGTAAGATATAAAATCCCTTGTATTGTTTCATTATCTTAATCACATGAAGTTGCAGTTATTATCAATATTATACTCTTTTGATATGAACAAACATATAAATCACACCGATACATTAAGGTTATGAAATCAACACTGTATCCATTAAAAATGCATTATTCATTAGTATTAATGCTCATTTGCTTAAATGCAGTGAATTACTTTAGTACAATGCTTTAAGTTAATAAGTAGCCAGTAGACTACTGATACATTGTAACACAGACTAATAATTGATTACAGCAATTTTTCAAGAAATATTTTTTGAAGAAAGGGATTATTGCATGATTTGTGTTTACTCATTTACAGTGAATGTACAAAATATGTTGTTTTATTTATATTAAAATCACAAAACCAAAGGCAAATAATCATAGTTTTGGATGTATCTATTACCCTAAGGAATCTGACAAGGCCACATTGTTGTTTATACACAGTATTGTTTATATGTAGTAAATTATCAACAGTTTCTTATATCCAGGCTCTTGGTGGAAAGGTAAAACAGTTTTGTATTTAGTGATGTTGAGCGGCTGTGCAAGTTCAACGATACCCTTTTTTAGTTTTTTAAAATTATATTTTCTTTTTTTTCCCATTTAAATATAAATAATTTTCTATTTATTTTTTATCTGTGAATCATTCTATCTGTTTGTTACATATTTCTGATGAATAACTTAAACTATTTTCTATCTAAAGGTTTGAATTCGTAATTTAAAATAACTTGGGAAGTATTTTATTTCAAAATACTGCAATTTCAACTTGATGCTGACACTATTTTTTTTTCAAAAAATGCCAGTGGTGTGTGTGTGTATTTGTGTGTTAATGGTACTTTAAGGATGCTAATGGCTATATCAACAGAGGAAGTGGCATTGGAATTTATGGAACCTTTGACCCTTCAATTACGAATCTTACACTCTGCCAACTGAGTAACTCCATCCCCCCAATAATATTCATAACGTAATGGATATAATAGGGTTTTTTCTGTGCTATATAATGGATATAATAGGGTTTTTTTGTGCTATATAATGGATATAATAGGGTATTTTTGTGCTACATAATGGATATAATAGGGTTTTTTTGTGCTATATAATGGATATAATAGGGTTTTTTGTGCTACATAATGGATATAATAGGGTTTCTTTGTGCTACATAATGGGTATAATAGGGTCTTTTTGTGCTATGTAATGGATATAATAGGGTTTTTTTGTGCTACGTAATGGATATAATAGGGTTTTTTGTGCTATATAATGGATATAATAGGTTTTTTTTTGTGCTACGTAATGGATATAATAGGTTTTTTTTGTGCTACGTAATGGATATAATAGGGTTTTTTGTGCTATATAATGGATATAATAGGTTTTTTTTTGTGCTACGTAATGGATATAATAGGTTTTTTTTTGTGCTACGTAATGGATATAATAGGGTTTTTTTGTGTTATATAATGGATATAATAGGTTTTTTTTGTGCTATATAATGAATATAATAGGATTTTTTTGTGCTACGTAATGGATATAATAGGGGTTTTTGTGCTATATAATGGATATAATAGTTTTTTTTTTGTGCTACGTAATGGATATAATAGGTTTTTTTTGTGCTATGTAATGGATATAATAGGGTTTTTTTGTGCTATATAATGGATATAATAGGTTTTTTTATGCTATATAATGGATATAATAGGGTTTTTTTGTGCTATATAATGGATATAATAGGATTTTTGTGTGCTACGTAATGGATATAATAGGGTTTTTTGTGCTATCTAATGGATATAATAGGTTTTTTTGTGTGCTACGTAATGGATATAATAGGGTTTTTTTTGTGCTACGTAATGGATATAATAGGTTTTTTTTGTGCTACGTAATGGATATAATAGGTTTTTTTGTGCTATATAATGGATATAATAGGTTTTTTTGTGCTACATAATGGATATAATAGGTTTTTTTTGTGCTACATAATGGATATAATAGGATTTTTTTGTGCTACGTAATGGATATAATAGGTTTTTTTTGTGCTACATAATGGATATAATAGGTTTTTTTTTTGTGCTATATAATGGATATAATAGGGTTTTTTTGTGCTACGTAATGGATATAATAGGGTTTTTTTGTGCTATATAATGGATATAATAGTTTTTTTTTTGTGCTACATAATGGATATAATAGTTTTTTTTGTGCTATATAATGGATATAATAGGGTTTTTTTGTGCTGTATAATGGATATAATAGGTTTTTTTTGTGCTACGTAATGGATATAATAGGTTTTTTTTTGTGCTATATAATGGATATAATAGGGTTTTTCTGTGCTATATAATGGATATAATAGGGTTTTTTTGTGCTATATAATGGATATAATAGGGTTTTTTGTGCTACATAATGGATATAATAGGTTTTTTTTGTGTGCTACATAATGGATATAATAGGTTTTTTTGTGCTACATAATGGATATAATAGGGTCTTTTTGTGCTACACAATGGATATAATAGGGTTTTTTTGTGCTATATAATGGATATAATAGGGTTTTTTTGTGCTATATAATGGATATAATAGGTTTTTTTTGTGCTATATAATGGATATAATAGGGGTTTTTTGTGCTATATAATCAGAGGGCAAGATGTTTAAAGAAGCTGTCTGAGATTTGACATTTTTTTCTTCTCAAAAAAATCTTGACCCCCAACCGAACTCAGCCCCTCCCCCCTCCCCCAAAGATAAAATGTCGGGTCCATAAGTAATAAAGCTGTGGCATGTGTCTTATGTAGATTGAATTGAAAAAGATTTTATTCACTTATGGCATTTTTCATAAGATCTATGTATAACTACAACTAATATATGGCTTAACAAACTCTAATGGGCACAGACAATGATTACTGCATTATTTCAGATTAAACAATAAGTTAATATACTGATGGCCAGCCAGAAATCTGGTGTAAATTATATTTATCCCCAAGTATGCTGCTCCTTTAAAAAAAAAGACTAGATGCTCAACATCTCGATGTTATGTATGGGGTGTGTACCCATGCTTGTGTGAGTGTTTATATATTTTCTTAGGAATGCATTATCAGTGCACAAGAAAAGCATTTGTGACAATTGTCAGAACAGAAAGTTTGCTTATTTACTTGTTTCATAATTGAACATTATACAGTTTTTGTACTTGTAATTGTATAAAATAAAACAAAGTGAATGAATTCAAAATAACTTACATTGTATGAATTCCTAGAATATTATCCTAAGTTGTACTGAGAATTTCACATTAATTTAGAAACTATCCAGAGGTATTCTAAATGAAGGTTCTAATGTGCTAGAACCACTGAAGAATTAGTTCTGAATCAAATTGTTTTTACCTCAAGGTAAATTTGACAAGAATATAAAATCACAGAGTCCTTGAATGTTTCACATAATCTGTCAGATTTTTAAAAAAATTCAAGTCCTTGAATAACTCCACATAATATGTCAGGTACTGTCTGTTTTAGAATTAAAAAAATTCCACTCCGCTAATTGTATGAACAAATTATAATAAATCATGATCTCCTCTCTCTTACAAAACTGGCATATAAGTGAAGAATCATAACATGGTGCTTTAGCTGTCTTATATAGTCCCTCTGTATGTACCAAATCAAATCAGCTTGAATCACAGAAATATTCTCAAACATTTAAAGCATTATATTGTGAAATACTTGACAGTCATGTTCTGATCTTCTCTAATTATTGAACCAATCAACAACTAGGGCATGCTTGATATCTCTACAGGACAAATGTACACCTAGTATCATGTGATGTTTTTGTGACCTCCATTCAAACTAATGCATGGCGTACTTTGATTGAAATAGTTCTAGTCTTGACCTTGCCAATCAGTCTTGATTTATGAATGGAATTTTACATGTATATGTACTTTTACTATAACACAAGTCAGCCATTGCATTAAATAATAGAAATATAACTGTTATGAACCAAAATGACTTAAATAAATCTATATTATAAATTAATAAATAGTACAGATATCCATAACAGATTTAAAACCTGTTTGTCATTTTTCTCTTAAACTGAGGTCTTAAGAATGTGCTCCAGACATTGGTCATAGAAAAAAAAGCAGTTCATTGAGAATATCTTTTGTCATTTAGAACTGTCGAAATACATGAAATGTACATTTATTTTGTATCTTTTTGTATCTATTTTACATTATCTTGAATAAAAATACACTTTTTTGTATTCTTATTAAATGGAAGAAAACCATTATATTTGGAGATAATTTGTTTTGCTGGGCAAGCCAGTTTTGTTGCTGCTGGGCAAGTAGTATTTTTTTTTGTCTAGTGGGCAAGTGGAAATTTTTTCAACCAAAATTTTCAGCAGTCAGTTAAAGAGCTAGATTACAGTATTTAAATTATTATTATTATTATTAATATTATTATTATTATTATTATTATTATTATTATTATTATTATTATTATTAAGTTAATTATACTGGCAATGGACCATCTTTCTAAATATGTTTGTGGAATCCAGTATATGGTAGCAGATGTTCCTAAAATAGATTGAGCTAACTAACTCTTGAAAAGGAATCAGTATTTTGGGTAAGTAATAATTCTTTTGAAAAAAGGTTATGAAATGATACTATTATATTTCATTCGATGCATTTGTTGTATCTATTATTTACAACTTCATCCAATTTAATTTTAAAAGGATCTGTTTTTTCAATTTATTTGTTTCATGGGTAAGAGTTGAAATTTGTTCATTACTTATTTTTCAGGCTACCACTAGTGCCAAACCAAAATTAATGATTAAGAATACTGATAGTTCCCAGTCAGCACCTTCTAGTCCTTCCAACAGAGTCCTTTTGGGGTAAGACATCAGTAAAATCTAATCAAGGCATTGCTACCAAGTCCCTTGTTAGAAATGTGAAAGTCACTTACTATCCCTGACATCTCTTCCAGTTTGATTTACTTGATTATACTTTTAGTCCATCTGAAAACTGTAGAGACCCAGATATGCTATCGCATAATCACCCGCAGATCTGGGGCCGTAAAGTTTGTTAAGAGTAAAATCTAGAACAAACAAAAAAGACTGTGATCTGCTGGTGCTTTATGCAATGGCAGATAAGGATCATTGTTATTTGCAATTTCACTTGTGAGCATATATGGTACTTAATTGTTTTTAAGTGAAATCTGTCAGAATGGCATCAGATTAAGAGCTCTTTTACTCATTATTCTACCAGTAGACTTCATTCAAATTTAGGCTTGTTTGAGTATGACTGCTAGACAGTGAATCCATGTGTCATTCAAATTATTCAATTATCTAATCAAAAATAGAGATTTTCACTACCGTTTTTTTGTGCTTTATTTTCTGCAGTCTGTCCTGATAAGGCTTGTTCCAGTAAAACATCTTTGGGACACAGAAACAGCATTTTAACATGGAGAAGCTGCTCGTAGATTCAATTTTGATTTTTAAATAATTTTCATTTGAACTCTTTAAATAGCCAGAGTACCTTTGAATATATTTTAAAAAATTGCCTTTCCTGGATCACTTATGTATAAATCGAACAGCCCATATATTTTGTGACAATGATTTTATTTAAGTACACAACATTCATGTTCTTAATACTGATTTATGGTAATGCATGAGTAAATTAATAGTCAAAAGTACAATCAATTAGTTCCTTCATTATATTTTCCATAAATGAGGGGAAAGATAACACCTGTCTGTAAAGAAAATAAATTATAACAGTCTCCATTTTTTATGTTTATTTGATCCATGATTAATAATTTCACAATTTTCAGACTCAGATGGTAATCTGGTAGGTCACCAGGAAAGAAACCTGGTAGTCCAGCCTTAATTAGGAAGTCTAGCCTTAATTAGGTAGCCCAGCCTTAATTAGATAGCCCAGCCTTAATTAGGTAACCCAGCCTTAATTAGGTAGCCCAGCCTTAATTAGGTAACCCAGTCTTAATTAGGTAGCCCAGCCTTAATTAGGTAGCCCAGATAATGTACTGTAATATGAAACTGTTTTAGAATTCCGATTGTCTTTATGTCATTATTGAACTTCAAATTTTACAATAGTGATGAAGTCATATTTGAAGAATTTATCACATACCACATGAATGGACATACCAAAGCAAAAGTCATTCTTGCAAAATGTGTAGTGATTTTTAATTGTGATGTGTTGATTTTGAAGTTTCATATGTAAAATACAAAGTTCAGTTTTTGTTGGGTCCTCAAGTGACTGAGTGGTCCAAGACACTCACATTTACAGATCACTCAATCTCACCTCTATCTGCATGTGTCTTGGGTATGTGAGAACATGGGTATGTGAGAAAGCTTGCCAGTAGCTTCCTGTGATAAGTGATTCTTCCCAGGGTCTTCCAGTGTTCTTCTGTCACCAGATATACTGGCCACCATCTATAGCTTATCATGTGCAGAAAAATGGCATCAAACCACTTGGATCAATTGTTGTAATTTCAATTAGTTACAAAAACAGTAATGAATCTCCTGATGTAAATAACATAAATTTATTCTGATACTGATTTACAAATTTTTTCAAATTTCACATGAAGGGCACATGACTTCACAAGTAGTTCCTTTCCTGTGTTATGAACTAATACTAGTTCTTTGCATCATAATCTCATTTTAACCAATCCAGATGCTTGTTACAAAATTTTTATAAGACATTAATAATAAGACAAAAAAATTTACCTTTCTGTCACCATGTTTTATATGAATGTAGTCTTGATAATTAGCAACTACCTTTATCCAGTATATGGTTGCCCTGACCAATTATTATTTTAGCCCTGGTCTAAGAGCACAGTTTATGTTGGATCTTATCTCTCAGTCTGTCATCTCTAGAGCAACTCACTGGACTACCTGTATCCAGTACATGGTTGCCCTGACCAAGTATTATTTTAGCCCTGGTCTAAGAGCACAGTTTATGTTGGATCTTATCTCTCAATCTCTCTCAATCTGTCATCTCTAGAGTACTCAAAATTCTAAGTGATAAATGGCCAATTTTTTAATGTGTACCACCATGATTTAATATTTTTGTCTCTTGATAAGTGTGGTTTTATTAATCTGACCTCAGTTTTTAATATGCTAAGTTTAACTTAAATACGATCTGATAATTTGACATTTGAGTTTATGATACATTTTTTGATGCAAAAGGATGGATTAGAAAGGCTAGAATATAATTTTTTCTGGGTTAAACATGCAGTAAACTGCATTCTTCATTGGCCTAGATGTGTAACTGCATGGTCCAATACAGATCAGAGTGTTTTCATTCAACTTCTGTTTTGAAACAAATTTGGGATAGACCCAGCTCTGATGGTGATTGAAGATCTGGGTCTGTGTTAGTCATAGATGGATATGCATTTTATATCAGTCAATTTGGTTTTATGTCTTCTGCTATAGGACTCCACCAAACTCAAGCATCCTTGATGACCCAAGTCGAAGTAGCAGTGTGACTAAGAGAGATATTAGAGATCTGAATTCTCCAAACCGGACAAGCACTCCCGGTGGCAGCTCCTTCACTCACTCAGCACAGTTTCCTCGCTATCGCAAGACATTTGACAAAGGTCCAGCTGGGGTATGTGTGCTACTTTTGTAGTGCTTTTGACAGTGGGAAAAATGAATATGTTGTGCATTTGAATAATGAACTTGATAACATCATCTTTTTGTCTGTTTGTTTTAATGTCTGGCCATTTGGTGTAAACACTTAGGTTATGGTTTTGATTTTAGGAAGATAATGACAGCTTGGATGTGGAAGCGAACCCTCCCATCTGCTGTTGTGTCTTAGTCAACCTCGTCCCTAAAAACCACTTACAAAATGCCCAGAAGTGAAGTGTTTGCTAATACCATCCCAATCAGTTCAGCTTTACAAAGAGGTGAGAATACTTCTTTCCAAATAAGTGAAGTTAAAAGGTGTCTGACTACCTCCAAGAGTGTGGCCTCAAAGTGAAAATTGCTCAAGGATTAGAAATTAATCTACACCCAAGATTATCTAATTCTCCCGATTTTGTCAGTGTTAAAAACACCATTCTTCAAGAAGCCTCAGAGAAACTAACCAGCCTGACATTCACCCACAGACATGACTTCATCTATTTACTCACCTGCACAAAATGTGTGGAAACAATATGTAGGTGAAACTAAAAAGGAATTCCAAGTGAGAATAAAAGAGCGCTTGAGGGATATCCGTAATTATATAAATTCCCTGATGCCTAAGCATTTTAATTTATCTGACCACAACATAGCTTGTATTAAATATCAGATAATATAAATTTTGTAATATGATCCAGAGCTCTCCAGTTGCACTATTTATAGGAAAGATAGAGAACTTTATTGGATATACCAATTACAGACTCTACAGCTGGTAGGGATTAACATGTTGGTCTAAACGGAAGTACAGTCATTTTTAACCAAGTTTCTCTGAACACTTTTTCTGCCCAAGGACTTGACACCTCTTCTGCCTGTAAACAGCCTACAGGTGGGCTCCTGCAGTTCTGATCACTTTGGATGAACCTATTTCCACAAAACCATTGGATGACCCAAATCATTTCAGAGGGGTGATGCATTTAATTTATTTAAACCCCTTCTCTTCTATCCAGATAACGTGCTGTCAGATCAGGAGAAGGACCATATTATTCAGTAGGAAATACAGTCACACATTGACATTTTGGTGGTGGAGATTATACAAAAACAGCAATCTCTAGCGTACTATTCATGGCTGTGCCTTATCAAATAGACCAGTGGCAGGTTAAGACCAATCATAGACCTGAGTTGCCTTGATGAATTTATTCTTCTCTCTAGGTTCAAGATGGAGATGGCGTGGTCTATCCCACTCCCCATCCAAAGGGACAAGTATGCAATTATTCTTGATCACATAGATACCTACTTTCATTTCCTCTCGTGGGTCGGTGGTTCTTCCCTGGGTTTCCCAGGGTTCTTCCTCCACCAGTTATACTGGCCGCCATGTATAGCCTATCTTGTGCTGAAAAATGGCGTTAAACCCTAGAACAACAACAACAACTTTCATTCCCTTATACACCTGGCACCACTAGAGTTTTTTCTGTTTGCTTCCTGTGACAAAGTTTACCAATTTTGAGTCCTGTTTGGTCTAAATATCAGCCCCTTGATCTTCAGAAAAATTATGGATTGCATTTTCACCCTGTTCTAGTCAATATCCATTATGGCAATGGTGGCATAACTGGACAGTGTAAAAGAAAATTGGTAAGTGCTCAAGGAGAGAGACAGTTTTGATGATGAATAGATCCAAATCTCACACCCTGTTTCCAAAATGGAATCTCTCCTGGGTCCAAATGTGTCTCAGCTTGGAGAAATATCACTAAAGCTGTTATCATACAAAACCTGTTTCCTGATAGCTTTAGCTTCTGCACTTACAGTGAGTTGTATGTTCTATCTTCAGTTCACATGGGATGGTTTGGTGATCCTCTTGACAAATCCAGGCATTGTGCCCAAGAACTGGTATCTGTCATTGGGCTCTCAAAGAGTCATCACACAAAGCCTGTCCAAATGACTCTTACTATGAAGGTGGAAAGCAGGATGTCACCTTATGCATATCTTCGTGGCTTAAGTGGGTTATACATGTCTCAAAATATCGAGGGGCCCTGAGTGACTGAGTGGTCTAAAGCACTTTCCGTTAAGGATCACTGCCATCTCACCTCTGTCTGCGTGGGTTCGAGTCTCAGATTCAGCTAATGTGGGTATGTGAGAAAGCTTGCCAGTAGCTTCTCGTGGGTCGGTGGTTCTTTCTGGGGTTTTCCCAGGTTCTTCCTCCGCCATTAATAATGGCCACCATGTATAGCCTATCGTGTGCTGAAAAATGGCGTTAAACCCTCCAACAACAACAACAACAACAAAATATCAAATTCACCTCATGAGGATTTCAGCTTATGAAATTAGACTGATCTCTGTGAGCCTCACTTTTGAACACAACATTTTGATCAAAGACATGATGAAACAGTTGACTGGCATCCAGTCAACCTGTTTTTACGTCACGGATTTAGCTTCGCAGAGACAGAATCTGTATCTGGTAGCTTCAGTGGCTGCAGCCCAGATGACTACCAGATCTAATTAAACCAACACAGCCTCTTAGCTTTGCAGGATTTGCTTGTGAATTTTGATATACCATTCACTGATTTTAAACTTAATATCAAAAGGTCTTCATTTAGCAAGTGGCAGACATCATAGAATGATGCTGTGAATAACAAGCTCCATGTAATCAAACCAGTTCTTGGTGATTTGTCACCTTCCTACAGAGCTTCCATAGGGACGAGGTAGTCATTGCATGAATTAGAATTGGTCATACTTATATAACCCACTCCTTCATATTAAAAGGCAAAGACCCACATGAGTGTGTATATTACAATGAACCCTTCACTGTGAAACACTTTATGACATTGTTTTCTATATCAGTCCTATACACAGTCATTACTACAATGTTCAACACATGAAGGAATCTTTTGATACAGTAAATTAAACATCTATTTTAAAGTTTTTAAAGGAAGTTAACATTTATTAAAAAATTTCACTAGTGGGCAATCCTATTAATTTTGAGTATTTGGAACGAACATTTATACTGTTAATCATCCTTATTTACTTTTATTATCCTTTTGCAATTTACAAAGAACATTTACATCCCTGTTGATCAGGAACCCTCGTATATTTCCACAGTATTATCATTGTGTTTTTATACTTTTATGACTCTTTTGTAATTAACCTTTCTGACTATTCTTTTACCTCATACAACTTTTTGGGCTGGGGGCCTGAGTAATTTAAAGCGCTTACTGTTATGGATCACTGCATCTCACCTCTGTCTGCATCGGTTTGAGTCTCGGATTCAGCCAATGTGGGTATGTGAGAAAGCTTGCCAGTAGCTTCTCGTGTGCAGGTGGTTCTTTCCGGGGTTTTCCCAGGTTCTTCCTCCACCATTTATACTGGCTGCCATGTATAGCCTATCTTGTGCTGAAAAATGGTGTTAAACAGTGATGTTGTGCCATAAACTTCACAATCAGTTAATCTATCAATCGATCGAGCGTCATAATCAAGGCTAGGTCCTGAACTCAAATTCAAATAAACACCTTTAAAAAAATGACAGTAGTCGGGTTAGTCAGAACTCTACTCTCAGTCTTGGATAAAGTTCAAACACAATATAAATTAAATATACATAACAACAGAAAACATGAATTTTTGTCCTTTGGTAGGGCTTGATTCAGGAGGTAGCAGGCATGTATCCTAATGTTAATGTGAGAAGGTAAATATTCTCGGTGAAACCAAATTTACTTTTAACTTAAAAGACTAAAGTGTCTGGCTTGTCCAGAATGAAAATTGTGCTAATCTTACATCCAATATGGTTTTTGCCATAGTGACTAATTTGAAATTTTGTCTCTCAAGACAATCAGAGATAGTTTCAACACTTTGCATTTAAAAAGAAATAATGGTCTTGAATTCCAGGAAATGTTTTTTTTAGGGACTTTTTGTTTCTTTAAGATGATTGGACCCTGTCATGTTGATTTCACGTTGCCGCACTAAGTTTTTGTCATCATGATAATTATTGGCATTAATAATAGCCAGTAAGTGGCAAACTTAACAAATCAGTAAGGGTACTCAGATTATTATTGTATGGAATAAAGTTAAGTACTTAATCGGCATAGTGGAATAAATGTCAGTGTCAGTTTAACAAATAAACATCTGTCATCCTCAATCTGTGTCTGCTCTTGAGGGGGTAAATTGGACATTTTTTGCACTAACATGCTTGCCACTAGCTACATTAAAGGATGGGCATCCAAGAAAGGTAATTTTGAGGGGAAAAAATCACTGGTACAAAGTGACTCTGGCCATAAATATTGAAGGGCTATTCAAACAAAGGCAACTGTGTTCAGATGCATCAGTCTCTGGTTCAGAGGATCTACATCACGTGTGATCAGTCATCATTTTTTATTTCTCCGTGAAACACATTCCCTGATCACATTGACATTAGGAAAATGTACTTTGCTGCCTCTTGCATCCATCACTCCCACATAGACACATTTTAACACTTAGATGAATTTTTGTCTTTCCCATCTATATACATGTACCATATAGAGCAAGGGAAGAAACTCCTACCCATTATGTCTGAACCACTGCTACCTACTACTGTTAAGCTTTCCCTCTTTGATATCAAAATCATACTGTTTGGCCTCTTGAAATCCAATTTTATTTTATTGTTATTTCAATCCCTCCATCAAGAAACTTGGTATAGTATTGCATATTAATGTATTTCCTACATATTTGCCTTAATTTGTTGGATTTTTTGCAATATTTGTTCGAATTTTTGTTTAAGTTAATGACTATTACTTAGTACTCCAACATGGTATCATTATTGCTAGTTCCTGTATCATTTTAACTTGTTTAAATAACAAATATTATTATTGTTAATATTGAACACATTGGGATTGTTATTTTCTGATATGTTTGTCATTCTTGTCTTTTAAGTTGAACATCAATAATGTAATTTGACAAGAGTAAAATTTTAAGCTAATGGGGACATGCATGAACCCATGTCTTTCTTGCACAAAGTGTTCTTTGTCTTGTACCTGCTTTGTATGTGTGATGTGGTCAGAAGGGATTTTGTCCATGAGTTTGTAGAAAAGCTTGAACATCATTGGCACACAACAAAGAATTGATGATGCAGTTGCTGACCTTGATGAAATTTTGTTCCTGCATCTGTCAGAAATCGCCCAATAGTGGTTTGTTGCCCAGTGGGTGCTTGCAGTATTGTTGGACATTGATGATCCATACTTCAGGCTCCCATCCCATATGCAGCTATCTGGATAGCTGACCAGCCTGTTCAGTACCATTCCTCAGAATGCATGGAGATGGATTAGGTCAGTCCATCCATATTGCTGCACATGTCATCCAGGCAGTTTAATACTGGCAAGACAAGCTGCATCGACCGCTCAAGTGGCCAAAGTGGTTAGAGTGTCAGCCTCAGATGCAGGAGGTCGTGGGTTCAATTCCCCAGCTGGGTCAACCAAAGACTAGTAAAAATGGTACCAACAACTGCCTCGCTAGGTGCTCAGCATTAAGAGGTTAGTGTTAGGACTGGTTGACCCACTGTCTACATATGCATTCAGTGAAAATCCAAGAGACCTTTGACCTTTTGTCTGATGAGATACAGGATGCAGTGAATTTAAGAGCCTTTTTTGAAAAGGCAGCTGCCATCATTCAAATCATTCTGGTACTGCATGCACTTAGTATAGTACAAAGTTGCCAGCCTCAGACAGAAACATTGTGGCTGTTAACATAACAACTCCTCTGTTTTATAGGGTGGATTGGAATGCTTTCTAAGTCCACCCGGATCTGCTGGTGCATTATATTATGATAGGTCTGGATCTACCCTGATTTGCTGATAAGTTTTATAATTGTAGATTTTTTTGTTGCTCTGATTTGCTGGTTTATTGTACAGTGATAGATTTGGGTCTGTCCTGGTCTGCTGGTCCATTGTACAGTTGTAGATCTGGTTCTACCCTGATCTGCTGGTACATTGTACACTGGTGGATCTGAGTCAACCCTGCTTTGCTTTTGAATTATAGTGTGGTAGAGCAGAGTCTACCCTGGTCAGCTGGTACATTGTATGATAGTAGATCTGCAATGGTAGGTATATTGTATGATGGTTAATCTAGGTCTGTCTTGATCAGCTGGTCCAATGAACAGTTGTAGATCAGGGTCTATGCTGATTTGCTGGCACACTGTATTATGGTAGATTTAGATCTCTGACAGCTAGTACTTTGTATGAAGGTAGATTTTGGTCTACCCTGATACTGCTGGTACATTGTGTGGTAGTAGATTTGGGTCTACCCTGACCTGTTGGTACATTGCATGTAGATGGAGTGTACACTTTTCACATTTTGGGTGTACATCATTCACAAGTAAAGCCAGATAATAGATTGTTTTACACGTTGTTTGCATTGATTGCTATTGTAATTATTCTCATATTTTTTGATTTTACCATTATCAGTTAGAGAAGGAGGAGGGAGGGGGAGGAGCTGGACAGCAGCAGCAACCACCACCACAGCCAGCAACACCACAGCATAATCATGAAATTAACTTGGGAACAGAGTTCTTTGCATGGAGTTGTAAACATTTTGCCTTGCCAATGATGCGACTTTCAGATGATGAGGACACAGAGAGTAACACATACCACTGTCGAGAATTCCGCTTCATGCGCAATGCTAGAATTCGTAATGAGGCTAAAGAAGAACAGATAAAAGCTGGTAAATGTATGGAACGGAAGGATAGTAATTTAATGCTGTCGTTTGTCATGAAAGATTTTTCAATATTTATTAAATAGCGAATCCGTGATTTTTGGAAAGGAAAGGGGAAGGGATTGTGCACATTGTAACTGCTGTAAATGTATAATTCTTGCATAAAGTGAGAATTTATTCATGTTAAGTATACAAATGTGAGTTGGGCATTGTATAGATAGAAATGACTACAACTCTTGCTGGTCATGGGGTTTATTAACAGACAGGAAACCTATGGGATATACCTTAAATAAGGAATACTTAATATACAGTGCTACAAAAGAGACAAATATGATACACACCCCACATCAAATTTTGCATTTGAAGTCACAAAATGTATGTTAATACACACTTTAGAAGTATTTGTCAGGCAATGAGATCTTTACTATTTGGATAAAATAAGTTCACTAAATTATTTTTACAAGGAAGGTAATAAGAAAGATTTGGAGAAGGGAGAGTATGTAAAAGTGAAAGAATAAAATGTAAGAAAGGCACTGAGTCTGAGGTAACTGTTTCTTCAAAGAGACAAACCATGCTACCAGAAAATTATCCCAAGTGAGAGTTGCTGACACTCCACAAGGAAAGATCATTTAAAAAGTGAACGAGAATGAGAAGAAAATAAAAGCATGAATTGTTTTTAACATAGCCTATAACATAGTCCATTATGGAAGCCATTTTCTGATATGAAAATACTGTGTGCCTTGTAGGAAAAGAACTGTGTTGAACTTAGTGCTAATTATCAGGACAGACTTGGGGAAATAAACTTTGCTCTGTCAGTTGATGATGTCGTGAGAGAAGGAGTTAGGAAAGTCTTATTTCCAGTCAGTTCCTTTCCATTTTTACTGATGGAAATACTGAGGCTGCCATGTGGCAGACATGTACATGGACGTTTTTTTCAAATCCAGCTGTGAAAACATAAGTTGCTAAAATCATAATAATACTTTTCTTTTGGAAAAATGAATCCCTTTTAAGAATAAATATGATATACATGATTTCTTTTGTTCCCTCTTTGGATTAAAGTGCATACATCTCATCAAATCTAAGCAAGTGATTGGAATTTTGGGACAAGTGAAAAGTTGGCTTGGACAAGTGAATTTTCTGAAACTTTTTGTTCTGGACAAGTGGATGAAAAAGAACTCATTGGCCCAGCATGTGTAATAGTGAAACATCATGTATTACATAATTGTTTTTTGTATGTGGATGTGGATACATTTTAGTTGTTATTGTTGATTCAAAACAGAGATAAAATATTTTCCACTCTCATTAGATGGAAATTTAGTTTGAAAAACAACAATGTGAAAATATTTTATTGATATGTCAGTAAATATAGATGCAATATTGATGCGATTTCATTGCAAGTAGTCACAAAATTTCCAGTAAGCTTTTGAGTTAACTTTTGAATGCCAATTTAGGAATTTTAAGTTCAACACAAACATTGAATTTCTCACTTCTCCATAATGAATCTTAAATACAGAACTAAGATTCTCATGCACTAAGTATGCCTTTCACTTGGTTTGCTTGCTAGCCTTGATCACATCTCCGCATGATCAGGATAAACCAAAGATTAAGCTAGATGCTTTAATGATGTTACCAATGTTATAATACTTAAAACAGTATTTAATTGGTCAGTTGAAACAAGTTGACTCGACATACAACCCTGACCGCTGGCTCCTACACAGGTAGGATTTACATGCCTTCTGACATTATTTTATTCTGTCTCCATGACTTGGTTTGCTACAAAAGATCTTATTAACATGATAATTCATTGTAACAAAAAACATTCAGCACTTATGCTTGTGTGCATCACTTTTGTGGTCAGTTGACACTTTTCATATTTGAATACACAAGGACATCACATTTATTATGATTACACTGATGTCAATTAAAAGATACAACTCTACGATGAATTTCACTTGGTATGACTTGTTTATTTGGTATTTATCAGTACTACTGTTCATAGACCAGAAGTGTTATGGTATTGACTGTTGTCCATTATCTATTGTCCATTGTATGGTGTCAGGAGTTATATGTCCATCTGTTAGCACAAGTTTGTTGTGGCTGTTTTTGCTAAACTATTCAGAAGATTGCTTTGAAACATTCTACACACATTCATCCCATGGTCTAGGTGGTCCTAGATGAAATGGTGCTGCTAAGACATCCAGTATGGCCACCACAGCATCCATCTTGTAAATCTTATTTCTACTCCTCCTGAATGGATGGCCATATAAACATGGGGCTTTCACTAAAAGACTTCTTAAGTTGGTCCTGAATGAAATGGTGCTGATCTTTCATCCAGTATGACTCACATGGCAGCTATTTTGAAAATCTTGCTGTCACTGCTCCACCTAAACAGAAAGTCATACTGGCATGGGCTTTCACCAGAAGACTCTCATCAGGTCTAGTTAATCCTAAATAAAAATGGTTCTTCATGGACATCCAACAGCAGCCATGTTGAAAATCTTGTTATTGCTACTCGTTTTCTTTTGCTTCGGAGGGCTGGATTGGTGGGGTAGCAGATATACATTTAAACATTATGATTGAGTATTAAGTATTATTGAAGAAATATGTTACTCCAAAAGTTGGTTTCTCTGACTAGTATTTGTGGGGGTTTTTTGTTTTAAAAATTAGTGGAAATCACACTGAAAACTCACAAGCTTTGACATTTTTTACAATAAGTGATAAACCTTTATTTTTCCGTTTCTAGGGTTTAATCGTTTGGATGATCAAATCTTTGTGAATAGAAATCAAGGGATACCGTCTGTGATCAAATTTCACCCATATGATCCCCATCTTGCTGTGGCAGATAAAGATGGTGTCAGGTAAGTGTTTTGCAAAGAATTTGCTGCATCATTTTTAAAAAAAAATCTTTTTCTTGTGGGTGATTTGATGGTATTATGTAAGCTATGTCCTTGTTCTATAGATTGTATATTTCATATTTGGCTTTTTATTATCTTACTGTAATATTGCAATCGTCATCATTGATCTTACCTTTAACCTCACTCCCCTTTTTATTGCTCCCATCACATTTATGGAGGATATGTGTTACTTATGTCTGTCTGCCACTGATTGAAATCAAAATTGGTGTGAAGCCGTACACTGAATCTACCTAGGTAAAGTTCAGGTTTCACTGTTTTCTGGCAGAATTGTTTGAAGTTACAGTCCATTTGATTTAGAACTGGGCACTTTGGTTTCCATTTAAATAACACACAATACATAGGTTCAATAGACACTTTATTGTACATATAAAATAATCTTTGGCATAATGGGGGCAAGTCCTGTCACAGCACACTGCACCAGCCCAGCTCTGAATTGTTTGTTCTATATGAATGCCTCAGGATGAGAGACATGTGGGAGTTTGTAGGGTTGTGAAGTGTGTCCGACACGTGTATGTGGATCTGCAAGGGGCTGATATGAGGTATATAGGGACACTGATAACTGAAACTCGACAAGTCTGATCCTGAGGATGCCATGATAACAAACAGCAGCCAATACTCCATACATGCACCGTAGGAAGTAGGTATGAAGTATATATGGGCATAATAGTTGAGTACATTTAAGTACTGACACAAATTGGGGTTCAAAAGCAAAGTTATGAATGCATGAAACTTGACAATGGCCCATTGTTCCATAGGAATACCTCAGGATGAGAGACTCTGGGGAATTTATAGGGTTGTGAAGAGTGTCCAACACCTGTATATGGAACCACAAGAGGCTGATACAAGGTATATGGGGACAGTGATAACCGGAACTCGATAAGTCTATTCCCAAGGATTGCCATGATAACAAACATCAGCCGATACTCCATACATGCACCATGGGAAGTGTGTATGAAGTATATATGGCCTAGTAGTTGAGTATATTCAGGTACTGACAAACTTGGGGTTCAAGCAAAGTGTGAATGCATGAACTTGGGCAGTGGTGCCCGAGAACAGAACTGGAACAATATGCTATGCAGGTAATGCCCCAGATAAATGACATGGTGGACAGAGGGGAGGTAGGTGGTTCTTTCCGCTGATAATTTAAGTTAAATGCAGTGTTGACACTTTAAAGCACGCATCTCTACAGGGATCCCAGTTGCCGAATGAATGCCTCAAACAACTGACATAATGTTTGATCATGTGCTCCAACTCGGTCATCTGATTGGTTCTACATGGCAATTTATCTAAATTTAGATATTACCTTATTAACATATACTGGCTGTAATGACATCATGTATGGCAGAGCAACCATAGTAGACAAAGAAGGGCCCAACAAGGGGCCAGGGAAGGATGCACTGTGAGTTACTCAAGCTATATTTAATCAATTAAATAACAATTAATTAACATAAGATGCAGCATATTATTTTATTATGTTTTTCAGTTTTGAGTTCTTTACTACTGACCTTCATTTGAATGTGGCTTGCATTTGAAATATACAGACACCTGTTAATTTTGGGATTAATGTTTCAGAGTCAGGGTCAGACAGACTCCATGGAGGAAAACTGTTTCAACAATAGTCCTATGTCACAAATAATGACCAAACTTTGTGGATGGCTTGTATTAGAGACAAAGTAGGCATGTGTCCATTTTGGAGTGAATTGATCGAAGGTGAAAGTTACTGAAAGAAGAAAAATGGTTTCCACAATATGATATGGTTCTCTTGTTACTGGTTTCCAGCAATGTTTTTTGGTCCCTGTGTGATTTTAAATGTCGACTCAGTAACTTGTAAAGCATTCATGCATTGAAACCAAATTTGGTATGGGACTTTACATTAAGAGAGCCCAGGTCAAATTTAGTTTTTACTGTTTTCTTGCAGAATTTTATAATATTATGATGTCTCTTTGAATTTAAATCTTTTTCACTTTCATTTCCATTCTTACCTCTTAAACTTTTCATGACCATAATGGATTGAAACCAGATTTGGTATAAGGTTTTGCAGTATAGTTTGAATTTAACCAATTTAGGCAAAACATTATGGAGTTATGGCCCTTTTTTTACTTGTGTAGAAATTTACTGTTCATTTGTGTGATGTTGGTATGTGTGTCATTTGGAAACATTTATAGTTTATGTTGAACCAACTTGATTTAAAGTTTTACCTTGGAGAACTAATTGGATTTATCATTTGTGAACATTCATCATTATTGCAGATGCCAAAATCATTATACACAGGAACAGGGAAACTGATTATAATATGCTTATTTATTACAAGAATGTGGATATATTGTGGTTGTGCCATGGCTTCTATTTTTTTATGTCATAAATATTCCTTTTTCACAGATACTAAAAATATCAAACTGACATAAAATGAATTCACTGATGTTTCAGAAACCAATAGCTTACTTACCATACTTAATGTTTTCACGTAGTAATGATTAATTTTCATTGAGCTAGGGGCTGTCTTAATCTCCAGATTGGCTGGTTGTAAAATTCTGACTATACATTTGACTATCATTTTTTGTTTACAGTTTCTGGGATTGGGAGCAAGGTACACGGTTAAACCACCTGAGCAACGATAATCCCAAAAACACTAAAATTACTAGCATGGAGTTTCTGAATTTCCATGATTCAACACTGCTCCTCTGTGGAACTGGTAAGTGTTCTGGTACAGAACTCACTTTGCACCATTTCATTCTTGGGTTTGTGCAAGGATTGTGGCCACCCACATTCTGTATTACCTGCATGTTCTCCAGAGCCCTTAATGCCATGACTAGGGCCATCAAACTGTTTATTGCCACTGGGGAAATGATATGATAGCCCTTAATGCCATGACTAGGGCCATCAAGCTGTTTATTGCCACTGGGGAAATGATATGATAGCCCTTAATGCCATGACTGGGCCATCAGGCTGTTTATTCCCACTGGTGAAATGATATATGTGTAACAATGTATGATTTGTGCTGATTTCTTCCTTGCACCATGATGGGCATCACTTTGTCTTTATCATTTAATACTGTCATGTCTTGCAAGTAGAATAAGAATGCAGTGTATATCATTGTCAAAACAAGCCTAAATAATATATAAAGCAGTGTATTGCATAGTCAAAACAAGACCAAATAATAAAAAGGTAGTGTATATCATTGTGAAAACTAGTTTGAATATGTCCAGATTCTTGGAAAAAGCATTATAGAATGTAGAGGGAAACTTCTGAGAATCAGACCTTCTCCAATCTAGAATTCTCTGTAAACTGACCAGTTTGTTTTTAAACAAATATTTTCTCATAAATTCTTTGTTGTTAAACTTCAACAATCTGGAATTATTAAATCCTAGCTATTAGAAACAAATTGGAAACATTGTTGCAGATTTAATTAAACCTGCTTCCTAAAACTGGATGCCCTTACCTTGTTACCTCTAAATATCACACACTGGAGGAAATGTCAGTCTGCTGATATGATAATTGACAAGTGAAGCACAATGTGTCAGGTTAATTTGGTTGTAATGCTTAAGTATGTATTTGTGCATGAATAATCAGTAAAATCAAACCATTTAATACAGATGCAAAATAAATGGTCACAATATTAAACAAGTAATTACAGATGTGTTTTAAATTCAGTTGCTTTCATGTTACAGAAATAACAAAAGTGTTAAAGGCAACCATGATTTCTCAGAATTAGTCTTAAACAATACAATGTCACATTCAGATAAAATTGTTCTGGAAAAAATTAGATTACATTTCTCACCTCCAAATGTCATCACATCTGCAGCAGCTGGACCAAGGTATGATCCATGCTTTCCTGATTGTTAAAGGATGTTGATGATACAGTCGCTTCTTGCCAGAATTGATAGTGTTAGCTGGATTAGTGAATTGTGCAGATCATTAGCAGCACTTGATGCATTTCACTGGATTAACCAGTTGTGGCACATAGTAGAACTTGAAATAATTTAGCAATGTTTCCATGGTGCCAAATTTGGTGCTAAACTCAGTGAGATTTGATGCAAAGAGGGAGCTGGATGATGCTGATGACTGCTGAAGATTGTATTGTTGGATTTAGCAAGGAAAATAAAATCAAGAGTTCAGTGCTTGTGATCTCATAGATATTGACAAAAGTAAACCTGTGGAAAATAGTTCCAATGAATGAGAGTCTGCATTGGCATGATCTGATAGTAGTATTAATGTTTAAATTGCTCATATTGAAAAACCTGAGCATGAAAATTATGAAAGTGTAATTGAAAATCGTGTAAAATCTTATAAAAATTATATGTCTCACTTGAAAGTGTTCTGTATCCTTCAACCGCCTCGGATGCGGTAGGTCGTGGATTCTATCCCAGGCCGAGTCATACCAAAGATTTACAAAAATGGTACTAAACAGCTGCCTCGCTTGGCGCTCAGCATTAACAGGTTAGTGTTAGGACTGGTTGGCCTGGTGTCAGGATAATGTGACTGGGTGGGACATCATGCTACATGTCTGCGGCATGATGTCCCAGTGCTAGACATCACTATAAACTGTCACACTGCAGACATCATAGCGATATGACTGAAAAATTGTTAAAGCTACGTTAAAAATCCAGATCACACACACACTGTATCCTTCAGTAACTTGCAGTTCGCAAAGCCATTCATTATGTCGAGATTTTGTGAAAGAAATAATGATACAGAGTACTATAGTTAAGCAGCATGGTCAGTGAAAACAGATATTCGATCAATATTTTTTAAGACTGACTTGCATCTTTTACTGCAATTAAAGTTTTTACATTTAGCTCACAACCAAACAAGTTTTTAGCTTACTCTATTCATAATATCCTACCTAGTGACATGAAGCTTGGTGAGGGGATGCATCTGGATGGTAAACTTCCCATATTAATGACTACGTCAAACATTTTGATAGGTTTCCACAGCATGTTTAACTGCATGTTGTCATTGTGAATGAGTATAGAACGTAAAAGAGTGGGCTGCATTCATATCCAGAGACCTCAGCTGTAGTGCCTAAGGACTGTTCCAGTAAAACATACATGGGACCCAGGGAAGGCACTTTTAATATCGTTTACTCATCCATAGATGCAAATTAAAATCTTATTGTCATTTTAATTTGAACTCAGTAAAATCAAATTATCCTGCATATATTTTCAAAAAACTGCTTTTACTAGGTACCATGTATGTTTAAATGGAACATTCTTAATCAAGATAATTAATGATGCATGAACTATTCTTCTGACAATGGTTATACTTGATTCCAGTCCAAGGGTACTCAAAACCTGTTACTTTCACCTGGCTTCTGTGGATGGACAACAAAAATAGCTACTGAAACAGATTGTAAGAAAGATGATTGTACCAAAAAATGAAAAGAAAGAAAAAAAATTAATCTCTGGTTTTTACCAACTCAGTGTTGTAGTTGTACTTTGATATCATAATAAAGACTGTTCTCTTTTATTATTGTATCTCTTTCATGCCTCATCACATGGGCCAAAATTCTCAGGATCACTGTGATGTGTATTTATTTTCAGCATGATAATCTTTACTATGAGACTGCTGAAAGTTTTGCCAAGGCAAGCTATGTAATCGTTGATTACACTTGGGTTCTATGTAGAATGCTCCTAATTTAATGTGTAATGGTCTTATAGAATGGACCTATTGGTAATTTGGGGCAAAATGGTCTTGTATTTTAGGAATTGGTGATGGTAATGGTGGTTTTAATTTTGGAGATCGTCTTTACCAGAAATGCTCCAGCAGAACCAGTAAAATCATCAATAATGTCATTATATCCTGATTCCCATTTAAGCACTCTCTTGAAAACATTATAGAAGAATAACTGGAAATGTGATTTGTTGTGGCACTACATTGCAGGTTAGTCATGATGTCACAGTTGCACCATGTAACATTTGACAGTGTTAGAGTCTTCTCAGTAGTAATGGTCGTTATTTTTTTATTATGCAAGATATCACTAAAACCATGCTTTCAGGTCTTTTTAAATTTGAATAGAAGCTTCCTTGGAGGTATTTCCTGCACATTAGGTTTTTGGACAATAATATGCACAATAAATGATTTTTTTCCAGTCTGGGTGGTTGAAATTTTTCTACACAGTATCTCTTCATTTTTCTTCAACCAAACATCTTCAGAGTTGAATTCACATTTCCTTTGAAGAGTATGTGATATATTAGGTTTCAAAATGCAGATGTACATAAAAGGCAGTTTGATTGGCATATCCTGGGCAGGTATTAAACCTGCAACCCTGGATTTCCAGTCCAATTCTCTACCAGCTGAGCTCTCTGTGATTAGCATAGCTTGTCTGCATGATAACAGTGAAGCCCCTGGATTAAATCTGTTGTAAGATACAGCATTTATTTAAATCTTAATTGCTAATTAGCCCTCCTAACTCTATTCTTCCATCTCTGATGCTCTTGTTGCTAATATGTATCAGTTTTTGTTCACTTTTTTTTTTACTTAATTTCTTTTACATAATGTTAATTCTTTTTGTTGCAGATGATGGGGCTGTGCGGTTATGGAGAAATTATATCTGTGATAATTCTAGTAAGGATAAAGAACTGGTGACAACATTTCAGGCCTTATCTGACATGCTGCCTCTAAACAGAGGTATACATTCCTTAAATACTATCTCTGCTTGCAAGTCAAGTCCAACTACCAAACATATAGTCCTTGATCTGCCATTACATAATGTGCCTGCATATCAGGGTCTGTGTTGTTTGTTTTACTGATTCCTTCTTACAAACTGCATAGACCCAGATGTACGGTTGCATTATGAGATGGCAGATATGGGTCTGTTTAGTTTGCAGGTTGGACTTAATTTATAAACAAATAAAATAATATAATGTTCCATTTTACCTTGAAAAAGAGGAACCTACAGTTATTACAATTAGAAATTACATGATTGGAATGAAGTTGGTAATATAATACTACACAAGATGTTTTCAGTAAAATGAATGTTTATTGTTAAGGAGTTGAGTAAATTCATATCTTTAGAGTCTGAGATTCTTTGATACTGATTGACATTGCAATATGATGTTCCATAAAATTGATATTGTTTTATGGCCTTAGATATTATGCCACGGTTGGGCACATATATTTATGACACGCTTTCAAAATGCTAAACAAAATTAACATTATATGACAAAGTGTTTTGCAATTCATTGGTAAAATTGTCTTTAAACTTTTAAATGAAATTAAGTAACTCTTGCTTAGCACCAATTTACTGTATCATGAAAGAATTTCACATGTTGCTTTTTGTCAAATATAAACATATAACATCATAATGAGAACCTTATTCAGGTGACCTTTAAATATAGGTACCATTGCCACTGCTTTGTTTCTGGTCTGTGATTAGAAAATATTTACTTTATAAATGTAGTTCTGATATGAAAGTTAATATTTGATATAACTTAGGATCTTAAGCATTTCTCATGCCTGTATTCTAAAATTGTGTGTGTGTGCATGTGTTGCTGTAATTTTGACACCTTTTTGATTTGTCATCAGTATGTGATTATGTATAATGGGTTAAACTGTTAATTCATGATTGGTACTTTCTGCTGCCTCAGCAAAATTAGACTGAGTATGTAAGGCCCAGTGCAGCTGTTTGAAGCAGATGAAATGAAGCTCAGTTTCTTTGCCATCTGTTTTTAATATTGCTAAATTCTAAGTTGGTAGATTTCATTCAGTTAGACAAAAATATTAAGAACTCTTATTATTCCAATTTTGTATTGAACATTCCTAGGCTTAGAGAACCTACATCTGTTGATTGATGAAAGATTATTATAGTCATTGAACATTCCTAGACTTACAGGAATGCTGCAGTGGCCCAGTAGTTAGAGTGACCTCCTCGGATGCAGGATGTGGTGGGTTTGAACCCCAAAGACTTATTTTAAAGAAATGGTACTAACAGCTGCCTTGCTAGGTGCTTGGCATTAAGAGGTTAGTGTCAGGACTGGTCGGCCTGTTCTCAGTATAATGTGACTGGATGTGACATCATGCTACCTGTCTTACAGAACATACATCTGTTGATTGATAAAAGATTATTATAGTCATTGACATTCCTAGACTTATGGAGCATACATAAGATGATCGACGAAAGGTTAATAGAATCTTTCATATGATGTAGGATAGAAAAATTCCACCAAGTGTTAGAATTTTGCATGCGACTCAAGGCAGAAAAAGGTAAAGTGATGAAGGGCGGCTGTCACTTGATAAAAGAGCTATCCTCTATCATTGTTCTAGACTGGAAAACATGATCATACGCACATAGGAATGTGCAAAATTATTATTACACACTGATAACAAATAAATTTTTTGTAAATTGTGACAGATATGAGTGATTTGTGTATTAATGCATGTGTTACTTTAAGGGTCTGGTTTGGTGACAAACTGGGAACAACAAACTGGAATGCTGTTGGCATCTGGAGATGTCCGCTTCATAAGGGTCTGGGACTCACAAAAGGAGATGAAAGTCCAGGTAAGGAAAATGGTCAAAAGAATACTTTGGCAGGAATGCACCTTAGATGGATGATTTTGAAAGACAGATTAGAAGCTCACTGCTGATATGCATTGTTAACCTTCTCAAGTGTTTATAACCAAGGTCTAGCTTCACATATTTTAATCTGCTTGGTCCAGTAGCTGCTGTGCAGATGACCACCAGATCCCATTATATCAACACAACCTCCTCAGGAGCAGTACTTAAGCACTTTCACTGGATTTGCCCAGAAAATTTATAGGAAGTAGAGTTCATTAAATTCTTCTTAGACATGACATTTGTTTGTGCTGCTTGAGAGAGAGGGATATCCTTCACCTAAGAAATCCAGCCATTCTTCCCATTATGGTTTCCTGTGGTAGAGGTAGGATGCTCATCATTCCTGTATGTTATTGCCTACATTTCTAATGTTAATGTGGTTGGAATAATCTGTTGAAAAGATAAAGAAATCTTTTAGTAAATTGTTTTTCCAAAAAATATTTAACCAACCAAATTACGATAAAGTTCCCCATGAATACAGGCATTGTAGCTGATGTATCACTCAAGTTGAAACTGGTGTCACCTTGCCATGGTCAATGGGAAATAATATGTAAGAGTTTATTCCCGTGTCAGTATTGTACATGTGTGTGTGTGTGTGTGTGTGTGTGTGTATATAGTTTTGTCTTTTGATTTGTCTTGCAGAATATTAGTTACTTAGTTTCTACCATAAAGTAGGTGACACTGTCCTACTTTCAGTATTAAGTGATAATAGTAAGAATTTTGCATTTTGCACAATTTACTAAGACCCTACTGCATATTATGAGACTTCTTTGGATTCATTGTGAGAGGTATTGCCATAAGTAGGTCACACTTTTCTACTTTTCATGTTCAAAATATTCACAAATCTCCATTTTTCTATCCTGATCTGTGTACATTTATGAACACAGATGATTTGAACCAGAAGTACTGAGAATTCATTTTATGCAGGATTTCAGTTTTCATGCCCTGGGAGGAAAAATGACTTTTTTGTTGGTATTTAAATGTCTCCAGGGTTCTCATGCTACTGGAAAATTGGGAAAAAATCAGGAGAAATTATAATTTTTCTCCCGACCATGAAAAGTCCTTGAATTTCGCAAATATTGATGAAAGTCTGGAAAAACCTGGGAATTTTCAGCCACCACTTGACACCCGAAACAATCACGTAATTGAGTCGTAACTAAACTGATCGTGAGTTAAATTTATTGAGTTCTAACCAGACTTTTTGGAGGGTGCAGTATGGATCATTTGGGTGCTTGCAATAAACATATGCTGAGTCAGTCCAAATGCTCAGTTGATCAGATTCGTCTAGTAGACTTTTATTTTCAAAGTCAGCTCGATATCCATATCTTTCCTTACATAGAAGGTATGAAAACCAGTCTAGCATCACAAGAGGCCAACATGGTCGTGGCAAAGCATAGCCACTTACCAGATGGCCTAGCAAACTTAAACATTGTTAGATCGAGTGATACATGCATGAAATCGATATGAAAATTACTTATTTTCTCAGAAATTGTTAGTATTAAAATTGTTATGTCTTTAATCTGCCGAAAGGCAAGATAAAACTATGGCATTGATGCTAGTTGCATGAAATAAACACCAGTAATGGTCCTTGGATAAAAGAAACTTAATCAAGCAACACTATATTATCTGCATTCAGCCCCATTATTAAAAGATTGCAAAATTTCTAGTTGCTTTGAGAGGATAAACCTTTGTAATTGTTTCAGTCACATTAGTTATTACTAAATAATACCAAGATATATGACAATGTTAATTTGAACGATAGAAAAAAAAATGGACTTGTTCAGTTATTCAAACATGGCCAACATTTTATTTTTATTTTTACTGGCAGTGTGAATTTTTGTTAATTCTTTTTAGTACATAGATGCTATTATACAGTGAGAACAATACAGTTAACTGTAATTATTTGTGTTTGGTCAATTTTTTGCCTGGATATACTTTGCTCATGCAATTTTTAAGGTAGGAAAAAGATAAGTCCTAGAGAGGGAGCAGTAAATAGGACAATACTGTATATTTGACCATGTAAATTAATGGGTATGAAACGACCACCACCTTGGGTACAAAACGACTAGCACCTTGGGTACGAAACGACTAGCACCGTGGGAATGAAACGACCGGCACCTTTGGTATGAAATTACCAATTTCCACTGGGTATGAAACGACTTGGATATGGAATGACCATGAGCCCATTGACATATGCTCTCTGCTTGATAAATCAGCCAGGCCAGATTGCTGGTTTCTACACAAATTATCTGACTTTCATTTAATATCATTGAATTTCTGTACAACAACATTAAAAAGGAGTTTGTTGTTGATATCAGGTAACTATTGGACTTCTGATGTCATCGTTTGAGATTTGTGAAGTCATGTGACTAGTAATGCAAATGGTGAGTACTGGGTCAGGTTTCATCTATGCTGTAGTTTCATCTAGTCTGTCAGCGGATTAAAGACAAAATGTTTATATTACTTGCCATTTCTGAGAAAATAAATCATTTTCCTATCAATTTCATGCAGGTATGAGTCAATGTAACATAAGTTTAAATTTGCTGGGCCCGCTGGTAAACTACTACCATATGTTGCTACCACATGGTGGTGGTAAATTCCAAATTTTCGATATTCAATTGCAATGATGACCCCACACCCCAACCTAAATATTTAAATATGAAAAATAGGTCAGAATATTCGTAGAAAACCCAGATTAGAAAACGGACTGCTATTCGTTTTAAGCCAAATTTGTAGTCCAGATTGTTGAATCTCAGAGCTAAAATGAAAAATTGTCACCCCTTGTATTATATATTTAAAACACGATACAAGCCCCTGTATCAATACAGGTTTGGGGATGGGTTTAATGAATTACAAGAAGACAGGTTGATTTTACAAAACTTCAGTCCTTGTTTATGCAACAGTGTACAATTTTGAAGGTCTTTTGTCCAAATTAAATCAACCCATGTGAAAATGTTTTTTAAATGATAGAGTTTTTACCAGATCATCTTATGGAGATTAGGTTTTTTGAAAAATCTTGTTTGGGATTTTATTTGGCACGGATTCAGAGATAAACTATTTTCATTACAAGGCAAGATTCCAATTATTTTCATTTATTGTTTTTTTTTATACTGTAATAGGAAATGTTACTTTCTATGAAATGCATATATATATATTTTGCTATAAAACTCTTTAGAATTAAAGGTTGGAAAGGAAACAAAACATAATTTATGTTCATTATGTTGTTCCCACTTGGCAACATAATGCAGCAAAATTAAGTTAGACTTTTTTTTCTGTACATTGAAATGACTTTACATGCCAATTTATAGGAATATAATCAAACTTGTTTTTTGTGATACCTTTTGTGGTTTTGTACATGATCATCTTTTCTGACTTAGATGTTTTGGAGAGTCTTCAAAGAGAAGCATCTTTAAATTTAGAAAATGCATGTTTTGTAATCTAAAATGCTCTTTAATGCCATTCAGTAATGTTCATATGTGAACCTTGAAAAAATTCATTTCATCCTTGGAAAACCCCTGGAAATGATCTGGAAATTTATCTTCAGAAAAGTGTGGGAACCATGTGTATTAATTGGAGAAGGGGATCCTACAGTCTAATTGAAGGCTCGTTGTTTGGATCTTTAAAATCATTGGTTTATTGTAGTAACCATGAGATCCACCAAATCATGATGAAAAATAATTAAACAGTAAGTAGCACTGTTGCATTTCAAGAAATGTGAAATGTAGAAGGGAGGGGCATTTTAGTAGAATCTGCAGTGCTTTCTTCTTTCTAGGCCCACTTCAGAAAGGAAACTGCAGCCTGAACCAGAGTGTTACAGTTTACAATTATGTCATCATAATAAAAGCCCACCTCCCTGGTGGGGGCACCTTTTCATTTATAAAAAATGAGAACATCATAAAGGGGAAATAACTGTGTAAACTTTTCCACTTCAGGTAGATTTATTGTGATAAGTTTGTGGCACATTTTTTTTATTCCAGGACATTCCTACTGGTGCTGATAGCTGTGTTACAAGTCTGGCCTCAGATACATGTGGGAGGTCATTACTAATAGCTGGATGTGGTGATGGAACTGTGCGTCTCTTTGATAGGAGACTGTCACCAGCAGAATGGTGAGTAAAAGAGATACACAGTTTCGATTGATGCAAGCTGACCTCTTATTATTCATTGACACATAAATGCTTTTGTTAAGTCTATACTTTCCGCATTCCTAAGACAAGCCCATTTATTACGATTTTTCCCTTTCAGCCGAGTGATGACTTTGAGGGAGCACACAAGATGGATTCTCAAAGTTTACTTTCAGCAGGGGCCAGAGGGCAAGATAATCAGTGCTAGGTAAGAAAATCGAAAAATTTATGTCAGATTTATAGACATTTTTCCATTCTGTGATGCTCTAAAATTGTTGTTGTTGTTGTAGGGCTTAACGCCATTTTTCAGCACACGATAGACTATTCATGGCAGCCAGTATTAATGGTGGAGGAAGAACCCGGGAAAGCCCTGGAAAGATCCACTGACCCACAAGAAGCTACTGGCAAGCTTTCTCACATACATTAGCCGAATCCGAGACTTGAACTCACGCAAACAGAGGTGAGATGGCAGTGATCCGTAACAGAGAACACTTTAAACCACTCGGCCACTTGGGGCCCTCTCTAAAATTGTAAACTTCATCTGTTTTATGTCAGTCCTTTTTATGTCAGAGGTATAAGTTGACAAGTTTTAAGATTTGCCCTTGATGGCTTTGATATAGATGTGTATGAAGGAAGTTGCTTAAATCCTTTGCACTTGTGTACAAGCAAACAAGATTAATTCACTGCTTTAGTTAAGATTGTAGCTAGGTTTTTCAGTATTTTAAAGACCACTATGAAAACCAGGCTTTCAGCATTTAAGGATTAGGCACTTAAAGCCATTGACAGCAAAGTTTATTCAAAACAAAACTTCTATCTTTTTCATATTTACTATATGCAGTTTGCAGTTGGATTCATCGTATAAGCGAGTATGTACGGTAAAAAGTTCTATTAAAATTTACTTCATCATCAGCATCTTTCACAGAGTGGTCAAAGAGTGGCAAACATGAAGTAAACTTTCCTACTGTTGTACATAACTTGCTGTCCCTTGTCACTGTAAAGAAAAGGTACAGCACTCGTTGATATTCTTAGCAGACATCTTTATGCAAAGCTGCTGTCTAGTTTAAAGGAAAATGACATCATACCACTGCTTGTTTTGGCTACATGTAGGATAAGGTATAACCTTGGATTTATCTGTCATAGCCCATGTGATTGCCAAGTAAAATCAACACAAGGACAGTGGAGCTGTGCTCTTAGGTCTCTGTCAGCCTGAAAACATACACCCTCAAGACAAATCTTGCATGGACAATGGAGCTGTCAGTCAGCCTGAAAACATACACCCTCAAGACAATTCATGCACAGACAGTGGAGCTGTCAGTCAGCCTGAAAATGTACACCCTCAAGACAATTCATGCACAGACAGTGAAGCTGTCAGTCAGCCTGAAAACATACACCCTCAAGACAATTTATGCAAGGACAGTGGAGCTGTCAGTCAGCCTGAAAACATACACCCTCAAGACAATTCACGCAAAGCGGACTACATTACTTATATCACTTGAAATGGACATATTAAATTGAGCAACTGAGAAGGCAGGACTGACTTTCCACTTATTTTTTTAGCAGTCGTATGTATGAAAAGTATTTAGTAATAAAAATGTTTTCTTGAGTTCCATCTGCTCTGTGGAATAGAGAATACTACTTATAATGAACAGAGCTATAGCACTGCATTGAAAACATCTTTCATTCATAAAACTAATTTTGTAATTGGACATGGTAATTACTTTCACATTGATATATCTATTCAGTAGATAAACACTGCATTTTCATAGCCAAAAATTATGTTGGATAGTATTATGGATAAATAGTCACTGACAAACTGTGACATTTAATTTTGTTTTTAATTTTCATTCATTAGTACATATATATTGCATATTTACCTGAATCCAGATTAAAGCCACTAATTCATGCACTGGATAATAAGTGTTTTCATAGCTAATTTGAAGTGTGTTTAAAATGTATGGACATGTCAAGTTAACTTCTGGACTGGATACATCAATATTACAATACTAATTTTGCAATTCATAGCTAACCTGTCATGTACACATCATCGTCAAATTTAATAGTAAATGTTTTATTATAGATATATATCGTTATTGCTGTTCAAAATTACTTTGATATGAAATGATTAAATATTTTGACAAGAGCTACAAATAATGAATAAAATGCATGTATGGCAGTTGTGGATATTTTCCCTTCTTAAACCTGCTACTTTTTGATCTTGAAAAATTGTAATCATGCACAAACCCTTTATGAGAGACTGTCTGTCTTGATGCATCTTATTGGCAGAAGGGATGGTCTCACAAGACAGGTTTTACTATGTCTGTCAAATATGGCTGTTTTGGAAGCAGCATAGAGAGAGAGAGAGAGAGAGAGAGAGAGAGATTGATTAATTGATTGATTGATACAAGGAACTACCAGTGCTATTCAGAATGATTTTAGTATTCATATTTTATCATATCAGCCCAACAAGTGAGATAAACTTGTGGGTATTTGTTAAAAGCAAATTACTGCCAATTAATTTAATGTTTTAAAAATATTGGAAAATTGTTCACTTTTTGGCAGCATTTCATTTTAAGTTTGAATCACATATGCCACAATAAAGTGACCCATTTCATTTAATCTGTGTTTATGAAAAGAATTATTGTATTGCCTAAAATTCATGTTTCTTGATATTGCAAATGTGCTTAACTTCTGTGTGGTTTATAATAACTGATTTAAAGATTCACTAATATTTATTGTTATATGACATGGACATGTGATTTTGATAAAAGATCCCACTGAGATTTGGACTACTGGCAAAGAATCACAAGCATTCTGTTTAGAGTAAGCACTTATATTTGAGTGCAACACGCATCACTTATGAATGACAGCATTTTTTCTCTTGCGTTGTCATTTTATCCACTGACTCATTCATTGACCTTCATCTGTTCTTGCCTTAATTTTAAATTAATGTTTTGGCACTGAAAATTATCAAGGAAATATATGAGAAACATTTGCCAATTTTTCCTTATTTTTTTATGCACTCAGAGGGGTGTCTAATTTGGTTCTTCTGTTCATTTGTACATTTGTTCTTCTGTCCATCGTGAGAAGTTTTTTTAGTAAGATTTCACAAAAACCACATGAATGTGCTTTTTGCTGACATGATAAAAAAACAAACTAGAAAGGCATAAAAACAAACAAGATTTGCAAGACATACAGGCACAGCACAAGACAGGTGCATAGTGCACAACTTAAATATAAGAAAGCAAAGCATTTAAAAAAGGGCAGTAATTAAAAGTGAATTTAGTATTGAGGTAACTACAAATAAAAAACAAAACTCAGGATGATCTGATAGATGAAAAAAGAATAGTGTAGAAAAAATGCAATGTTACGTACAATTAAAGGTTAAAATCAAAATTTAAATTAAAACAAGAGCCCCATTTTAGGAGTAAAGGCATGCTGAGATGTAGATTATGCCTTTAACCGAAAGAGCTTACAGTAAGACACTCGATGGTACATAAGACAAGGACAGAAAATGAATGGGTAACACAGGTATTAGGTGTCATCATCATGGTCTGTGAAGGCGGGGGGGGGGTATTCGAATATAGTCTTTACCTTCCTAGGATGAAAAAAAAAATGCTTGAAATAAATTTGAATTTGATTGGTCACTACAGTGATTTGGTAACTCATTCTATGGCATTTTTGCCTTTAGTACAAATCCATGATAACTACTTGTGTAATCATCATACATAAATCTCAGAGCATGCTCTTGTAATTTTTCAAATTTAGTGGTGTTCGTGTAACTGCAGAAATGCCAGGCTAAGGGACAGACATCGAAATTGGACATGTTTCCAAGATTGTCAGTTAGAACCTTGCACTTTGGTTTCTTCCTCAAGTATGTTACCAGTCATACTGTATATAGAGTACATCCACTACCTTGCAAATCCAGCCCATCCAAGCTAAAGAAATATGTCATGTCTTTTAGCTAGGTTTAGGAGTGCTGGTCACCTGATTGTTAGAGGGATTGGTAACAATTTGTCAGCTACTGCTTTCATCAGTTCAATGAGTGACAGAACTTTTTTCTCTTTCTTTTTTACACCAGGGAAATATACTCGTGCTATATTCTATTTCTTGTCTGTCATCATAGACAAATATTTTACACTTCACCTGTGTGACTTCATCAGGCAAAAAAGTATGTCAGCACCATTTTTATTATCTGTCTTAGGCTGATAGTATGTAAAATTCAGTATTTTAGTTTCTTTGAAATAAATGAAGTAATTCCTAAAAGTATGTAAAATTCAGTATTTTATTTTGTTTTGAGTGATATTAACTAAATCTTTTTTTATTATATATTGTGTAGTCATACATGTAATTTCCATTGGAATGTTTTATTATTAGCATCCAGTTCACAGCACAGTGTGATGCTTAACTGATTTTTCATTTGTATGCCATTGTTTTCTCCACACACAGGGGTCAACATATTAGAGGGTTAAGTGCATAGAGTTTAAATGGTTTGGGCTGAAGACTTAGGTATATGCAGTTTGTTAGGAGTAATCAGTAGAACAAACAACATAAACACCATTCTGCCACTGCATTATGCAACCACAAATCAGGGTCTGTGTTGTTTGCAGTTGGACTCGACTTACAAGGAAGTATATGTGGTAGTACTAGATAATGGGAAAAATATATCATAAAAAATCCATGTAATTGAATGTTCCCTGAACTGGCCCTTGACAGTGCCATTTGATAATTTTCAAGACTTTTAGTGCCTACCTTCAAAGTCATGATATATATCATGGTGATTGAGACTGTTTAGTGTGGTAAGTGTGTGTTTACAGTGTTTATAAAACACCTATTCAAAATTTGTAAAACAGTTTGTTCCAAACTGAGTAATATACCATAGTGTTTGAAATTTTATTTTGTCCTTGCTCAGAATGACTTCTAAAAAGGTAATCCTAAATCACACATACAGACTTCATTTACACGTATAGCACAACCCAGACTCATTTGTCAAAAATCAGTTATTGTGAACATTTTGGGATGTGCCTTATGAAGTTAATTATCTATTGAAATAATTGTTTTGATGTTGTGCTTGCAGTAATGATGGTTGCCTACGATTCTGGGACCCCAGATTTACAGAGAGCGTTCGCTTCCTAAATCTACAGCAAGGATTAACTGCTGTGGAGTTCCATCCTCATGCTGATGTCCTGGCATGGTATTAATTTTCATCATCATCATCATCATTATTATTATTATTATTATTATTATTATTATTATTCAGAGTAATCTACATGGAGAAAAAGAAACTTTCACATACGTATTGAGAACTGCATTCACTTCACAGATAGCTTTGCATAAATTTTATAGTACAATGTCAATACCAGCAATGATCAGGTGGAATTTATGTACATTTTTGTGCACTTTTGTACATTCCTAAAATCTTGACAGTACCGGAACTGGGCCACTGACAGCATGAAGAGAATGTGCCATTTTTTGTGTCCTTTGATATAATAAGAATGAGTGTTTTCAGTCTTGCAAGTATATACATAACCAATGATAGTGGTTTTATATTAAGTCATATGCAACAAACATACATGCAGATGAACTAAACACACACACACACACACAATGCATGGAGGAGTTCTGTGAGCTGATGAGTTTTAGAAGCAGAATTAAATATATTTCATACCACTGCAGCAGTCTTAATACCTACAGAGAATAACAATGAGACACAAGACATTGGGTAGGGCAAAATATGAAATTTCATTGATTGCTATCTCATTTATACCAGAATGCACCAAATTAATCTTTAAATTCATTACATTTATGTTTTTAGTGGCTCCCTAAACCAATACATTGGAGTCTACAACCAGTCTGGAGATAATCTTAGCACAATCAAATACCATGAGGGGTTCCTGGGTCAGAGAATTGGTGCAATCAGTGCTCTGGCATTTCATCCATACAAGGTAAGAAACAAAGGCGAATATATTCCATGTTCTGTGATACAGCCATCACAGTGTTCTCATCTAGATTGTGACATTATTGTATCTGTTACTAAATAGGTTTTAGCTCACCAGATCTGTTACAAAAAAATTAGAGAGGACTACCAAGCTAGCTTCAGAAAAAAAGCCATTCAATATCATTCAAATTTGGCATGTATATAGAGGTACAAACCACAAAATTCTGAAATATGTAATCATAACCTCATGATGAACAAAGTTCTTGCAGATCAGTACTTTTTAATTTGATCGGTTTAGTTGAGGCAATTTTTTTAAATTGAATAATGTTTGAAGCAGTTCATGCCATATTGTATTATTCAAACAGTTTCATTGTAATTAACATGAATTTGAGATTCTACATATCATGTAACTGCAAAGATTTGGCATTACTCAGTGATTTCTTTTTGTGTTAGTGTCACATGATCATTTTAATGGCTTTATGCTATGGATTAACAAATTTGAATGTTTTATGATAAAATTATTTACATTCACAAAACCAAGCCTACATTGTGTTTACATTGTATCCATCTGTTGCATTATGATGTTATCTTCACTATCCTTTATTTCATTAAAGGTCAAGTTGGCAGCTGGCAGCACAGACTCATTTATATCGGTGTATTCCACATCATGGAAACGTAGCTGATGAAGGCCTTTCAGTTCTTTACTTTTCATAGATGCTGCATTTATCAACAGAAGACCTCATATTACACAAGAGTTCACATGGATGTTATTGTCTAAAAACACTGTCACAATACTTGGAGTCCAGTGCTAAATTATACAAATATGTCTGCTGCCCAGGCAGTCACTTTTGTTTGGCCAGATTCAAGGACTAATGTTCCAGAGTGAATTCTTTCAATTGTTGATGAGCACACAGCTGTTGGTTCAGAGGAGACAAATGTTGAAATGAGACTTGAATAGGATTTCTGCCATTATATCTTGAGAGAATGAAGTTTGCCAGTACAGTCCACCACGTGTACAGCTCAGAATGTTAACTTATCAGTTCACCTACCTTTTATATGTGTTTTATATGTGTTTGTATGACAGTGCTTGTACCAAGTTGAGTTTAACTGTCTTCTTGAACTCGAGTTATCATCTGTGGTGTAATGCTGGAGCTATTTTCCAGAAATGCATAGGATGAATCTGTTTTTGGTTAAGGGACATTAGATCATATGACTGGCAAATCAATAGCAAACTTTCTGGGCTTGAGGGAACAGATATGTTAAATTTCCTTGGATTCTGTTATCTACATAAATTTTTAGCAACAGTGACCTTGGTGTCCATTTTACTAATCAGGTTATCTAGAGAAAATGTTTCTTTTTCAAACTATGTTTTTTTTTCTCAGTCATTTTTAAAAAAATGTACGATTTGTATAATGATCATGTAGTAACCCACAAGGCAACCTTAATTCAGGATATGGGTAGATGAGACCAGCATTCTGTTAGCCCTAGGGCTTGGAAAAATATTTGTCTGACTTAGACTTTGTTTGCCACCATCTTAGCATCACTTAAGGTTTAATTTTCTATTAGTTTTGTGTAACAAAAATTTATAGTGATGCCAAAGGCAGTTGAGACAGATTTTGTAATGAATACTTGTATTATTGCTACAGTGACAGATTTTGAGAATTACTTGATGGTCTTAATCTCCTTAATTGTAATGTATCAGTTGTACTGAAAACTTGCATTACATGAACTGACCTTCAGTGACTTTGGTCATTGCTAGTGCCAACATAGATAGGATGGACATCCATTACAAAAAAGTGTAGGCGTCGGTGTATTTTGGTTTGTCTTTTTCCAAAATGAAAAATGCATGCCAGGGAGTGCACAGGGTCAAGATTTTGAGGCATGGAACAAAAAAAACTTGGAGGAAATCAATCCTGCACTTCAGGCTCAACACAGAAGCAAACAATTGGATCGGATGTAGTTGTCATGATGCACCAACAGTCAGTGTACATGCATGCACACTCAAAAGTTATTTTTAACATTGGCATATTTCAAAATCACACTTTCTCTAAAATGCTCAGCAGATGCACAGTGAGGGTTGTGTCTGTCAGTGTCCTGTTCAGCAAAGGCTTTTTGGAATGCCTTGTAATGTTTTGGACAATGTTTTACAGCATTTAGTTTTCCTGAACTTGTGTTTCAGACATGCTTTTTTTCCTTCAAGTAAATGTTTCAGTGTGTTTGCAGGTAATTAAGCAGTCAGTTGTGAATAGGTAATTAACATTCTCATAAAATACCTGTGCTTGGCAATAAATATTTATTGTGATCATAAAGTTGCCAATAACTAAAATGATTTTGAGTTCTTCTCACTTGTCAAGAAAGAATTGTAACATTATCTTTTTGCTGTTATGGCATTATGGCCTTTTTGTGCAGGCCACCACATGACAGTGTCTCTGTTTATAAGTGAAGCCTGGCATGGAAATCAAATGTGTTTTCTGTATAGTGAATGCATAATGATGGCTAGAATATTTTAGTGGATGTGTTATCATTTTGAATTTTATTTTATTTTTTTAATCAAAATTTACTGAATGAATATTTATCATTGTTTCTGTTGTAAATATCTTGATTAGTAACTAAACTTATTATTGGATATTAAACTGTGAAGCAGAAAAAAAGAATACAAAAGAAGAAAATTAACTATAATACAAGTCACATGGGTCATGTAGGCATGCAACACTGATTATTTCAGTAATGGGTGTCCATTTTTAGAATGTGATTCCGCATACCTTTAAGTGGCAAGTATTCACTTCAGTTGGATTCATATACATGCTGTGATATCACAGTGAAAGTTACGCATATTGATAAACACAAATTCATACTACCTCAATTGTAACAATTCCACTTGACACGCTCTAATTTTGACCCAAGCTTAGTACATGGCCACCATTGTAAGAGAACGCAGAGATAGATAATTTTCTTTGGGAAGTTTCTTGAAGACAGTTGAAGTACAGGTCATTAAAAAAATTGGTATTGAATAGACTTTGGTTAAAGAAAAGTATTGTTAGATTTTTTAAAAACTAATTGATATTTAATTTAAAATGAGTAAATGCGCATGCATGACCCATGTGACTTGTACTATAATAGGTTATATTTGCTTTAGTGATTTAACATCTTTTCACACACATACTAGTTATACATTGTGATATTAGGCCTTTCTAAGTTTTTTGTGTGCAGTTCATGCCCCTAAAGAGCCTGTCACTATTGTAGCTTTTGAATGACTGTCAGACATTATTCTACTCCTGACACAGAAAAACACTTGCATTTTTCTGTCTTTAATACCTTCAAAATCAAATTCAGAATCCTCCTTTTTTTTTTTTTTTTTTTTTTTTTTAGTGTTGTTTTACTCGGGGTGAAATTTGAGTTGATTTGAAGCATAGATTTTCATAATCTGTAATTATATTGCAATGGATATTGGAAGATTTATTAACATTGTGATTTTTCTGGAAAGCATAAATAAAGTCGATTTGGATACATCCAGGCTGGCATTTTCTGGTGGATTGACATGTATCAAATGCAAAATCTGGGCATGTTTTATATTCATTACCCTACATATGAAGATGCAAAATTTTGGTTTTTTAATTTCATGAGTACCTCATTATCACAGGTGCCATTGTTGCTGGTAATGGTTCTTTTTCTTGTTTGTTTTTGAACACCAAATGAAATAATATACTGTTTTTGTACAAGCTAAGATAAAATATTTTAATTTAAGGTTATGAAAGATAGTAACCTTTTGATAAGCACATCATTTTTTGATGGAAGAAGATACCTCAGTCAAAATTGTCCTGTATGTAAACCATAGGTATAACACAAGTATCATCATCTGCATTTATGTCCATTTCCCTGACATCGGTTCATTTACAGTCATGAAATTTGGTTGGTTTTAGCTGATCTGACTTTCATATTGGTTCATATGATACTGATCCACCATGAAATATGCCTGCAGTTATGAACAGTAGAAAAACCATGAAATAACATCTTTGAAAAGAAAAGATGAAAAAAAGAAAAGAAATGAGTCTGACCAAATTTTCCAGCATTCATCATTGTGTAAAGGCCTTTCAAATTTATGCAAATAATGCCAATCCAGTATCAAATATTGCAACCATTATTTAAAGAAATACTGTTCAACTTCTTCACAAAAATCAATCAACATAATTTTACAATTTTATTGAAAACAGCAAGGCTTAAATGCTTTTCCATCTGTATATACACCACTCCCTTGATAACACACTCAGATAACTTGAAAACTCACTTACAAGGGTTCAGATGTGGATCCAGTTTTTTAAAATCATGATCAAAATTTGATAATGAAAACTGGATATCTTGCTTGATTTATCATCAAAAATGGTGGTTAGTACCCTGAAATTTCAATAAACTTTGTGAAGTTCTCAACTTTTAATAAGTAATATATTTTGTTAAATTTTCTTTCCAAACATCATTCTAAGTACACTGTAAAAGAAACAATATTCAACAAAAAATTTGAATCAGTGAAAATGTCACCAGTGCCTGCTGGTGGCAACAATTAATAAATACTAATTAAATAAGTTTTGTAGGGTCAAATTGGTGTTTTAGTTCTGTCTTTTAATTTGATTTAAGTGTAATCATCATAAATGCAATATGCCCTCTTGTACTGAAATGTGAAAAATGTCAGTCTTCCATCAGAGCTATGTCTGCCAGCATTTCTGTGAGAATAATTAAGTTCCGATTGTGTTTTGACCTCCAGATGTAAAAGCGTTTGTTCTTACACTCAGTTAAAAGCAGAGCTGCTTTTGTGTTATCATGTTAACTATGTCTTTTGTATCAGATCAGATAAGGGAGGTGAGCTAGCAGTCATGGTCATGAGTCTGGTCAACTCATTCCATTGAGCAGTTATAAAAATTATGTAAATGATATAATTAAACTGTCTTAAATAAGTCTACTTATTCACAGTGTGATCCGAGATATCAAGGCAACCAAGCAAAATGAGTATTTCATAAATAAAACGCTATATTTCACATATATGGTTCATTATGAAGAAGCAAGTTTCGGAGTTATAGTGAACTTAAAATTCATAAATTGACACGCAAATAATTCCTAAAGGATGAGATGAAGTTTCACTATTACTTGCAATGAAATCATGGATTCACTATTTTACTAATAAAACAACTTTAAAAATAATAAAGCTTCAGTGCTAATGGTTCTTTCACAAAATTTATGCCCCTAGGTTTTGTTAAAATGGAATCTTGCCGTTTTTGTCACTCAGCAACAAAAAGCTAGGATATAGTACAATGTTTGTACAAATGCTGCTGATCTCCCATCAAATAAGGCTGTTTTAAAAAAAAATTTTAAAAACCTTTCAATAACTACTCTAAAACACTTACCAGATTTCAACCTTATTTGACCTTCCATGAAATTTTTACAGATCATGCCATCCACCATCAGATATGGCTACTATTACCCAAAAAAATTGACAAACCTTAAAGCATCTATGCATGAAGGGTCATGGATGCCGCTTAGCCTTCGGATGTTGTCACTGTTAGTAACATTAAAAAAGCCTTTAATCAATTTCCAACATTAACGAGTACTTAATATAACAAATTTTGACATAAGGCATTCTGGAATAAAGGGCTATCGAGTTTGTTTTAGGAATGCTGATCAGCATTCAAATATGGCTGCCATTACAAAAAAAGAGAAAAAATAATGTAATCTCAAACAATTTTAAACCAATTTTTTGGACAAATTTCTACAGAAAACATTCTGCTGGCCCCATGTTTTTTTTTTGTCCAACTGACCTTGCATTTTGCAGATTTCAGGTTTATGAATATTCTCTGGCAAATTTGGGACTTTGCTTCCTCTCAGTGAATACTACTGCCAACTAGCATAAAGTAGTTCCCATTGGGACTTTTAATACTGTAGTAATTATTAGAGGTTTTTCAATATCACTGATGCATGGATGAATTATAATATTTATTCTTTAATACAGTCTCAACACTATTCTGCAATTAGCGTATCATGATAAAATTTTCACTCTGTTCTACCATTAGTGCATCTTGATACAGTCTCACTGTCAATACATGAGATAGTAGAATGACAAACTAAAAGATCTAAACTGTGCACAGTTATTTTCTTGTCATCATTTCCCCTTTTGATTGAGGTAAGTAAAACAAGGTTATGTAAAGTGTGAAGAAAAAAGCTATTAACTGCTACAAACACTCTTTAAATTCAAAGAATGTTCATATATAATTAGTAATTAATTTTTAAAAATTGTTGATAGTAATTATCAGGGTAAAACCCTATTTATTTTGTTTGTTCTGGTAAATTATTGATTTACCTCAGTATTGTTTGCACTTTCGATTTACCACATACTGTAGATTATTAATCGGCTTTCCCTAAAAGTACATATATTCTGCTTTAATAACTACTACAACCCCATGAAATATAAACAGCTGCTGACAATAAAGAAAATCAATCAAGAAATCTTTTAACTGCCCATTTTTCCCACACACAGTATTCATGGATAGATGTGTTCAAAACACAACAAAATATCACCTTGCAGATACCATGCCAACTTGGCCACTTGGAGTTCTACTAATAGACATGTATATTTTGGCATGAACATGACATTAGCACATGCTTTGTTTAGTTTCCAGAGTCTGAGCTATATTTCTGTGTTTTATTTTGAGTCAAAAAAGCCATGTTATGCATGTCTATTTGACAGTACAGTAATAGGTGGTTTTCATCTCATCAGTCCCATTTTGGACAGAGTTATGTTCCTTGTCAATAGATTTGATATATTTACATGGGATGCTGCATGTAATCAGCATGACTTAATAATCATTAAACATATTCTGATGCAATTTGATGAGAACATTGTTTAATAGACCTAGATACGTCTTTTATGAGATTTGTCTCATCGAATGTTGGACAGAGTTGTGGCCCTTGTCAGTCAGCTCCACATCTTTAGATGGGATATTGCTTTTATTTATTTGTCCTTGAAGGAGTTAGAGGCATCCCATATCATTATTTTGAGCAGTCATGTCTCCTAAAGGCCAGTCTTCTCCCAACATTGGTTTTCCAACACAAGTTCCTCTGTTTTGGGCCCTATAGAACAATTTGTAATGAGTGGGTCCCTTAGCAATGCATCTATCACTAATAGCCATAGTTGATTTGTGGTTATTTAAAAATCATGTGATATATCTAATCCCATTAGAAATTATTGTACATTATGGCAGATGTGATTTTTTTGTCTTTTTGTAATTATTTACATAAAGTTGCCCTACCCTTTGTTCCTTTTGAAGGTGTAGGAATAGTTCTTGTTAAAAATATATAATTTGTACACATGAAGGCCATAACAAGCAATGGTTGTTGAGAGTATGGTAAATGTATATTAAAATTCATGTCTTATTGTTATATGCTGTTTTATTAAAAATTGCAGTAGTTGTAAGTAATTGTAAATAAATGTTATTTCATGTATCATATAAGATTGCACTATTATATTAGAGATTTGTCAGTAATTTGTACAGGTTTGCATAAGAAGTATTATACTGTCCTTAATCCATTTATAAGGGAAATATCTAAAGGCTTTATAAGAAACTCTTTCATTTTTTAAACTTTTCGTGATATTTCCATGTGCTTCTTAAGTGAAAAATAGAGACCCAATTAATAACACAGTTATGGTTGTGTTAAAGAGAGACATACTTACATTTGCCTTGGTTCTTCGATGTATATTTGAAATGTCGGTTGTATCTTTATTCCATTTGTCACTGTTTGGTTTGAACTGTACCAACATAACTATTACGACATTTTTTTTCTTCTTCATAAATTCCGAGATTGTACCAGAATCACACAAGATGGGATTTGGTAAGAACATTTTAATACATCATACAGCTCATTGTTTTTACCTGAAAATTCAATTTAGAATACATGTAAGGGTTTGGGTAAAACTTTGCACTTATATTAAGTTGTAACATTTTTTGGTCCAACCATCTCTATTTTCCTTGAAAATTGAATTAAAAAAGAGATTAGTTAAGTCCATTATAAATTTAAATGCTTGCATCATTAATAACATTAAATGTTTCAGAGTGGTAGTCATTTATTTTGCAATAAGACAATATCACTGACACCCAACCAGCAAACTTTAGGGATTCTTCATTTTATAATGTTATGTCACTTATGTTTGTACTGTACATGTATGCATTTAAAACAGATATTAATTGTACATCATAAATTTGTTGTTACGATATTCTATGCAGTTTTTTATGTTTAATTTTGTTTTATTTTTTACTCAGTTACTTTGATTCAATTAATTCATGCATGACTATAAAGTGAATTGTCTTCACCAAAATTTTACATAAAGCTGATACACATCGTGTCAATTTTGTTTTGAAAATGAAAGTGGATATACCCATTTTTTCCATATGAATGATTAAATAAAAGAGAACCTCACTATTATTGTATCTTTGTTTTTGCTGTATTTATTTATTTTATATTGGTCTGTTTAACATTATGCAATTAAACTTGAACCTAGTGAAGAATGTTAGTACTTGGAAGAATAAAGGTGACAACATTTTATATAGAGGATTACTGCAACAGTAGTATTAGAACATGGTTGCTGCCAGTGCAACTTCGCTATTAGAACCTTGTTGAAGGAGTTCTGTTGATTTCATTTGTAGTTGCTAAGTTGTAAAATTTAATACCTAAAGCTGAAGGGTGATGGTTCTAAAATTAGAACTTGGATACTGTGTTGCACAGAACTCCTTCAGTAAGGTTCTGATTCCTTTATTATGCAGAGTAAACCATAATGAAAGTAGTTAAATCACATCTATGATAATGACATCAGACTTGACCGATTACATTACAGAAAAGAAGACTAGTCACTGAAGCAGTATCAGAAGATTACCATTATTAATCAAATTATGATTTTTTTTTTAAAATCCATTTTCATTAATGAACATTTTAACTTAAAAAAATATACTAACTCATCCTTATTGTTAAATAATGGGAACAAGAATTTGATATGCTCTGAGATAAGTTACATAACCCATTGACTCCATGAGCATGACCCATCTCTAGGCAGGAATCCTACTGAAGTTAGAGAAAGTGTAAAAATTTGATGCAAATAAGAGACCTTCAAAGGGACTGATTCTCCACTACCTAAAAAGGAATTTCAAGGCTCATACAGAAATAAAAAACTTGTGGCAAGGTTGTGGCACACAAATCAATGTGCAGGAAATGTATGTCACAAGTACACAGGAGTGTGTCATTTGCAGCACACTTCTAACCCAATTTGCCAGAAGTACACAGGTGTGTGCCATTTGCAGCACACTTCTAACCCAATTTGCCAGAAGTTTGTCACAAAGTAGTAGCGGTTTACCATAAGTGTTCTATACGATTATCTGATCGCTTGTATATAACATTTGATGTGAAATATGTACCAAAATCAAACTTTAGGTGAGAAGTAAACCAAATAAATGAACAAGTTTGTTTGGTTTGATGTTTTATGGCACAGCAACACAAGCAGGGTTATTTAATGCCTTGGCAATTAGAGAATAAAATTAAAATGAAATGTGCCATTTTTGCTCCCTCTAGAATTTATTTCACTGAAAGATTGTTTCTGTTGTGACAATTTGTTTTAAAAAGCATGAGGTTGATTTGTATTTATTCCATACTGAACACTCTGTAACCTTGCAGAATTATCCTTTATTTCTGTAACATTAAATGTGTATGTGAAATATAATTTCTGTAATCTTGTCAATTTTAAGTAACTTACATTACTTGATAAAAAGTAATTGCCTGGGAAATGTTTTTGATGTAATTTCTTTCAAGAAAACAACTTTATTATGCATAACAAATTTTCATGAGGCAGACTCAGTTTAAAGGTTATTATACCGACTTTCTCAACAATAGCAATAAATAAATAAAATCAGTTAAATAAGAAAGGAATCTATTCATGAAAAAGTTTTATTTTGCAGTACTGGTATATATCTGTTTAACCTTCTACTAAATTGTTGGCAAGATTATGTCTTAACTGAATTTCATTTAGAAATATGCTTTGATGATAAGTAAAATTGCACAAATATAGATATCCTTTAAATTATTTATTTGTATGTATAATATAACAACATTCATCATACTTGGCACATGGAAATGTGAATCAGAATGACTGTATGTCACTCATTTGTCCGGATCTTCAGTAAGTGCAGTTGTTACTAAACTATTCATTAGGTTAGTCCCACTTCTGTCCTCTCGGACCCCACCTCATTACTTTGTGTAGAAATTTCCACCATAGTTGAATAATAATAATAATAATAATAATAATAATAATGATAATAATAATTACTTTATTTAAAAAAGAAACTCATTTGGTCAAGAGACAAATATTCCAAATAAAGAAAAGTGGCTTTATAGAGACCTCTATATTACATTTTATGCACCAAAATGTGTTTCTTATGAAACTTACTTGTAATACATATTGATGGTGATATTAGAAATCTCACTTTATAAAGGTGAGTTAAGTTCTTGTTTTTGGTTTAATGCCATTTCTTAGTGCAAGATTGGCTATACATGGTAGCCAGGATGATTGGTAGAGGAAAAACCTCAGCAAGAACCACTGACCCATTGGAAGCTACTAGCAGCTTTCTCACATACTTGCTTTGGTCAAGCCCAAGACTTGAACCCATGTGAACTGAGGTTAGATGGCTGTGATTGGTAAAGGTGTGCACTTTAGACCACTCAGCCACCCGGGGCCCCTGCTGAGTTGAGTGTGATTGCTATAAGAGTGCATGCAGTGTTGCTTCTTGAGTGAGATCAGGGGACATTGACCACAAACTGCCCATGTTCCCCTAAATTAAACAAAATGATGTGCATATAGGGGAACAGGTACATACATTGTCCTTCTGATAGCTAACCAATATGCATCATTAAAGTTGATGTTGGGTGAGTTGTTTATTTTCAAGTTCTCATTTGCATTCTACAATACTTGCCATAAATAAAGTGAACTAAATAGGCTGTCATATTATGTTATATAACACTATAATACATTTGCGGACATCAAAAGAATGTTAGCATATTGAATTATTCTTGCATTTTTATGGGAGTATTATTGTATTTTTTGGTAGAAATGGCACTCATCAAAGGTGTCAAGTATTTTGGATAATTCAGAGAACTTTTCCTGGATTAAAATGAATCCTTCTTTCTTGGGCATTCCAATTTTGATATTTGAACCCAGAAATCACAAGTACAAATTTATTTCTACCCAAATTTGGACTTAATTCTGGCGACATATCGATGTTTAAATCTTGGTAGTCGCATTGTACTTTTATTTCTAAGTCATTATAGATACATGTACAGACAACTCCAGCATTTGAAATTTCTGCCTGACAGGCAACCTGAAATCAAAGATTTTCAGATCAAAAATTTAACTTTTGAAGGAAATAATTACATGAATTTCTTTCTTTTGTTGCAAGCCTGAAAGATCTGAGCATTTAATTTGGGACATTGGCTATGGTATTATTATGAATTGTTCCATATTTTTCATCATATTTAAGATGTGAAAACTGACACTGCTCTTTTCAAAATTGAGTGGCATGTATAGTTTACAAAAAATACATTTCAATAACTTGATTTAGTAATTCTTATGAAAATTATAAGTGAATAGGTTAAGAAAATTCTTTAAATTCCATTATGGAGTAAACAAATTTTCTGCAAAAGTTTCAATTAAAAACATGAAAAGTGACCATAAGAACTATAGTTATCTTCAGGTGTTTAATATAAAATTTCATTTGGTCAACTTAGTTACATTTCTGCAAAAAGTATAAGTAAAATTATAAAATTAAAACTAAACCAGAATTTTGTCAGAACTGTGTGCCTGAAAGTAGCCACAATTCACCACTTGTGTGCCACTTGTGGTGGGGGCAATTTACCAAAAAGCGTACTTTGGAAGTTTAACTTCGAAAGTATGATTATGTACCAGAGGGAAGCCATTACAGGTGTATTTGAGTAAAAAGTATTTGTATAAACATGGAGGGGCACTGGAAAAAATTGCTTATTTATGAGCCATTCAAGTTTTGTTCTCGCTTTGTCTTGATCATGTAGCAACAGTGTTGAAATTTTAACGACTTAATTTTAATTGGATGCGGTGGCTTGCCACTGCATCCAATGAAATTCAGAGAGCCGAAGCACAGAAATATCTGCTCGATATGCCAAGATGTAGATAGGGTTATCATACTGGAACCTTGCCTAGCAATGATGGGTTCACCCCTATACATCAAACTAAAAAGTGTAAGTGAAGTGCGACATGGTTCATCCTTGTTCATCAACCTGAGAATCATTAGTGTGCTGTGGTTCATCCCTGTGCATCAAACTGAGAAGTTTAAGTGCAACATGGTTCATGCCTGTACATCAAACTGAAAAATGCAACATGGTTCATGCCTGTACATCAAACTGAAAAATGCAACATGGTTCATGCCTGTACATCAAACTGAAAAATGCAACATGGTTCATCCCTCTACATCAAACTGAAAAATGCAACATGGTTCATCCCTGTACATCAAACTGAGAAGTGCAACTTGTTCGTCTCTGTACATGTATTGAACTGAGAAATTTAAGTGCAACAATGTTCATCCCTGTTCATCAAACTGAGATATGTAAGTGCAACATGGTTCATTCCTGTACATCAAATTTCGTTAATGTGATGATATATATTTGTACAATGTTTCATCCAGTGAAAATCAATTCAACATAAATACCATGACACTGACCTTGACGATCAGACTAAATGTGGAACACAACACACATGCTAATGATGGCTGTGATACATATAAAATAAACACATAGCTTTATGGAATATCAGCACAATAGTGGCTTTATGTAGCCAACTGAAAGTAAAGTTTGAAAACTGTAAAGTTTAAATGCAAAAAAATCTGGAAAATAAACTCTTATGTCACGTGTTTAGGCTCAAATAAACAGTAACAAAAACTGAAAACAACAAGCTTTGAACAAATACAATTTATTTGCCTGGAAAAATTCTGTTGTTGTTGTTGTTGTGGGGTTTAACGCCATTTTTCAGCACACGATAGACTATACATGCCGGCCAGTATTAATGGTGGATGAAGAACCCGGGAAAACCCTGGAAAGAACCACCGACCCACGAGAAGCTACCGGCAAGCTTTCTCACATACCCACATTGGCTGAATCTGAGACTCGAAAAATTCTGTACAAATATGAACTTACGGTTTTATAGAATCAAATCCAAAAATAATCCAAGAATAAAATTTTAGTAGTCCCAATAACAAAATGTTCTACTGATTTCAAGTTCGAATCCCAACAAAGAATCCAAGATGGAAGACGATGACTTATGCTGCAATCTGTAGTGTTTAAGTCTACAGTTCCTTGTAGCAAAAATAATTATCACTCCGGTTTCTGATAGCTGAATAAATTTTTATTAAAAAGAAAACTGTCCTTGTTCCACAATATTACATGAGCAGAAAATCTAAAGAATCAATCCTTTTGAATCCACGTAATTTGAAATAACTTCAAACAGCAAAACATTCAACTTCTAGTGTAAGAAAAAGCCCAGCTGCAACTGAGAATAATTCTCCAAAACAGAGGTTATATGGTCTTGTAAAACGTAAACAAGGGGTCACGTGATCATCTTCTGGAAGGTTATAGAAGCTAAGTACTTGTTAAGGATCACGTCCACCCAGTGTGACCCTGACGAAAACCAATCATTTTACTCTAAGAAAAAAAGAAAAAATTGTTTACATCTTAAAGACGAAGTCCCATCGTGACCTCGACAACAACCAATCATTTTAAAATAAAATAGAACTTGTTTACGTGGGTGCTACGAATTTTGAAACAAGGTCAGGATTTAGATCAACACCTGGTGTTTATAAACTAACAGTCAAGGTCAAACTATTTTCATAAAAATAGTATTATCTCTATTGAATAAATTTACATTACAATAATATGTAATGAAAAATAGTTTTTTTTTTAAACTGACAAAAATTAAATTTAAATAAATATATATTAAATCAAATATAATTAAATCAAGATGAAATATACAAAAAAGATATTAAAATTCTTCAAAATGGGTATGATATAAAGGATAAAGGTAACACCTTAAAAATATTAAAATATTAAAACATATAGTCAAACTGCATCAGAGCTTGAATATTTTTCAAGCTGAGGACCAGAATCTTATTTTTTCACAAAAATCCCAGCCCCCACCACCCTCTTGATAAATGGTCAGTTCCTTATCCACCCGTTCATTACCCATAATACTGATGTGAGTAGCAGGTAAAGAATGGAGGGTTGTGAGATTGTGGTTACTAATCAGGGTTACACTCATTCTACACCCAATGACGACTCTCCCCCTGCTGCAAATGCCCATGCATTCATGATGAAACCCTCGAGCACTTATGCATGTATCTGAGATGGCGTGTATGGTGGGTTTCAGATTTTGGTTACTGTATTAGCCAGTTTTGGCTGCAGCAATGGGATAAATCAAAATAGGCCAACAACCCATGAGTAATTTACTGTTAGAAAATTGTAATATATATATATATATATATATATATATATATATATATATATATATATATATATATATATATATATGTGTGTGTGTGTGTGTGTGTGTGTGTGTGCAATAAATTGACAACGAACAGTGCAAAACTAATATCTAGCTAGCCGAGTGCTTTCGACTCTTTAATGAGTCTTTTTCAAAGGCAAATACAAAACATAGACAAGACAAACAAATAAAACAGAAAAGCGGTTATGTTTGCAAAACTTTACATGGCTGTTTCTACAGAAATTCAACATTTTAACTCTTATTATGTTTCAACTAGTTTATTTCAGTTTGTTGCTGATACTGGAAAATATTTGTATTGACCTAGAAATTGACGAGCCATAACGACATCTGTTATTCTATGTAAATTTATGTAAGCGCAGATTATATCCCGGATATTTCATTGTTATAGTAGCCATAGGCTATCAAGCAAATTTTTGAGAACTATTTAAAAGAAAATGTGTCAGTTGAAAAAGATAATTTTATTTGTACATGGTTGTCTTTTTCTAGTCTTCTTGGTTTAAACCGCTTGGTTTCAATGTTCTAAGGCTGCATCAGTAAGATTCATGTTCTTTCCTGATATGGGAACTCCAGTTGGTCTTGTGGGCAATTGCAATAAGTGTTATATCGCTGAAAGTGTGGCATGGGGAGGAGAAGTGTTCTGCGACCGGGCTTCTGTTCAGCTTCTTTGTCATCCAGTCAGATCTATGAAGGTTGATCCTTTTGGCATCTAAACTACACATTGGGACGCAACCAATGCAAAAGTTCATGTCTTGGAAAAGTAGAACCTTGCAGTAATCCTACAATGTAAGAAATAGCAAATGTTGGTTTTGTTTTAGTGCTATGACGCCCAAAACATAAATATCAACGTCAAGGTCGTACATGTAGGACTAAACCTCGCAGAAGAACATGTAATTACAAATACTGTAAATCTTACCTGCGCGTGTTACGTATTACCCAGATGCTTGACCATGCCATAAATATGACACAAAGATTACAAGCGGGATGAGAATGACAGGTATACTTGTAGATGAGTCATGGCTGGTTGCAAGACATCTTAAGACAGCTGAACCAAGGCTGGTTGCAATAGTCACTGTACATCAACTCAAACACTTCGTGCGAGAACGTGGAATAGAGACACCAATAGGTGCAAAAAAACTGACATGCTTGTGCTATTGGGACTCACTGATGGGCCGCCATCACAATGTGAGACAGCTTCGTGCAACAGCTGCGTAGTTACATATTAGGATGCTTCCATGGGTCAAAAAAGCTGATATTACACTCCATGATCACTGTCGAACAAGACCGACGCTATATCGCATGTACTGTTGCCGAATAGGCTGTCATCTATGGTCCTCAAATAATCACAGTTCCAGAATTCAAGTTACACAAGAGTTCTCTTGATCTTTATGATTACAAGGCAATCATCCCAAGTGTACTTCAAGCCCAACAGTGATGCTGTGAACCTTACAGCACTTGGGCAAAAGGAGTTACCATCATTGATCAAGGTGGACATTATTCCTCAGTGTGAAATTTACCATGACAGATTATTTAATCAAAAGAGGCTCACCACCATTTATAATATCACACACGTGGCTTAATAGTGGTGATTGTTTAACCTTAAACCATAGTCACTGAGACCATCAGTGATGAAATCGACAAAGGTTATGCAATGATCATTGAGGACTTTGAAGAATACTCCAGAGAAGGTTCAGGATGGATGCTTTCCATATATTTACAAGTTCAGCTTCATACTTTCCTGTACAAGCCTTTCATGGATCAGGTTACATACCAGTACCAGCATAATTTGCACCATGGGCAATAATAAATGTGCAAGCAATGATATCCCGTGTTTGGGATGGCTGAATGTATATGTACTGCATACTGTGAGTGATCATACAGACCAGCATAGAAAATACACACAGTACCTGGACAAACTCAAGTTTGGTAATACAGAATTTCTAAGATGTACAGGCTTCCAAGATCGTAGTCAAAAGTTTGAATGACTTAACCCTTAAGGTGTTGATATGGAATAAAACCCTTCATCTGATTCAACTATCCCCACATTCACAAAGCAAAGATTCAGGCGAGTGGACTGAGTTTGATGTATTGCTGTTGAGCAATATAAAAAACATGGACGACCCTGATGTCTCAGTGGTAAATTACCATTATGTAATCACTGAAATGCCGCAGCCTGAACCCGGCAAGAACATTAAAAATATTTACCACAGTACTGTAAAAGATGAAGGTCCTGTATGTCATCTATATGGGTTTGAATCCCTGAATGTTCCCTTGGAAGCTCGGCACTAAGAGGTTAGTGTTAGGACTGGTCAGCCTGGTGGCAGGATAATGTGACTGGGTGGGGACATCATGCTACATGTCTGTGGCATGGTGCCCCAGTGCTAGACATCACTGTAAACTGCCACACTGCAGACATCGTAGTAATATGACTGAAAAATTATTAAAGCTGTGTAAAAAAAATCCAATCACACACACACACAACATTCGAAGCTTCACTTCTCAGCGATTAAGAAACTCTTGTGGTTCTGTCAAATATGATGCAAGTTGCTGAACAAGTCCCAAACGGGTCTTGCTACACTGTGTGTTAGATGTGATCAAGCAACTGAGCAGCCAATGTTGTATCATGGGCCATGGCAAAGACGCAATTGAGGTATTTATTAAGTCACTAAAAGATACAACAAAATGGATTAGGCAACAGCTCTCCTCATCTGCAGACATGATTATGACATTTGATAATATTTGCTAGTTTTCCACATCCATTCACTGTTGTATCTATAAAGAAGCTTTAGCGCCACCAGTAGTATGGTGGGACGGTCTAGGGACTAGGGGAGTTCCATGTTAAAAAGGCAATATCCACTCTGGGGACTACGTAAATTTAACATGGGAAGCAATATCCACTCTGGGGACTATATAAATTTAACATGGAAAAAAAGGCATCCACTCTGGGGACAAGGGAATTTAACATGGGAGAAAGGAAATATCCATTCTAGGGACAAAGGCAATTGAACAATGGGAGAAAAAAAAAATATCCATTCTAGGGACAAAGGCAATTGAACAATGGGAGAAAAAAATATCCATTCTAGGGACAAAGGCAACTGAACATGGGATTTCTTATTTTTTTAAAAATTAAAAAAAATAAAAAAATAAAAAAGGGGTAGGCAATGGAAAGTCAATCTCTTTTCGAGAAATGTGGGTGGCCCTGAAAAGGGCCCTTGGGTTTCTTCTGCTTCTAATTTCTTCTATTTCTCCACCAACTTCTTATTTTCTCTCCTACACTCTTTCTCTTCTTTTCTTTCTTTTCTTCCTTTTTTTCTCTTCTTTCTTCTTCTCCTCCTCTTCTTTCTTCCTCTTCTCATTTTCTTCTTCTTTTACAATTTTTTCATTCCATGCTCTTATCCTTTTCCTTTCCTCTTCATCCTCCTTCTCCTCCTTTATTTCTTTCATCACAGCACTTATCATTTCCTTTACTTTTCTTAAGTTGTTAATCTCCATCTTCACTCGATGGGGGCTATAAGAATAGTGATCCTCGTTTAACCTCACTAACATTTGCTCCATCATACCCAAATTGTCCAGGACGTCTTGCAATGTTTTCATTTTATCAAGCTGGTTCGAAGCCATCTTCTTTTTTATTCTTTGTAGAATGGTTTGAACGACGAATACTGTGGGTTCTTATAGTGAAAGCGCGGACGTGATGGAAAACATCCCCCTAAAACATAAAATTGATATTACCTAGATCATAACCGAACAACGCACGGACGTGAAGGAAAACATCCCCTACTTTTCTCATTTCATATGATCTACTATCCACATACGTGAAGCATCAATAAACAAACCCTAATCTACTATTTACACACGCAAAGCATTACAATTAAACCCCAAATCTACTATCCACACGAACCTACGTCAGCGCTTACAAACACAAACACAAACACTATAAAAAAAGAGTTTATATTCACACTACTCTACCTTCACACACATTGGCAAATTGATTACTATTTCTTTTCTAAAGATTTGGGTAGCCCTGAAAAGGGCTGTTTGTTTTTGAACTCCAGTGACACCTGGTTAATGATGGCACCTTCCAGGCCTGGCACCACACACACATCTTCTTTCCCAGTCTCCTTTTACCTTTTTTCTTGGGAGTGCAGAGGTGGGATAAGTGGCTTCAGAATCCCAATTTTCTGTTTCTGGGATTCTGAAATTTCTTCTCTCCTTTTCCTCCTCTTCTTTTTTTCTTCTTTCCTCCTCCTCTTTCCTCCTTCCCTCTTCGACAATGGCCTCCGCGGCCAGTTCATTTAACAGGCGCCTGTCATATTCCAGGTGCATCTGGAGTTCTAGAAGCTTTACAGTTCTGGTATTCATTGTCTTGTCAACGAATGAGCAGGGTAGCTAGACTGCCCAGCGAGTTTCAATTTATAGTAAAAGCGCGGACGTGAAGGAAAACATCCCCCTAAAACAAAATTGATCTTACCTAGATCATAACCTAACAAACGCGCGGACCTAAAAGAAACACTCACTTTTTTATACTGCCCATCACTATTCTAACAAATTTTCATTAATCACTTCAATATATTATTCACATACTCAAAGCAATCCAATCAAACCCCAAATCTACTCTCCCCACACCTCAAACAGCCAAAAACATGATCTTAATCTACTATCCACATCAACGTACGTGAGCACTTACAAACACACAATCCTATACACAAACACATACACTCACACTATAAAAAAAGAGTCAGTGTTTATATTCACACTACTCTACATACACACATTGGCAAATCAATTTTTATTTCTTTTCTAGAGTATTGGGTAGCCCTGAAAAGGGCTGTTTTTTGTTTGCTATGGCAATCTTTTAGTTTCTAAGAATGCGACGTCCTCTGAGGATAGACTTTCTGACGATAGGTCTGCTTCTTCGGAAAGAGAAGAAGAACTCTTTGGTGTCGATACGACAATCTACAAAGCCTCTGTCAGGTTCAGGTTCCTGCTGCTGCTGTCTCTGAAGTCTGTACTTCTCTGTCCATTCTTCTTTCTCCCTGTTCACTTCTTCTCTGAAGAGCTCTTCTATCAGGTCTTCAGTGACTTTTAACATTCTCACATTCTCTATCTCTTCAGCTTTCGGTATCAGACTGTGTCTGACCCTATGCAAATTCACGTAGGCTTCGTTTAGCTTAGCTAGTTTGGAGCACATCTTCGTAGGAGGATGAGTCGACAATGGATGGTTAGACTGGAAACTACCCCGGTTCTTAAAGTCAAAGCGCAGACGTGAAGGAAAACATCCCTCTACGGTTTTCGAGCCGCAACGTTCAATGAGTGTCATGAGAGGGATAGTAAGAAGTCAAAGAGCATGAATCAACATTCTTATTGTCAAACAAAAGACAAAGGCACTTTTTTTTCAAAACACAACATTTTTTTAAATTCAAAATCACTTAACACTAACAAACGACTCTAACATTTTTAACAATAATCCAACAATATAACATGAAACATTTTTTTCCAAATGACAAACATTTTTTTTTCAATTAACACTCTACTTTAAACAGGGCTGACAACGTTGTGAATGAAATTGTGATTTCCACTGTTGAAATCATTAGGCCATTGATGGACACTAAATTTCCTAGCTTGAGACAAAAGATAAGCATAATGGTCACAAAACCATCGATCTACTTTCACATCGTTTCTAGAAGAAGAACCAGGATCAAAATGAGTCACTAAATGTTCTAAGGAATAGCCCAGGCTGCGATGATGCAGAAAATACACACAATATTGTCCACACACCAAGGAATCTGTGCCTTGTAATTTCACATTATTGAATCGGGTGGTCTGAGCATTTCTTCTCATAAAGTCAATGATATCGTCTTCCAAAGGGGGCAATCCATACGAATCGAAATATTCCACACATCCTTCTTGAGGAAAGTAGACGGCTACCCAGTGGGTTCCTGGGAGATGACTGTCGTCCGTGTTGATCACATAAGCTAGATGGTCTTGAGGTTTGCGATGAGGGAGATCATCTTTAGCACAGACGACAGGATTCCAAGAAGCCGTGTACGAACTGTGGTTCAAAAGGTAATAAAGTTCCCAGGTATCCATGTTTTTTTTTTTTTTCTTCACAGGTAATAATAAGTCATCAATTCGATCCTGACTTTTTGCTTGAAAATGTCTGACAAATAACCGTTTCTTCGTTTCGTCTCCTCACTTTGATTCAGGAGAGCTTCGATACGATCGATCTCTTGAGTGGTTAATGGTGGACAAGAATGTTCACGCAAGTCTTTCTACCACTGGTGCAACACGACTTCATCCGAGATGAGACTCCAAGCTTCGTCCAGATACTCGTCCAATTTTTCTTCTTGACTCAGCATCAGGCATTTATCGTGTTGAATTTGACTGGGATGATCGTTTTGACATCCATAGCAATCTTTTTATTGATCAGTTCCGTCATTTTTTCGACCAAGTGTTTGGTAAAACAGGAGACTAAATGGGCTTCTTGTTCTGGCCATCTCGACTTCATCATGACAACTTCTTCGTCTTTGTCTTGGGATTCTCCTTCCACGGTCTCCTCACATTCCATCTCCAAAGTTTCTCCACTAGGTAAAGAGGGATAACACTCTTCCATGGCTTCTAATAGTCTAGAATGACTTCTCTCAATCTGTTGATTTCTATCGTATTATCGAATTCTGCATACAGGATGACGTTCACTGTCTTGTCCAGTGGTTCTGCAAACTGAAGTTCCACACGAATCTGGCCCGATTTTATAGGGTGGAAATGTCCGTCGTCGCTGCCTTGGTCTGGAGTGAAATCGAAAGCCCACAAAGCATAGCCTCCTGCGTAATCTTCGTACGTAATGCCGTGACTGGTGTTGGTCCCTAACTGGCCGGTGGCTTCGTACAGGGACAAGTACGATCTCAAGTATATCATCTTCGTGTCAGTAAAGTCAGGTTCGAAAGGTCTGGTACACAAGGTCTTGCCATCGCGACTGACTTCGATTTTCTTCACCTTAAAGTGTTTAAACTTAAAAGGATTTTCAGTGAAGGCTCCGTTGAAGGCTGAATTCTTGACCATACCAAGGATTAAACGTTTGGGTAACTGTCCTTGAAACAGATGATCTTCGATCATGGAATGATGTCCAGCGGGAATGGTGAAGGTTTTCACTTCCACGCGTCGTTTGGGATATTTGGCGGTCGTTCTGCTCAATGTCTGACTAATGTCGTTTCCCACTTTGCGTAACACTTCCACGCGTCGTACGTAGAGTTTGACCTCCTCGATTTTGCTTTAAGGATTGCCACCAGTAGTAGCATCAGCATCAGCCAACAAATGGAAAGCAGCACTGCTACGATTCAGTCTCAAGCGGACATTTACACCGTTCAGCAAATATTTCTCTTGCAACCACATGTCCAAATGCAAACGATCCATCAGTTCTAAACTCTTTCCATTTAATATTTTGTTTCTTCGTTCTACAAATCCCTCATTGGTGTCTGCTTTTTTTTGGGGTCATCACTAATACCTGTTTTATCAAAATCGCCCGCTTCGTCAGGTTCCCATAGCACGCAAGCATTGAGATGGGTGTTCTTGGCATCTATTCCATACGTCAAGAGATTTTCCAGGTAGGCACGGTAAGGATAAGTATCCATGCTGTTACTGACTAGTTTGTTGTTCAAGTACAAATCCACTGAGCTGAACAAGGAATGCATGAAATTGTTGACGGGAGCTACTTTCTCTTCGTCGCTTATAGAATCTCCTCCCTTATCTAGAACTTTGACTTTCAAGTACAAGTAACTGCTATTCATATTGATGTAATCCTCGGGCTGTCCTTTGATTTCAAACTCGATGGGAATGGAATCTGTCAGTGAGGAGACGGGATGAAATTCCACCCACTGGGATTCTTGCATCGTCATCATGGTGGGGGGCATGGCAAACAGATCCAGTTCCGACTTGGAACAGGCGCAAGACTCTCGGTGCATCATTTTTTTTTGTTGCTGTGTCTCAATAATCGAAAACGTCTAAGTCTCGGACGGTTCTTCTTTTCTTGGCCTTTCTAGCTTTAGACGTGCGAAGTCTGGTGAAAGGGTGTTTTCTTCGTCGTCTCTTTCTGCCTTGTCCTTGCTGAATGCTTGACTCAGTAGCGTGCAGGGCATTTATAGGTGTGTCTCGTCGGCTCAAAAGGTCTTTACCCGTTTGTAGCAAGACATTTTTGCCTGCCCTCGTGAAGGCTTCTTTGGGGTCTTGTTTGTCGATGATGACATTTTGGAGAAATTCTTTGCCTTGTGTCAGTGCCGCATCTTTCAAGGCGTGCAATCCGCGTGTCACCATCGGTTTCAACACCGGAGCCACCGAACGAAAGGCTGATTTTAACATATCTCCTAAACCGTGTCCTCGCTGTCGAGCAACCCCTCGGTACACTGGATACATGACTTACGAATCGTGAGAGAACCGTTTTCGAAAATGGAGTTTCACCGTGACTTTTCCTTTGGTGAATGGAATATTTTGTCCCAAATCTCCTTTTATAGCAATGTTGACCGTGTCCAAATACGACTTGCTGACAGGCAAATAATGAGGATGTACAAATTCGCGGTGGACGTGGTAAGTGTTTCCACCTTCCTGGTCATTGGTTGTGGCAGAATCCACTTTGAAAGGAATGACACGCAGTAACGGCACAGAGGTGTGTCCCACCACGTTATACTCCACCACATCGGTGTACACAAACATCAAATTTAGTCCCTGGTTCAGTTCTATCGGGAAACGAAAATACCTTGCAAAATGCCCGTTGTTGTCAATCTCTGCTATGTGAATCTTTTTGGTCTGCTTATCCGTGACCAAATTGAGGTCTCCACCCAAAATATCATACAATTCAGGGCAAAATTTAATACCTATACTTTTTTCCTCACTTTCAAATCTGATGAGTAGACGGTGAGACAGTTTGTGGTACTCATTGGTGACACGTTTTTTTAGTCCGGTCAGAACTTTGTCAAATGTTGCATGGAATTTGTCAGCGATGGCCTCCACCAGATGTTGACCACTAAAATAAGGGCCTGGGTTAGTTTTAAAGTGATAAACGTAAAAAGGAGGAGAAGGGTCACTGCTGCTGCGGGGTAATGGGTCCTTCGCAAGAAATTATTTATGTTGATTAGTGGTCGTCATGGTTTGCTGCACCGTTGGGTCCAGAATTTCGACGTCAAAAGTGTTTTGAGTTTCAGTGATGTTTTTGATTTGTGTTGGATAAATCATTTCTACCAAAGCCACTTCCTAATGGGATGGCCTGAGGTAATTTGGCCGTGTAACAGCACAACGTGTTGTGGGGAAACACCTCCATGGAACTGTCACTGGGTAAGGTTAAGTAAAATTGGTTTTGGTGACACATAATTCCAGAGTTCTGTGGCTGTCCGAGGGGTTACTGGACGTCAGAGGCGTGTCTCCGCCTAAAATGGGGTTGTTGTTGTTGTTATTGGAGTGGTGACTGGCACTGGCACTGGACACAAGGTTCCCGTTCGAGGAGAATTTCAGGGAGGGATTGGGAAGCAGGTAACCGATGCAACTGCTCAATAAAATGGTCCACAATTGTTTGTCTCCTTGTTGCAAACTCAAATTGGCAATGGCTGCCCCGATGACACAATACACCACGAAGATTTGGCAGAAAAAGACGATTTGCGTTTTAGGCACACGTTCTCCGCACCACACCCACAAGGGTTGTTTTTGCAAATCTTGTAGAGAAGAACTGGGTGAAGGATTGGTAGCCGTAGTAGCTGCGTCTGTGTGAAAGGGCATGATGGTCACTTCTTTTTTATAGTCGATGACTTGCGAAGCGTCGATCCAAGAATCAAAACTGGGTGGATATCCTTTCCAACGTACTTTGACTTCTTTGACACGTCGTTTGCCCACTTTACGGGTTCTGCGTTCGAGAATGCTTTCGATGTCGTACACGTCGTCTTCTTTTTTGGTGACACGTTGTAACTCGGGCAAATACAACGTTCCTTTGAGCACTTCTCCGTTCATGTCTTCCAAGTTATAGACGGCAGGATGACGGCCATGCACTGTCCAGTGACACGAAACAATTCGGTCGTCCAGTTAGGTAAGTAACCTTTGTCGAAAGTGCGTTTGGTTTTGCCAATGCGCACCCAATCTCCTACGGTCAACTCTCCACTTTTCTTGGGGACAGCCCTCGTCGGGGACGTACCAAACAGGCGCTCAAACACCAGCACTTCGTTGTCGGGAGTCACTTCTTGCCGGGCACGTCCAATGCTTCGATGGTAAGCTTGGTTGTACGCTTGCACCAGGTGCGGTAAGATGTCGATGTACTTCAGAGTGTGGTGATGCGTAAAATATTTCCACATGCGTTCTTTCAAAGTGCGTTGAAAACGTTCCACGATGCTGGCTTTGGTTTCGGGATTCTCGCTGGTAAAAAAATGAATGTCACGTTTCTTTAATTCTTTTTGGAAAGCTTGGTTCAGAAATTCGGTGCCTTTGTCCGTTTGCCATCGAAGAGGGTGACGACCGCTTTGTTTCAACACTTGTTGCAGGGCTCGCACTAACTCGTTGCTGGATTTGGAAGTCAAGGGTACGACCCAGGCAAATTTGGAAAAGACGTCGATGACACAAAACAAATATTTGTAGCCACGATTGTAGCTGGCCAAATGAGAGACATCGGCTAAATCGGCTTGCCATTGATGATCGATGCCTTCCACTCGGGTGCGACTTCTGGAAAACTTGCGTCGAATGGGTTTGTGTAAAGTGTAGGTAGCTTGTTCTTGTAACCATCGTTGCACTTGAGGTAAACGGAGACTTTTCAGTCGAGTTTTGGCAGCACGATACAATTTTTGAACTCCTGCGTAACCTGCAGGATGGGAAGGATCGTAGTAAATGCTGGCTAAGACTTTTTCCATTTTTTTGTGTTTGTGTGTTAATAAGTCACCCACTCTTCGGTGATGCTACTTTGGGTGGGTCGAAAGGGTGCTTTAGAAACGGATTTACGTGTCCGATGGGCTACGGGAGTAGAAGTCGAAGGTAGTGGTGATGGAGGTGGCAATGGAATGGCTTTGGTCTTCTTTTCTTTCTTCACTTCTGGTTTCCCTTCTTTCTTTTTCACTTCTGTCGAAGGAGGAGTGGACATCATCTTTTTAACCCAAGCTTTCATTTCTTCTCGCTGGGGTGTGGGGGACGGGGTCAACAAGGATGCTGCAATCTTACCCGAAATGGGAGCTGCTGACGGTGTTTGAAACACTTCTCGCATCTCTTCTTCCTCAGGTCTTCGTGGGGTAGCATCTCTGGTGACTCCTGGGGATGGTAGTAGTGGTGGTTGTGGTAGTGATGATGGTGCTGGACTTTTCATCAAGGTCTTAAAATCTTTCAGAGTGGGTAGAGCTGTTTCGTCTAAAGCTTTCTGGTGAAAGAGTTGCAGTCGTTGCAAGAGTTGACCGTACTTTTGCGATTTTTCTGTTTCGGACAAATCTTGGCGATCCATCAAGGACTGCAATTCGTGTTGTAACTGGGACATCTCGCTCAAATTGGGATTGGGAGGTAAATGCGGGGTGCGTTGTTCTTGCCACCGATGGTATTCCATCCATCGTTTGTAAGGCACTAAAGCTAGTTTTCGTCCTTCCATGGGGTTGTCAGGGGTCGATTCTGAGATCTTGGGACTTCAGAGGGCCTTTTTATCTTGCTCCCACCAGTTCTCCCAACATGGTTCCCAAGACTCCTTTCAGTAAGGGGCCTAAGAAGAGGGGTAAAATGCATCCACGTTGGACCAACATGTTCTTCTTTTGACGAATAGGAATTTTCTTTTGAACCATTTGGCGAAGAACGTGACGATGTTTGCCTAAGCATTGTTTCTGGTGTTTGGACAAAGGGATCGTGCCTTTCAAGACGTTCAAACAACATTCGCATACGGTATCGATGACCTCTTTGGAGGCCGATTGATTGAGTTTTTTTTCGTAGGGGTGGAGAAGCTTTGGACAGGACAGATAACATGTCCCCATGTTTGACTAAACGAGGAGGCAGTCCTTTCCTTTTCTTTCCTTGGGGTTGTTTAGAAGAGGGATGTTTTCTGGAGGGTGACATCTTCAGGAGCACCAAAACACTGATACCCTACTTGGTCACACACCTTTTTTATACTGGAACGCGTCGCCACTGATTGTCTTTACGTCGTATCAACTTCAGGACAGGCATGTCACGTCATGCAGGGGTACGCAACGGACTAAATCGAGCCAGTTCTTGCTTGGACAAATCCAGTAAACTTTGTAACATGCCCGATCTTTCTTGGACTTTGATTTTGGGAGAAGGTACTTTGTGAGCAGCAGCCACTGCCACTAAATTGGAGGGTCCTGCCACTGGGGAAGTTCTTGGGGTCATCAACGGAGAAGTTCTTGGTGTGATCAACGTCTCCAAGTACTCTTCAGTTCTTGGTGTCATCAACGGAGAAGTGGATGAACGTGAGGCTGCCGGAGACGCAGTCACCGCCGTGGCAGGTCGTGGTTTGCGAGTGTAAGGTTGCGTCCTGGCCGAAGTGCCTCTCTTGCGACTAGTTTTCTTCTGTGGGCTTTTCTTTTTCTGGGGACTTTTTCTCTGTTTCTTTTTCTGGGGGCTTCTTTTCTTTTTCCGGGGTGGTGTCTGGTAAGAGGAGGGTCCCGCCACTGGAGAAGTTCTCCTTGGGGACCTGGTCTTTTTCTTCTTCTTCTTGGAGCTTCGTTTGACTTTTTTCTTGGGGAAAAGTTTGGGGGCATTAGGATCCCATCTTAAGAGAGAGCGAATGATGACCCCTCCTAGAGTACCGCTCTCTCCAGGTTTCAAAATGATTTGTTTTTTGGTTTGAGTGTCGATGCGGGGATCGGCCAGTTGGGTCAAAGCGACTTTATTTCGATCAAAAAAGCGTTTGGTTTGATGAGGAATCTGAATGATTCCTTGGAGCAATTGACGTGCCGTCACCGTGAACCATCGTAAGACTTCTTTGAGACTAGCTTCTAAGACACGAGCTCGTATTTGTGGATTTTTTTCTCGACTGATGCCATACAAGGCACGAATCAATTTGACGGGAAGATGCGACTGAAGGAACGTCATGTTGACGTTGTGTGAGACAGACGAAAAGGGTCTGAGGTTTATATAGATTTTTTTGTGGAGTGAAATTAAATCGAGGACGGAGACGTGTACAGGACAGGCCCTCCGTCTTGGCACCAGTGGTGAAACAAGTGGGTACGAAATCGCAAATCATCGGGGGTCGTAGGTTTCAAATCGACGAGTAAATAGGCGTGTGGAGTTTGAGTGGCATCGTCGTACGCCTGAGTCAGCCAAGGCGTTCCTAACTGTTTGGCTAAGACTTGCACTTACGATTTATCTCGAGGGCTTTTAAACAAGACCACGTAATGCGCATTGAGACTGATGGTGCGATGGGCTTTACTTTGTTGAAACAAATTTTGGGTGATGTAAACGACACTGGCATTACGGTGATGCCCTTTGCGCGTGAACCACAGTTTAATTTCTTCTTCGTCTTCTCCTAACATGTCGTCAAAAATGACCAAATGGGTTTGACGGGAGTCAGAGACGATGCCGTCTTCTTCTTTAGGAATGCCTTCCACAAACACGATGGAATCGCCTTGACTTTCTCGCAAGAGGCTGTACGCCGATTGCCACTCTTTGTAACACCACACGATCCGCTGAGGTGGCCGATCGATCAAATGATGTTTATGTTCGATTAAACGTTTGACGAATTCGGTTTTGCCTGAACCGCTAGGTCCAGCAATGGGCATGTTAAAGGGATGGCGAAGATACAAAGCCTCCCAACTGGCACGATCTAAGTGTTCGTCGATGACTTTGACAGTAGAGGAAGAGGGAGCAGAGACAGCAGAGGTAGCCATAGTTTTAGGAATGTCACTTGTGACACGAAAACAAACAAGACAAAAGTTTATATACTTTTTTTCAGGACACGTTTATTGAATGTTTTAAACATGAATACGAAAGACAAAAATACATAAAAGCCAAAGGCTTAAGTACAAGGATAAAAGGCACATGATAACCATCAACGTGGAATAAACACAAGTGTCTGTACAACATGTTTTGGGTAATGTTCTGACCAGTTCTGTAGAGGATAAGGTCACACAAGTGTCCTCCCGAAAGGGTCTTTCAGGCCTGTCCACGACAGTCCCGTCCTGGGTGACGGGTTCTTCTGGCACCGTCACTAAAAAGTAACTTTTTTCCTTGAACAACTCTCGTGCATACTGGGCCACTTCTTGGGTCCAAGCCTCAAAATCCCATTCTTTCCAGGCACGGACATCTGTCCAATGGGGGTTTAAGTCACAAGCTACACACACATCGTCATACACGTCTTGGGTAGCTAAAAGTTGACGAATCCTTTTTTCCCGTAGAGGTCGAGAAGTATCCAGATGAAAACGCAAGGCTTTGAGCAAAAGGAGTTTTTTGTGACCATTTAAGGCCATTGGGGTGGTAAGTACTTTTCGTAAAGAGTCCACAAAGAATCGGCTGGTAAACGAAATCCCAGAAAACAAGTCACTAAGACACACACCACTTGTCGTCCCAAATTGAATGGATACAGTTCTTGTAATAATCGATGGTAATGATCCACTGTTTGAATATGGTCATTGAGTTCCTTCCACGGAATCTGTTCAATAACATGTGACATAATCCGTGGCATGGCAGCCTGATTTTATAGTCTCTTTGTTTCGGAAGCAATAAAGGTAATTTCTAAGTAGACATCTTCATTCTCCAGTAGGGAATCTAAATCTTGCATACTGTAACCTAAACGTCAGAGTTTGTCTAGACGTTTCGTCTTCCGCTAAGCAGATTCCACGTAAAATATGTTGGTAATCCTTTAACTCGTCTTCCTCAATACGTTGCAGTAGGTGAATCTCGAAGTAACCAAAATTACGAACGTTTAGTTCATTCACTAACTGAAAGTGTTCAACAAGGTCTGACCACTGAAACAATTTCTGAGGAATCAGTCCTCTTATACCATTCAGGTACCAGTGGTTAAAGATCTGGTGACGTAACGGATGCAACTGTTCTTTACGTTTGACTTGTATTTTGACCAGCTCTCGGTAAATGCGTTCTCTCAACTCCTCAGGCAAGCCCAAAATGTTCTCTTGTAAAGTATCCATAAGTATATACGCTGTTTTTGGAATCACTGGGTGGTGGCCAATAGCCTCGTTTACCTATGTGACTGATGTAATATCCACTCATAATCAGTCTTCTTATACTTTGGAACAGAGCATAATTTAAAAACGGATGAATAACTTTGCGTTTGCGTTTCACTTGTATTTTGATCAGTTCTCGGTAAATGCGTTCTCTCAACTCCACAGGCAAAGCACGAATGTTCTCTTGTAAAGTATCCATGAATAGGTCAGTCCGTACAATTCACAATCTTCTCCTAGAGCAAAAGTAATCCACATAGTGAGTAATTTCTGACCACTGCCATTCAGGGTAACGTCCAAGAATGTCACTGAACTCTTTTGATGTAAACGGTCTAGAGTAATACAATAGGACGAATGCACACTTGACCCAAAGAAATCTAACACACTGGTTGACTTTTTTCACTTTCCTCTTGTGAATTTCTCGGCACAAAAGTTCTACAGTAACCCATTGAGATTTCACTCTGGCAAGTCCCTGCCAAACTTCCTTGTAAATCTTCTCTTGCAGTTCTTTAGGTAATGATTCAATATCGTTTTTGAAATGAAGTTTAAATACTGGTCTCGTTGATGTCCAACATTTGACTCCTAGCCACACTGGTTTCTTCTTCGTCAACGACATGGTAAGTTACTTTAATGTCTCGGTCCCACTAAGGGTAAGTAATGACAATTCGGTAACCATCGAGCATGTTCTACGTAGGCCGAATCTTGCGGTTCCCAGTGGTGAAGTGACACACCGCAACTGAAGCACTTGACTTTATCTCCTTCGCCCAAGTAGAAAAATCCGGCTCTGGCTAATTCTTCGGGGGTCGGGCCTCCCAGATACTTAGGCCATTTTCCTTTGAACGATTGAAGACGATTTTCAAAGTCGCAGTATTCCGACAAACGCACAGGAAACGAATATTCGTCTTTCACAGGTTCGTTTCGACGAGGGTTGGGTGACATGGACAGGAGTTTGCTCAGAGCTGGATGACATCCGTAGGGGGTAGATGTGAAGGTGAACATCCACCTTTAAAACGAAACCCAGTAAAATGTCCAAGAGGACGAGCGGCATCGCTTTCGCATCCCTCAGGTTTGACACGCACAGCATCCCTTTCCATGATAGGGGTATTGAGAACAAAGTTCCCATGATGCTTTACGGCATCGCTAAGGTCACAACGTACAGCATCGTACCCATCCCAAGGCTCACAATCGCATTCCACTTCAGAAGTCCCACATTTGAAGTGTACCTGTCTGAACTTGTTCTGTGTTTCTCTGAAAGTATTCATCTTGTTCGCTTGGTCTTGGTAGTCACAATGAACTATCGATCTTGCATAGGGTTCCTTTTTATATACAGACCAATACCGACGTGTCCATACGGCAAGGTGAAATGATTGGGAAGTCGCACTCGCTTCTGGTACACGATTTGATAGACTTTTTCCAAGGGTCGACTGACGATGTGGTGAGTGGGTAAACGTACAATCTTGTTCGGTTGATAGGTGGTCACTTTAAAGTGTTGATCTTTTCCAGACTGCAAGGCTTCTTTCAGTACCCCAAAGTTGACCACTCGACTGGTACGATAATTCAGAGTCAATCCTTTCACTTTGCACTACGTGTGCACTTCTCCTTGTTTGTCGCGGTATTCGTAACCGTAATTTTTCGGACCACCACTGGCGAAACTTAGAATCTTGTCGTCGGAATGCTCGTCTGTCCAGGCTACTAAACGGTCTCCTTCGATGTCAGGGTGCTGTTGACTCGGGTGATGGATGTGAATGCAACTGTCCGTGTCAAAGTACAGGACGCGTTCCCCTAACAGTTCTAAAGCTTCGTACAATTTTAAGCGAGCATGAGCTGTCACGTAAGCCGCAATGATGACATTTCCAAAAGGGTCGTCTTGTACAAAGTCCAGATCTTCTTCGTAATTGACCAAGATCAAATCCTCGCGAACGACGTCCACGTGTTTCATGTATTTGGTTTTGTCGTGAATCATCTGGAAGTAGCGGGAAGGTTCTGTCAAATACTCCGTCTCGGGTAAACACGGTCGTTGTGCCATTTTACCCCACAAGCAATTTAACATCACATTGGCAAACGATAGCCTGCCTTCGTTTTTCTCGATGTGGTCTAAAGAGATTCCTTCTTGTTCATAGTATTTCTCTTTGAATTTTATTTGGTCTTCGGAAGTGTGACACCAGGAAGGATAGCCGCTGGCTTCTTGCTTCAGTTTCAAAAGGCATCCATGCATGTAGTCGGCGAAAATGCCTTTCTGAGTGGGGTCACCCTTGTGGTATTGTTGTGTCTTGGGAAAGTGACAAATTTCGTACACTTCTAACAGTTGGTATCCCATGTCCAGAGCTTTGAACAATTCTACGCTGACCCAGGTTCCCGTCAAGGCCCGTTCTTCCTGGCTGTGCTGACAAGGTTGGTCTTGGTTGCACGTTTCGGCACAAGTACGGCACAAAGGAAACATCAGTTTGCCTTGGCAATGGTGAGGTAACACGGGATGGTACAAGTCCGTGGGAGGGAAAACTTTGCACTTGATCTGACCTTCGTATTGTCGAATGTTTTTCAGGTCGATGTGTTCCGTCAACAATTGTGGGTGCCCTACAGGAAAGCGACAATATTTGCACACGTAGGGATACAGCGAACACACGTCCAAGTATTTCATTTCTTCTCCTTTCTCTTCGTCGGCTTGGTAGAGCTAACAGGTGGCATTGGTCCTTCCTCCGTACAAACTATCCCTCAGGTTCAGCGGGTCCACCCACTGGTAACTTTCTACGAGGCGTTTAAATTCGGGATCGGTTTTCAAACGGTGATCGTATTCGTGTTCCCACATTTCCACCACTTGGTATCCTTGCTGTTCTAACTTTAGGCGTCGCTGACAAGTGTCCTGGTACAAGTCTTCCATGGTTCGCTGTAAAAACTGATTTTTAGTGCCACGGTCAGGGTAACAGACGGGACATCCGTGAAATAAGCAACCGTTAAACTCGTACACGATCTTGGGGTTTTCTAAGTCCCAGCCATCGACCGAATGCGTTCCGATGGTCTTTTCGCCCCCTCCGTTGCGGGCATGCTGAATCCATTTGTCTTCCTTGTCGCACAAGTAATGTAACCAGCGTAGGGCTTTGACCGAGTATTGACGTTTGACATAGTGGGTCGTTTGAGGACTGATGACAGCCACGGTGTTTTCAGGCATGAATCGTTGTCGATACACTAAGGAACACGTTTTGGCAATGGTGCAAGCTTCTTTCAAAGGATCGACCCCTCCGTGTTCCATGAACAGTTCTCGAAATTTTCCACAGCAACGCCGTAAAATGTCCACGTCGGAACGACAATACTTTAACATTTCGTCCTGAAAGTCGAAGGGGTCGGAGGCGTGAGCCTGGTACCAAGCGTAGAAAGCTTCTCGTTGTTCGGTACGCATGTTGTCGGGGTCGTAATAGTGATCCTCAGGTAAATGGGGTAGAACGGTGTGTTGATTGGCTTCCGTATTGAAAAAGTGTGGAAAGTACCCTTTAGCCATTTCTGTCATTCCAAACGTTTTAGGCATTCGACTCAAAGGCATGGCCAAGTAACTCATCGAATCTTTAAACTGTACTTGTCCCACTTGCATGAAAATGATTTTGGCTCCGTTCAAAGTCACTTTAGGACGTTCGGTGCCATGTTCCGTATAGTACCTCAAAAGAAACTGTCCATCGTATCCGGAGAAATTGTGAGCCATCACCGTGGCATGACGATGACAATCTCCGTAACGCTCGATGTCCTCTTGGCTCCACGTCTTGTCGATGGGGTCTAAGACCCATTGGGCAAAATCGGCTAACGTGTTCGGTCCTCGAAAGATTTTTTCACGCCCTCCGGGAATCTTGCTGCAGTGAGGGCAATGACTGAAGATAGGTTCTTGAATGCACTTCTCGCACGCTCGATGAGCCACGCAGAAATTAGGAATGTGAATACCGGTCTCTTGCATGCATTCGAAATCAAAAAAGATGAAATTGCCTTTCTTCTTGTGACCGTCCTCTTTCTCTGGTGGGGGCTGGTATTTTTGCACGTAGCATTCGTGTTCCAAGTCCACGATGTGGTGACAAATGTGACATTTTTTCTTTCCTGAACATACGTGTGTCTTGGCATTATTGGTACGTAGGCCTTGTCCACACGTAGGGCACAATCTCAGCAGTTGACAAGCACATTTCTGCTGTGAACCTTGTGTCTTCAGATGTTGTTGGTAACAGGCAGGGCTGACAAACGTGCGCAGACAAGCAGGACAATGTACTCTTTCTTGTCCTTCGCTCAGACAGGGTGGAGAGGCCAAACAGCCTGAGCATTTCAATCCGCAATGTTTGTGTTGCTCTCGATTATTATAGCCATAGTCACATTTCTCACAGTAATATTTGTATCCCAGGAATCCAGTGATAGTGGTAATGGTATCGAAATGGTCATCGTGATGATAAAGGTGAATGTATTTTCCATCCTTAAAGTCTTGGCCTCGAAACAACAGAGGCCCGCGCACTTCTTGAGGGTGCACTTTCAAGGTGTAGAATGGAGCTAGGACATCTTGCAATGTTTGCATTTCAGGAATACCGAAGGGTGTGTCTTTGGACAGGCCAGCTTGTTGTAACAGGAGTTCTGCTTCACTTCGTTGTTTGGCTCGGTTCGATTTTCGAATGTTCTCCCAGGCTCTTTTCCATTCTACCGTGTCGTTCTTGTTGGCATAGGTTCGTCCCACCACGATAGCCCTGGCTAAACACATCTGGTCTTGAGGGTTGTGAATTCGGACGAGGGTCGTTTTGGTGATGCGAAGGTCGTTCACCAATAACACCTTATTGCGTTGTCCGGTCCCTTGAGGAGGAGAGACGTGGGTCATGTCCAGTGTGGCTTTTCCATCGGTGATGTCAAACTGGTCATTAGATTGTTGCACGTGTTGAATCTTGTCCATGACTTTGGAAGCAGTCAATTCTGCGGGTCTGCTAAACTCGATCCAAACAGGGGATTTCAAACCGTCGTGCTGTATGGAAAGTCTCAAGCGATCGTCTTCTTTGGGTTGACATTGTCGCTTGAGTGCAGTGAGCAAAGAATCCCACACCCCAGTGATGAACCCTTCTGCTTTCTTTAACGGTACTTCAGCCTTGAAATCTTTAAACTTCACTGAGTATTTGTAAGCAGTGGTTCTAAATTTTCTAGAGGAGCGCTTTTCCGTCTCTCGAATGGAATAGTACTTTTCAGGGTTGACTAAGGGTGGTGAACTTTGTTTAGAGGGTTCGGATTCTGGTTCACTCATGTCCTCTTCAAAATCACTGGCATGAATTTGTGCCAAGACTTCAGCCCTGGTACGAGGCAATAGATCACGTTTCTGCCTCTTACTTTCTTCTTCTTTCTTCTCGAATGAATAGGATCGTTTCATCTTGAGTGAAAAACGTCAAATGACTAAAGTTTAAACACCATGGGCTAATTTATAGTCATGGCAGACCAGCGTATATAAAAGGGTGTGTGTCTTTGTCCTTTCACTATTCATTTCACTCTCTAACCGAGCACAACGATGGAAGAGACTAGCCAAATCGAACGTTTCATCAGAGCTTTGCGAGGGGTCATTAGAAAATTCTCTTCAGACCAGCCGACGGACTACTCTCCTTCCTTTCGAGATAAAAGTGAAGATACTTGCTATATGTGTCAGAAGAAAGGGCATTGGTCTTCAGAGTGTCCAGACCGTCAAAAAAGAAAAAAAGGGGCTAGAAAAGACAAAAGTCAAGATACCTGTTATTATTGTCAAGAAAAAGGACATTGGTCTCCAGATTGCCCAAAAAAGAAACAAGAGGAGTCAGAAGAAAAGAGGGATTCTTCAGAGGAAGAGAGGGATTCTTCAGAGGAAGAAAGGAGACAGGTGAAGAAAAAGAAACAGGACAAGAAAAGAAGAAGGGAAGAAAGTGAGGAGGAAGAGGAGGAAAAGACTGACGGTGAAGAAATTGAAAAAACAGAGAGACTAAACAGTGAGACAGAAGAAGTCTAGGAACTTTTTAAAGTGCTATGTTGTGAATTGTGAATTGGATTGTAACTATTGATAAAAGAATACATTAATTATATAAGGTAAGTGTCTTTGAGTTTTGATTTTAAATAAGAAGCTACACTCACGCACTCATATACACGTACTATAGGGGTAAAATGGTTTTTTTTTTGTTGATCTTTGAGTTATTGGCAATTGAAAGTCTATCTCTTTTCGAGAGACGTGGGTGGCCCTGAAAAGGGCCTTTGGTTTTTGGTGTAGGGGTGAGTTTAAGCAATCAACTTTAACTGCCTTAAGCCTTTGCCACGGCCAAGGCCTACTTCTGGACTGCGTACTGTTGATGATGGGTTGAAATCACTAAGTGTGGTACGGTAGGCTTAGTCACAGGGTTGACGTGTTTAGCTCGGGAAGGTCGTATTCTCTTCGGTCGTAATAAAGAAGTCTGATACATTTGTTTCAGACTTCTTAACTCCGCTAAAATGTCCAACAGTACCGTGACCGTTTGATTTTCACCCTCTTGTTTCTTTGCTGCTACTTCTTGTTGTTGTTGTTTTTTTCTTACCTCTTCTTCTTGCTGCTGTTGCTGTAGGAGAAAAGCTTGTTCCGCTTCCTTTTGTCGTTGTATAAATTTCTCCAATTCTTCTTTCTGTCTCTGTCTAAAATTCTCCAATTGCGGTAATGAAGGTGACGAAGGTTCCGGAACAAATTCTTGCGAGGTAAGAAAATCCACAAAATCCCAATTTACCTCTTCTGAAAGTAAGTCCAGGTTCCCTTGGGCGGTCTCCACTGCTGGTGCACCCCAATGAATCGTTTTCTGAGTTTCCGTCATGTTGAATCACTGTCGCATAGATTGACTGCACACAGGCGCTAGCGAATCTATATAGACCACGTGACGTCACAGACTGTTCTCTTCGGATTGGATGCGGACTGACTGAATTTTGTAACGCGTGTTTGGATTGGTCAATGAACTCAATCCGTTTCAATCCTTCCTCTACCTATAAATAAGCGCAGTTCACTGCATTGATTCACCTGTTCTCGTCGCCTCAAGATGTGGACCACAGTCGAATCATCCACCCTTGTGTCTTCAATGATGTTTAGGACGGACATGCTAATGTATGTCCGATCCAAGTGGACAGTTGTCCACAAGTCAGACACCAGTCTGTGGATACGAAGAGTCTATGTGGAAAGACAAGGTTGCCTCAAGAGGACTCTGATTTATGGCCCTACACTAAGACGCAGCTTGAGGACAAGAAGATGCCGCAGATGCCCTTTATGTTAAGGGCATATTAACATAAATCCAAAGGCCCTTTTCAGGGCCATCCCACGTCTCTCGAAAAGAGATTGACTTTCCATTGCCTACCCATTTTTTATTTTTTATTTTTTTTTAATTTTTACAAAAATAAAAATCCCATGTTCAATTGCCTTTGTCCCTAGAATGGATATTTTTTTCTCCCATTGTTCAATTGCCTTTGTCCCTAGAATGGATATTTCCTTTCTCCCATGTTAAATTCCCTTGTCCCCAGAGTGGATGCCTTTTTTTTCCCCATGTTAAATTTATATAGTCCCCAGAGTGGATATTGCTTCCCATGTTAAATTTACGTAGTCCCCAGAGTGGATATTGCCTTTTTAAAATGGAACTCCCCTAGTCCCTAGACCGTCCCACCATACTACTGCCACCGATAAAAAGGTACGTAATCACTGTCACATAACAGAGGAGCAGTACGCAGTACATGCAATCTACAGTTGCGAATTTACGCAGGTAAAATACAAATCTGTTCCTCATAGCCTGTGTGGATATTATGGCCACTCGCTCATGCAAAATGTGGCAGCAGCATCCAATACTAAAATAGGGTTCATCTCAAACAGTATGGAAAACTATATAACGTTTACATTGGGACAATGACAGTTTATTGACTCACTACAGTCCCTGAATTCAAGCCAGGATAAACTAGTGAGCAACCTTGGGGTGAATGGCGGTGCTGACGATGGAACGTTTAATCTGCTGATCCGCAAAGTAATCTACTGTTTGGAGAAAACAAGTGATGGGAAAAGTTCTTTAAAACTCATTTGCCACCTACTGAGGCCTTCTATTCATCATTGTCTCGCAAAGGTATTTCAGCCAACGTCTGCACACACATGCACAATGTCTGATCAACATTTGGTTTTTAAAACATTGGCATGATCTGTATCAGCCCATGGATATTGCTGGCAGTTGTCTTTGACAATATTATGATACAGCCATACGTGTGTACAAGCCCAGCTGTCTTTGACAATGTTATGATACAGCCATGCGTGTGGACAAGCCCAGCTGTCTTTAAGAATGTTATGATACAGCCATGCGTGTGTACAAGCCCAGCTGTCTTTGAGAATGTTATGATACAGCCTTGCGCGTGTACAAGCCCAGCTGTCTTTGAGAATGTTATGACACAGCCTTGCGCGTGTACAAACCCAGCTGTCTTTGAGAATGTTGATAGAGCCATACATGTGTACAAGCCCAGTTGTCTTTGAGAATGTTATGATACAGCCATGCGTGAATACAAGCCCAGCTGTCTTTGAGAATGTTATGATACAGCCATGCGTGTGTACAAGCCCAAGCATTACTTCTCACCACCAGGAATGGTTTGGGATGTGATGCTGTCAAAAATCAGTTTTGAGTTGAAGCTGTTAGCTAATACTGATCAATATTTATTTATCATATGTGTTATCCACAGTGGAACTTCTATGGCAAATCACTTGCATAAGCAATCCACTGTTAAATAGATACGACCCAACTCTCCTAAACAGCTACATTATGTACCCTAATGCCAATAACTTTTAAGTTGGGAAATGTTGCGGCTCATGTCCATCGGTAGGTTTGCATGGAGTGATTACTCTGATGTGGCCATTCATAAAATATATACACATGTATGACAGAAAAAAAAAGATAATGGATATATTCAAGTAGAGTTGTGATAGCAATATTTTCAAGATGGCTGCCACGGTGGCCATACTAAACATCATTTCGGAACCTTTCTTCATGTTGCACAAACAGGACATCATAAGGAATCTTTGGGTGAAAGCCCTATGTCGATATGACTATCCGTTGAGGAATAGTAGCAATAACAAGATTTTCAAGATGGTTTCTGTCGGCCATATTGAGCAATACATCAGTAAATTTTCATTTAGAACCAACTAGACAACATAAGAGACTGTTTGGTGGCAGACCCTTCTTGATATGACCATCCGCTAAGTAGAAGTAGCAATAATAAAATCTTCCAGATTACTGATGTGGCAGCCATACTGGATGTCATAGCAGCACCGTTTTCATTTAACCCTTCTGTCAATTTAAAAAAAATAAGTCATGAAAGGATTTCCTAAAGTTAGTAACGGCAGCCGTATCTAATGATAGATTGGCATCATTTGTAAAAAAAAATCAAAGCTTTTCACGCCAGGGCTCTTTCTGTCAAATACCACTGAGTGGACTTTTTTTAAAAAAAAAAAGGTATTTAAGGGATTTTCTGTTTTTGGTCATATTTGTTATATTTAATGGTTGCTTGGTCACTTGTATGGGTTTAATTCCATTTTTCAGTACATAATAGGCCAAACATGGCAGCCAGTATATTTGGTGAGCCTGGGAAGACTCCAGGAAGAACCACCAAGGTCATATTTCCTGTAGGATTCTCAAGTATTTGAGGTGTGGTATCAAATAAACGAGACGTGTAAGACGATGCACAGTTTTTGTCTATGCATCAACACGAGACACCATACTTTTGCCACACTGCACCCCTTTTAATCATCTGTATTTGCTAATGAAGCATTACTAGGATAGCATAAACCAGATAAGTCAGTGTATTTCATTCATTGCCTAAATGAGCCGGCTGATATCTTACTTGAATGGTCCAATAATTTCATCAGGTTAGTATGGTGTGACTGTGTGAGAACACATGCAAGATTGTGCCATAAATACTGAATACATATTAAACTAACAAAGAAATGTACCATGTTCCTTAATTATCAGTTTCTTAAAGTTAGTACAGTGAGTCTCAAGCCTACATCATAGGCCCATATGGAGTTCTCTTGCTCTTTTACCTGGGCCTAGAGTACTCTAAGGGTGTCATGGTGGCGAGCAGAGGAAATCTTTTCTATAGTGGTAGGTATTTCATAATTAAAATTACACACACGCACGCATGCACGCACACACACACACACACACACACACACACACACACCATCCTTGCACAAATCACCACCACCAACAGGAACAAATTTATTTTAATAGCAGTATTACATTACCTGCCACTACTGCACTGCTGAAAATGTCAGTTAGGAGGGTGACTGAAAGTCTTAGAAAATGACAAAATCATTGTGCTTACCATTACTAACAGACCCAATGAAAAAATGCATCGCTCTTGTGCACCAAAGATTTTACATAAAAATAGCAAAACGTAATGTAATAACATCCTCCAATGAAAGGTGATTTAGGTAGGTACAAGACATAATCCATTAAAAGTAGAATATTAAGGCCATCACAGCCCGTCCTGATCCCCAACACAGATCTAAAAACTGGGAAACAGTAGGAGGCAGAGCTCGTTCATGGCCAGAAACCCAGGATGGCCAAGAACAGAAACAGATTTATAATTACCACTAAATCATAAAAAAAATATTTCCACGTGCAGCACATGAAGCTCACTTCTCTTTTGTATACCCCAAGGCAAGCAAGAAACAACAAAATAGTCTCAAAGGTAGTGGTGTCGAATGAAGCTTCTATCAACGATTCATAATGGGGTTTTGAGAATGCCCACAAAATGCAAAAGAGATTCCATCTAGGCATGAGTGAGTGGCATACATCCTCTGAAGCTCAAAATAAATGTTGAGATCGGAAAGATGAGAGTCCATCCCTAGAGAACCTGAACATATTAGACGGGGCTGTCCCATAACCCTTAATGGTGGATACCAGAAATTCTTGAAAAAGAACAGAAGAAAATCTGCCACTGTGCTTAATCTATCATACAACAGCAAACATATATCCTAAAGCACCAAAATACTTCGCATTGTGAACTTTGGAAGTGAACCATATCTTGGACTGGATGATGCAATTTGCAACCTTGTTTGAAATCTGATCTTGAAGGATTGATTACTTGAAATCAAGGAGTGATGGTTTTGAAGTTGTGAACTGCTGTGGAGGAGAGACTCCCTGTTCTGGAACAGCATATCCCTCCTCTGTTGTAATCTTCTGGACTCATGCACCAAAAGGTAGAGCATGTTATGAACCATGACTGCTGGGGCCATGGAGTGTATATCAGGATGAGACGAGCAGTGAAACGTCTGCGGAATAATTCACTGAATTAATACTGAACTATGAATGATAAATTCAAAGACTTTTCCCAAACTTTCAAAGACCACAAACAGAGATTTCCAAGACCTATTTTTGCTAACATTGTGTATACAGGTTATATGAGAAAACAACGAATGCCAAATACTACAATATTGTTTACTGATTAAAGTCAAACTATAATTAATTTCCTAAAATAGCATTATAATAATCTGGAAGATAGGTAAACATTTGTTATTTTTTCAGAAATATGTAACATATGTGTCAGATTTAATACAAAATAAATTGTTCTCTTAACAGACACCAGCACTGCTTTAAATGCATTATTATATTTGCTTTTTTTCTCTTCAATCATTTTGGAAAGAGATGCCACCACTGTCATCTTTTCCTCTGATTTTCTAAGATCATTTGACTCTGTGACAAGCACAATGAGTCCTTTTAACTCTGCCTCTTCTGCTTTCTGTACAGAGGAAGCATGTAGGCTGGCAATGTCAGCTTCAAGAGGCAGCTTTTTGGCTTTAAGTTCTTCTACTTCATCCAAGGCTAACTCCCGTTTCTTTCCTTTTTGGTTTTTCTTCTCATCCTTCTCCTCTGCTTTCTTCTTATCCAGATAGGCAGGGTACTTATGTCTTGCAGAGGAGGCATATGTCATCATTTCATTGCTAATGACGATTTCCAATGGTCCACCTGCTTTTCTCATTGTGTCAATGATTAGCCTGTGAGCTCTGAGGCTTTCTCTGCTGAGGTTCTCAACAGATATCTGTTTGTTGACAGAAAATCCTCTCTCCACTGTTGCCTGCCCATGTGACAACAACAACATTTTCTGGAGAACATTCCAAAGTTCAACATATTCCTTTCTTTTAGAAATGACAGAATAAAACACTTCATCAAGGCTGTCATCTGTTCTATTGAAGCATTTCAAGGGATGATTGTCCGATTGGATAACTTCATCCACACTATTTAGACACAAATTACCATTTAAAAAATGGCTTCTGAAAAAGTGAAATAAAATATAGGGGTACAAACAAACGGGGATGTACAGTCAGACTATAGATACACAAATCAATTTCGGCACTGTGATTTAAAAGAATTTTTTTTTTTTTATACCACTGGGGAAAAAGGTCGAGGGTCGGCAATAGAAACGGGGACATTCCATCAACTGGAAACACATTTTTTCATTCTTTTTTTTTTTATTTGCCTAATCAAATGACTTGACTTCCTACAGTTAAAGCTTCGCAGCACACGTTATCGCCAATTTTTTTTTTTTTTTTTACTTGTAATTCAAGAACAACAACTCTTGCTTAACTATACTATAGTGTATGCATGCGCACTTTCAAACTGTTTATCCGTGAATTGAATTTATTACAATGGATGTTTCTATATTAAAACAAGGAACATTATTATGTAGAACAAAATTTTCGAAAATGATTTTTGTCCCTCAAACGTGTTAAATAAACCGACGGTATAAGTAAAATTTAAACGAGCCCTCTTTTGCCATATCTCCCAAATCATCAAACTAAACAATATCTTATTTTATACCCGAAAAGTACCATTATTTTGCCCAAAACTACCAATAGCTTATACTTCTGCATCTTTGTTCCACTAAATGAACAGTATGTAGTTGCTAATTTGCAACTTACCTCTGGCATGACTTGTAGGACTCCTCCCATTGAAGCCAAGTTGATCGTCTTTTTACACAATGTACAAAACGCCTTTCGTTTACATAATTTATCCTTTTGCAGCCATTCCTTGTATTTCTCTTGTTCAAGCCAGATATCGTTGAAAGAGCAAAGACCTGGCATTTTTAAACACTGAAGATGTAAATTGACTGAACAAATTTTGAATCCTCGAGCGTAATACTTTCGCGCACTTTCTACGTAGAGTGAATTAGTGTAATGAACATTTTGATTGGCCAAAGCTGATGGACTCGTCCAATCAAATTGAATGATTCGTCAAAAGAACGAAGCCAGGAAAACCAGTTACATCCGAACCTAAAGACCTTAGGCAATTTTATTTGTGACTTCCTTTGACAAAGTGTGGAGCCGTCTTGCTTTGATGAAGAGTGCATGTGTTATTGAAGTCGCCGCCAAGGCCAACTTTGGATGGCCAAACAAAGCCTCTTTTGTTATTGCGGCGGCAATGAAACTGAACGGGTCATCAAAAGAACGAAACCAGGATAACTAGATTACATCCGAATCTAACAACCTCGGATAATTTTATTTGTGATTCTGGAAAGAAATTACAATTTTTTTTGGTTTATTTCAATTTTCAAAGACTTTTAAAGACCTCAGGGTAATATACTCGATTTTCCCAAACTTTCAAGGCCTTGAAAATGCTACCTCATTTTCCCCAAACTCTCAAAGACCTTCAAAGACCGTACGAACCCTGTTCAGAAAGATAGGAAGGCGTTCACGAACAGACGACCACACCTTAGGCTGAAAGCGTACGCCAACCAGGACCTCTGATTTTGAAATAAGGAGACATAACAGGTGAGCTTGTTATTCCATCTCATTGCAAACAAGTCCACCATGGGTCTCCCACACAGGAAAGGGACTCTGCTACCTCCCTTTGTACCTTTCTGGACAATCGGTCAAGATATTCATCTTATCTTACCAGGAATATGGCAAACTTGTAGCGTGATCTCCAATTCTGCAAAGCGAAGCAAGTTTCAAGCTTCCATGAAAAGAAAACTAGCATGAGCAGACGAGTTTTCTGAGGCCATCATAAAGTAATGATTCCTTATCAGGCTGATACACTCCTTTAGCAGCAGAAACATTACTCGTATTTCCAATTGTTTATATGAAGGTTAGCTTCTTCTGGAGACAAAGATCCTTGAGAAATCGCATCCTTCGGCTCCAAGCGAACACCCCAATCTGAATCTGATATGTCGATTTACACAAAATAATTGGGATTGGGGGTGTGAATTGGGACTCTGGTCAGAAATTGGCCTGATTTGAACTATCAGCTCAGGTGGTGGTGAAATTCGGATTCCAGAAGTGGAGAGGGTGCAGGTGAATTATCCTTCCTTTCGGCTTCCAGTGGCATCGGAGCATGTGAAAGATCAACACGAGGAAGTGGAGAGGGTGCAGGTGAAGTATTTCTCCCTTTCGGCAAGGAAGACTTCCGCCAGAAGGAGTGAAAGGTAAGAATTGGTTGACAGTGAGGTCGGGACTGGGAGAGTCGACCCTGTCAAGAGGAACACAGATATTTGTGAGGAAATTTATCCCTTATCCTCGACTTCTCTAGGTTTGGAACAATTTCGAGACAGGTCACTGTAGACTAACAAAGGGTCAGGTCGTTCAGAAGGGTATCTCTGAGGATGTTTTGCACCAGCCAATCCAAGAAATACTGAAGGGTGTGAATCCCTATAAAAAGGTAGATGATACTACCATTTCACCAGAACAAGGAGTAGATAAAATAATTATTTTTAGCACCGTTGATTAGTAAGGCGCATTAAACAACTAAATCCATCTAATGTCTTACTTAACGCTCAGTTATAGCAAGGATTAAGGAAATTCTCAAGTTATAACCATAAAAATAACTGAAATAACGAAATACATTTAAAAACTCGAAACAATTTACGCGAGCGGACTTGAACACGTCTACTAAGTATAAATGCCTAAGGAAAAGAAGAAAGAGAATTCCACATGGGCCTATCACATGGGAATCAGACTGGGATGCACTCTGCACCTCAGTAAGCATCCATGCTATCTGGCAATGTACTATCCAATTTTGGATATTATCCTTACGCCGAACAAGTCCGAAGTCACGTCTGTATGTTAAGAGAAACACGTGGTCCCATTATTTTGTTTATTTTCATGACTTGCTAAAATTAGTCTATTATATTTCTTGATTGTATTTAAAAGTAAGCACAATTCTTCATAGAAGAAATCTTTAACTATGCGTGTTTGCAAAGCCTAAAATTGACCATGCTTATTGAAGCACTTCTGTTGTTGAATCTTCAGTTTCAGGGGTGCGTGGCAGGTTGTACTGTATTAAAACTATTTCTTCTCCATAGATGCTTTGCACATGATGTCATAGACTTTTACAATTACCTTCCCTTTCAATTACTGTAAGCCATCCTTTGGTCATCTTCCTTAGCAATTGCACTGGAAACATTATCTCCATTAATAATTGAACCATTTCAAGACATCTGTGTGTATTGATAAAAAAAGATTAATTTTGTGAATAACCAATATATTATGCTGAATAAATCATTTACTTATAGTCCTATCTCATAATACCAGTAGTGAGAAATCCAATTCCCTTAGATATTGACCCAAAAGATGGCAGACACCTTTTGCAAGGGAGGTAAACCTGACTGAAACTAAAAAGTGTCCAGAATGGTCTTGACCAAAGATCATTTTACTCAAAATTGTCAGGCTTCATTCTTACCCAGCAGGCAAGTCATCCACAAGCACCAGATTTGAACATTACTGAGCTATGATGGTTCCCTTGGAAGTTAACATTGCTGGGATGGTATATCTATCTATGGGAATTACTTTTAAAGCTGGGCTACTATAGGGCTTATGGGGATTACCTTAGCAGTTATGGCCCCATATGGGAATTGAACATCAAATTTGGGGCACTGGAGATGATATGAATTTTAACATTATGTTTAGGACCCTATGGGAATGCAAAATTATGGATAATAAAGCAAACCATAGAAATTCACTAATATTCTATAGTCTGCTCGGGGGCAATCTACAAATATTGTTATGTGTTTAGGTTCAAATAAACAGTAACACAAGAAAGAGTGAAAACAACAAGCTTTGAAACAAATGAAATTTATTTTGCAGGAAAATTCTGTAAAAATGAAAAAATATAAACTAATGGTTTTAAGAATCAAATCCAAAAAATAATCCAAGAATAATCCACGAATACAATTTTTGAAGTCCTAATAACAAAATGTGCTTAAATTTGAATTTGTCATAGATGCAGTAGCAATAATTTCAAGTCATGACGAAGAATCCGAGATGGAAGATGATGATGTATGCTGTAATCTGAAGTGTTTAAGTCTACAGTTCCTTGTAGAAACAAGAAATATCAGTCCAGTTTTGGAAATCTGAATACATTTTTATAAGAGCTGTCTTTGCACAGGAATTTCATATGAGCATACATATTTTTAGGAAAAAAGAATTAATCTTTTTAAATCCAAGTAATGTGAAATAACCCCAAACTGCACAACATACAACTTCCAGTGTAACAGCCCAACTAACACTGAGAATATCTCTCAAAACAAAGGTTGTATCATATTCTAAAATGCAAATCGGGTCACGTGATCATGTTCCAGAAGTGTGTAAAAATTATGTACTTGTTAAAGATCACATACAGCCAGTGTGGCCCTGACAAAAACCAATCATTTTACTCTAAGAAATAAAAAAAAATTTAAAAATTGTTTACATCTTAAACATGTAGTCCCATCATGACCTCGACAAAAACCAATCACTTTAAAATAAAAATAGAACTTATTTACGTGGTTGCTACTAATTTTTTTAATCAAGCTCAGGATCTAGATCAACACCGGGTGTTTATGAAACGAACAGTCCAGGACAAACCATATTTTGGAAAAAGTATCCACTCCAGTGAATAAATTTACATTACAATAGCACATAATGAAAAATAAAAATAAAAAAACCCTGACAATTAAATTGAAATAAATATATATATTAAATCAGATATAATTAAATCAAACATTCATAGCAATATTATGAACTAATGAGAGAGTGACGTGTAAGGTGAAGCTGTTTACATTTTGCAACATGCACAGTGGAGAGGATGTTGGTATACCTTTGTGATACTTAAATGTACTGTGAAATTTCTTGGGATGTTGTACATAATCTAAGCACACAGAAAACTAAAATGACTGCTCCCTTTAGCTAAAAAACAAGCCAGAATTAGTATCAAGTACATTATCTTTAGCAGTCATTAAAATAGGGAAAATGAATTTTGCCAGACTAAACAATACCAGCTTCTTACACTCCATAGCCATTACACACATCAATGATACACTAAACTAAAGGGAATTACAAGTTCTTTGAACAATACCTAAAATAAACAAGATCTTTTTTAAATAGCCAGTATAACCAGTGAGGAAAACAGGAAACTCGTTTTCTTTAAAAATCTAACCGTTTAAAAAATATGAAACTGTAGGGTGCCATGTCAGTCTACTTTTTGAGGAATCAGCACATTGAAACATTGTGTAAAACATTATTACAAAGTGTCAATTTGACGTTTGTCTTATTGTTACCAAGTGAGAAAGAGAGAGAAACGAACATGTAATGACAAGGACTCCAGATACACTGTACCTATTTAAACAAATCAATCCCTACTGACTTACCAACCACTATTCTGACTTACCATCAACTATTGTGATGGACAAATTGCTATTGTGACTGAAATGTACATATTTTGACCAACCAATAACAATTACGACCTGCCAATACCTATTCACACTGACCAACACCTATTCTGATGGACTAATATCAAGTGTTACTGACATACCTATTCTGACTGACCAAAACCAATTATATTTAAAAACATACTTTGGTTGATCAACACCTATTCAAACTTACCAAGAGCTGTTTTGACTCACCAAACCCTATTGTTATGTATGTTTAATTTGTTGTGTGATTGACCTTTGTCCATAACTGAAGGTAGTAGTTTGGGCCTACCCGACTTATGTTTTTTAAAAACGTTTACTTGTATCTTAGTTCAGGATATTGGTTTTCCCCTTGGAAATTCCTGGTCTACCTGATATTTGTCATGTTTGTTACTAAAAGTTTTAGCAAAAGGCCTGACCTTGTTTACAACTTATAATGTTCTGGAAATAAACTTTGACCCTCAACCTGGTCTTATGGTGTTTTTAGGTTTCTGTATTAATGTTGTTTACATTAGAAGTATTTCTTCTATCTTGACATCTGTAGTGGAATCAGTCTTTTAGTTGTGATCAGTTACAATCTGAGATGATGTAAATTATTCATTGGAATTACAAAGTGCTCATTCACACTTTTTGACTAAATTACTATTTTGGGATTGATATATCAAGACTGTTAGCAAATTGCCACATTGATATGTTAGCATATTCAAGATTGGAATTCATTTAGAACACAAATGGAATTCATTTGGAGCACTCAATACTTTTGGATTTGTGACAGAACTTTATGATTGGTATTTAATTCACAATACTGTATTTTCTTTTTAAATTTTCACTTTGTATTCTACAGAAATAATTTGTTTTTGCTCTTTTATGTTACATTATGCAAGACCATAGAGTCCTAACAGTATTTTGTTTAATACATATTCTAACTGAACAACACCTATTCTCACTGACCAATAAATGTGACTGACCATCACCTAATGACTGACCTAGAACTATTCTTAATCAGGGATGGTCCTGGCTTTTAAAAAGCTGTCGCCAAAAAAATCGCCAACCTCAATATTTTGTCGCCAATTTTCAAAAAGTGTCGCCAAAACAAGTAGTGTACATTTTTCCAAGAGTTAATTTAGTCTATGTAACAGGCAATGAAAATTACAAAAGATGGGTTAGTTAATATTTTAATTACAACAAGCATTAACAAAATGTTACAAAGTGTTACATGAAGATCCGTCGCGATTTTTGGGCTGCCCACTTGTTGAATGCAGTTTCAAAGTCTAATTTTTCACATCTGTACATTCTGATTCTCATAAAATTCTCGAGAGATGAGATGCAGAGCTTATTTCTGATGTCAGTTTTTATGAGGTTCATCTTACGGAATCCACGTTCACAGTCCACAGTGCTGACAGATGACACCAGTAGTCTCTCAGCAGCCCCCCCCCCACCTTATGGCTAGCTTCACAAAGCTTGTAGCGAATTGCTTCCTAAATCCCAAGAATGATCACTGAATGCTGTATAAATTTTCTCGACAAGAAAAATAGGATCTCCATTCTCACGAATGAAACTTACACGAGTCAACACCTGGCAATATTGGACCGTATATATAAGCATAAATTCACACCCAATTTAGGGATTCTTTCACTCCTGTATTTTGAGAAATAAATAATTATTATTAATTATGCAAAACTGTTTTTATTTTTTTTTTTTGCTATTTCTTGTTGCGGAGTTTAAGTCTCTGCAGCCGTAACACAGGACTGATGGCAAAAGGAAAAGATCAATGAGTAAAATGCTGCACTGGCGACAGATGTAATTGTGATTGAGATTTTTTCCATTTGCTTTGTATTTATACACAGTAGTCGGTACTTCAAAGGTTATCAGTTTTCTATGAAGGTTCAGCAAAACTATTGTACTGGTATATGTATATAAAAAAAAAAAAACGGATTAGCCATACAATTAATTGTATCTGTTCTATTCGCGTCTTCAGAAGTCGGTCAGTTGTAGGTATAGTGCGGTAGCATGATTGACTGTATCACAGCATAAAGTACTCAGCCCAGATGTCAGCATAAGCTTATTATGATGTAACAATGCACTGTAAAGATGGGGTTGTCAATAAGAACAAATGATTGTTTGTGTAAAAGATTGATTCCAATGCATTGCTTAGTCATTGTGGCTTCCTTTCGTTCTGCCTTTTAATTTATCCAGTCCAAATCCATGATTGTATGTACAAATTAAATAACCAAAAAGGATGTAGCCCAAAAAATCGCCAGATGGGATATTTTTGTCGCCAATAAGGAAAAAAAATCGCAATTTGCGACATTGGCGAAGCCCAGGACGATCCCTACTTAATGACCAATATCTACTGCGTATGTGTTATGACAAAACTCCAAGTTAGACTGATCGACACACATTCTGACTATCCCTTAAAACAGTTTGATGGAATATAGGTGTAATAGATTTGTGCTGATATATCCAGAAAATAAACATAGATATATCAGCAAGCTGAATTAATAAAAAACACAAATTTTCTAAAATCATTTATTAAATTTTGCATGCTAACTGCATTTTAAAACTTAGAAAAGACTACACATTACTACGAATACTACATTACTGTACACAAAGTTTATCCCATGTTACAAAACTGCTTCCCACATACTCTCGAGAACTGATACAAAGAATCTGACATTCATGTTAATGACAGTGTGATGATTGTCATGGACCTTCGATGTGGAGGAGGATTATCATTCACATGCAGTGCACATGATCCTTTCTCTATAAGAGAAAAGATTATGAACATGAAGTTGGTTTGTACAACAAAAAAAGTGTCCCAATCACCATTTCTCTGGGTCATAATTTGTGAGAAATGTGTTCCACTCTTCCACTTATTACAAGACTAGTACAGTTAATGGCACATTATACACATGCCACGTTAGTCGTCTGTGCAGACACATGTAGGACATGACTGACTCTAATTATTGATATGATTCTAATTACTGACCAACAGGTCCCAATGAAATGGACCTTTGGTCAAGGCAATCGGTCTTGAACTAAACCCACTATGCAGAAAACATTATTTTCTTTTTCAGACTGTGACCTCTGACCCTTTGATCACAGGATTGATATATTTCTTTACAGCCCTGAGTGTTTGCCATCTACAATCAAGAAACTTACTACATAATAAAATTTATTCTGATCAAGCTATTGTACTTCAGCCACAATTATGCTGCCCGTTAACCTTCCAACCCCAAAATCAATAGGCTTCTTCCATACCCTAAATGAAAGCCCATCACAAACTTCGGTCATGGTAAGTGGTCTGGAACTTCAATTATGCAAAAACCATTTTTCTTCTTTGGTCACAGTGTTTTAGACCTTTTAACCCCCAAAAATCATGTCTTTTTTCTTACCAAATGTGCAAGTCACCAGAAGTTCTAGTGAAAATACAAATTAGGTAACTGGAATGTTTGGGCTGAAGCCATTTTCTTCTTTCGGTCAGTGTCTTTGCCCTTTAACCTTTTGACCCCAAAATTGATACGTTTCTTCTGCCACCCAAGTTCAAGCCATGCAAAAAGCTTGGTACAGGTCCATTATGTAGAACTAATGCTACTGCTGAGAATTTTGTTTTCTATTATTAACAACAAAAGCCATGACCTTCTGATGCCCTAATCAAATGATGCACAAATGTTTAGATTATCAAGTAAATATCAATCTAGTCAATGCAGAGCAAGTGGTTGTTGCTAATGTGCCCCAAGTCATCTGCCACCATGGAATAATTGTGAATACAGGAAAAACGGCATATCATGCAGCCTTTATCTATCCCAAACTATATTTTTTTAAAGAAAATAAAACATAAATAAGAAGGTTACAGATAAACATATTGATTTTTGTGGAGAAATTCGTTTCTTATAAGGATTCAGCATCCCAGTTTGATTTACTTTTCTACAGCACAATTCCAACCCCAAAGAAAATCCACCGAAAAACACACACACACCCCAAAAAAACAATTGGTTACATTTCAAGGTATGAATTTTATGGGCAAAGTCATTTCTTACAAAGATGCAGCTTGTCAATTTTATTTATTTATTTGACTCCTCACTTAAATGCTTGATAAATAAGAAAATGGGATATTACAAATAACAGATGGTCTTAATAGAAACAAATACATGCACCACAAATTTTGACCTTGCATCAGCCAATTCATGCGAACTATAACCAAGCAAAACTTTGCATATGTGGCTAAATTTATGGACAGGACATTGCAAACTTCTAATGGATATCTATCAGGGTAAACAAGTCTGCTTTCACAGATTACAAACTTTAAAGATATGCCATGCTTTGTATAGAAAAACATGATACAAATTCTACTTGTTTGGAAACAAAATATAACTACAGTAAAAGGTGACAAAGTGAAAAGAATATAACTAACCTGGATAAATGAAAAAATGGAGACTGAATCGTAAGATTCAAAAGTGGATAATAGAGTGGCAGTATTTTATGTTTAACTCGTTGCACAGTTTAAAAGGAATCATCTCATATTTAGATGAGGTATAATGCAAAATGAGCTTGGCACTCTAAAAAGTACTTGTTTTGGTCCTGTGATGAACTGGATTTTCTGGTTTATACTGAATAACTGACTGAGTGACAGTTGGTATTTAATCTTACAACAATCATAATGCTCTCAAAGTGGAGCCTTATCTGCATCTTCACATAACTGGTGAGAAAAGCCATTTAAATGTCAAAATAATCCTTCACATGAGAGACATGTAGCACAAACAATGTATACAGACCACTCAAAACAAGCCTAGACCATACTGGAAATCAGATGTATACCATTTCTCTTTAGGATCAACTAGACATCATAAGAAGTTTTCTGGTGAAAGCAAAATATTGATATGATTAGCCATTTAGGATAAGAAGTGATAAGATTTTCAAGATGGCCACTGTAGTAGCCATTTTCAAGGTCAGATTGGCTCTATTTTCATTTGCAACAAAGCAGACATCATAAGAAGTCTTTCAACAAAAACCTCATGCTGATATGATCATTCAAACTGGTAATATGATTTTCAAGATGGCCATATTTGATGTTTCAGTGGCCCCAATTTGATTAATGACCAACAATACATCGTAAGATGTCTTTCAGTCAAAACCCCATTGTGATGTGCCCATCATTCAGGAGGCACAACTGTAACAAGGTTCTCAAGATGGCTCAAGACCATCTGGTCAACCAACTAGCAGAGCTAAAAAAGCTTACCATATTAAAAATAAGCTGACTAAAACTGAGATTGGTTGTGTTGCATTCAAGATATAAACATTTCTTTGCATATCTAATTATCTTAGATCTGGAAAGAAATCTTTATATTGTGAGTGCACATTTAGATTGCGAGTCACATGCTGATAGTAAACTACGCCTACCAAATAATAAAAAAATTCTCAACACTAATATGACTTCCATATGTGTAATAGTTCTCAATGAAATCTGTGTGTAGGAACAGTTTTTCTTCTGTCATTCACAGTCACTTTAATTTAGACCAAAAAAGCAATAAGCTTCATTGTTATCCCAATTTAAAGTTATCCACAAAATTTAATCCAGGTTAGTGTTGTACAACTAATTTTTGAAAACTATCTTTGTTTTCTCACTGATCTAGTTGAGTTTACTGTAGCTCTCTATAAGTCCCTACATACACGGACAGTGGAACTTATAACATCAAAGCATGTACATTTTCAGCCAAGTTGCCAGATCCTGGCTATTATTCACTTGAAATTTGCCTTATGGTAGAAGTGAGTGTGCCTCTGTGTGTGTGTGTACTACTTCTAAATATTTTCCACTGTTCAGTCCAATTAGATGCATAGTGGACTCACGGAAAATGTGCCTTCTGATCCACCCCCTTCTGGAAAAGCACCTGGACAGACATAACATCCAAGAACCACCTATCCACACTCTAAAATTTAAAACTAAATAACACACCCAAAACTTGCATTTGTGGTTTAAATTGTCTACAGACTTTCCTTAGAAGGCTTCAATCCAAGTGACATTTTATGTGATGAACGTATCAAAATACCTTAAGACTTATCTTCACAATAATCTTAGCAACTTTTCCAAACATGAAAGTGAAGGTAAAACAATTTGTACACAAGGACATGGCTCCAATGACAAAACAAGAATAATTATCATGAGTTGATTGCAGATAATATTGGTCAACTTGGTCCTAACTACTGCATCTATGACAATTCAAATTTAAACACAAACACAGCATAGATAATTACTATAACCAAGTTATTCTACCCAAGTGATTCAACCTTTTTTGTATACAGGAACTATAACAGTCACCTGAATACAAACATCAACATAACCACAATGTTCTAAATTTAAAAAAAAAAAATACTGACAGAATTCAAGAAACATCATTTATTTTAAAGTCTAATCTAACTGGGCTTATGAAACAAAGCACGGTTTAAAATCATGTAATATCAACAATCACTAGGAAATTTAATTAAGTAATCTTTCATATTAAGAAAATAAAGCAGAGATTTTTTTTTCTCTTAAATATAAAAATTTAAATTCTGTTTTCTAATCTAGCTTTGCTTATGACACATGGCAAAGTTTAACATCATTTGTCATCAACAGTTTCTACAAAAATGAGCAAATCTAATAACCTTCCAAGGCAAGAAATGAAGCAGATACTTTTTCCTCTCAAGTATAAAAATTCAAAATTGTTCTTTTTTTCTTCCTGAAAGTCAAGACAATAATTCCTGACCTATTCAGAACTTGTCTACATATACTGAGGATGAAATATTTTATAAAACATTAAACCTAATCATGTGTCTTATGTATAAAAAAATGTTAAAAGGGTAAAATCCTTGTTGGAAGACTTTTCTACAATGAGAAAAACCTAACAAAATCTTCCTAGATTAAAAAGTAATCTAGACCATTGCAGAAATTAAACTGATAGTAACTTTAATCTAATATTTTTCTACTAAAAGGCACCTGAAGACAATGGAAGCAAGCAAACATTAAGAAAAATAAAACAATATTACCTGTTCCCAAGTCGTCTCCATGTTTTGTGTCATTATGAATTACTACCTGGATGAATCTAATAATTAAATTTTAATGATGACAGTGACATAACAGTTAATAGCCTCAGAAATACTTAGTTATTACCCTTTAAGATTTTAATATTTAAGTAGTTGTTAACAACTGTTCATCAGTGAAATCCTAAAATTTGTTACTATAGTTCAAAGCATTTGAAATTTTAAACATCTTTATCTTAAAAATCAAAAAGGTTTGAATTAAACTTACAAATTGGAACTTGTTTGCTTTACTGCCATGAAAAAATTACAACGATTAAATGCTGCAGTTATTTTCCTCTAGACATTATGACAGATAAAAGGAATACATAAACTATGCTATTCCATCAGGTTCACAAACTATCTTGCCCTGAAGTCTGAAAAGGCTTTAAATGAATGTATGAATTGTCACACCATGTCAGATGCATTCAAATTTGCTCTGCATAAATACTACTTCAAAGACATAATTTCTTTCTATTAACAATCTGATATCTGGAACTTTTAGGGGAAAAAATACATATTGGGAATCTTTTTTCTGTTTTTTGGAAAAATGAAATGAAACAAAAAAAAAAATTTATGAAAATCCTTTTTACCTGTAACTTAAAATGTACCGATGGAGACTTGCTCCAAGGTCATTAATTCCAAGAAGGCTGTGAAATATCCAAAACACTTCTAACATAATATTAAAAAAACGTAAAAATCTGATCTTGTACTTTCAAAAACTATTATTGTTTGGTGCAAATGTTTTATGATGTAAATGCAGGTGCTATGTACAATGTTTCCTGAGGTCCAAATAATGGATAGGCAATGCTGTACAATGTCTCTTCTTTGGTAGAAGTTATACATGTAGCTAATTCTTTTACATTATGTGGTCAGCTGTACTTGATGCTGAAGCAGCCCAATTTTCCTTATCAAAGCAGTAAAACAAACACCCTTGACAAGCTTAAGTGTTCTGAATCCCATGTCGACGTTTCCTTAGAGGAAGAAGAGTCGGTCTGACAACTCCTGTGACGGTTCCTTGTGGATGTTTTGTCCAACAAGCTGTGCCAACTTGTGAGCATACTGAAAAATTAAACACAAAATGAAAATCTATATTAGTGAGAAACTGCAACTTAATGCTGCCTTTTAAAGGTGTGTAGATTAAAGCATTTAACATCTGAAAAAGATATAATTATGATCACATAGGCTATTTAATAGTAAAGACTGTGTGTGTGTGTGTGTGAGTGTGTGATTTGGATTTTTATTGTAACTTTTAACAATTTTTCCAGTCATATCGCTATGATATCTGCAGCGTGGCAGTTTTATAGTGATGTCTAGCACTGGGGCATCATACTACAGACATGTAGCATGATGTCCCACCCAGTCACATTATCCTGACGCCAGGTGGACCAGTCCTAACACTAACCTCTTAATGCTGAGTGCCAAGCAAGGCAACTGTCAGTACCATTTTTGTAAGTCTTTGGTAAGACTCGGCCGGGGATCGAACCTGCATCCTCCCGCATCTGAGGCATACGCTCTAACCACCAGGCCACCGGAGAGGTCACAATAAGTAATATTTTCTAGTCACACACACTTGTAAAGTATTTTTTTTTTAGTAAATTATGCTCTTCCAAGAATATTTACTCAATCACGTTAACATTAGGGGATACAAGCCTGCTACCTCCAAATCCATCCCTTTCTGTCAATAGCATAAAGACAAAAGGGCAATAACTTTTTGCACATTAAAGAGACGATACAGGTAGAGCACTAAGTTAGGGGGTAGTTCCTGAGCTACCTGTCTCTGAACTTCTTCAATTTTGCCCCGAAACAGGAATGGTGAGCCAAATGGAGTCTTCCTTAAAGCCAGTGTGATACAGCTTCAGCAATGAAGCACATAAACATGCATCATATCAAATTAAGATTGGTAGAGGCAATCAACACATTCCCTGTTGAATGGTGACCTGAGCAATTTGGGCCACAGACACCCAGACGCATTGGTTGGATCGCAGTAAGAGTATCTTCACATTGTGTCAAGTCTACTGTTCATGATTGCTTCCATTTCAGGATCAACTATTTCTATGTGGCAACAATGATGCAAAGCTATCATCTCTAAATAATTAAAGGTCAATACTCTGTATGTAATGAGTGTATAAAGGACATGAAGACTCTGCAGGATGATTTTGATGAACCAGTACAGACGTCTTGTTGGCTGAAGTATGGTTGACATGGTTACCAGCTGTGTAGAAGTGGGTCCAGTTGGTCATTACCTGCCATGCTATGATCATGGCTAAACAGACTATATATCAATAAAATCTTCATATTTGTAACTGAATGTAGCTGTTGGTATGTTAGGACAAACAGGTCTATCATTAAGATCTCCATAATTGTATTAAGATGAAGCCATAGGTCTTGCAAGATGTTGGATCTGTTATAAGTCCAATGCGCCTAAAGGCCATGCTCAGATATGCAGGGGATGTATGCCACCTGGGCTGCCATTCCCTCATTATAACAAAATTACTTGTAGGATTTTAAAATTTGAATTGTGGTTACTCTATTTCTTTGCCTTGGTTGACTTCTGCAAAAACAAAGTCCATATACACTCAGACCATACAGTGCACACAATCATTACAACTGAATGTACATTTTGTACACAAAAAGCATGACAAGTGTGTCTTCCTTTGCCCTGAACTTGTTGCATTATTATACTTCATTGACAGGTTTCACTGCAACAACAAAATAAAGAAGAAGAAAAAAAGAATAAATTAACACTGCAACATGTTAATAAGTTGCTAATACAAAACCCATTACTAGATGGATGCATGAGAAATAGGCAGTGTGTGTGCAATTGATGTGGTCTAAAATTTACCAATAAATCCAAAAAAATCATGTATAATTTAATTCAACATAAGGTTGGCTTGGATTGATGGGGGTGGGGTCCTCTTTACAAAGTTGTTCACTGGAAGCAAAGCTTAAAAGCTGGTGACAGTGTTAAGAAGGAGAGGTAATGACCAGAGTTATTGCCCTTTTCTAAATGATTTAGAGAGAAATGATGAATGTTCGTTTTTTAGTATTAATGGATTCAGGAGGCAGCATGCTTTAATACATCACCTAGTATTAATGTGATGAGGGAATGCATTCAAAGGAGAAGTAGGTCACTGAGGTGAGTAATATTTGTAATAAATAGACACCCAACAGATTTCAAGACTGCATACATCAAGATGTCCACAGAAATGAGCTAACTGCCAAACTCTTAATATTGTTATGTATATTTAATGTGTTTGTTTGTTGGCTTTTTTCTCAATGATTATATGTTATGTATAACTGTTTTGTGTAACTGACCTTAATCCAAAATCAGGTTCACTATGTACCTGACTAGGGACACTTGAGTTTGTAAACATGTACCTGACTAGGGTCACTTGAGTTTGTAAACAACATAATACATAGGTAATATTTCTCTATAAGTAGAAATTTAATATTAGGATCATTACCATTGGAGGTAAACTTGTTTATCATAATCTGAGTATAGGAAATTGGTATACCCCCATGGAAAAACCCGGTGTGACTGATGTTTCTCATGTTCTTTATTATAATTTTAGTAATGAACCTTGTCTTGTTGATAACCTAGAATGTTTTGAAAGTGAACAGTAGACCTTCATTGTGGTTCTTTTGGTTTTTAAAAAATATATTTACTTAAAAAATTACTCATTCTTGCCTTAACATCTTGAAGCTGAATCAGTCTTCTTGTTGTGTTCAGATTTTCATTTGGGTGGAATTATTTATTCAAATTATTATTCACTGGAAATACAAAGTGCTCATCAATAACATTCCTGAATGGAAATATTAATTTGGAATTATAGTGAAGTCAGACAAGGACATTGTTGGATTATATTATTGTGATACGTCAAAAGACTGTTAGCAATCATATCAATTCAGGTTGTTGGCACATTACCATGTTTGAGACTACAAGCACATCAACACAGTCAATATTCAAACTTATTTGGAACACCACTGGAATTGGAACATTATAATTTGGACTTGACTATTTGTGATTTAATTCACAATAAGTTCATATTAAATTTTCACACTGTACTAAAGGGATAAAAATTATTTCTTGAATGTTACAAAACTTGTTGCTTTTCTCTTTTCTGTTACTTAGTTTAAGACCACAGGGTTGTAACAATATACTCAAGAAGTTTCATTACTGCACAGAGAGTAGTTTCAGAGAAACTAACTAAATGTTGTTGTTGTTGTCGTTGTAGGGTTCAACGCCATTTTTCAGCGCACGATAGGCTATACATGGCAGCCAGTATTAATGGTGGAGGAAGAACCCAGGAAATCCCCGGAAAGAACCACCAACCCTTGAGAAGCTACTGGCAAGCTTTCTCACATTCACATGTTGGCCGAATCAGAGACTCGATTCCAAGCAGACAGAGGTGAGATGGCAGTGATCCGTAACGGAGAGCGCTTTACACCACTCGGCCACTCAGGGCCCCCTAACTAAATGCAATAGATTTAATGATAGCACCTGTGATAATGTTTTCAGAAAAAGTGATTCCTATATCTTGCCTATACTTTTCAGGTGAGACAGCCAGAATTATGTCTGTTTGTCCATTTGCTCTTACAAAGCAGAATAAAAAAAACTCTTAAAGTAAATCAGATTATTTCTTGTAACAGATTAATTTTTGTTTTAAGTCTTTTCCTAATGTACCAAATATTAAAATAAAAAGTGATAAATAAAATGCATCTACAGTTGGTGTTTTAAGGGGAATTAAACATCCTATTGTGCTATTGTTTGTACTCACTTGGCAGGGGGCTGGGACTCGGACAGTTCCTGGCCAGTTGTAGTACAGGTGAGTCATCTTGTAGGACAAACGTTGTATGTGATTTGGTTGCAGCCCAGTATTATCATATACCACCACGTAGTAGGTTGGGCTCACAGTACCTTGTCTCACATGCTGCGACACCAGGAAGAAATCATACCTTTAGGAAATAAAAAAATTTAAAATTAGAATTGCAATGATGAGAAAAGCAATGCCTTCTACATCATAAAAGTTGCTTCATAGAAGTCTTGATTAAAATGTTTATACAAGAGAATATGCATGCATATGGTTGAGAAAAATGATCGATTACTTCACAGGCTTGAACTGGATCTTTTGACAAAGTTATACACCAACACTACTGATTAACAACAGAATGTGAATAAAATAAATCTCCAACAAAGAAATTCACACTTGTCTTAAGCCACATGTACTAATAATAGATAATAGAACCAACAGATTTTTATACAGGTAAAGCCTTGTTGTAACACAGAGTCAAGATACTCACAAGTGTCGGTAAAGTATACGTACCATTCCCTCCTCGTAATTGTGTGATCTACCACTGTTCCAGGTGGTGGATTTTGCATCTCTCTTGCAGTCTACAAAAAGACAAAGACACTATATAATTAATTCAACTGGTGCAACAACAAAATACCCTCCACCAAAACACATTTTTAATGGACAGATGGATGGACAAAAATGGCTATGACATACATAACAACACTAAGAAGGGAAAAAATTATCCCTAAAACCCTTGAAATATTTAGCAGAAATTGAAGGGCAAAGTTCCAAGTCAAGCATGGGCTGTAATCCCATAAAATTATGCCAAAAAAATGGTGAAATTTGAAACTGACCTAGGTCTTCAAAACATAAAGCCAAAAACAATCTGACCACAGCTTCCTTCTAACATTTCTGAAAAAAAGAAAAAGTTAACTTTACTCTGCTTAACTGCATAAGCTGGTATGAAGAAATTTTTTTAAAAAAGAGAATTTTTTAATTTTGACAAGATGACCTTAAAAATTATATACCTTTGTATAAAAAAGGACTGATTTTGTGCAGGACTCTGGGCAGACGCTGTCTTCACTCTGAACATAACATCTGTATGATATGAACTCTGGTGCCAGTGTAATGAGTCAAATAAACGTCCATTGCAACATTTTCTGGACTTGCAAAAAAGGCAAATGAAACTGATAACTGATCTATGCTAGATGTTGAGCAACCTTGTGTTTGAGAGCTTTTTAAGAGAAGAAAATGCTAACAGATGGTGCAAATCTGTATCTACACTACCAAGAGATGAGCAAGCAGTAAAGTTTTTACATGGTCAGGTCAAGATGACAAGTGGTTTTCCTGAGCTCTGTTTATGACTAGTACATGCCTAACATCTTTTTTCAATGACATCAATGGACTGTACATTAAAACAGTTATGGTCAAGGACACCCAGAGCATGAAAACTGCCCCAACAGTCAGCAGATTTCTACATATTATCCGATTCGGCCCCGATCCTGTCTGTAGGCGTGATGAGGCTGTACCGTATTTCCGAGCTCTGCAGTACCAAGGTCATTTAAAATACACCAGCATGGGTGGTATTACAAAAAAGCAGACAGATATATTTCCAAAATGATACCAAATAATCTGGAATTGCTAGTTGCACTACAAAATACAGAGGGAAAAACCTCATGTTTGGACCCAGTTTTTTTTCACCCAAAATTCACTTGTGGTCGGAATGCAATTTTGTGTTCAGAATTTAGACCTTTTGGCCTAAGATCTAAGGCAGACTGGTCTAAACTGCACACAGGTGATCCTTTGCAAAAACTAGGATAAGGTGGGCATCTGGAATAAAGAGTGGTCTCCATACGAAAATGATGGGTCCATTAAGCCCCCCCCCCCCCAAAAAAACTCCAACTTTTACCCTTCTCCTCATGCGCAAGCAAAATAACCAATGGAAAATGATGTTTCTAAAACAGCTAGGCATTTGTCTCATGGAAAATCTGTTGAAAGCCGATGTATTACGATGTATTCAGAAATAGCCCCCCAAATGTCTTTCCTATGCACATTTCAGGCGAAAACGACAAAAACCTCTGGGGCCAAATGAGTTAATGGGAGAATTTTGGTGACATCACCAAATCTGAACATTACTTATTTATTTCATCATTTGTGCATCAGTATTGCACATAAGTTACAAAAAGAGCCATTCTTCGACAATTTCTAAGAAATTTCCATAAACTTGATTAACCGATTTGGCCACGATCCTGTCTGTAGGCGTGATGAGGCTGTACCATATTTCCGAGCTCTGCACCATCAAGGTCATTTAAGATACACCAGTGTGGGTGGTATTACAAAAAAGCAGACAGATATAGCTCCAAAATGATACCAAATAATCTGGAAGTTCTAGTTGCACTACAAAATACAGAGGGAAAAGTCTCATATTTTGGACCCAGTTTTTTTCACCCAAAATTCACTTGTGGTCGGAATGCGATGTGTCCGGATTTTAGACCTTTTGGCCTCAGATCTAAGGCAGACCGGTCTTAACTGCACACAGACAGGTGATCCTTTGCAAAAACTAGGATAAGGTGGGCATTTGGTATATAGAGTGATCTCCATACGAAAATGATGGGTCCATTAAGCAAAACAAAATATATAAAAGATAAACGAGCAAAATTACCAATGGAAGATGATGTTTCTAATACAACTAGGCATTTGTCTCATGGAAAATCTGTTGAAAACCGATGTATTCAGAAATAGCCCTCCAAATGTCTTTCCTACTCACATTTCAGGCGAAAACGACAAAAACCTCTGGGGCCGAATGAGTTAATGGGAGAATTTTGGTGACATCACCAAATCTGAATATTACTTATTTATTTCATCATTTGTGCATCAGTATTGCACATAAGTTACAAAAAGAGCCATTCTTCAACAATTTCTAAGAAATTTCCATAAACCTGATTAACCGATTCGGCCACGATCCTGTCTGTAGGCATGATGAAGCTGTACGCTATTTCCGAGCTCAGCAGCATCAAGGTCATTTAAGATACACCAGCGTGGGTGATATTACAAAAAAGCAGACAGATATAGCTCCAAAATGATACCAAATAATCTGGAAGTTCTAGTTGCACTACAAAATAGAGAGGGAAAAACCTCATATTTTGGACCCAGATTTTTTTCACCCAAAATTCACATGTGGTTGGAATGCGATGTGTCCGGATTTTAGACCTTTTGGCCTCAGATCTAAGGTAGACCGGTCTTAACTGCACACAGACAGGTGATCCTTTGCAAAAACTAGGATAAGGTGGGCATTTGGAATAAAGAGTGATCTCCATACGAAAATGATGGGTCCATTAAGCAAAAAAAAAAAAAAAAACAAAAAAAAATAAACGAGCAAAATAACCAATGGAAGATGATGTTTCTAATACAACTAGGCATTTGTCTCATGCAAAATCTGTTGAAAGCTGATGTATTATGATGTATTCAGAAATAGCCCTCCAAATGTCTTTCCTACTCACATTTAAGGCAAAGCGACAAAAACCTCTGGGGCCAAAAGAGTTAAACAAGGTCTGATGAAGCATCAATGGTTACTATTGATAATAATGCTTAACACAGTGTTAGCAGTGCAAAATATCAAATAATAAATAATAAACAAAAATTTATTGCAATACATGTGCATGTTGGGAAGATAAGCTTTATTTTTCTCTAGCATTTACTGAGATTATACATCACAGACAGCCTACTAGCATCATGTGATACTAGACTGGTCTTACTATCTTCTGTGCAAGAGACATATATGGAATTGTTGTTGTTGTTGGGTTTAATGCCATTTTCCAGCACACGATAGGCTATACATGGTGGCCAGTATTAATGGTGGCGGAAGAACCTGGGAAAATCCCGGAAAGAATCACCGACCATCGAGAAGCTACTGGCTAGCCTTCTCACATACCCACATTGGCCAAATCTGAGACTTGAACCTACGCAGACAGAGGTGAGATGGCAGTGATCCGTAACGGAAAGTGCGTTAGACCACTCAGCCACTCGGTGCCCCTATATGGAATTGACTAAGGGGTACTTAATTTACTTGACCAATTCAATCGCCTGAGCCTCAGACTGACTATATAAACATGTTTAGGGCAAGCACACAAATAAACCATATAACAATTGTATCTCAGCTGACAATTTGGTTCGGTGTTTTAAGGCACAGCAACACAAGCAGGTTATTTATTGCTAAGGCAACTTACCCAAGGATACAGTGTGGTCATTGACCCAGGCTGGTCTGATGGTAGAATTAATTCAAACCAGCACCCTTTCGACCATAGGTCTGGCACACTAACCATTGTGCCACCTTGTAAAGTGCCTTACCCAACGATACAGTGCAGTAATTGACCCAGGCTGGTCTGATGGCAGAATTAATTCAAACCTGCACCCTTTCAACCATGGGTAGCACACTAACCATTGTGAAACACTGGCTCCCCAACTCAAATGACATAAGAATTCCACAACCTCCAAAAATTCCAGTAAGAACTCAATAAATTTAACTTATGATCAGGTCAATTATGACTCAATTACATATTTTGCTCCATCTTCAAGTGGTGGCTGAAAATTCAGTTTTTCCTGCAGTTGTGATTATGATTTGCAAAAATAAATGGACTTTCCTGGTCAGGAACAAACCTATTCTTTCTCCTGACTTTTTCTCCTGATTTCCTGGTACCTTGTGTCCGAAGGCTGAAGTACTCCTCATAACAGACTAACATTCCAGGATCCATGACTTCACAGGCAAAAGTATCTGAGAAACTGAGCTGAAGAAAAACCTCAAGAAGATGACTGAATGGTTGTGGAGGAGTTCCCTCCATCTGCTAGGGTGGTCTAGGGACCAGGGGGTGACTAGTCTATCACAGCAAATGGGAGGGAACACCTCCATATCCATTCAATCATTATCTTCCTTAAGTTTATAATTCCATCGGAAGTGAAGGTAACCCTCTGTTGGATACCAATCAGATAAGTCTCAAAACCATTAAGAGCCTGATAAATCCATACGTGGGTGCATCATCACTTATGTCTAGCTCTTCTACACATATAGTTAGAAGAAATGAAATCACTAGCAAAAAGAGAAAACTGGAAGAGCCAGTTACAAAATGTTCAGAAGCCAAGTGTCTCTTAATACCTTTTCCAAGTAGCACAATTTATTGGAAAGAGTGTAAACTTTTTTGGATATACCAATTACATAGTCTACAGTCAGTAGGGATTAACATCTCTGTTCAAATGGGAGTCCAGACTTTTTAACTAAACACAAACCTTCACCAATGTGAAACATTAGAAAGAAAAACATACATCATTAATCCACAGGCCGCAATTGCTTTGCAATCTGGCAAAAAATCTATCAGATATCTATAGATAATTGCAATGCTAGTAGCTGGTAAAGGAAAGTAACAATTCCATGGTCAGAATGCTACCACGTGATCAAAATGAATTGCGTTTATTTCTGTATGAACTGTAAGGAGAACTACTTTTCTAAGAATACCCACTTCTCTAGTCACATGTACAGAGTAAGATAAACACTGCCAGTGAAGGCAGACATGAAGTAAGCATTAAAGGAAAAGAACATTCTAACAATTTAAAAAAAAAAAAATTTAAAATAAATTTGGCTTCCATTGCTTGAAGGACTGGTATTATGATGATCTTCTTACGATCAAGCAGGACAATCCCATGTGCTGTAAATAGCTGCATAACATAAAAAAACCAAACATGTAATACTATGCTCAATTAAGATTTCTGTTTTTTAATGATGCAAACAAAATAACATAATGAATAAATGAAATTTCAATTATAAGAGTTTAATGTTTTTTTTTCTTCTGAGTTTATCGAGGTATAAACTGTGAGATGGTGACTCACACAGCTTACATAACGCCCTTTGGGTGTTATTTGCTGTGTGAGTCAGCAACTGACAGCTTATACCACGATAAACTCAGAAAAAATGTTAAACTCTTAATAAAAAAACTATAATATGCTCATCATCTAACATAAGCAAATGAAATTCTATCCCACAACAATGCACATTAATGTTTTCATTATACGATTCTAATATGCAGGTATACCTTCAGGAAGATTCTAGTGTTGATTCTTTTCTGTACTATCACAACAGCCATAGTTGGATCATAGTCCTCCCCAAAGTTGGTGAAACAGGTCTTTAATTGTTCCACCTCATAATTGGCAACAATATTCAGTTGGCCATCACCAACTCCATCTCTGAACACAATGATCTTCTGGGGAAGGGTATGGTTCACCTGTAATAAACCAGAATGTAATTGAAGATTACATATACATACCTCACCTCTACAAAGCTTAAAGTATTCTCCAGCAGCCATTGTAAACAAAATACATTTGGACTATGTGACCGTGACAATGAATTAAAGACTCCTTTAGTAAGTTTTTTTAATGCCATTTTTTATAAGTAAATATTGTGAACTTAACTTTTAGCTATCACTTTTATACCCACAATTATTCGTAAAACTTGTACCTGAAGCTGCTATTACTTTCTACCCACAAAAGTCAGATTTTACTGAGACTAACTCAAGTATTAAGTAATTGTATAGTGATAGCCAGTATAATACAACCACTATTAGAAGCAGACTTAAGGCCCAAATAATTACCTTGATAGCCACTACAGCTAAGACTTCACATTCATGCAGTCCACACATATATTTCCTGTACTCATTCACATGTACACTATATGATAACTATTACAAGCAGATTTAAGGCCCAAAAAAGTACCTTGATTAGCCACTACAGCTAAGACTTCACTCGAAAATCATGCAGTTCACTCATATATTTCATATGCTCATTCATAAGTATAATACCTGTGGATTGTAGTATTTCACAATATACACTGTGTGTGTGTGTGTGATTTAGATTTTTAACGTAGCTTTAACAATTTTTCAGTCATATTGCTACGATGTCTGCAGTGTGGCAGTTTGTAGCGATGCCTAGCACTGGGGCATCATGTCGCAGACATGTAGCATGATGTCCCACCCAGTCACATTATCCTGACACCAGGCTGACCAGTCCTAACACTAACCTCTTAATGCTAAGTGCCAGCAAGGCAGCTGTTAGTACCATTTTTGTAAGTCTTTGGTATGACTTGGTTGTGGATCGAACCCACGACCTCCCGCATCCATGGCATATGCTCTAGCCACTAGGCCACCGGAGCAGTTACAATATACACTGTACATTCAAACAGAAAGTGTACCAATGAAAAAACAGTTATTCCTACATTCCTTAAAGAAAAAAATATTTAAACACAAGCCCAAGGCTGGTGACTTTAAAAAATCACAAATTCTGTAAGCTCTGACTCCAATTTCCACATGCCCAAAATTGTCCCTTTTTTAATATTATTTGTCACACCACACTGCCATTGCTACACTTCAAATATGAAAAGATAAAAATAAAATCATATTAAATTGACTTGTATGTTTATTTGGAGCCAAAAAATTTCATGTAAAGCAATGTTTTCGTCCAGGTCCTGAGGTCAGCCATTATCTAATTGCTCCAACAATGTCTTCTTACTCATTGGATCAACAGTGTTTATGTTCATTAGCATGTGGAGTGTGTCGTCTCAACTTACACAGTTGCTATTTACATGTTTGATGTTGCTTCTATGTGCTGTTTTGTATGTTTAACCAGCGTTTCATTACATGTGTGTCAGCATGAGCACAGACAGCTGAATTATTATGATTTATTAAACTTTAACCTGAAACATTTTGAACAACACAATAGCTATTAAAGAAGGCAATTAAAAATTAAAATACTTATTATTCAAGTGTTTTTGTCGAAATCATTTTTAGTCATTCCTTTTTATATAAACTCCACAAAAATATGGCCAATTTGTAATGAACGATTTAATAAGTAACACAACCCCAAGAAATTTTTACTACCTTTTATAATACCTAAAGAAAATCCCACATTTGGCCTAAACTCTCCATATTACAACAATAATTGACTAACAGCTTGTCACGTATACATGCTAGCTTTAATCCCAGTACACAACAGGCATCACTGCACCAGTGCTATGATTGCAGAAACAGTTCTAGTGCCCACTAGGCTGGTTCTGGCTAGTTTGTACTACACATAATATCCAAAACGGTATATTAGAAGCACATGTTAAAGCTATGTGAGCACAAGTTAATGAGGTAATCTGTTCCCATTCACAGGTCACATGCTTGACTTTAGATGCAAAGTTTACAGCTTTCAATAGAAGCATGACAGGTAAATGATCTTCGTAAGGGTAAGGGGCACATATTGGGATAAATATTAAAAACATCTTGAAAATAATTTTGCTCATATCATCAGCATGATTGATGTGTTTCAGGCAAATTAGATTTTTTTCAACAAGCCCAATGGGCACCTCATTTAGAAGACAGGAGGGGCCTGATCTAAAATTAGAGGGGTCCCAGGCATTGGACTTTTTGAGCACTGTCCTACTTCCAAGTGGACTGGTCAGAATGTGAATTCCATGTAGGTACAAGGCATATAACATTGAACCTTATGTTGTCATGAGTCAAAAACAAACATTTAATAGATGCTAGCAATGCAAACAATTATAGGTCACAGTGACCTACTTTGGTTGTAAGGGTGTAGCTCTAACAGAGATGCATCCAATTAATATGGGTCTCATCAGCTAAAAGATATATGGTGAGTTGCAGATCAGAAATGGACCCTAGGAGAATTTGATAATGTTAGACATGGGCAGCCTTACAGACATTAATAGTAGTGACTGAACATTCTCGCTCTTCAAAAGAAGAGGAAAATCTACCATTGCATTTAGAGAGGGAAAGCTAAGATCACCACACTTTCTGTTGTACCAATCACACAAGATTCCCCACTTTGCATCACTGATCCTTCACATGAACCATCTATTAACATGAATATTGCAGTGGGCACCTTTTCTTGAAAACTTGTCCTGGAGGACTGATCATTTGAGATAAGTGTGAAGGAGGAGAATCTGTGTGCTGATCTGAAGAAGAAACCCCCTGTGATGTAACAGCAGGTCCCTCCTTCGAAACAATATTCTGGGTTGGTCTACCAACAGGTCAAGTATATTAGAGAACAACAATCATTGGATCAACTGAGGGACTATCAGAATGGGCTGAGCTGTAGGGGTCCTGACTGGCGAAATAATTCTGATGCATGGGAAGGCATGAGCAGATCATCCCACCTTAGCCTGAAAGCATCCACTGCCTAAGCCCTCTGATCTGAGCTTGTTGTTCAGCTTCACTGTGAACAAGTCCACCAGGTCCCTTCACCCATAGTCTGAAGAGGGACTCTGTTACTTATTGGTGCAGAGACCATTCTGTGAGGACAGGCAACTCTAATCTGTTGGAGGAGAATGAGACTACTGCTGCCCACCTTCACTGGGCCAAGGGTTTTGAGAGGGTGCTATTTTCCTGATGTGGGGGGAAATTAGCTTACTCTCAACCTGATTATTTCCTTCCTTAGGAGGGTTTCCTTGATTGAATCTTCTCTGGCAATGACTAACCATCAGAGATCCTAGGGCCTTATAATTCTCTAAAGAGAAAGATTCCATACTCTCCTGGGATCTAGGTGTATTCTTCTCTAAGGAAGTCTTCTTCTTTTGAGCACCAATGAACTTGTTGTTGTTGTTGTTGTGGGGTTTAACGCCATTTTTCAGCACACAATAGGCTATACATGGCGGCCAGTATTAATGGTGAAGGAAGAACCTGGGAAAACCCCGGAAAGAACCACCGACCCACGAGAAGCTACTGGCAGGCTTTCCCACATACCCACCCTAGTCGAGCCTTGGACTTGAACCCACGCAGAGGTGAGATGGCAGTGATCTGGAACGGTGAGCGCTTTAGACCACTCGGGGCCCCTTGGAAAAAGGTAAGCAAGGCAATAGTGACAGGTAATGTATTACAAGTATTAAAAGCTATGTGGTCATCATGAGCTAAATGCCTCAACTTTAAACGGTAAACTGTGAAATGTCAATTATGTACACAGGTTGCAAATATCCAGACCTAAATAAAAACTAACCAGAATGTACACAAAATGTATATGCATATTCAAAAGTAGACCCTATAGCCCCCTCTCCTGTGGGTAGGTGCCATGAAACCCACTTTATAACCATTGCTAAGGACCATGGTTGGAAGAATGGAATGCATATTTTTATATGTGCGGATGCTGAAACCTGGTAAGTATAATGGGTCCCATCTACTTCATAGATATGAGCTTAAATCAGAAATCCCTTTTCAGAACAATCAAAACTATAAATAATCATCTACTCTGAAACTGCTCTTATCCAATTCCTGAGGTATCGACATATAACAATTTTGATAAATGGCAAGATCTTGATCGCAATATAAAACAAACACTCATCTGAGATATCATAAATGTGCATTTTACAAATTTCACTATTAGTATCTTCTCCGCCTCCTCTGTCATCTTTGCTGGATCATGACACATGAATGTTCTCCAAATATTCATCACATTATACATCTTTCCTTCATGCCAGAAAGTAAACTTCTGTTAAAAAATATTACAAGCTGAAAGACTTTTAAAAATGTACCCTGTTAATACTTGCTATTCTACACTACATCTATTATGACTGCACTATGTTTTTCTCTTGGTAACCTTGTGTAACAAGTTACACAAATGCATAGAGTAAAAAAGCAGGAAAAGAAAGGCCTTACAATACAACAATTAACATAAATTGCTCATGGCTAAATCGAGGAAGAACATATAAAAAAAATGTTTAATAATTACTTCATGATATTTGCGTATTGAAGCTGTGAGACAGAGTTTCAGTCCATCCACGAGTTCCTGTCCTGAAGCTTGGAAGCAAACACGACTGTACCATCTAGTGCATTCCCTGTTTGTGCTAGCAATAAAGCCACAGACTGATCCATGCTTATTGGCCGCATCATGATATACATCAATGCCCACTATCATGACATTTTTCTTGAAGAAAAAATAAATAAAATAAGAAACCATTCATAAATCTAAAAAAATCTGTGATTAATGGCAACCTTAAAATAATGCACAATACATGTGATAACATATAAACAACAAACTGTTCTGAGTAATGGCAATACAAGCAATTGTAAAGCTCTATCTAACCAACCAAAATCAAACTTCAGAAACTGAATTTTTTTTTAAATGGTAAAGTTTTTGCAATAATTTGTTGCAAATTTAAAAACTTTGAGAAGGTTATACAAGCAATATGTTCTTTTAAAACAAAATTTATTTACTGTACATAATTTAATATGTCAAGAAATTATCATAGATGCCTTTGATGGTGTGCATCAGAGACACTTTCAGTTGTTCAGCATAAAGGCTACATTGCATGAACAGTAAATTAACTGACAGCTTTTTTCCTTAGTAAATACCTCTTCATCCATATGATTTTAGTAATTCTATGTTATTTTATAAAGTAGTCTTCAAAATATAATTATATTATCAAATTAGCAGCAACGTTTAGTGCTTTTTGTTATGTTGCTATATTATATTTTTCTTATTTTCCCTATTGTGTATTGTTTTGTTTTTATGTCTGGTTCTATTGAAATTTATACATCTTGTATTCTAAAAAAAATTTTTTTGGTTTTTAATTCTTTCCACAAGGGAGAAAACTCTATATAACTCCAAATCTGTGAAATTAATCTGAAATCCCTCTGGACCAAAAAACAATATCACCATTTAATAATCCTCATCCTTTAAGATCTTACCAGGGGTATCTCCAATGCCCATAGCTCTCCACCCAACTTGCAGTTAATCTGAAGAGCAATTTTCTGTGTCACACTTCTCAGCTTATTGGCCTGGCCTATAGTCTTGCCAATAATTACCTGTGTAAAAGAAAGAACACAGAGAATTGGCTTGATTTGTGATTTTGATAAAAAAAATTAAACCTTTTGAAAATAAGGACATGGTATTTCACATGTAAGGATATTATACACAAATACTCCTAATCTTAACAATAATCAAGTTATTTTAAAACAAAAGAATAAATGGTAAGCATATCGACTAAATTGCTGACAATCAAGTTTCATGAAAACAAAGACATTCTAACAGTACGTTCTTCTTGAAATGTGATAAAACCATCAAAATGTTACATATTAAAGAATCCATAATGCATTAAATTAGTGCTGCTAAAATCGATATATGATTGCAGATAAACTTTTATTTGCAAAGGTTTCTGGAAACAGAAATATATTTCCATAATCACAGCAGGTTCTGGTGACTTGCAAGAGCTGGATGGATGATGCAAAATTGTCTGGCTAAGGATTACAATACTGAGAGATGGCTTGGATGCAGCTTAGAAAACTTATAATTGCATATCAAATGCTCAAAACAGTCTGCTTATGGTTTAAATTTTTTTGCCACTGTGACCAAGGTTCCTAAAATATATAAAGCTGTCAAGAACAAATAATTTATGCACATCTTCATTAATATTAACCATATATCATCACCCAGTATAGGCAGGAACATTATTAATCACTAGAATACCATGACAGCAACAAGAGGCCCCCACTCCTGATATCATTCATTAGTGACATTTTCTTTACACCCAATGCAACAGTTGCTGGCCAAGAAATCAGGGTTAGCAGGATGCTTACCATAAAAGTTTCTTTCAAACTGATTGCATATGTCATCAAAATGTAGCTTTTGTTGAGCAAAACAAATTTTAATTACGTTTTTTGTTGAGCAAAACAAATTTTAATTATGTTTATGTAATATTGTTAAGTTATACTGTTTATAATTTAAAAAACTCTTCTGTGCAAGATGCTTTATCCTCCTGTTCTATAACTTCTGAGAACAACAAGGATGTTGGCTAATGGTGAACATCAGTGCAGTTTGGGAGGAGGGCATCCAATAGTGACAGGTAAGTATTACATAATTACAATTAGTTTTACCCCCACCCACCCCAACTGCATTGTAATATCAGTAATAGCTTACTGTCACTATTGGTAAACTGAATTTGTTCGAAGAAAGGGAGGCTGATGGACTGTAAAGGAGTAAAATTACTCGCCTTGCAACTCATCCACTCAGCTGCAGCGACAACAGGACCCAGATTATAAAATACTTTGGCACTGGTTTGCTAAGGAACGAAAGTGAAAAACTGAGAAGGTTGTCTGTGCATGCCAAAATGCAAATTCATAATATCGTTCTCAAATGAAAGACCGAGATAAGGCCAGGAAGAAGATATAGCCCTTACTTCATGAGCTTTTATCCTCATGAAAGAGAGGTCTCTTTCTGTGAGCAACTCATAAGCTTTTGATGGTGAATGAAATTGATCTATAAATATTGGATTCTATAATATCAGCAAAGCACCTTAAAGGAAATAAAAAGGTCTTTTCCCACCCATACTTTCCTCTTTTGCAAATGATAAATAAAAAGTGCCATAACTGAGCAAAGAAGTCTATCCTGATCATCCCTGGCACAGATGCAGCTGAGGCTGGGAATAGAAGTACTGATGGAAGCAGTTTTTATTAGTAAGAAAACCTGGCTGACATAACAATTGTAATTCCCAGGTCTATTCCTCCTCAATTGTTAAGGCATATAGTTTGCTTCATCTCTGCACTGACACAACAGCTAGACAAGAGTTTTAAGCACAAGATTTTCAAAAGAGGCATCACTCAAAGGTTCATAAGGGGTTTTAGTCACAGCTGACAAAACACAGAAAAGGTTCCATCTTGGGGTCAATGAGCAAGACACTGGCCTCTGTTGCTTGAAGTACTTAATAAGATCTGCCAAATGAGGATCTGTATCAATGGATAAACCTTTGGAGGATTTAAGTATGTTTGAAAGGGCAGCCTTATAACCTTTGATCGTGCAGACTAAACAAGATCTCTCCTCAAAAAGTAGAAATCTGCTACTGCAGCAAGAGAGGGTCAGCTAGGATTATTGCATTTCATAGAACACTAATCACAAAAGATTTTCCACTTTGCATTGTAGATCTTTGATGTAGAGCATCGCCAGGTATAGACAATGCAGTCAGTAACTTTGCTTGAATACTTTGCCTGACTGATTAATCACTTGGTAAGAGCCAAGCATGAAGGTGGAAAATCTGAGGGATTTGTGTTTTGAAATCTCTCTACATTACCTTTCTGCAGAAGGGTGTGCACTTCTTCTTCTAGCTTTAATATACTTCAGTGATGGAAGAATATGGGTGTCCTTGAGAGAAGAATGTGCTCTATGACACGAAGACATAAACCCTCCTTTACTATGGAAAGGACCGTCCAATCTTCCATGATGCTCAGCCAGGCCTCTGAAAAGAGGACCATTTAAGCACCTTCTTGTATTAAAGACAAAAGTATGCAGTATGCATAGCTGGAGAGGTTATGTCTCCTTTCCCCCCAACACTTTTGGGAAACAGGGTGGAAACAGCAGATTTCCTTGCCCTGCTGCTGCATTTTCAGTTTCTATGTCACCATTGTGGAGTGGACTTGGCTACTTGGTTTTGGTTGCATACCCTTCTCTTCATATTCTGGCTGACCAATAGTTTGATTGGGTTGTGTGTGATAACAGCTATGTATGGTACAAACAAACTGAAATAACCAGTCAAAGAATGCAAGTGTTTTTGTTCTTCGGATCCAATAAGTCAGTTAAGCTAAGCAGCAGACTGTTATTATTCCATACCATACACCATTAAATAAAGTAAGACACACCTATATTTTAAGATTTGAAATGAAGTGAAATCTCACACACACCTTGTTCAATATAAACAGAGGTCCATCTGATCGGTGGTTCAGACAAATTTTTGAGAGACACAGAGAACTCACTGAAATTGAGCCAGCAATACAAGATCATTACAGATCCAGAATGGCAAATCAGAATGTGATGGATCAGTACTTCACAATTATAAGGAATACTGCTGACAGACTGGGTTTGAAAGATAAACCACAGTGCATATTCATTGCAGATGAGACAGGTTGGAGTGGTAAGGAAAAGGCACATCAGAGGGTTATAGGCATAAGAGGCCAACATGCCTACCAACAAGCTGCATCATCAACAGATCATATGATGGTAGGAATCTGCCAACCTTTCTGACTTTGAAAAATCATTTCCTCACACCACCGACAGGGATTCTGTGCCCAACAATTGGCACTTTGCTTATAGTGAGTCTGGCAACATGGATTCATTACTTTTCCTGGCCTGGTCCAAAATGTTTCTTTCAAACTATGGTAAAGAAAAGCTAGTTATACTTGTCTAAGACAATTGTGACAGTTGCATCAACTTGCAATTTGGAAAAGTTACACATGAAAACAATGTTGAACTGCTTGGTCTACCTCCACATACAACACACATCCTACAGCCCCTTGATGTTGACATTAATGGTCCACTGATACATAAATTTAGTACACTGGCAACTAACCTTGGCTTTATTCATAAAAATCAAGTCTTGAAAAAGGCCAAATTTCCTGCTGTTTTAAGCCATGCAATTGCTCAATTCTATTCACCAGCTAGAATTAAAGTCTTCAGAAAATTGGAATATACCCACTCAATCCAGATACCATTGACAAAACACACCTGATACAATCACACTTAACCAAGTTGCTGAAAATGTACCTTGTACTTCAGCCACAAACTTACTCAGCCCATGGTTGTGGATACAATTACCACATGTGCTACATGTGGTTCTTTAAGCACATGTGGTTCTTTCCTTGGTGGTAACCCACTAGTGAAAGAAAGCCTGATTCCACCATCACTCTCTGACATATTTCCTCCAATACCAACCAAACCCCAGGCAGCCAAAAGGAAGCTTGTTACAGAAGCCAGGGTCATAACAACTGATGAGTTTTGTAAGGAGTCAGAAGAGAAGGGTGAAGAGAAAAAGAGAAAGCTGGAAGTTGAGAGAAGAAAAGAGGAAAGAGAGAAAAGGAGGAAAAAGAAACAGAAAAGGCAAATTACACATTTTGCACAGGTGACATCAGACCTACATATCATCCATCAGTTTGATTAAACCTCTTTTGACCAACACAATACACTGCTCATTATCACTCAGTCTTGCCCATATATACAGCATGTACAGCAATCTTGTTTGAAAACATACTTCTACTGCAGAACATTTGACCAAATATTTTTTATCAGCCTTAACATACCAGTCAATGCAGAATCCAATCATTTAGATCACAAGGTGGCTACAATTCCAAACAAGGCAGAATACTAATCAGTACGTAAGCGAGTCAGAAGTCTTGCTGAATAAGTGTCTGTACATGGAATTAAAACTCCAGGAAAATAAGGTTTCTAACCTTTCTTAAACAAATCTTTATAACCTTTCTTGATATTTATGTCAGTAAAATAAAGTTTGTCCATGAAATGCATTTGTTTCAAAATTCATGCACCTTACAAAGACTATAAGTTTTTTCAAACACTTTTGCAGTACTTTTTGGAGCTGACCTCAAATTCAAGCACTTTCAATGTAACTGCCATTCAAGCACTTTTCATGGTGTAGAAACCATGAGCTGTCGTTTCAATCAAGGATGTTATGGAATGGTTTTCTGTATATGAAATCACTGAACTCTGCTTCCTTTCTTTTCTGACTTTGCAAATGTTAAAGTCTGTCTTTTACCTTGCATGGCTGTACCATATTTGTAATAGCAGAACACTTACCTGTGACGGTATGGGGCATATTCAAAACACTTACCTGTGACGGTATGGGGCACTCACAACAGCAGATCTTCTTAATTGCATTGTAACGGTCATCTCGACTTGTGGGGCATACAATCACAACCATCTGAACCTGAAGCAGAATCATATACATTTATTTTACTTCAAATGATATACAGCTCACGTCTTACAATAAGATAATAAGATAAAAATCCACAATGGTCCCAAACAACACAAATTAAACAAGGTCTATTACAGAACTGAAAATGTCACAGGAAATTCCAACATCCGTTCAAAAAAAGGAGAATTTTTTTAAATACAGAAGGGATTTAATGAGGACACAAAGATTGTCAAGCTTTCTGTTAATTTTTCTACATGATTTTGTTTTAGAAATCAGTGTGGATCCCAGTCACACCTCCTAAAATAGACCCTGTCTAAATAAGTTATAATTTATGATGACCTGGATTTTAAACAATTGAATCACAAAATCACACTGCCACTGCCCCCCAGAAAAGTGATACCAATGTCTCAGCAAGGAAACAATAAATATAATCTATTAACAAGGGTAGCAAAAACGGCACACGATATGCCCACTCATAATCCTGTCCCTAACAAACACCTCATTTTTTGAACTAGGGCCTTGACTACTGTATAAAGTGAAGATCTATACAAAGTTTAATAGTAATAACTGTTGGGGTTACACAAAGCCTGGAAATGGAAACTGATGTGACTTTCACTTTGACGCAGTGGGCATGCCGATACAGGGATTGACTTAATATAGATTTTTCCATAGGCCAAGTAGACCTCCTTACATGTAAAACAACTGGTTTTGCAGAAAATCAACTCACAATCAAATAACAAGAATCCCTCAAAGGGACTGATGCTCTACAGTCTGAACAGAATTTCCAGGAATTCCAGACCATTTTTTTTAAAACTACTGAGTGTTGAAACCATCTCTAATACTCTTAAGCACTGACTTTTTTAAATCAGCAGCTGTGGCAGTCATATTTTTTTGGATGTAACATAGCATCGCTTTCATTCAGCACAAAGCTAGACATCATTAGAAGACTTTTGAATTTGGTTAGGTGCTTCACAGCACAGCATAAAAGTAGGTTATTTAGAATCGAGGAAACTGGTGTGAAATGTTTTGTCCAAAAACACACCATAGTTGTTGACTCTGGCATGCCTGATGGTACCTCTGAGCAGACAACTTCTGGTAGTGAAAATCCCACGACATGACCTTCCATTCAAACTCTGATGGTGGCCATGCTGGATGTTAGATCCATACCATTTTCATTTAGTACCAACTAGCCATCATGGAAAGTTTTCTCATCAAAAACACAATGTCAGTATGACCTTCTGTCTAGAAGGAATATCAATATGATTTAAAGAACGGCCACTGTGACAACTATATGGGATATCAGATCAGGACAATTTTTATTTAAGACCAACTAGACACCATAAAAAGTCTTCTGTTCCAATCTTCACACAGATTTGAATTTCCATTCAGGAGGAATAGCAATAATAAGGTTTTCACGATGGCTGCCATGATGGCCATATTGGTTGTTGTTGTAATGGGGTTTAACGCCATTTTTCAACACAAGATAGGCTATACATGGTGGCCAGTATTAATGGTGGAGGAAGAACCTGGGAAAACCCTGGAAAGAACCACCAACCCACGAGAAGCTACCAGCAAGCTTTCTCACATACCCACACTAGCTGAGCCCAAGACTCGAACTCATGCAGACAGAGGTGAGATGGCAGTGATCCGTAATGGTAAGCGCTTTAGACCACTTGGCCGCTCAGGGCCCTGGCCATATTGGATATCATATCACCTGTTTTTATTTAGGAACAACCAGACATTATAAAAATTCTTTAACTGAAAACTCCATTTTCATATGACCATCAAAGAGTAGGAATATTTTCTATATGGCCAAAGTGGTGACCATACTGAATGTTGCATTGGCACCATTTCATCTAGGACCAACCAGACATCATAAAGTCTTTTTAGTAAACAGCCCATGCTGTTTAAAGTACACTCTCAAACATGGCATTTAAGGGTGTGTGTGTGTGTGTGATTTGGATTTTTTTATGTAGCTTTAACAATGTTTCAGTCATATCGCTAAAATGTCTGCAGTGTGGCAGTTTTTAGTGATGTCTAGCACTGAGGCATCATGCCGCAGACATGTAGCATGATGTCCCACCCAGTCACATTATCCTGACACCAGGCCCACCAGAGGATAAAACCCATGACCTCCCGCATCCGAGGTGGACGCTCTAACCACTAGGCCACTGGAGCTGTTAGTAGAATTAGTTGGAGATTGGGAGCAAGAAGCAGCCAGGAAACGAAAATGATAGTGCAATAAGCAAAAAAACAAAATCCAACTTTTACCCTTCTGCACATGTGTGAGTCAAATAGCCAATGAAAAACAATGTTTCTAGCACAACTAGGCATCAATGCAAACGAAAAACTCTTTGAAGCAGATGTATTTGGATGTATTTATAATTAACCTCCAAACTGCGTTTCCTACTCCCATTTCTGGCAAAAACGACAAAAATCTCTGGGGCCAAATGAGTTATTAAGTCATGCATGAAGAACACGTATGGAATGTCTTATTTTACAGTGACATAAGGTAATCAATGACTGACTGAACCAATGGGATAAAACAAAACTTTGCACAGAACTGGCAAGAGAGCAGATTCCAAACCACTCAAGTTATAGTCACCTTGCTAACTTCCAGAAGGTGAGTGGACATTGTCAATAATTTTCTTTTCAATTGAAAGAAACGAGTGCCTGTGGCTGTTGTTTTGCATATATATTAAGTACAATATGACGGATTTGGTTGTTAGTCATCTCTAATCCCAAATTTTGTTTGTTCTAGCCAAGATTTTTCCTTGCAAAAGGAAACTGCATTATTTCTTCTGTTTTGAAGATAAAACTTAAATGCCTTCCAAATTTAAGTGAAGACATGAAATAAAATAGTTTTAACACATTCATGCAGTGCAAATCAAAATGTTTTCAACACATTCTTGTAGTGCAAGACTAAGAGGAGTCCTGGATCAAATGGGGCAGCCTGAAATGGCCTAAAAGGTTGAATAAAAACCATTGACACCAAACAGATAGTCTGTTTGAAATATATTTTTTTAAAATCTTGTTACGGATGAGAACGGCATATGTACAGGTAAGTCTAAGTCTGTAATTTGCATAAAAAATATGTTTGGGTCTAAATATTATGTACTCATATTATGGCTGTACCATTGGCATCATTTTCATTTAGGACCAACCAGAGGCAATAAGATCTCTTCAGATGAAAACTCACATGTCAAAATAAGCTTCCATTTATGAGTGGCAATAAAAAGATTTTCAAGAAGGCCACTATGGTGGTCATATTGCACATTAAATCATCATCCTTTTAATTTAGGATCAATAAGACATAAGTTGTATTCTGATGAAAAGTCCATATTGATATACCTATCAATTTTGGAGGAAAAAAAAAGATTTCCATGATGGCCATATTGGATATCGGAAGTGCTCCATTTCTATTCAGTACCAACAAGACATCATACAAGTCTTTTGCTGAAAGCAAAATGTCAATGCCAATAGGTGAAGTAGTGATAATATGAGTTTGCAGACTGTCACTGTGGTGGACATACTGGACGTGGGATTGGCATCATTTTCATGTATGACCAACAAGATACTATAATAAGACTTTCAGTGAAAACTCAATGCTGGTATGATTATTCATCCAGGATGAGTTATAATAACAAAATTTTCAAGAGAGCCACCTTGGTAGCCACACTGGATGTCTAAGCACAGCAACAAAACATTTTCATTCAGAATCAACTACACATAAGTTATTTAGTAAAATCACTATTATGATACAACCATTTATTTGGGACAAGTAGTCATAACAAGATTTTCAACATGACTACTGTGGTGGCCATATTGGATGTGCAAGTGCCAATGTTATCATTCAGAACCAACTAGACATCCCAAGAAGTCTTCTAGTGGCATTATTAACTTTGAAATGATAGGATTTTCAAAATGCCCACTGTCATCGTCATTTGCAATCAGACTGACATCATTTTAATTTAGACCAACTAGACATCATAAAGTCTTTTAGTGAAAACCTAATGTTGTTAACAATACATACAGGAGGAGTAACTATAACAAGATTTTTATGGTGGCCACTGTGGTGGCCATATTGGACATCGGATTGGCACCAGTTACATTTAGGACCAACTAGACATCATAAGAAGTCTTCTGGTAAAACCTCATGTTAATATGGTTTTCCATTCAGGAGGAGTAGCTATGCAATTTTCAAGATTGCTACAGTGTGGCCATATTGGACAACAAGTCTGCACCATTTTCATTCAGGACTAACTAGACCAGGGGTCTCAAACACGCGGCCCGCAAGGGCATATTGTGCGGCCCGCAATGCATTTTAAGATTTTCAAAAAATTGACTATTTATTTATTTCTTTTTCTCTCGCTGCCTTTTGAACTTTAACGTTAGAGCCATTTTAACCATAAGAAACTCTGACTTACTTATTTATTCGTAGTCTTTCTATTAATTGTCGCCCTTAATGCGGACTTCCGGTTCTGTTTTTTTAGCAAAGTGATCGAGTTGATGTTGAATTATAAAGTTGATTTTGCTGCATTTTTATAACATAAAAGCTTGTATAAATGTCTTCTGTTTCGAAAAAAAGAAAACTCGTGGACGAAAAGAGAGTTTTTCAAGTCAAATGGGAGGATTTATATTTTGTCACTGAGGTCAGCGATAAAATTCAATGTCTCGTTTGTCAACAAATGATAGCTGTTCCAAAGGAGCATAATGTGCCTCGGCACTACAAAACAATGCACCGTGAGAAATATGATGCTTACGCGGGCAAAAATAGAGAGGATAAAGTTATGCAACTTAAATCAGCATTGTGCAAACAAAAAAGTTTCTTTACCAATGTTAGTCAGTGCAACGAAGATTCAGTAAGAACAAGTTTCGCTATAAGACTGTAGAGTAGGGATCTCAAACATGCGGCCTGCCAAGCTGTATCCTGTGGCCCACAGAACGATTGGAGTCATAAGGTGTCATGAGAGATAACAAAGGTGGTGCAGCCCTTGGGCCATTGAAAGTCCCTTCATGCAGCCCTCAGGGTGGTTTGAGTTTGAGACCCCTGAACTAGACCATGTGATGAATGTGTGTGTAATCCTCTAGTTGGTTTAGGAGTAGTAGCAATAACATATTTGTGCTAACAGATGGACAATTCACAACAGAAGACACATGATGAAAAACTAACCATCCTATACCCTTTTCTCCAAAAACACAAGACAAGTTGCATTCACAATATTCAGTCTTGCAATGCAAAAAGCAGCAGCAGAAAAAGGGCAATAACCATATAAAAGAGCACAATGATTTCTTTATATGTGCATCTTTAGATGATAAACATAACATGTACAAAAGCTTCCTAGTGATCCAATGACAACTGAAACAAGCTGCATTAATGCAAATCTATTATACACAAGATTTAATTCAAAATCAGCAAAAACTCTCATAAAAATCACAGGAGCACAGTGATTTGCTGCAATGTGCATCTTCACATGATGACTATTATTTACTAAGCTTCACATCAATCCATTAAAACTGGCTGAACTTGTTCCATTTAGCTGCAAGACAAAAAGGACAACAGCTCTAAGAAGATATCCAAGTGACCACTAATCTGGCTGACAATTGCCTAGTAGACAAATGCTATAGCTGTAAAATTTCTTTCTATATGATGATTTCAGTTGACTGCATATATTATGAAAACAACTCTATGTTTCTCTATTTTCATCTTTTTATAAATATTCAACGGAACAGCACTAACAATTGTCCAATATTGATCGGCAGGACTGAGCAAATACTTTTTTAACCTACCCGTCCCAGACATTCCAAAAATTGTCCATGGATTTAATTAAGACACAGGAAATAAAAATTGCTGCCATTAGGAGTTAATTTTTTTCAGTTAATATTTAAATACTATAATTTTAATGAATAAACTTAATAAAGAACAAGGGTTGGATAAATGCCATTTTTGGGCCTCAAATGAGTGATAAATTTTTAAGTGTTCACCAGATTGTTTGTTTCATATGAAAATCATTACATGTCCACTGTAACATAGGCACTTATGATATAATAAAACAATGCAACATGAACAATTAATGTTCTTCCTAGCCACGTGTTCATACAAAACATCAAATGTCTGCCAGATTACAGGATTCCAAATGTTCAGAAACTATTAGTACAATCTAGAACATTTGTTTGGGGGGAGGGTCTCTAGTGATATGTATATTTAATTTGCACTGTTTGTTAGATTTATTTATTTTATTCTATGTTATTGTAATATGACATTGTATGTTGGGCTTAACCTTGTCTGAAATCAAGTTTATTTTCCACTTGACCTGAACTATTAATCTTACTTTTTTTTGGTAAACAACTAATACATAGCTAAAATATTCTCCATGTGTATGGGTTTAATATTAGGATAATTATTAATAGAAGTTGTTGTTGTTGTTGTTCTAGGGTTTAACGCCATTTTTCAGCACAAGATTGGCTATACATGGCGGCCAGTATAACTGGTGGAGGAAGAACCCTGGTAAACCCAGGGAAGAACCACCGACCCACGAGAAGCTACTGGCAGGCTTTCCCATGTACCCACGCTAGCCGAGCCTTGGACTCGAACCCACGCAGACAGAGGTGAGATGGCAGTGATCCGGAACGGTGAGCGCTTTAGACCACTCGGCCACTCAGGGCCCCTTATTAATAGAAGTAAACATATTTATTTGGGATTGGGTCTAGGTTATTGGAATTAACCTGGCATACCTGACAAAGTTCAGGTTCTATATTATAATTTTAGTAAGAGACCTTCTAATTACAGCTAACATTATTATCTTGTAAACATTTAGAACCTTCTAGATTGAAATTTTCCATTAGGTAATAGTTTTAATTAGAAAATGCTAATTGTGACCCAAAGTCAACTACTACATAAATTTTCGTTACTGGAAAAATCATTTGTTTGTGCTTTAAGATCTAGCAGAATCAATTGTATTATTCTTGTGTCCAGTAGTTCATATGGGCTGGAATTTATTTCTTCAAATTGTTCAAGTGATAATTCTCTGGAAATACAGAGTGCACATAAAAATAGTATTCTTCAACATAATATTCATTGGATTTATAGTGAATTCAAAGACTGTTGGTACAACATCACAATACAGGTCACTACAGACACATCAACACTTTAAAGTGATGGATTTAATTTGGATTTCCACTAAAGATTATTCAAAACTTTTTTATTATTAGGACTTGTGTCTTTATTTTTAGGATTATTTGGGATTTAATTTGCAATATGTAAAGTTCATTTTTTCAATTTCACTTTGTATTCTAGTGAAATAAATTATTTGTTGAATTTTACAAGGCTTGTTGCTTTTTTCTGTTACTTATTTTAAGAGCATAGACTCTTAACACTGGGCCCTAGCTTTTCCCACCAAAGAAGTTAACAGCTTAGTCTGCATTTAGGAAACACAGCATGCCATTTAAATAAAGGCAATCTCTTTCCTCACCTGTGGCTTAATACTGTCCCTTAAGCCTCTGACGAATGTCTCAGTCCTGTCATCTCTTAGCTCAAACCTTTGTGGATATTTGACATCGATGCCCATCTGTGGGCAAACCTTCATCATTTGATTAATATAATCCTCAGTCTTTGACTGGTCACGTTTTGTGTACAGGACAACCCAATTCCTTAGGTGGACAGCTGTTATTACAGCCTGCCGTGTGACATCTCTTCCCCACTCAGCCTCTGGATTAGCTGTGATGCTACTCTCACGGAAGACAATTTTCTCAGGGGGTAGTTGGCGCCCATCAATCTGAAAATAAAATAATCCATCACATAAAAAGTGAACTTATCTGACAAACAAAAGTTTCCTAAAAAGGTTATCTCTAATGTAATGAGTGACAAATTACAATATAACCTACCTATAATGATTATTTTTGCTTTTGTTTGTTTGTGGGAGGTGAGGGTTAAAATGTTAATGGCTATATCATGTCAAGGAAATGGCAGCCAAGTACCATTCCCCGAGGACACACCGAGGTATCTGCCATCTGCCCTGAGTTGGCCTTGGTGGGCAACAAATGCACAACCCTTGGATTACAAATCCAACCGATTACCAGGTGAAGTACTGTGCTCCCAGACCTGCCACCTAGAATGGAATGAAAATCAGAATGCCAAAGGAATAAAAGTCACAATTTGGAGAACAAAAAACAGAATCAGTGTTTGTGACCATATGTTGACAAAACTTTACAAAGGAATAGACAAAATTTCGAACTCTGTGTGTTGTAATATGTAGTTTATTTCCATTATGTACAGTATAAGGTAGCTGATTTCAAGAAACATTAGTGGTCTGAAATTTGTTTTTGCATTCCACAGAAGAATGACTGAGCTAAAAGGAGTAATAACACTCTCCTCCAGTTGTAAGCATCTTAATCTTCTAAACAATGAAGTTACTTAGAAGACCTCTGTCATCAAGTCTCCGCTATCTGTCTTGTTCTTTATTATGAGAAAAAAAAACCACTGAATCTGCATTGCAGTGTGGTAGAAAACACAGTGCTTTCATGACCCTATATTATACACTTAATTAAGTGTTGAATTGTGTGTGTGTGTGTGTGTGTGTAAGAGAGAGAGAAAGAGAGAGAGAAAGAGAGAGAGATAAGGCACAGAGGAGAGAGAGAGAGAGAGATAAGGCACAGAGTTCTCAAGAAATATTTAGAATGAATTTCTGTTCTTTATAATGATAATATTCGTTCAGAATGATATTCACAAAAAATTACATGAATATTCAATTGGTTTTCTTTTCAAAATTATAATTTTTTTAAAAAAAGTTTACTTCTTTTTTTGCCTATACTAAACATAAATTTTAATTTAAATACCTATGTCTCTAGATAAGAGCAGATGATCTGACAGTTATAATATCCAGGTGATCACAACCACATGCACATCATTATCACAATCAATAGTATTAGTATCACTAAACATTAATCAATTCTGAATCTAATCTCAAAAATACATTACACACCAAAAACTGTAACAACATTTTGTATGACATTTAGTTTAATGAATGACAAATATATTTGTTTAATCTGATTCCTTGGTATAAATGCCCGCTTTTTCCTAAAATGAAGTTTCTGTATGTTGCTGAACTCGATTTATATCATATTGTTGCCACTGACTAAATTTTTTTCATACAAACATGCCAGGAAGATTTTCTGTTCTTGTTCTTGCCCTTTATAAAAGATGCCATTCAGGGGTTTTACACAAATATTATCACACAGTGTAACATTATTTTCATAAAATTACCTCCAAAGTATTTAAAAAGTAATCATAGATCAGAGTATATATTCATTCATTTAGTTTCACTGCATTGAAAAAAAAAATGTTCTCCTTTATTTCCATTGAATATGTTGTACAAAAGGCCCAATGTCATATATGCTAAATACAGATAGATGACCTTTCAACCATGAATAAATTCGGATGAAACTATGAGTACATCTGGCATGATATTCATTAAGCTCCAAGACTTAGCATATTCCTCACAGAATTTCTGCACCACTTTTTCTCTCTTTGAAGGAGGTGCAGCTATTATGAATGAAAAGGCAGCAAAATAGTGTGTGATTCATACAATGCCAATTGACTCCAAAATATCAATTTCCTTTTCTCATTAGCTTGTCTCTCTCTTTATCAATTACTTCTTATTTTACCAGGAGATTTAGCTCGATATTTGTTTTTGTTTTTTTAAAAATCTGGATAAGTGGTAGGTCTGTGCTTCCCTACCACAGATGAATCTCCTGGGACATAAAAAAAAGCTGTAAAATACATAAATGCACCTTGTTTAAGCAGATGTATCATTAGATAACATTAATCACTATTTATCCATGAAAATGTCCAAGAAAATGTATGGATTAGGAAGCACCATATTATTTGCCGAGTGGTCAAAAGCGATCTCTGTTACGGATCACTGCCATCTCACCTCTGTCTACGTGGGTTCGAGTCTCGGATTCAGCCAATGTGGGTATGTGAGAAAGCTTGCCAGTAGCTTCTCGTGGGTCAGTGGTTCTTTCCGGGGTTTTCCAGGTTCTTCCTCCACCATTAATACTGGCTGCGTTGTATAGCCTATCATGTGCTGAAAAATGGCGTTAAACCCAACAACAACAGCAACAACCATATTATTTACTGCCAGACCTCATTCCGTACTCAAATGATATATTACTTTGAAAGAAAGCAATTAGGGTTTTAAATTCAAATACCAGTCATTTCATAGACAAAAGAATATGTTTTTACAACATTTTTAACTGGTGATCACAATCAATATTCATTATTCTATTAAGCATATGGAACACTAGAGCACATTGTTATTACTAAATACAAGTAACATATAACATAACTGCTGAATTTTTAACAATAAGCAGACCATTCCCACTTTCTCAAAGCCAACTTAAACTACATCCATTTGTTTCAATTTTTACGGGTAGATGTCTGCTGGTCAATCAGGTCTTTATTTCAGTGTAGGCATTACTATTCCTAAAAGTGCACTTATGAAATTTTAAATAGCAACAGTTTGATACAAGGATTTTTTAAAACCACCACGAAGATATCCACATTTCATTTGATACGAGGATTTCCAGTGAGATCATTCTGGCAAATGCCTTTTTCTAACAATTTTCAACCCTGTGCAAAAAAATGTGAACATTTGAAGCAGAGGAACTTCAAGATATGTCGAAACTTAAGAATCCTTTCATTAAACCAAGAATTTATGTACCAAAGAAAATTGATATTTCTGCCCAACCATGAGAATTGTCACCCAAAAAAATACAGACATTCACATCATTAGTAAATGATCTGGTAACATACATGAACAGTACCACTCTCTAACTCCAGGCCCCATTTATCAAGCTCTGCCTTCGCCTCTTGGCAACTTGTGACAGAATCCACAAATTTACCCATCATCTGTATTCGCTGTTCTGGAGTCACACGGGTATGAGTGGCAAGATCCTGTTAAAAAAATACATATTATTAACATACATTTTGAATCTTTTGGGAAAAAATCAACATTATTAGGTAACATAAAATTTTTTCTACTGGAATTCTTTATTACAACATGAAATCTGCTCATAAAAACTCTCTAATCTACCTAGGCATAGTCCCAAAAATTAACAATGATAATTTTTAAACTTATAGAGTAAGCTGTAGAATTATTGGAAAGATATACTGTGACTGTAACCAAAAACAAATAATGCTGACCTGTTACCTGGACCTGAAAGGTAGAATGCCAGTTTTAGTTTGCAACAAGCCACTAATCCCAAATACATAAAGAGTTAAGAAGATAAAATAAAATTAAAGTTTCTTGAAGGGAATGATGCTTCAATGACAGAAAAAAGTTTCCAGAAATCCAAGTCTGTTTCACCTGTCATTTTATTCTTTTTAACAGCAGAGTATTTAAATCATCTCTGATATTCTTGAGTAATTCCAACATACCCAATTTAGTAACAAAAATAATTTCTCACAGTATGAAGTTAACATGTTTACAAGATACCTATCTGTAAGTACAGTACAAAATTGTTCGACACAGCCTTTGATCTTGCACCTAATATCATGGCACGAAAAACACTTAACATGTATCTGACAGTATCAAGAAATTCCACACGTCAAGTTTGATTAAATCTTTAATACTTTTTTGAAGAATAAAAAACAAACCTATATAAGTGGGATCATTTAAATATGTCCACAATCTACTGTATATATTGCAATTTAATTGATTAAATATAGTTTGAGTAACACAGTGCATCCTTCTCTGACCCCTTGTTGGGCCCCTCTTTGTATACTATAGTTACTCTGCCAGACATGAGGTCATCGCAGCCAGTATATGTTAGTAAGCTAGTAACTAAATTTAGATATCGTCATGTAGAACCAATCAGACGAGCGACTTGTAGCACGTGAACAAACATTGTCTGTTGTATGCGGCATTCAGTCAGCAACTGGGATGCCTGTGGTGATGTGTACTTTTCAGTGTCGACGCTGCATTTAACTTAAAAAATTATCTGCGGAAAGATGTGACGGCAGATCTGGGTCTGTGCAGTTTGTTAGGGATAATCAGTAGAACAAACAACTTAGACCCTGATGTGCAGTTATGCTATGCGATGGCAAATCAGGATCTTTGTTGTTTGCAGTTTGAATTGACTTATAAGGTAGACCTGATAAATATCCATTCCTACATGTGTTATCACAAGCCAGTATAGCTAAAAAAATCCAAGCCAAGACCTATGATCTTAAAATTGATGTCATAGTGTTATCCATTAGAAATCAACTAAATACATTCATAATATCAGTGAACTGCAAAAATATATGCACTTATCTTGGGCTTGTCTCAAAAGTCAATGAAAAGTCAATGAAATGTGGTTTTAAAACTCAATCACTAAAAGTGTATTCATTTTGGTGGACAGACCTGCACCATTTTCATTTACAACTGAATAAACATTGTAAGAAGTGAAAACCCCATGTCAATGCCATCATTCTTGCATGAAGAGTAATGGCTACAAGATTTTAAAGAGAGCCACTATGTTCCCTTTTGGCAGTCAAATGAATACCATTTTAATTCAGAACCAGCTACATACTGCTATAATAGTGTTTTTGTCAAAACCCCATTGTTAATAAGATCATCATTTCAGGAAAAGGAGCAAAAACAGTAATTGTCAGGATGGCCATCTCTGTACATCAAACAGTTTCCTTATTTTCTACTTGTAGTAACTGTACATAAAAGATTTCCAAGAAAACAGGGTTTTTTAGAATATGAAACCCTGTGTCACAGATTCATTATAGTAAGATTCACACTTATGAAGCAGACCAGTCTACAATGAAAAAAACATAGCACCAAATAAGTGAAATGGGTTTTATTGATGTAACTTGTGGATGTTATATAACTAAAAAATATTATAGGTGAGGGATTTTGTTAACTGAAGAACATGATGCTTCAGGAAAAGTACAAATCAAAAGTACTTCACAAATTTTGAAAGAGGAATTCTCCAGTGATGTAATACAGCATTCAGAATTTGTGGACTTTACGACCTTTCAGCTAAAGTTAAACCAGTTAAAGTGAATGTTGTGTATAAATAATTTATCATCTTGTTTTGTGTCTGTAATATCATACTAATCCACATGGATTTAGCCAATTTGTGACAAGAATTTAAACTGTAATTCCATGTAAGTAGAAAAAATAAATAAATAAAAAAATAGACAAAAATTAAAAACAAAAACATTTTTCATATAGTTTTCTATAATTATGGTATGTAATATATACTCTTTTTATGCTCAGATTGTGCTTTTTTGCCACTCATATAAGTAATAAAAAATTATGCTTATACCTCTGTAGGGGTGGGCATGGACGAACTTGCAACAAAGCAGTTTCGGTTCACAGTTAATATAATTTCCCTTTGTTCAGGTACCTGGGTAACCAATCTTTAGGATTGATGGGTTAATTTTCCTAAAATTCTGACATATCAACAATTTTGGCAATAGTGGATGTCAGACTGGAATCATTTTCATTTCCAGTCAACAATTGTAGTTGATGTCAAATGGAATAATTTTCATTTTCAATCCACAATTTTGCCTAAGTTGAGGTCAGATGGAATCATTTTCATTTGCAATCAACAATTTTGCCTATAGCTGATGTCAGATAGGAATAATTTTCATTTGCAATCAACAATTTGGCCTATAGTTGATGTCAGATGGAATAATTTTCATTTCCAATTAACAATTTTGCCTACAGTTGATGTCAGATGGAATAATTTTCATTTGCAATCAACAATTTTGCCCACAGTTCATGTCAGACGGAATCATTTTCATTTGCAATCAACAATTTTGGCCATAGTTCATGTCAAATGGAATCATTTTCATTTCCAATCAACAAGTTTTGGCTATAGTTGATGTCAGATTGAAATCATTTTTATATCAGATCAACTAGACATTAACAGGAGTCTAATAAAAACATTCTGGTGAAATGACAAGCTGCCAAGTAGTTTACGAGAAGTGACTAAAAGAACTTTGCTAAGAGACATACACTGGATGACAGACAACATACAATAGAGTATCACATAAGCTCTTCCAGTCTATGACAAGAAGAGCTGAAAACAAACATGCTGTCCATTGAAACATGACACTGACTGTTATTTATTGAAATATGACCCTAACTGTAGTATTCAACACATCCTCTGGTGGTGATAATTTCATTGCACCTACTTACATCCATCAAAATGTTGTTGTGTTACAGCACATAATCAGATCTGTGCTTGTATAACTTGCCTTGGCTCCACTTAAGGTAACTAATTATTTTTTAAAAATGGAAAAATGTGAAATATTGATATAATAGCATGAGAATCTTATCAAGTACTTTACATACAAATCCTGTTGTTTGCCTTAAGTGGCATTTAATAATCATGCTAGCAAGAATGTCATTCAAAAATCTTTGTAAAAAACAAATAATTATTTTAAAATCATAAAAATTCTGAAAATACCGATCATGTTAACTACATATAAAAACAAATGTTACCTTTAAATTTTCATTTGTTTACCTCAAGTGGTTTTAGCTTAATAATACAAAGGTTTTTGTATTAAAAATTCACAGTACAATCAGAGCTTAATCAACAATTAAATACCTTACCTCATATATAAACTTATCTTTTAAAATTTAAAAAATAAATTTTTAATGAGCATAAACAGAGCACGTATTGTGCTGATGTAACATTAAACCATAAACATACACTGATATGTACATATATACATAGATACATTACTTGGATAGGCATAAAGAAAAGAACATTTTCTTCTATTATATCAGAGCAGAGGTATAATATGGAGTTGATACAAATCAGAGATTAGTTGTGTTTTGTATGAGTTTTAAAAAAATAATTGCTCTTAAAATCTACTTCAGAAGCTATTATCATTGTTCACCCTGTAAAGCCAGATTTTACTGGCTTGATGTCACAAGCTTTGAGTAATCCTGAAGCAGCCAGTAGTACAAGCATAGTTTATGGATGAATAAACACTTTGATTAGCGACTGCAGTTGACATCTCACATGAATAGCATGAACAGGCAGACCAATCATCTAATTTCTATAATTATGCAAATGTACAATACACAGCTAACAGGTTAACCCATTGCGATACATAATACAATATTGAATAAAATAAGTTTACCAATGAATAAACATACTTATTCCATATGATGTTGTGTAAGGAAGTGAATCTTAAAAACCTGTGACACCTAGTGGTGGTAAGGAAGGTAATAAGCAAAGGTTACTGCCTTTTGTCTATATGATGCAATGGATGTATATAAAAACCCAAACTAAATATAACAATTAACCAAGAATATTTAACTACTATACTTGTACAAAATTACCCCCCTTAGCCTCTCCCAAATGGAGAAGGGGTGGGTACTATAAAACCCACTTCAAAATGTTACCTAGGACCAAGAAATAAACAAATGGTTGAGATGCAGTAAGGCTGGTCAAAATGCACTGAAGCAGTAAATGATTTTATCACTGTGGATGCTGATATCAGGGGTAGTACAATAGCTCTCCTCTACATTGTAGATTAAATTAAACGATTCTAAAATGAACAAAAGAAATTTAACTTGCTGTGATGGACTAAAAATCGAAGCAGGTCATCTACATATACAACATGCTAGCCTTATTCTATTTGTCTCTGACAATTTTGTGTAATCTCTGGAGGGACGAATGGACAGACATGACCAAATCAAAATGTCAAACAGTAAGAGCACAAAAAACAAAACTTGCTGACCTTGAACTCTGATAATAAAAATATGACCCTGAATGAGACACAAACGTAGCAGAAAATCTTACAGTGAAATACTGGTCTTGACTTTAAATTAAAGACAATGAAGAAACCTGATATTTTCACTTCCATTTCAGTTAACAAACAAAAACAAAAAAAATATCGAGTCCAATCGAAGACAACTTACCTTCATCACCCGGAAATCTGCACGAAGAGCATCAGTTAAACCTGTCATGAAACTGAGTTCAGGAATCAAACAAATAACTTCACTTTTCCTCTCTTTTTCCTGAAAGAAAATATTAAATAAAATATCTGTAAATGTTTAATTATACAACTCATAATAAAGGCTACATTCTCCAAGGCTGATCTGATATGAAACCTTGTATCAGATGTACCTCTGACACAGATTTCAATTTTTCCCTCTCAGGGATGATGTAACCATAACAGCATCATCAAACAATTACACAATGCAAGTAGAGAGATATAATCAAAGTAAAAGACAACAGTAAAAAAAACTTGTTTTTCTTAATTATTAAATAATTATTTTACGGTATTTAATACATTCATCATCAGTCCAGTAACTTGATCTTGGTGCTGGTATCACGTCGTGTTTGATAATGGAAGGACATTGGATCACACTTGACCTTTGAGATCTTTTGAGATCCAATGTCCTTTCACGATCAAACTTGATGCAATACAAGCATTACAATGAAGTTATTGTGCTGATAAATTTATCATATACCCATCATTCAAAGTCTATATTTTCTGAGGTTCATCTGAAATCATTTATCAGATGCATATCTGACATAAATGTTGAATCTTCACCTAACAAAATGGCATTAAAGGACTAAAACATTAGAATTTGTCTTTTTATTATGAAATAAATGTTTTAGGCTTTATAATAAATATTTCAGAATAGTAACTTGTTCTGGATGCATGTATCACATCATATCTGATAGCAGAAGAACATCCAATCACACTTGACCTGTCTTGTGAATTCTGTTGACCTGTTTGTGAAAATAAGATGTTTAAAGGTTCTCTATTTTGCGTAACTGGCCACATATGAAGGTGAATTAGCAATTAAATAAATTTGATAGATCTTCAAGCCACAACACTTTTTGTAAAATTTGGTAAAATTCTGCTGAATGGTTTTTTAGAAAACAAATGTGTTTTAGATTTTTTATTTTTATTAATGACAGCAATATTTGATTGCAAACTGGCATCTTTCATACAAAACTGAAACCCATCTAAGCTAAGACGAATTGTCAAACTAGGTCAAACCTGATGCCGGGTTTCAGAGAAGTTGATTAGATGTTTTTATATTTTTAGTAATGGGAGACATATTTGATAGTAAATACACCTCTATTTCAATAACTTGTTCAAAATAGTGTTAAAAACATAGACTGCATTGTAAACAAGGGTAGAAGTTACTTAGGGACCTCAAAAAAATTAAGGGGATGCTATCCCAGCTAGACATCAAGAAAACTTGGTGATGGTGGTTTTCCAGGCCTATATAATGGCTGAATACTCATTTTACAATTGTCAATAAAAAGCTTATTCTAATGAAGTTGTTCACATTTTTATATAAATTAGTTTTATTTTCAAGATACACACTTTCTGGAAATTGTTTGCATGTCATTTGATTTTGTTACCATTATTCCTCCTCATTATTTGATTTGATACAAAAGACATAATTAACATTATAACACAAAAGCAGGCCTGTCTTCAACTGAGTATAACAATCCAATAAATACTTCTGTTGGTTTTCACAGAAATTCTCAGGCATAGCTGTGATGGCTGATTGACATTTTTTTATGTTTGAATACAACCGTGTATACTGCTTTTTATTATGATCATGCAAAAACCAAATTAAAAGACAGAACTAAAAGATGAATTGCACTTGATAAAACGTATTTAATTAGCATTTATTGATTGAAGTGGTGCCACCAGCAGGCATTAGTAACATTTTCATCGATTAAAATTCTGTTGAATATTGTTAGCTACAATGTACCTAGAATGTTGTTTGGAAGGAAAATTTAACAAAATGTATAACTTTTTATTAACACGTGAGAAATTCATGTTGTAGATTCCAATTTTCTGATACCAACTGCTGCTACTGACGAAAAAAAAACATTAGCAATATATCCTGGTTCATTTAGCAATTTTGATTATGATTTTCATAATGTTCAACATATTGGGACCAATTCTGGGGTATTTTTTAGTTTTTTAAAAAAAGAGATCCACACCTGACCCCATGTTATAAGCAGGTCTGCAAGTTATCCAGGTGTAAGTTATCAAGATAGTGGAGTGGAGTGTCATCATTTGAACACATCTGGAAGACCTTAATGCCTGGACGCTTTCCACAAATTTAATCAAATGCTGTTAAACAGTTCTTAAGATTTATCTACTTTTCTGGATGGCAAATCCAATATTGGATCTGCATAATTTAACAAATTTTGAAAGAACTTCATGCCAAGAAGTTTTCTGTCAAATTTGGTCAAATTCTGTTGAGTGGCTTGTCTGTAGAATCATTTAAATTTTTGCTAATTTTTTAGTAACAGAGGTCTATATTTGATGGCAGAGCTGCAGAAATTAATTATGTGAATAGCTTCAATGCTGGATGCTTTCTTTTAGATCTGATCCAGTTCTGTTGTGCAGTTTTGATGAAGCAATCATTAAAATGTTTCTAGCAATGGTGGCCACATCTGATGGTGGATGGGTATCACTTAAACAAATTTAGAATATTTTCATTCCAGGATGTTGTCTATCAGATTTGGGAAATATTCCACTGAATGGTTTTTGAAAAGAAAATGTATTTAGCATTTTTTTCTCTTTTTCATAACAGTAGCCATATCTGATAAAGGATTGGCATAAGTTAAACAAATCTGAAAAAATTTCACGCTAGGATGTTTTCTGTAAAGTTTGGTAAAATTCTGATGAAGAAGAATATGAATACAAATTTTATAATTAGTAACTGTAGCCATATTTATTAGATTTGAATCATCTGAAGAAATCTGAAATAGCTTCTTGCAAGGATGCTTTCCACCAAATTTGGTCCAATTCTGTTAAAAGTTCTTTAAAAAAAGTCATTCCAAGTTTTTTCTAACCTTAAGTAATGGTGACTATATTTAATGGCGATTGGCATCATTTGAACAAATTTGATAAAGATTCATACCAAGCAAACAGATTTAGTAAAATTCTGTTAAGTGGTTTTTGCAAAGAAGATAAACATAGCTTTATGAATGGATGATGGACAAGACATGACAAAGTAGCATAACATAAGCTCAGTTGTCTTTATATTTGTTCAAATTCTGCTGAATGGTTCAAAAGTTATTTATTGTTTTTTCTATTTTCATAATGGCAGCCGTATCTGATAAACACATCAGCATCAGTTGAACAAGTTGGAATGAGCTTGAATCCTGGATGCGTTCTGTTAAATATGGTCAAATTCTGTTTTGCAGTTCTTGATAAAGCCATTGCATTTTGTCTATTTTTAGCATAACAGTTCCATTTGAGCTTTCATGCCTCGATAAACATCACCATCCTCTGAACAATTTTTAAAGTATTTCATGTCAGGATTTCTTTCAAATTTGTAAATCTTCTGTTGAGGGATTTTTGAAAACAAGTAATTACAAGGTTTTTATATGTTTAGTAACTGATGATATTTGATAATGAATCAGCATTATCTGAACATATCTGAAAGAGCTTCAAGCCAGGATGTTTTCTGTAAAACTTAGTAAAATCCTACTGAACAGTTCTTTAGAAGAAAATCCGAGATTTTATATTTAGTATATGTGGCCATATCTAACGGCAGATTGGCATCATTTGAACAAATCTGAACTGCCAAGATGCTGGCAAATTTAGCCTGCTTCAGTCTGCAGTTAAGAAAGAGCCATTTCAAGTTTTTTCCTATTAATTTGTAAAGGTGGCTATATATGATGGCAGATTGGCATCATCTGAACAAATCTGAAACAGCAGATTTTGAGAAGATGTAAATATCAATTGTGATTGTTATTCTGCAAAACCCATATTTCTTCATGTCACAATAACCTTGAGCTTTGACCTCTAAATCAACTGACCTCATACATACCTAAGTGCAAGCAATTCACAAACTTTGGTCATGTTAAGTGATCTAATACGAAAGTTGTTACGCAAAAAATAATATTTTCCCGATTCAGTCACAGTAACCTTGACTTTGACCCCAAAATCAATCACATTCTTTTTATCTAACAAGTACATCATTCACAAATTTGGTAAAGGTACACTGTCAAGAACTGAAATTAGTATGCAAAAACCACTAATCTTGATGTTTGACTTTTTGACCCAAAACTGATACGCTTTTTCCTTAACCAATGTGCAAGCCTGCATAAGTTTCGTCTGGGTATGTTATGTAGAACTATTGTTCTTGTGTGGAAAACATTTCCTTCTTTCAGTCATAGTGACCAAGACCTCTGACCTCAAACTTGATAGGATTCTTCCTTAACCAAGTGCAAGCCATTAACAAAGTTTGGTCCGGGATTGTGACAGAACTAATGTTTTTGGTCAAAACTATTTTTCTTCTTGCAGTCACAATGACCTAAACATGTGAATTTTCACCCCAATATCGATAGGCTAGGCTTCTTTCTTTCCTCAAGAACATTCCAGTAAAGTCAGACAAAGGTAGTTGCTGTAGAACTAAATTATCATGCAGAAAAGAAAAAGTTAACAGACAGATGGACAGAAAAAGCTCACAGCATAATACACAATGCCAAAAGGCTTGCATATGAAAACTGTCATAAATCAGGTCATCAAGGTATTTTTGCCTATTATAATATTTTTTTTTACTACCGGACTTAGTTTTTGTCTAATCAGGTAAATGTGCCAGCCAAATTTTATTTGTCTTCAACTTGTAGTTTTTGCGCAATCTTGCTAAAAAGTTTCTCAAGTAGATGGATGGATGGATTTATAGATGTACAGGAACAAATTGGTTTCAATGGCACTTTTAAACACACTGGTTATTTCGACGCAATGGGGACTAAGTGCCATTCCTAAGGACACAGAGACAGTCATGCCAGTCTGGCCTGAGTGGGCATAGAGCCTGTGACCCTCAAGTTACAAGTCCAATGCTTTACCACCAGACCTACTATAAGTAATAAATGTCCCAAAACAAGTACTGATGAGCAGTTTGAGGTCTGATCTCACTTCATAAAAACATACAAGCGACACAGACAAATCTGTCCACAACAAATTAGTGTACATTTTAGACACCTACCCATATATCTCATTGTTTCTGAGTTACAGTCACTTAAAGGGACCTTACTACAATATGTACAGAATATTCTGGCTTAAATCCTATGTTTCACAACTTGTAAATCCATGTGGAATAACACAATCGTACCACCTGTCATCATTTCAAATGTCTTGGTTACATTTGGCTGCTCCAACAAATACAGGAACCAATCCAAATATTCTGTAAATATCACTAAAAGACCCCTTCAATTGACTGTAAGAGCCATAAGAAATACTGGTAAGTGCCTAAAATGTAGTGATGTATCATGTACAGATCTGTCTGCATCAATTGCATATATGAAGAACTGAGATCATACCTCAAATCACCCATTAGTTTAAATTCATGTTTGGGGGCTGATTTATTGAACTAAGCCACCATCATGACCCCAAGATGCAATCTGAGATTGAAACAACTCTATGTACAACTGAATTACTACAGAAGACTCATCTATATAACCTCTGATGTAACCATCAAATTGACAAAACAAATGTCTGACCATCTGTTTCAACCAAGCAGGAACAAAAACTTGATCATCCTTTTTAAAAAATGGAAAAAAAAAGTGCCTGACTTCCATTTGTTCAAAGGATTTTAAACAGACTGCAGCACGCATTTGGTTCTGTGGGTTTAATGATATTTTTCAGCACATGATCATACATGGTGGCCAGTACATTTTGGTAGAGGAAGAACCAAGGTACACCTTAGGAAGAACCACCAATCCATGGGAAACAACTGGCATACCCACGACGGATGAGCTGAAACTTCAATGCACATGGACTGAGATGAGATGTCAGTGATCTGTAAATGCGAGCGTTTTAAGACTATTCAACCAATATTGTGCCCTTCTAGTAGAAAAAATCTAGCATTCATGTTAAATAATTTTTATATTACCATTCCCTGAATATGTTTCCTTTTTGGTATGTGCAAGAGTAATGGCTGGTTTTCATCAACGATACTAATATCATAATTTTTTCTGAAAATAAAAAAAGAGACAGATACAATCATGATGACCTGCATCATAAAGATGGCCAACAGCAGTGAAACAATGTTATTGCCACACAAATACAACAAATTTAGAACAAAATTAGTTTGCACATAGTTCTCATGCAGTGTAATAAAGATATTATATTATGGTGTGATGAATCATGGATACAATAAATTAATCTGGGGAGTCACGAGAGGTTCATTATAAAATGGTTTTACTATTTTGATCCAACAAGCCTACAGAGTCCAGTTGGGATTTCTTGAAATGTAAATTTGTTATGTTAAAATGAAGTTCAGTGCATTTCAAGCGATGAGTGCAAAAAGGTTAGAGACAAAATATTTACACTTTTTATATGCCGGTTTGAGCACGTGAAGTAGATTAGAAATAAAACATTACCTTCAACATGTTTTGTCTTAAAAGATTAAAATATTGAAAATTCCATTTTTTTAAATAAATTGAAGGCTTCTATTAGATCCCTGAAAAATAAATAGCAGGTTTATTCCCACATTTAGAATTACAATAAAAACACAACCTTTACAGACAGTTCAAATATTGTTGAGAAAGATTACTATCTCTTAATCTAGCACACTGTCTTATAAAAATACAAAAATCCTACACCCAAATGAATGGTTTATATGATATATTCAATTATGAAAAATTAGACATCAGTTCATAAAGGTGTTATAAATAAAATGAAACTGTTTAGCACCCACTTTCATGACTATATATGTAACACTGCAAATCATGTACAATATTGTTGATAAAAACTTTGTGCATTTACCATATCCTACAAGGAATATTTATGCACTCATATTTCAAGATTTCTGTGACAGGATACATTCTCCCATACTTTTCTATGTAATAATCTTTGAGGATATTCAATTAAGAGAAGCACATGCAGATTGCACACCTACCTAAAAGCTGTTAAATTTTTTAAAAAGAGAATACTCCAAAGTGCTCTGAAGTTACTGTTATGCACTTGTACTTGGTGCTGGGACTGGTGGTAGTAATATTAATTTTAGTAGAAAATGCATATGGCACCAAAATTAAAAATCAATAATTTTCTGTCTCACAGTAAAGAAATTAATGCACTCAGGAGGTTGTTCCACTGCCAGCAGACACTTGCTGGGTTTGCACTCAAGTCAACGTTCACCCTTCTGAAGCAGGGATCCTGAAATCACTGTATTAGCTGGATATGTCAGGCAAATCAAAGGTTTTAACTAGCATGTACTCTGACCAGTTGGACAGTGGTCACAGTATCCTTAAGTTTGACCAATGACAGTTTGAGCACAAAATCAATAAGATTTTCCTTGCCCCAAATGCAAAGTTTGGTAATGGTAGATAGTGTAGAACCTGAGTCAAAGTGATGTGTGGCTGCAAAATGGGAAACTGTCAATACCATAGTATCAATTATCATTATATCTAATTGTCTTTGATTTGTTTATCAATTAAACTGTCAAATAAACACACAAATAAAGTAAAATTAAAAGGTCACTAGGTCTAATTTAGAATGTTTCTTTGTCGGACAAGCAATAAATATGTCACAAAGTAAACTTAATTCAAAGGTGACTAGGTCTAGATTTCACGTTTTTCTAACCGGCAATCAAAAAAAGGTATTGCCTACTATGTTTGGCCACCACGTTTTTCCCAATATTTAAAACTCTATGGCCTCTTGAACAAGACACTTTACTCCAATTGATTCAGCACTAGATAACGTATTTGTGTTGCTGTGGCGTAAAATACGAAACCAAACCAAGACTAAATTTCAGGATTATCTCTTGTAAAGAAAAGAAGGTACAAGTACTCAAACTTTTTACTGAATTTCAAAGTTAACTTTTCTTACTTATAATAATCTTTGAAGGTTATCTCTTCGCCTGTGGAAGAAGTGAAGGTTTGAAGTGGATTTTTGTCCCATAAGATGTCGTCTACCTTGTATGTCTTGTTGTTGTACCTTGTCAAAACCAGAGTACCAACAACTGTTCTGGTGACTTCATCACTAAAACCCTGAGGATTCCTCTGGATAATGTCATGCCTGTCAGAAAAAGAGTTGTGTCATTATCTGGAATGTTTCTAGAAAAATTAACTATTTTGGAAGAAAAAACACTACACAGGGCCAACAAGATTCAACTATCAAAGGTGACTTGCATGTCTTCATGCACAAATATAATTGCAAGGTGCTTTATTTATCAATAAGATGCCTGCAGGGCCTGATATGTGTAAAGTTTAAAAGAATAATGCAAGAAATCATTGTTTTTTTGGAGTAAAATGTTTCTTCAATAATACTTACTCAATTACACTGTTAGGTACATCAATCAATACCTCACAAATCTAGCTATAAAAGTGCTGAAAAATATCTGCACAAATAGGCGGCTGTTAGACTAGAGTGACATCCCCAAGGATCAAGGGACTGGTGCCAAATACTTTCCATACTTCAGTTAATAATGAAGCTAAATGCACACTCTACCAGTAGGAGGGAGCTGCGTGGAGGTTGGGGTAGTGAATCATATTATGATCTGATAAATATTACTAAAGAAACATACGAGTTTCATCTTCAGATATGTTACTGAATCATATTGTCTTATTAGAACAGGCAAGAAGTTGTGGGTGTTACACTCCTTACACGGAGAAGGTCCATCTTTGGTCCTTAGGTACGCATCTTCAACTTGATATACAGCGTGATCCCACTATAGCATGCTCCGTTATAAAATGAATTCGGATATGACATCATCGTGGCCAAGATCCCAAAATTTCATATACATGTATTTTTCTTGTACACAAAAATTTTTTTTTCTTCTTCTTCTTAAAAGTATGAAAAATAACCTGTAAAAAGTTTATTATCAATCTGCAGAAGAGATCACATACAAATTCTAATATAAGATAATTGTGGTGTGGCTCCTGAAATTTCATATACACTGTACATGTATTTTTCTCATAAATTAAAAAGTATTTTTTTCTTCTTAAACGTACAAAAAATATGTAAAAAGTTCATTCAGGGATCATGCTGGGCTTCACCAATGTTGCGAATTGCAATTTGTTTTTTTGCAACGACACTGTTGGCTGTTTAAAACTTGTATATACAATCTTGGTTTTGGAGTAGAAAAATTCAAGGGCACCATTAAAGGAAGCCACAGACTTGGATATATAATGCACCGGAATCTATCTATTGTTAGATAAACAAATCCTTCGTCCATATTGACAAACCATCTTAATAGTGCATTATTATATCATAATCCACTTATGCTGACATCTGGCCTCAAGACTGTATGACGTGATACATTCAGATAGTCATGCTACCAGACAAGCTACAATTGACCAACCTCTGAAGGCAGAAACAGGAATGGCTATGATCGACTAAATGATGGCTAATTATTTTTTATCCAAATATAACAGGAAAAAAGTTTTTCTGAAACTTCAAAGAAAATTGATTATCTCTGAAACACCATTCATTCTGGATAAATACTAAGCAAATGAAAAACATTTCAGTCTCAATCAATGTTCTACAATTATTTGATGTTGCCACCACAATAACAAACTGTCATTTGTTTGGTCCTCCAAACTTGTCCTTTAGCAGTGACTTCAATAACACTTGTATCTTTCAGTGGGGGAACACTTTAATTAGGATGGATTAATGACTACTTATGCCACTGCAAATTAAGTGGTTACAGATTCGTGTCACTGAGAAGCTGCCAAACGACCTGGGAAAGTAGCCTGTTGTGTTGCGTTGGTGGCATAGGTCCCACCGAGTCAAAGTGAGCCCTCTGAACTGAAAGATCTTGGAGATAAAGCTAGAGAAAATTGTGTCTGACCTCCATCCTACAACTAGTATAGCATCTGTTATGGAACAGTTACACTTGCATCCAATGCTGAAATGTGCAATAACTTCTTTTGATCTTGTGAATATTCTATCCATGCTGAACAAATAACCCATCTTATCCAGGACAATACAGCCTGAACTATCAACTGTTCCATCATTCAAAGGTAACAATAGGTGAGGTCTCCCTATTTGCACCAACTAAGTTCATTTTAGATGCGTCTTCAAAACCCCTCCGCTGGTCATAAGATGAAAGGTCAAACATGGAAAGAAGTATCACCAAAAAGACTGAAAGCTCCTGAGTTGAAATCTGTTCTTGGCAATGAGAGCAGTAGCTCTCATAAGTAAAACTGAACCATCCTGTAGATGGTTTAGACTGACCAACAAGTCATGTACTTTACTAATCCTGCCTGCTGTAGCTAGGATGACAAGGATACAGGTCTTATATGAGAGATGAACCAATGATGCTCCACAATGCAGTCCCAATAATGCTGTATTCAACTATGTCTGAATCCATGGTAGATTCCCATTTTGGGCACAGGACTACAGCCTTTGGATGTGACAAATCAGTTTGCCAGATGGAAGTAGAGGTCACTGTTTTGTCCTATATCCCTCCTTCTGTGGTGACACAATGTGGAACAATAATCTTTAAAATGTGATGAGTGCTAACATCTTCACCTAGAAAAGTCATAGGAGAAAGTTATTTAAGGTAATACTGCTTTACAGTGATGAACATGTCCATATACTTTAAAGTCTCAACCAAGCTATTCTCTCCACCATTTGTTCTGAGAACTGTTTACCCATGAAGGCTTGTCTGAGCTGATCAATATATCTGGGTTTAGATGGAACTCCTGCCATTGCGGTTGTTTGAGCAAGTGATGAATGGCCATGATTTCTCTTGAATTCCAAATGCCCAATTTAATAAGTCATTTGTCCATGATTTTTCACACTCAAGGGGAGCAACTGGACCAGGATGCAACTTCTGTTCCCTTAATATTTTTAAAAGATCTTTGGTAAGAGAGGTGTTGGAGGGTAAGTATAGTCATAAATACCATTCTAATCAATGGAAAGTGTGTTGACTGCCCAGGCCATCAGATCCAAGATCGGAGAGACAAAGGATAGGAGTTTACATTCCACCTTGTCAGAAAAAGACCCACCGGTGGTCAATCCCAGTTAGTACAAATTAGAATGTATAATGAGGGTTGGAAGTGGCCATTTTCTTTGGATTGGTTGATTCTTTTGCAATGAATCCACTAATACATTTTGCCTGCCCAGAATCTGACAGACTTGAACATGGATTTGTCATTAATGACTCCACCCAGGAAAATCCCAAACCAGGGGACAGAAGTCTGGAGATATGGTCTCCCCTTGCCTTAAAAGACACTACACCAATGTGGAGTTGTCAGAAAGAATAAGTAAACCTTTTTCACATAGCATCTCCTGTCACCAATGAAATGCTTTCACTATGGCCTTCATTTCTGGGATGCAGATATAAAACAGAAAATCTTGAGAAGGCCACAATCTGCCAAGTTCTTGAAACGATTTTAGGAGGTGGCATCCATACAAAATATTTATTCCAAGAGGATGAACCTGAATGGAAACAAATAAATGGGGTTCCTCCAAATATTTTGAAGTAACCTCACATAATTGGAAAATAGTCCTGTTTGTTCATTTGGGCAAAGCTTTGGGTGCCAGTGGGACAACAGAATCATTTCCAATATTCTCATAAACCTGCAACCCAGGACGACAAGATCCTGTCGCACAGAGCAAAGGATCTCTTGGGCTGAGATGTGATTTTTGTAAGGACTGAAGATGCTGCTGACATGATTATTTCAAAGCTTGTTCTTGTGGTAACAAGACCAAGTTTACATGTATTCTGAACTATATAACATGGGGATAAAACTTTGATGGTATTATAAAAGATTTTGTCCTTGCTGGCAATGAATCAACGTAGAAGCAGATGTGAAACAAGAGTGAACTTGAGCTAGAATATAATGCCACAAAGTCATACACTGATGACAAAATGTTTTACATTCATACATCACTTTAACCAGTGTAAAATATTTTGTCACCAATGTAAGACTGTGGTACAGACAATCTAGAAAGTTAGTGGGTAAAATTTAAATATTTTGGCTTTTGGAAGACTATAAAGAAAGGTAACATGGGGTTACATTCTTGTACATTAGAACAATTACAGTACAAGATCAAAAAGAAATAAAATATAATCTTGCATCAATATAGATACTATTGTGGTTCTTGTTTGGAAAGGGCTATTTCTCCATTGAAGATAAGTGCACACTGATGGAGAGTAGTCCAAAGCACTTACCTTTACCATTCACTGCTGTCTGAAATCTGTCTGCATGGAGTCAGCTCTATGGGCTTAGTTTATGTGGGTATGTGAGAAAGTCTGCCAGCAGCTTCCTGTGGACTGGTGGTTTTTACCAGAGAATTTTCAGGTTCTTTCTCCACCAATTAATCTGGCCACAATAGACAGTACCTCCACGTGCTGAAAAATGGCATTAATAACAACAACATTTAAGAGATGACAACCATGAGCCGTAAGTCTTCTATATCTAACCTGCTAATATAATTCGAGTAGACTACTCAAACCCCAAAAATAATCAAATTTATTAAATTTCAAACTTGCAAACAGTGTGAAAATCATTCCAAATTATTTTGAATCCTATTGATCCTCTTACATTATGTCCAGGACTGATTCTTTTCTAAGAACTCGGTGTGAAGCATCTGCCAACAACATCAAGCCCCCTTCATGCTCTTGTACTGATGTTATGTAGCCAGGCCACACCTCTAACCTATGGTGAAACAAGAAAATTGGAGGCATTTTGATCAGACAATAAATTGTGAGAAATTGGAGTGAAGTTCACAGTGAACACAATTGGCTAACATTGTAATGATAGAGAAAGTTTAAGACAGAATAATAATTTAATACAGCATGACTTAAAATGATTTAACAGCTACTGGCCCAAAGATTTGTTTTTAGTTTTCATTTTTATTAGTGAGACTGCATGAGTAACCATAAAATAAAAGACTGAAAGAAAAACACGATTTCTGTGGCACCAAAGTAATTTAGTGCAAATATCATTCAATGAGATTTATTACAAGTACTTCCAAAATCAATACAAAGAGAACAACACCTTAAGAACTTACTTGTGCTGTGGAATACTGGTGGGTGTCTTGGGATTATAGTAGTATTGACCAACCTGTACCATTTCCAGTATAGACATGATCCTGAGAGAAAGGATGAAGAAACAATAATCTGTAACTCAACAATATATAAACAAAACGATTCAACTCTAAATAAAAGAGAAAAAAAAGGGGTGGGGATATTGAGACCACTTCCATTTATTGATCTGTTACATCAATCCTTCCTCATTTTAGCACATCTGGATAGCTCATAAACAATAAGGGAGCAGGAGTGGATCGATCCCATTGGCTCTTACAAAAAATAGGCCATTACTTGGTGAATCCAATGAAATATCAATAAGTGAAAACCTCTGTCAATTCCTAGAGGTGGCAGCTATTTATAAAAATAAATACCAATTAAATAAGTCTTGGCAATTGAAATTCATGTTCTAGGTTTACCATTAAATAATTCAGTTTTAATGTTGATGTGCCTTTTTGTATTCACATATAAAAGTGTCAATCAACCATCACAGCAATGTCCATGAGCATTTCTGTAAGAACCTAAGTGCCAACTATATTTTCATCTGCAACTTGCAAAAGTGTTTGTTGCATTTTTACAACCAATTAAAAGTAAAGCTGCTTTGTATTATCACTTTAAGTAAGTCTTTTACATCAAATCAAGTCAAAGGACTGATGCTCTACTGTCCAGAAAGAATTCCAGAACTTTTTTAGATATGCCATTTCTTCATTTTAACAGCTGAGTGCTGAATCCATCTGATAATCTTGAGTGATACAATTTTCAAACTGACCATAGTGACCATTTTGAAAATCTTTTTATCACTACTTTTCCTGAATGGATGGTCACATCAACATGGGGTCTTCACTAAAAGAACTTTTATGATGTCTATATGATCCCAAATGAAAAGTATATTGATCTGACAACCAATACTGATGCCACAGCAGCGACATCGAAAATCTTGTCATTACTAATCGTTTTAAATGGTTTGTCAAACCAACGTGGGGTTTAAACAAGACTAGTTATGATATCTACTGGTCCTGAATGAAATGATGCTGATTTGAAAATCTTGTTTCTACTCCTATTACATGGAAAGCCATACTGACAGTTTATGGTGTCTAGATGGTCCTGAATGAAAACAGTGCCGATCCAAATTAGCCTCCATAGCCACCATCTTGAAAACCATTTTAAGGCTACTATTATCACATCAACATAGTTTTCATCATAAAACAATTTCTTATGGAATCTAGTTAGTCCTAAAAGAAAATGGTGCTCTGCAGACATTCAATATGGCTGCCAAAATTAACACATTAAAAATCTTGTCAGTAATTCTCCTGAATGGATAGTTATATCAATGTAGGGTTTACACCACAAGTCTTGTAATGTTCTCCGATTTGTCCTCAATGAAAATGGTGCTGATCTGAGCAACAAATATGGCTGCCACAGTGCCTATTTTGAAAATCTAATCACTTAAGAATATCAGAGATGGTTTCAATGTTCAGCAGTTAAAAAGAAGAAATGTCTTATCTTGAATCCCAAGAAATACTTTTGGACAGTAGAGCCTCAGTCCCTTCAAGGGACTCTTGTTTTTAACCGTGACTGGTATATCAAGTAATTTTCTGAATTTTTCTTTGTCCTGTTAAAATCTACTGTGTCTCTCAAATGGAGGAGGGTACATACAGCCCCATATCCCTGGTATCCTTATTGCAACACTAAATTGCTGTCATTGCTCTTCATTTATTATGGCTTTTTTGAAAGAAAATTTGAGTGGATTTTGAACAGATACATCACAACTTTCATTGCCAAATTTATTATGGCTAAGCTTATCCATACAAAAGAAGAAATAATAAAGGATTTTGAAAACAAAACTTAATATTGATATAGAGCTGCTCTTTAATGGTTGAGCAAAGTGTGTGCGTGTTTATGAGAGAGAGAGAGTTTTTAATGTAGTTTTAAAAATGTATCAGTCATATTGCTACAATGTCTGCAGTGTGTCAGTTTAAAGTGATGTCTAGCACAGGGGCATCATGCTGCAGACATGTAGCATCACATCCCACCCAGTCACATTATGCTGACACCAGGCTGACCAATCCTAACACTAACCTCTTAATGCTGAGCACCTAGCGAGGCAGCTGCTAGTACCATCTGCATAAATCCTTGGTATGAATTGGCCAGGGTTCAAACCTGTGATCTCCTGCATCTGAGTGGTCCAATTAAGCATACACTATACAAGCAAAGTGATTCTGCACTGAAACTTGGGAAGTAACCAAACCTTGAATGTTTTGATTGCCAATTATGCTCTCATAAAAAAATAACCACTCTCTGAAAATTGTTCTCCTGTTGAATTTCTGCAAGTATCAACAGTATATCAACATGAAAGATGACAAAAATGCATGCCCAGGGAGTGCTCAGGAAATAAGGTTTGGGGAGATAGGACTAAAAATACAGGAAACCCATGATCATGTTTTAAAGCTGCCAAACTGCAGCATTTTAGGGGGTAATAATTGCTTCTTGAGAGTCAAACAAAATTTTACTTTATATGCTTTAAAAAAAAGAAGTAAATTTCAGGTGCAATCCTGTAAGAAACTAAAGACATTCAATGAATGTATGTATAACATATAATCTAAGATGCACAATAAAACTTGCCCTCTGAATATAATGTTGTACAGGTGAACACAACTATCTGGAGGCAGCACCCTCACTAATCTCACAGTGATAGAGATTTTTGCACCATCACTTGGTCTGTCTGATATAAATATTGTAGGCTGCAAGAGAAAAATAAAATCATATAAACATTAAAATAATAAAATTCATATTTGTACACAGTCAAGCAAGCATTGTTGTGTCCTATACTTACTCGAAGACCTTTTGTCATGTTAGGGTAATAATATTGAAAAATATGGGAAAAATTACCCAGTCTCTATTTGTCAATAAAATAATTGCTGTACAAGTAATTAACAGTTCTTTAAATTTAAACATGTTGAAGATTACAGATTCCTCTTTGTAAAACGCACAGAGAAAAGGGTATTTTTTTGAGTGAATATTTTTCAGCATGATACAAATACTGAGATAATAATGGTTTCCAACAACAGAAAGTCTTTGTGTCAGGGACTTGTACACTGCAGATCACTTTAAATTTATGGGTATCAGGTTTCATGGTCTGATCAGAAAACATGTCTCTGGGTACTTGATTACATGGGTATGTTATGAAAAAAAAGAAGAAAAAAGAGGAATAGTGAGCCTTTTGTTCACATACCCATATCCCACCACTACCCCCATGATGAAAAGGAGTTGATAGTAAATAAAACAAAACTATTTTGAAACAAAATGTGTAAAATGATTGGTCAACATGATGATGATAATGAGTATAACATGTACTAAAATTCAAAGTAATCCACTATGATCTGCAGAAGTAGCTGCATTTACAAAATTCTGTCATACAATGTATTCAGCTCCAAGTAAAAAAACACAGAGAGCAAAGCAATTAAGAAGTGTAGCAATAACAAGATATTCTAAATGGTTGCTATCATTGCCATACTGGACATCAGGTCACCATCATTATAATTTAGAATTCAGATTGACAACATTTTCATTTGGGACCAACTAGACATCAGCAAAGACTTTCAATGAAAACACCATGTTGGTATGACCATCTATTCAGGAGGAACAGCTATAACAAGATTTTATGATGGCCACTGTGGCAGCCATATTTGACATCAAATTAGTATTATTTTCATTTGGAACCAACCAGGCCATGGGATGAATGTGTCTAAAGTTTCACGGCAATCCTAGAAGTAGTTTAGGAGGATAACAAACTGTGCTAATGGATGGACAGACAATGGACAAAAGACCATCCCATAAATACATCTTAGGGCTCAAAATTACACTAATCTGCAAATCCATAGTTTGTCACTTTGCCAAAGAATAGCTAAAACCCATGCCATCACTAATCCATTTAGCAATGGAAATTAGGAGAAATTTTATAAATTTGATAACAATAATTACAGTGAAAGTTACATGGGTCATGTATGTGCATTTATTCCTTTGAAATGTGGTCTTGTGTTGGATGTTACCAATATAATGTGAGTTGACATTCCCTTTAATGGTTGAATGATCTGTTTATGAGTACCTACCAATATCCTGAACTTGAGAAGGGAACATGAATGTTCCCAGTGCAAATGTATGAGTGAAATGACTCCTCTAGAAATTAGTGTGATTATTGTTAAAACAGTGTTTGTACATGTGGAACTGGAACTAGCCTGTATTGGTCCCAAGAACTATTTTATTATTGATGATAACAAAAGTTACAGGGTATCAAACTAGTATTGACCAATCAGAAAAGGTTACATTCACTTAGTCAGCAAATAATCCAGAACTATACAGAACAATGTGTTTTAATATTTATATTTGTTGCTGACAGTTAATATAATGCACTGTGTGGGGATATTTGTAAACATATGGAAATAAAGTACAAACTGCCAACAAAATGGCAGAAATTACACAGTGAACAGAGAGTATATGATTGCAAATAAGATACAAAAATGATGTGCAAATGAATATGAATGGAGGGAATATTACCCAGGAAAGACTGTGATGCTGTGCACTTTCTGCACTGAGTATTCTGAGAAATATGAAAGTGTGCAAGGTAATTCATCCATTGATGGGTTGAAAATATTCCTGGAATCACACAATGCAAGCTCTCTACACATAATGGCAAATAGATACTTGAAATGAAATTAAAAGTTGGTTCTTCAGATGCAGAGCAAATTGTGAGATTTTTTAACAAGAGCATACTGAAGAACCTTGAACAAAAACTTTTAACTTTTTGTGAGTCTTGTGAAGTACAGATATTTTTGTTCTAAGTTAATGCTAATGAATAACACATGATGAAAATTTGAAACTGAACTGGCATTTTTGATTTTAGCAGGATAAGTTACATCTTTGCAGGATCAGTAAAAAGTTTAGTTACGGTGATCCTGTGGGTTTGTGAAAAATAATCCTAACTTTAAGCACTGGGAAGTGATTTGTTGAAAATGGCAATCTAGGATGAATATCATATTCTGCAATACAGTGAAATCTGTGTTCAGTACATTCAGCCTTACACTGCATTCAGTTGGAAGTATAAAAAAAGGACTAAGTTATAAAAAGTGGACAGTAATTTGATGATATGCAAATCTTAGGTGATGAGCATAATATTCACCCAGTTTCATGGCAATTCATAAAAACTGGCAATAAGTTTCACTAATGAGATTGTGTCATACACTGCATTGAACTACAGATCAAAAGGGTCAATAAATGAAACAAAAATTACACTGCGTTAAGCAACACAGGTGGCAATAATTCTAACAAGTGATGATCATAATATTTCCTGTTTCATGGCAACTCATCAAAAACTGGGGTACTATTGGTATGTCACACTGCATTAAGCTACAAGAAAAAAGGGCAATAACTCTAACAAAAATTGCAGAAGAATGCAATTCAAGCATCTGCACATCAACAGATTGAAAATCATAATATTTTTTAAAAAATTCACAGCAATTCATCAAGGACCAAAGGACCAATTGCACAAATGACATTATGCCATGCTCTTCATTGAGCTACAATAGGATATAAAGTACCAGAAGTTGGAAAAGCTGCAGAGAAATGTGGGGAACAACTTCTGGTAGGGTGTGGCTGGGGGTGATTCTGCCACCCACCAATGGCACTGGTGTATCAACCTTAGTCTTTCTTTCCTTCATGGAAAAAACAACTTTTTCAGATATTATATTTCTCCTTTAATACTCGGATCACATTAAGCCTTACAACCTCCTTCTGAATCCAGCCCTCCTAAAAGACAATTTTTTTTCTTTCCCCTCTATTATATAGACAAAGGGCAATAACTCTTGTCCATTAATTTTCCTTGCCACCACTTGGTGGCACAAATTTAAAGCTTAGCAGAACATTGTAAACTGGATGTTCTCATTGTTTGGAGGATGGGAGAGTAAAAAAGTAATGTGATTCTGTAACCTAATTTACTGAAACTTTTGCTTTCTCCTTTGGATAAATTTCCCAATCACATTAAAATTAGGCAGAATATGTAAGAAAGGAGAGACTGCTGACCATCCTATTTGTACCTCGGGAAGAAAGTTCGATTCCCATATGCAGGATAACCCTTTCTCCTAACTTGTAAGCAGCACAACTGAAGCCTACTTGATTAACATCTGGAAGAAATAAGTGAACTATTTCTATCAAACAAAGTTTCTGGATGAATCCTGCAAAAGCTGCATTGGGGTGCCCATCCAGAGGTTGTGCTCATGTCAGTTGGGTTTAGTAGCTACCTGTGCGACTGCGACTTAGCCTACCAGATTCAGAGGGTGTAAATGTGAGGCTACATGTCACAGGTAAAAACTCCAGAAATTCAACTGAACAATAAAGAAAAAAGTCAGCTATATGTGCAGACCTGACAACCCTAACAATACCTTCTCAGTAAAGCTGTAGATGTAATACCACAAGTTAGACAAATTTTCAGTAAGGTGTAATAAAATATCATATACTAATATTGTCACATTGAAAAATGTGCATTTAACAAGTTTAGAAGTGTAATCAGAGACTGGTGCAGCGATGGTAAACATTATGTTCAACTGAAAAGTTTGTAAAGTACAATTAGACCTTAACTACCTCCAAAAGAGTTTAACAAACTGCAATTCCAAATCTCATGGAGCTCAATGACTTCTTGCTATCTTACCACCTGAAAATATCTGACAGCAAAACAGCAGGAAAATTTACACAGGAATGCCACTTACCATAGTAGTTTCTTTAAAAGGATAAAAGTTACAACATTTTGAAGAAGAATATTATCTGGTTTAGGGCTGTCATCAAGCAAAAAACACCAAGCATTATACAAAACTAAAATTTCTAAAAACAATTACATTTTTTTCACCTTAAAGTTACTGTAACTTTTGATTTAAGTAGAGATATCTCGAGAATTTAAACTGTTTTGAGGTATCTTTTTAATTTGGAATAAGTTGTGTTCATTTTTAACATCTTAAAATAACAGACAAGGGTTACTAATACAGTGATCTAATTTACTGCCTTTAAATGCATTCATCAATGTTTAACAGTCCTCTGTATCATTAAGTTAAATCACAAAATGTAACAGAAGTCGAGGATGAATGAAATATGGGTCATTGTGAACTGTTTTTGTGATGAGTGTGCAGTATTCATCACCATACATCTCCTCACCAAGGTTCATGATTCCTTGCATAGCAATAAGTATATAAGACTATTGTGAACGACATATTTCGCCTGCCTCAGGTTAAATAGTCCTCTGTATAGATATGAGACGGTATGGCTGACCTTGAAGACTGTTGACCAGCAGATCTCAGTTAACTTAGATCTTTGTTCAAGGAATATGGTTTTGAACTAGACTGAATATACAGAAACTATAACATTCTTATTCGACTTACCATGACTATCATTGACCTTTGGACTCCTAAATCTATAGGTTTCTGTTACCCTAAATGTTGGTGATCCACAAGTTTTGGTCAAGGAAATACTATAAAATGAATGCTATTCTGCCAATCATATATTTCTTACAATGACCTTGATCTTTGACCCCAAAATCAACAGGCCTCTTCCATACCTTGCATACAAGTCATCCGCATACATAGGTCAAGGCAGATGGTCTATTACTCAAATTCTTATGCGAAACCCTCTTTTTTCCCTTTCAAAGTCACCATGAACTTAAACTGTTGACAAAATCAATAGACTTCTTTCTTACAAAAAGTGCATGACATCCAAAAACTTTGGCAACAGTACATGGTCAAAAACTGAAACATCTGTGAACAAACCATGTTTCATGATTTAACCATTTACCTTTTAATTCCAAAAGCAATAAGCTTCTACCCTACTCCGACTATAAGCCATTTAGAAAGAACAGCATATTTGCATGCCAAGGTTCCGATATGTTAACCCTATCTATACATATGTGGATCAAGCAGATATTTCTGTGCTTCAGGTCTGTGAATTTCACTGGTTGCAGAGGCCAGCCACCACATCCAATCAAAATTAAGTTGTTCAAATTTGAACACTGTTCCTACATGATCGAGACAAGGAGAGCACACAACTTGAATGGACTCATAAATAAGTAATTTTCCACTGCCAGTCCATATTTGTACAAATACCTTTCACTCAAATAAATGGTGGGGGATTACTTTATTTGCATTGTTAATGTACCTTAACCTTTAAACTTTGAACGTATTTTTTTTAAAAACCAACCCTTAAAACCAGTTTGCATCCTTTAAAACTTGTGTCTCTAAAAGTGGAAGTAATTAGAGATGAAAGACACTATGATAAGGAGATTTTACTTTTTATTTATTGTAATTCTTACTATTACCAAACAATTAAAAATAATAAATTGGTTCAAGAATTTTAAAAATATAAATATAGCACCCTAAGGTTCTAATTATTGAGCTGCTCTTTGTCACTTTAAAGATTTTTAACATGAGAAAAAACTCTACTGATCTTACTTGATAATTATACAGGGTAGAATTTTACTGATCACTTTTTATTTGGTTTGATTGTATTTAATTGCCCACATAAATCCTGAGTAGTTGAGGGTGTTTTGGGAGTCTTTTGCTGTTTTAAAGTAATCATGGGGTCTTTCTTTTGGTGATAATTACCAACATAGGAAAAAAACTCTCCTGATCTTACTCGATAATTATACAACACATAATTTTACTGATCACTTTTTTAAGGTTTGATACAATATAATTGTATACATGTATCCTGGGCAGGTGATAGTGTTTTTGGACAGTCTTGTGCTGGCCCCATGACTTTCAGGGTGATAGGCAGAAAAATTAAACTACTGGATGTCTAATTTATGCATAAGTTGTTGGAAGTAATCAAACATAAAATTGCTGGACAGATTTGGGGACGCAAACAAGTGTTCAAAAAAACAGAGTCTTAACTTTTAGAACAGTCTTTACTTTAATATTCTTCAAAGGAATAGCCTATATAAATCTTGAGGACACACACATTATGGTCAACAAGTATTGGTTGCTTGACTTTGCATTAGGTAAGGAACCGACAATCAACCATTTTTCTGCTAAATCGTTTCTCAAATGGTCAAATGCAGGAATAGGTTGCAGATGTGCCTTGTATATCATCTGAGTGGGATTTCCTACCATTTGACAAGTGTGACAAGATCCATGGTACTTATAAACATCAATTTTAATTTTTGACAAATAAATACGATTCAGGGATTTTGTGATAAGTCTTAATGATACCAAACTGACTAGCTAGGCTATGAATTCCCTGTCTATACGACTTAGGAACAACAATGTGTTTGCTCACTGACCACTCATCAACAGCAGGTACATCATGTGGTCTCTACAAAGTAACAAACTAGTACTTGTGTGGCTTCAAGATAAGACAATCCAGATATTTATTCCTTATAACTGCCTATCTGAATAATAATTTTCGTTTAAGACCAATTCATCTACCAATATTGTTTTTATGAATGCCAGTTTACATAAAAAATTTATTTTTCTCTAATATTTCCTACGAAAAGTTATTTATTTATATTGCTTTACTGCATAGTTGTATTGTGCAGATATCTTTTGTCCTGACAATATTAAGTTATATTTTAAACAGGACAAAATAATGATAAAATCACGGACAAATGAAGATGTTTATGCGGGGGGGGGGGGGGGGGGGGGGGGGAGGGAGATGGATGCTACAACAGCCTGAGCTACGAATAGCCTTAAAACTTTTAAAGTGTTTTAAAAAATTATGTGTGTGTTTTATTTTAATTTATTACTCTACTAACAAAACAATCACATCTGTAGAAGACACATGTAAAAATTTGTATTCATCTTTTTAACTACTACATTAATGTCATGTCCAAATGTATCAAGCAAGTTTGGTACTGTACTGTAGCAGTAATAATAAAAAGAAATTGAGCTGGTTACTGGTAGCGGTAGCAACGTTATTTATATTCAATATATTTTATCATTATAATTGCTACCAAATGAGTCTGATGTCTTATCAGTGAAGTACCTTACAATCAATCATCTTATCTGTACTATAAATATTGCTCCATATATGGATGAATACAATTTTAAATAATACAAAAATTGTAGTTAATAATATTAATGTGCCAAAACCATTTTCCCCCTTTTAGTCACAGTGACTTTGATCTCTGATCTTTGGGCAACTATGGCCTGGTATGTCTAAATCCTTCTTGAGCTTGCAGACAAGAAAGTGTCACCAACAGATGAATGGATGGATGGACAAACAAAATAGGGATGACTAGCAGAAATCAAAATTCTCTCTTTTTTAGGGGTGTGGAGAGGGAGATAATGTTTGTGCAACCAACATGGAATGGATTTTTCACAGCTTAAGATGCATGTAAGCATTAAATAATGAATGATGCATAATAACAATGTATACTGATATAAAAGCAAACATACCTTTAAATGTCACACATATTAAGCAAGTACCTGTCTTGGCCAGTTTTTCAAAGTCCCATGTACAAAAGTATTTGGCATCCCCATACCAAGGGAGACCAATCTTTATACTTCCCATAGATGGCTGTGTCCATATATTACAATTTCACATGAAAGTAATTCATATCATACTACCCACATGAGAATGTGAATGCCTTACATTCTACTTACATTGTTTGGAAGTTCAAGTGGAAGGAACAGTAAAGTGCCGTCAAAGGCTTTAGTATAACCGATGACATCTCTATGTTCATTCATCATTTTGAATCGCATGCCTTTTGAGTCAATTTCTGGACTAAAGTCTACACAATATTGAAAAACTCCTCTGTTGCGGCATTTGATGCGGATATAATTCACTGAGAGAGCCAACCTGAAAAAGAAAACAGGTACAGAATTCAATAAATATGACGAACAAACGGAATTACATCAAAATGTTATGATGTAATTTTTGTTGTTGTTGTTATAGGGTTTTTCAGCACAAGATAGGCTATACATGGTGGCCAGTATAAATAGTGGAGGAAGAATCCAGGAAAAACCCTGAAAGAACCACCAACCCATGAGAAGCTACTGGCAAGCTTTCCCACATACCCACACTGTCCAAGCCCGAGACTCGAACCCCCACAGACTGAGGTGAGATGGCAGTGATCCTTAACAGTGAACACTTTAAACCAATCTACCACTCCAGGCCGTTATGATGTAATAAAAATATGATAAGATAGGTATGCTACAGCTATTGGCCAAACAAATGTTTTTAATGATAATTCAACATAAAAATGCCTGGAAACAAGCCAAAATGATCAATAACACATCAAAATGACCAACTATCCAGTTACATATTCATTTTAAAGAAGAATACAAGGTTAAAATGACTTAGCATTAAATATGTTTTACTAATATCTTCCATCTCTAAGACTCCCTTAACTTCTTGAGCAGTTATTTATGTAAAGCACATACAAAGTAGTACACAATGGTAGAAATTGTTAATTTGGCACCCAAAAAACAAGATGCCACGAAACTCTGTGTGTGTGTGTGTGTGTATATATATATCACACATTATTGTGAGTTTGGTTCACTCCATGCTTACAATGGGCAAATCAATTTACCTTGTACGCACAGGTCATGCACCACAGCCAGTGTACAAACTTCACGCAAAGGAGTCTTGTTAGTAAGTGGTCTACTTTAAGGCACAATATCTTCAGATGTAGAGGTATGTGAATTGTATTTTCCTATCTGTATTATAGGATAAAATTGTTTTATTCTGATAGTTCCAAACTGTGTAATGCAATGTTAGATTTTAATATAGTCTGTTTTTAAGTTCACCAGTATATAACTGAATAGAAGGATTGTAGTCACATTAATGTTGCATGAAATAAGGGATGAGAGAATGTTACTTCAAGTTTTGTAAGATTCTTGTCAGATACAGGTTTACATATGAACCTGATTATTATGATAACCTTATATGGCAGTCCCAATGATATAACTTTTTATAAAATTATCAACTCCACTTACGTGCAGGTGTCACATACGTCATTTTATGTTTTACATGACCATGTCACTGATATTACATGGATTTAGATATATTTTCAGCTGAAATGGTGAAGGGCTGAAGGGATGACTGGGTGAAAGAGCAATAGTGACACAGCTATGCTCTATGTTTGTGTTTGCACCATACTAAAGATGTTCTTTTAGCCGTGGTGCTAATTTGAGTTGGTATATACCCAGCTGTTGGTGGTGATGCTGGCCCCGAGGAAGATAGTGGTGAGGGACCAAAGCTTCAGGACCAACGGGTCTGCAGGGAACAAGAGGTGTGCACTTAGTTAAATAACTCACCATTGTGTTAAAAATCCAGTCTTGGAATTTATGTGCATGAGTTTGGTTTAGGATTTTTTCTATCCTTAGTCATCTATAAACATCATATTTTCAATATCTTTCATAGTGTCTTCATTGTAATCTGATTCCAACCTGGTTCATCTTGTTATATACAAGCACAGCTTGTTACAGCAACCATTTATATACAGTCCTAAAGATGAACAAACTGAAAGTCCTGCACTGGGGTCATCTCACTACAGATAACAATAAAATGATGATGCTAATGAAAGTAACAATAAAAGTAATGATGACGGGTTAAATAAGGATTCTCCAAGTCTGATAAATCAGCCTCCAAAAAGGAAATTAGCAAAAGAGCAAAAGCTGCATCTGATTGGTTGCTGGATCTGATGGTCTAGCCAGAAGCTGTTATTCCACATGGATTTACAGTGTAAAACATAGGATTTGATCAAGAAATACTATGTACATATCACAGGAAAGGCACCCTTCCATCATAAATCAAGAGCTATGAGAAATAATGTCAAGTGTCTAATATGAACACTGATGCTGTGCACAGATCTTTCTGCATCAACTGCATGACTTTATGGAGATGTAAGATCAAACCTTAAACTGCCCATCAGTATTAGTACAGGTTTGGGGATCGATTTATCTAAGATTCTCCACTGCTCTAAGCAACTTGAAAGACTTACGGTTTTCCATCTGATCCAACCCTATGTACAACAGGTCTTCTTTCATCACAAGCCATTCTATCAAGATGACTTCTTTGCGATCTTCCAGTTTCAGTGCCTTGGGGTTGAACTGGGACAGGGGATGGCATTGCAGGAGGAGTATGTGAGACAGTGGCTTCTGAGACCCCAGTACCCTGTCCAAGTAGAGGAGCACCACGGGAAGCCAATGGAAAAGCCCTTCCAGCACTGGAAAAGAAATCACAAACTACATGGGCTTTAAGTCTATGCAAATTCTATCCACCCTGCTAATAAATACAAGCCTGTTTCATAACCTTTCCTGCCATTTAATTTGTTTCTTCTCTTGAATAACAAGACTAACAAAAACTACAGGTACATCGGAGCATCAGTTTTGTGGCAGACAATGAAAACAAACTTTAAGAACCATTCCTAAATCTTTAAAAGATGTCTTCATTGTCAACAAGGCAAAAGATCTTCCTTCCTTGAGGCTAGTAGACAATTAATAATGACTAAACATAATGCACATACCAACTCCCTGAGAGGTATAAGCATAATTACTGCTGATACCAGTGGTAAAAAAGCATGTGTAATTTGGGCATAAAACTTGTAATCCGTATACCAAATACCATAATTACAGTAAACAGTATGAAAAATGTATATTTTTGCTACTAATCTGGATCTGCAACTGGTAAAAATTCTTGTCACAAATGAATAGCAAAAGGTGCAGCTTGACAACTAATCTTCTTATTCTGGAGTTGTGTTCAGGATATAATAGATGTAAGTAGTGGATGGATGAAATCATTAAAGAGATTGAAACTGGAAATAGCAAAGGCACATATACTACTAGGCCCCAAAATTTTAAGTGTGAATAATGGATGGATAAACGAACAAACTTATGAAAATATTTAAAATAGGAACTTTTGAATTGTGAATAGTAAATGATTGCAGGCAACAAATTCTTATACAAGGTATGGAACCAGTCTATATTTAAAAGACTCATGTTTGCTGCATGGCTGAAAATAATGACTGGAAAAAATGTAGATTTTCTGGAACAAGCCAATATATGGGTAAAATGTACACATTTATAGGCTTGAAATTAAAACTATTTTCATTTTATCACTGTTGCTGCACATGTGCTACTGGATGAAAATGGAGAGATCTCACCTGGTGGGATTTATGACATCACAAAGGAAATTTTCCGCAAAACAAACTGCAGCTTATCATTTTCACCATTTTAAAAGTTTTCTCTTGGATAAATTAAGTACAAGCACGTTTTGCTAGACTTGCCTGCTTTACACAGCATTTTGTTAATAACACTTCTCCACCTCCAAAAAATCTATCTGTAATAAACGTGAACACATATAATTAATAAATCTTGATTTTCAAATGATAACTGTAGTAAAGGATAAAGAAACATTAAATTATATGATATTCTCAAGCTACAAGATCTCAGATCAACTGCTTTGGTGGCCATACTGAACGTAAGAGTAGCACCATTTTAATTACTAATCCTTTTAAAAATGGCCACCTTGGATGTCAGAAAAACATCCTTTTCATCCAGTTCTAACAAAATGGTTTTGCAAGACCAGGACAACTGATGAAAACTGCAAGTCAATATGACATTCCATTTAGGAAGAGTAGCAACAGAAATATTTTCAAGATGGCCATATTTGTTATCAGATCAGCACCATTTTTATATTGGGATCAAGTAGTTGTCATAATTAGTCTTTTCATGAAAATCCCAAGCCAGTATGACTTTCCATTTAGGAGTAACAATAACAATCTTTTCAAGATGGCTATTACGGTAGCCATAATGGATGTCGGACCTGCACCATTTTCATTTAACACCAACTACATATCATAAGACGTTCTAGTGAAAACCTAATGCTGATGTCAAGGTGAAGTAGCACTAATAGGATTTACATGATAATTTGTCAGGTCTTGGGACTACTAGTGGAATTAGTATTCTCTGAAGGTAATGGAGAATTAGACACATCACTGCACAGTAAGTATAGACAGAATTTGCTCCCTTGACTGTTCCAAATGTCAGTAGAAAAAAAGAGTGACTTTAATTTATGACCAAGGCAATAAAACAGGTGAAGTCTGGTAGCTCAAAGCACTGTTATGTTCCACTTCATCCCCATGCACAAGCCTTTCTGTCATAATTCCATGTCTATATGACCATCTGTTCAGGAGTTGTAAGTATGTCTATATCGAGTGGATCTGTTCAATATTGCTAACATTTTCCTCAGAAGAGCTGCATGGACATGCGGACAGACTTGACCAAACAAAGATGTCTGCTGCAAGCAGTGGGGGAATGCGACTGAGATGTTTTATAACAAAGTGACCATTTAAAGAAACAGCTTATCCTAATAAATAACTACTATTCTGGACATATTGTTAGCCTGTTGTATACATGTATGCAAATAGCACATCAGCACAACCCTGACTATACAGTGCAGAGTAATATGTGATGATTTTCATTTTCTAAAATTTTTCCAAGATCTTCATGAAATTAGGAGAATGTATATATATTAATAATTGTTCAGTCCTGAGAAATATGAAATCTGCTATGTACAACTGAAGGATCTTGCTTGGTTTGAATATGTGCACGTTTCTGGTGAAAACAAAATTTGTCATCATTAAAAATGTGTTTTTTTAGATATGATTTTAATGTGTCTTAAGAAAACTATCCTTCTTTTCCCATAAAAATTTAATATATGTCAAGATCTTTGCTCAATTTTTCTGTTTTAAAAAAATAAACATAAAAAAAAAAAGGAAAATCTTTAAAATACTAAGTCCAATTTTTTCATAAACTACACCCTTTTTAAAGTCAAAGATATTCTCCGCCAGAAAAACATCACGGGACACATCCATGGGAAAAGGGCTGCCTCCATTAATTGCCTCGTACAACAAATGGGCAGGTGTATCAGACCTATTTTACATCCATAATTCCACAGAGAGAATATGCCCTTTCAAAGTAGTTTACAGACTTACCCCTGAAGCAGAGCTTGCATAGCTGCCAATCCCCGTCCCATTGGCATAATGGTCCCTGGTGTGACAGATGCTCGACCAAGGCCAGAACTGGGTGCCACCATGGGGTTTGGTTGCTCTATCACAGAGCTTGGTGCTGCTGTGGTACTGGGGATAACTGGAGCTGAAATTTATTATGACTCTATTGCTACATGTATTATGACTGTCAAATCTGTGGACTTAATCCACTGCATTTAGCATATATCTAAACCATTCTTCACAACAATAAAAACAATTTTCGGATCATAATGCAATAAAAGTCAGGTACAATGTGTTTTATGAAGCATATGGTTATCAAGAACTCTAATTTCAATCAACCTGCAAAAACTCAACATCACTAAATATACACTAGAAAGACAGCAGCTTTTTACTGCCTAATTGAAACAAGCGGGCTCTTTGAGTTAAAATTTATGTGATACAAAAGTTAAGAAAATTCCTTTTATTTGTTTCAGATAAATGTAACATTTCCTTTCTTCATCATCAATTGCTGTTCAAAGTATTGTGAATCACGTGGGATACCAATTTTCATGGTATTTATGGGCAAGACAGACCATGTATTTAAAGTCACAATAAAATATTAAATGTGTACTGTATGTCAGTATAATAAAATACCCTTCTTCTGTTTTAATAGCAAAGGTTTTGAAGATTGGGATATATATATATATATATATATATATATATATATATATATATATATATATATATATATATATATATATATATATATATAAAGCAGGGTTGTTTGTGTGTGTTTTGGATTTTTAACATAGCTTTAACAGTTTTTCAATCATATTGCTATGATGTCTGCAGATGGCGGTTTATAGTGATGTCTAGCACTGGGGCATCATGCCACAGACATGTAGCATGATGTCCCACCCATTATCCTGACACCAGGCCAACCAGTCCTAACACTAACCTCTTCATGCTGAGTGCCAAGCAATGCAGCTGTTAGTACCCTTTTTTTAATAAGTCTTTGGTATGAATCAGCCAGGGTTCAAACCCACGACCTCCTGCATCTGAGGTGGATGCTCTAACCAGTAGGTTACTTCATGCCAGGATATTTTCTGTTAAATTTGGTAAAATTCTGCTTGGTGGTAGCAATGGATTGCTGGCAAACTGGCTGAAACAATAGTGATTTTGCTGAATGGCTGAAAATTCCAGAGAAATCCAATAAATTTTGGGGTTGGGCCTAAGGTGCTTAAACTCTACAGATCACTCAAACATCTCACCTATGTCTGCATGAGTCGAGTCTTGGCTTGAGTAAAACATCATGGGCATGTGAGAAAGGTTGCCAGGTGCTTCACATGGGTGGGCAGTTTTTCCTGGTGGTCTTCTCGTGTTCTTTCTTCACCAAATATACTGACCACCATATATGGCCTATCCTGTATTGAAAAGATGGCAATAAACCACAAAAAGCCAAAGCCAGTGGATTTCGGGAGGTATACCTATAAGATGTTACCTGTACAGAGTGAAAGCCAAAACTTAAGAACTTTCAGTATATGGGTAGACAAAAGTGACAATAGGAGGTAATTCTAATAGTATCTTGGAAAAATTACTTCTCAGAGATACTATTTTCAGTTGTCTCTATTGTATCTATATGAGAAAGACAATTTTACTTTCCTTCTAGGAGGGCTGGATTTAGAAGTTAGAAGAAGTTAATTCCACTAATGTCAATGTTATCAGTTAATGTATTTGATGGAGAAACAACAATCCAAATGTCTTCATTATACTGTACCTGCAAAGGATAGTTCACTGCACAGTAGGAAACTGGTGGTTCCATGTTTAGTGTGCCTGACTATGACCCAATGGGGGCAGATGCAAATCCTACCATTGGACCAGTCTGGGTCAGCTACAATAAATTGTCCCTATGCAAGGCACTTCACTCCAGTTGTCTCTGCACTAAATAATCTACTTCTGTTGATGTGCCATAATGCACCAAACCAAACCAAATCATTGCACAGTACTCTAGTCCTTACCTTCCTGTGCAGTGATGGAGAGAGACCTGGCACCCTGTATCAACCCCATCATACTCCCTCTTCCCAAAGGTATACCAGACCCCCTCCCTATGGAAGCCAATGCTGGTTGGACTGGAGCTGCTCCTGCTGCATTTGGTCCCTACAAGTGCAGAAAATTATGTGTAATTATAGCATAAAGTTACACTGGCCTTAGCTAAACTCCTCACATCTTGTTAAAAAAGAAATTCATTTTATTCTAACCTCAAATGAAAAAAGAGATGTCATGAATGTTCCCGAAGTCAATTTTGAGATCAAGTGCCAAATGTGATGTTTATTCTCCAAATTTTTGTCTGATAATTCCCAATTCCAAGTGTTAGAAACTAGCTTCTTTGTTCTTGCTGGAGTTTAAATAATACTTTTACATCTTTGTTAATTAGCATAATGAAATCTAGGAGTGCCAGCAGCTAAAATACATTGCAACATTTAGTATTTGCTGTGCTCATCTGAAGTATGTGCTAAAATACACAGCTCACTAAATAACTCAAGCATAACAAGGTTCAAAAAATCCAGTGCACTATAAGCAAGGGTGTGTTATTGAGGGACCAATAAAAAGCTAATAACGGGATAGAAATCAATGGAAGACAGATAGACTGATTGAGTCAGTTACAGTAGAACATAAAAAATAAATTCACCAAGTTTAATCATTACCAGACATGAATTTAATGAGTCTAAAAACATTTTTTAAAATGCAAATGAGAACACAATAATATTTGGAGTTTGTGACACATCTGACAAATATCACTTCACATTTCATGGCCAGATTTGCTGAGCTTATCCCTCCTGAAACAAATATAGTTTTATTCCATGTTGGTGATGGAATCTCCAAAACCATCCATGGCTACCCATGAAGAATTTGCAAAAGCACATCTAGTACAGACTTGTTCTTTGCCAAGTACAACAGGGAAATGCAAGTCAACATATGGCTGAACATCATGTATGATGTGCCAGTTTTACTATCATTAGTTAACATTAATCATTCAAATTCATCAACTTGATATGGTGGAGGGTTTGATGTCTTAATGCCTTAACAATCAGTACTGTACAGATCTGTTCTGACATCTGGAGGAAAAGTTTCAAAAGTATCTCACATACTGACACTGCTGAACTACACATAAACTAATCATTCTATATTGAAACAGATGCCTCTTTCCTTACCAAGTAAATCAATGCACAATCTAGTGGTTGCATTATTTTCCACATTACTGTGCCAGCACAAATTCAAAAATTTGGCAAGCAATTTCATGGGATTTTCAACATTGTGCATCCTAGATGCAAACATGTCATTCGTTACTTCCCCTGCATATTCCATTTGAGAAAAAGAAATGCATTTTAAAAGGGAAAAATAAAAATTATTTCACTGATGATTTAGGTTTATTTACCAATTTTACAAAAAAATCAGATCAAAAAATAGTTTCTGATGTAAACATGCTAAGCCTCAAAGATGCGAGATCATATCATTAATATTTATGGGGCTCCCTCATGCAAGATCTCGATCACATAAGCAATGGATCGATGGCAAACTGGAGTAACAAGCCCAGTCAAATGCAAGATCACATCAATATGCATGGCTCTCACTACTGAGCTTGGCTGAGATCTTGATATTTGCAAAGTGATCTTGCTATTTGCAAAGTAAAACTGCCAACAAGTATTGCAAAGCAATTATGCTCATGACAATACCATCTCTAACATCATGAAAAATCCAAATAATCTCAAATCTCTTCCACAAAATGTGAGCAAGAAATATCAGTGACTGGTTTTGCATCCAACGGTATGCAAGCAAAGCCCCAGAAATTCCACAAAAACATTAAAAATAATACTAATTTCACCAATGAAGAACACATACTAGCATGTGAAAATTCTTGGAATGAACAATGACAACTAAATCTTATCAACCACATATCTATGATATGACAGAAACAACTAGGAAACCAAAATCTGAATGTCTTGCAACATTTCAACTGCTGTTTGTCCATTTATCTTAAGTTACTGATCATAGAATGTTTTATTAAATCAGATTTATTTACTGTCCCCTCTTTTTTTGCATTTCTGTGGCAAACAAAATAAAAACTTAAGAGTATAGGGAGCTAAAATAATTTTTTTATGGTTTTAACACTTCATGTGATTCTCTCGTAAGAAAAGCAAATCTCTGAATTATATACATCAGCAACTTAAGATACATGACAACACAACTATTTATATTTCTCAAGAAAAAACACCTAACTACTTAAATAATTGGATCACATTTAAAGATGGAAACAAAACTGTTACACTAATTATGCCACAACACCATGGGTACAGACCACAAGGTATGGTATACTTTGTTTTAATTTTAAGGCTACCAGAGTCTGGAACAGCCAGTCCAGTGAATTGGGAACTATCTCCGATTTCAATAAATTAAGCAGGCAGATATGAACCTGGCCAGTGTAGATGTGCTTTGTACCTTTCAGTTTCGCTGTCTATGTCAATCAGCTTTGTGATTATCTATTTTTATCATGTTTCACTGGCTTAAATCCTGCACGCAATGTTTCTTTTAATTGAATTTTTGAAACTCATTTCCCGATATATTTTTTATCCACAAGCTTTTTATATACATATCATGTAGCATATATTTGTTAAAATTATTATTCAAAGTATGTCTCTATAATTGCATATAATATAGTTTGTGTAACTGTTCACATTTTAATGTTCCTGATCTGTCTTATTTTACTATCTATATTGTATTATTTTACATGTCCATTTTAATATTCTGAATTTGTGTTTGTCAGTAAAATTGCTCATCATAACCTAATGCTTGGATGTTATATTAACTACTTATGTAAATTAAATTTCTTGTATCTTGTACAATTATGCCATTAGTAAAATGTTACTCTGATTACAAAAATATACATGAAGTATCACAATACAGAAAGGTACCTGATCTTCTCTTTCCTCGCTTTCACCTGGTTTTCTAGTTGGTTGACTTAAAGCTTGCAAAATAGCAGCTCCTCTGCCACCTCTTCCAAATCCAGTTGCCATTATAGCTTTCTAATATTCATAATACCACCTGAAATATTAATATAACATCAAAATATAAAATAATGCTGGGAAAAAAAATAGGCAACAAGAACAGAAATAATTTAGTTGGCTCAGCATATCATAATAGCTTTCAAAACTTTTATTAGCTTCATTATACCTTACTGGAAACTATACATGCCATTTTTAATAGTAAGGACATGTGCTTGTTTGCATAATTTATTTCCAAGATGACATCATCTTCTTCCACTGAATCCGTGATTCTTCCTATCAGTAAAATTAACCAGAGAAGTTCTTAGTCACTCAAGCTCTGATAAAACTTATTTATGACCTGTTTATTCATGCAAAGTCTATAAGCAAAGAAGTTCTATAGTTTTTCCAACATTTCTTATTGACAGTTTATCTGTCATCTAATGCTGATAGCTCAGAATCAGAAATCATGTGCACCAGTCTATGCAGAATGTACAGTAAAATGGCAGCTGTCACTTCGAAATTCTATCAAAATGCAATGTAGTCATACTGAGCCAAGTTTCTACATTCATTACGTAGTAAATACAATGTAACAATGTTTACTCTAATTTAATTAAATGTTTTCTTATTTATTTCTTAAACATTACTACAAAGAATATCACAGCAAACAACTAGTATGGATTTTTGGTAAACAATATAGGTTATAACTTGATTAGGCTCCATATCCCCTTGCTACCAATTTAATACACAATGGCATGAAGAATCTGAAAAAAACACTTAATTCAGTTAGAGTATAGAAGGAAAAAAAAGAAATTTCATATTGTGTACATAAACATTATTGTCAAACAATAACAAAATCCAATTGTTTACTGTGCAATTAAGATGCACTTATATAGGTATTTTTTGTATTATTTGAATAAATAGAAAACCACATTTCCAATTTATAACTGTATTTTCCAAACTAATAACTGATACGTATAAGGTATTGTATCCATCAATAAGACAATTCCATGCTGCTAAATTATTGGGGTACACAAAGATATTCCACACATTCCAGCACAAAACTGACAAAGTTGGTAGTAACTTCCAGTTGCGGAGGTTTGTCCCAGAAAGACCAAAAATATGCAAGAACATTGCAATGAAACACACTTTTTGAATAGATTATATAGTTGATTTTATTTCATGTATGATGCACTCATTACTAAAAAAAATAGCCTGTACAGCAACAGATATCTTTACAATGCCATTTCAAACCACCTCTAAGAACATTCTTTTTTTGTAATAGATTAAATCAATTTTTATCTATTAGCAATTACCACAATGTAAATACATATTACCAGCTGTTAAAATTCATACAATGTATAATTTCTGCTGTGCTCATCTAAAGACATATACAGTGGTGTCATTAGGTGTCGGGGTCCAGGGATTTACCCTGGCAACTTTGCCACTAGCAACTGCCTATATTTAGTAAATCAATCAACATTTTTGAAAACAAAAGATATATTTTTTTACAAATTACTATTTTTGTGGAAAACGCTTGTACTTGTCAAATTAATAAACACACTAAATATGTAAGGCTGCAATGTTTACTAAATAAATGTTTATACTGTAAAACAATAACCAAAACAATGCAGTTTTACATTAACTAGTTTTAAAATCAACCTATCTCCTTATCTGCATGTTAGCATTACAGCTGACACCTACTGATATGCAGGGCACTGGTAATTTGCATGCTATACCTATCTTAGCACGCGTCCATTTCATCTACTGTCTCTAGTTATTATAGGATTCGGTTTGTAAAACACGTCTTTGTTGAATATATCTGACATTTTGAGTTAATCTCTTTATGACTGCCACATTAAGACAAGCATAACTAGTGGAGGAAGAACTAAGTGAAAACCTTGATAACAGCCAACAACTCACAGGAAGCTAATGGCAAGCTTTCTCACATACACACAATGGCCAAGCTCAAGACTCAAACCCATGTCAACAGAAGTGAGATGGCAGCTATCAGTAAATGCAAGTGCTTCAGACCACTCAGCCACATATAATGTATCATAAGAAAAATTTATAACATAACAGGAATGGACATACTGCTTGGACATGCACAAAAAATGCTTTTGAAGGACCCACAAATTACATGAAACTTTCTGACAATTACAACTTGAAACTTATTTTTAAAATAAAACTGTTACTCATTAAAGGCTGTGTTAATGAACATCAATACTGGGGTGCAGAAATCCATTGTCCATATTGTTCAAGTCAGAAATTTGTTCTTATGGACAAGCAACTTTTGCAATGTTATTTGTCTGTGAACAAATAAAATTGTGGCCTGTAACTTGAAAGGGCAACAGTTCCCATTTTGTCTACATGATGTTTACACAAGTGCTGTTCGTACTTAGCAGCAAGTACCATACAGGTGAATTGAATATTTAGTGTATGCTGATATTTATTGATTAGGACTGAAAATAGCCCCAGTGTCTGCTGTGCATACAACCAATGGAATCAGACTACTGGTTTAGGCGATATCTTTTTTTGGTTACATCAGAACAAACTTCCTTGGCTTGAGGACAGGGCTCACCAGAGGAATCAGTTGTCTTAGGCCAATCAATCAACTCCTCTGAACCATTATTAGCCACTATGATAAATTTTGCTGAGAATGCATCTGCATGGATCATTTTCTTATAAAGTTAGGGCTGAATGGTAAAAAGTTGAAAGAAAAGTCAACAAAATGGCTAACTAAACTAGACTATGACAGGGAATACAATAAAAAAAAGAAAACATCAGTTCAAACAATCTTGGCTGCAGGAGTTTCCTTAGCTCAAAGCCAATGAAGATCAAACAATCGAATCCTATAATATATTAAAGAGATACCTCTCAACTTCAGACATGACCAGTGGACTGTTTGCACGACAAGTTTTCACAAGGAAAGATGCACTGTTAAAACATTTAATGATGTATAAAGCACAACACATGTCAGTTAAGACCTGATAATGTAAAATCCAAATCTGAGAAAAAGAAGTTGTGGGTGATTTAGACAAAGAAGAGAGCCAAACTGAGCATTACAAGAAGCAGTTTAACCAAGTATATGGCACAACAAAGCCAAGAAAATCTTTTTCTGGCCATGATTTTCTTTGTGAAGTTCAAATAAAAATGGAGTTGAACTTGGAAGTGATGACATCAATAGAACTACATGCATTTATTCCATCAACAGTATCAAGGATAAAATACAGAGAGCTAAATTCATATACATCCTTTCAGATGCTGGTACTGGTTCAGTAGTTATAGACCAAGAATTTGTTAGTTTTGCAGGCTCTGACCAAAATATTCCAGTTAGAATGCTTGCCAGTGGTCGGATTCTAATGGGTGATTCATTTTACTGCAAATAAGAGGGGATTTTATAATCTTGACATATGTTTTGATGCTTCTGATCATACACAGCATTATCTCCCTCATGTCAACATGGATGGTGCAAGTGTAGACATGGGAGCAAAGGATGCTGTTGCTGAAAGGCTTTCAGACAGCATGTCACACATCCATAAATGGTACAGATTAACTGAAGTAAACATTTATTTTACGATTCGTCTTCTACTCTTTCTAAATGAAAATACTGACAAGTGGGTCTTTTATATGGTCAACTTTTAATTTATTTTGTCAGTGGACAATTCGATTTTGACAAAATTTCGGCACCCCTGCAACGTGCCATGTGCTGTACAACTTATTATCAAATTTGACTTTTTCACTGCGATACCAAATTTGGAACGCTATGTTCCTGACCGACTTACATCCATTTGCGTGTTTGTTTACACGGTAACCAATTTGGGAAACACGTACAGCCAGTTATTTAAATTAAGCTGCTGACTGCTGTAAACGTTCCAGCCTTAATTAAAATATCAACATGTATGGACAGTGTGCTGACTGATCATCAGTAACTTAGAACGAGCCTTAAAAACGACGGCCAACCAACACACTACCTTCTGTAAGTACAGTTTATAAAAAAATAAATGTATAAAGATGTATTTCTTACACTGCTGTATTTTTTAAAATTATAATAGGCCCAATTAAGTATACAACAATAACTAATATTCGTTTCCTATAGATAAAGGAGTCTGACCATTACGATTGCTCCCGCTGTGGATTAGGCCTAATGCCTCGTTCGTATTTGTTAAAAGCCCCGGATGTCAACATGACTGTGTGAATACCATATTTACGTTAAATTTCTTAAACGGAATAAGAATAATTAGGTTTTCCTCAAGAGAGGAAAAAAAAAAAAAAAAAAAAAAGAACAAGAAAAAATATAAACTAATGAACGGAAATCGCGACTATAGTTTTAACTGATTTACAGTCAAAACGTACCATGACTGAATTGTACCAAAGTCAAAAGAACCTATTAACGCCTAAACGATAAAATCAGTTCCGACAGTTTACAGATCAAAAGCCAACGAAACACTTATGTGCTCTAATGAACAAAACGTAACAAGAAACAAAACTGCATTATTACATACGCGCAGATTAGAACACATTGTGAACTAAGTAACATTTTTAATGTTTTCTTTTACCTGTAATTATATGATAATAACCTCTAGGTACGAGCTGAATAGCAGAAAGATTACTCGGTCCTTGGGCAATCGAGGTCAGGAGTTAATTATAAGTATTAGAAAACATCAGATTGTCAGATAAATTATTGTAAAATAAGAACAGCAAACCATAGTCATAATTCTATTTCCTCCGTGACATAGACTGACTAATATTCCATGAAATGGATGACGCAGTTACTATCATTATTGACAAAAAGAAATAGTAAATGAGTTTTTAAAAGATGTTTTTTTAATTCAAAAAAATTATTGTCAAAATGTTACTAAAGGTTTTCTACTTTGGAAAAAGTTTCATATCCCAATTAAATCGCGACATTGCTTCTTTTCATCATATAACAGAGACATCCATAGCATAGAAGAAAAACAAATTGTAATACTGTTTAAGAATCTTTAATGATTAAGATGAAATATATTTGTGCATGTGAAATTACGTTCAGTATTTGTACTGTATATACATCTTGCCATGGTTTAACCTTTTGATAAAAGTACATCACGAATATATGATTATGAATGTTAATACATATTTAATCGACACATAAGGATACACATGCAAAATTAAATAAAATATAATATTTTCAAAACTCACTTATTTCGACTGCAAGAACAAACTTAAAGACCTAATAATGTTTCCTATCATAAATATTCTCAGCATGTTTTTTATGTTTTCTAATTTCTTGGTGTTTGTTTTGTAATCATATCAGTATATATGTTTTTATCTTATAGGTGTTGTCTAAAGATTAGGCGCTATGCAAAGTCCTCATTATTATTATTATTATTATTATTATTATTATTATTATTATTATATTTTCTGTAATCATCCGGTTTTGATAGTGCTGGTACATCTTTCTTTGTCACAATGAACTTGTCTTTATAATACAATATCAAGTTTATTAGATTACTTGTCTTAAACTTATGTATTATATATAATTTTATATTATTATTTTGTGTCTCTCTTTGCTTGAATTTGTCTCACTTTGTGTGACTTTGCAAGTAGTAAATGGGGGCACTTTACCGTCAATGGGAATTAGCATTACAGAGACCCCTGGGTCAGATTAGCGTCAAGGGAAATTTAACATGGAGAAAAATCGTGGGTCAGATTAGCGTCAAGGGAAATTAACATGGAGAAAAATCGTGGGACGGTTTAGCGTCAAAGGAATTTAAACAGGATGGGACTTTATAGCGTCAAGGGAAATTGAACATGGGATTTTTTTTTTAAAAAATTTTTTTAAAAAAGGGGTAGGCAATGGAAAGGCTATCTCTTTTCGAGAAATATGGCTGGCCCTGAAAAGGGCCTTTGGGTTTATGTTAATATTAATATTAACATAGATGGCATCTGTCACATCTTCTTCTTCTTCCTCTTAAACTCCTTCTAACTGCCGGTCCATACACAATAGCCTCTTGAGACATCCTTGTCTTTCTATGTAAACTCTCCTCATCCATTGACTAGTATCTGTCCTATCAACAACAGTCCACTTGGATCTGACATACATGAGCATGTCCGTCCTAAACATCATGGAAGACACAAGGGTGGATGACTCAATGAGCGGGTACAAACACAAACACACAAACACACAAACACAAACACACAAACACATACGCTAAGAAACAATAAACAAAATCCATAATCTACTATCCACACAATCGTACGTGAGCGGTTACAAAACCCAAACTATACTCTCCACATACGCTAAGAAACAATAAACAAACCCATAATCTACTATTCACACAATCGTACGTGAGCGGGTACAAACACAAACACACAAACACATACGCTAAGAAACAATAAACAAATCCATAATCCACTATCCACACAATCGTACGTGAGCGGTTACAAAACCCAAACTATACTCTCCACATACGCTAAGAAACAATAAAGAAACCAATAATCTACTATCCACACAATCGTACGTGAGCGGGTACAAACACAAACACACAAACACAAACACACAAACACATACGCTAAGAAACAATAAACAAATCCATAATCTACTATCCACACAATCGTACGTGAGCGGTTACAAAACCCAAACTATACTCTCCACATACGCTAAGAAACAATAAACAAACCCATAATCTACTATCCTCACAATCGTACGTGAGCGGGTACAAACACAAACACACAAACACATACGCTAAGAAACAATAAACAAATCCATAATCCACTATCCACACAATCGTACGTGAGCGGTTACAAAACCCAAACTATACTCTCCACATACGCTAAGAAACAATAAAGAAACCCATAATCTACTATCCACACAATCGTACGTGAGCGGGTACAAACACAAACACACAAACACAAACACACAAACACATACGCTAAGAAACAATAAACAAATCCATAATCTACTATCCACACAATCGTACGTGAGCGGTTACAAAACCCAAACTATACTCTCCACATACGCTAAGAAACAATAAACAAACCCATAATCTACTATCCTCACAATCGTACGTGAGCGGGTACAAACACAAACACACAAACACAAACACACAAACACATACGCTAAGAAACAATAAACAAAATCCATAATCTAATATCCACACAATCGTACGTGAGCGCTTACAGAACCCTAACTATACTCTTCACATACGCTAAGAAACAATAAACAAAATCCATAATCTACTATCCACACAATCGTACGTGAGCGCTTACAGAACCCTAACTATACTCTTCACCTACGCTAAGAAACAATAAAGAAACCCATAATCTACTATTCACACAAACATACCTTAGCTCTTACAAGCACCAACACACAAACACATACCCTCACACTATCTTAAAAAAGAGTTAGTGTTTATATTCACACTACTCTACCTACACATTGGCAAATTGATGGTTATTTCTTTTCTAGAGTATTGGGTAGCCCTGAAAAGGGCTGTTTTTTTGTTTGGAACTTCATGGACACCTGGTTAATGGTGGCACCTTCCAGGCCTGGCGCCGCATACACATCTTATCCCCCAATTACATTTTACCTTTTGGGGGGAGAGAGCAGAGGCAGGATATGTCGCTTCAGAATCCCAATTTTCGCTCTCTGGGATTCTGAAATTTCTTCTTCTTCTCTCCTTTTCCTCCTCCTCCTCTTCTTTGTATCTTCTCTCCTCCTCTTTGTATCTTCTTTCCTCTTCTTTATATCTTCTCTCCTCATCTTCTTTGTTTCTTCTTTCCTCCTCCTCTCTTATCCTTCCCTCCTCCACAATGGCTTCCGCGGCCAGTTCATTTAATATGCGCCTGGCATATTCCAGATGCACATGAAGTTCCAACAGTTTCTCCAGTCTCGTGTTCATTTTTGGTGTTGATCAATCAATAAGGGTAGCTGGACTGCCGAACGAGTTTCAATTTATAGTGAAAGCGCGTACGTGAACGAAAACATCACCTAAAAACATAAAATTGATCTTACCTAGATTATGACCATAAAACAACGCGCCGACCTAAAAGAAACACTCACTCACTTTTTTATGCTACCCATCACTATTTTAAAATTTTGTATAAATCACTTCAATAGACTATCCACATACGCAAAGCAATCCAATCTAACTCCAAATATACACCTCAAACACCAAAAAAGACATCATTTTAATCTACTATCCATACCAACTTACTTAACCACTTACAAACACAAACACACAAACACATACCCTCACATTTTTTTTTAAAAAAAGAGTTAGTGTTTATTTTCACACTACTCTACCTACACACATTGGCAAATCGATTGTTATTTCTTTTCTAGAGTATTGGGTAGCCCTGAAAAGGGCTGTTTTTTTTTTTGTTTGCTATGGCATTCTTTTTAGTTTCTAAGAATGCGATGTCTTCTGAGGATAGACTTTCTGGCGATAGGTCTGTTTCTTCGGAAAGAGAAGAAGAACTCTTTGGTGTCGATACGACAATCGACAAAGCCTCTGTCAGCTTCAGGTTGCTGCTGCTGCTCTTGTTGTTGTTGTTGCTGCTGTCTCTGAAGTCTGTACTTCTCTGTCCATTCTTCTTGTTCCCTGTTCATTTCTTCTCTGAAGAGCTCTTCTATCAGGTCTTCAGTGATTTTTAACATTCTCACATTCTCTATTTCTTCTGGCTTCGGTATCAGACTGTGTCTGACCCTATGCAAATTCACGTAGGCTTCGTTGAGTTTAGCTAGTTTGGAGCACATCTTCTTAGGAGGATGAGTCGACAATGGATGGTTAGACTGGAAACAACCCGGTTCTTAAAGTCAAAGCGCGGACGTGAAGGAAAACATCCCTCACACGGTTTTTGAGTCGCAACGTTCAGTGAGTGTCATGAGAGGGATAGTAAGAAATGAAAGAGCATCAATCCAACATTCTTAAAGCTAAACAAAAGACAAAGGCATTTTTTTCAAAACACAACATTTTTTATTCAAAAATCACTTAACACTAAACAACAACTCTAACATTTTTAACAATAATCCAACAATATAACATCAAACAATTTTTTTAAAACACAACATTTTTTATTCAAAAATCACTTAACACTAAACAACAACAACTCTAACATTTTTTAACAATAATCCAACACTAAAAGTTTCTCTATTAGGTAAAGAGGGATAACAGTCTTCCATGGTTTCTAGTAATCTAGGATGACTTCTCTCAAACTGTTGATTTCTATGGTATTATCGAATTCTGCATACAGGATGACGTTCACCGTTTCATCAGGGTCTCGGTCTTTAAACTGAATTTCCACACGAATCTGGCCGGATTTTATAGGGTGGAAATGTCCCTCGTCGCTGCCTTGGTCTGGAGTGAAATCGAAAGCCCACAAAGCGTAGCCTCCTGCATAATCCTCGTACGTAATACCGTGACTGGTATTGGTTCCTAACTGTCCGGTGGCTTCGTACAGGGACAAGTACGATCTCAAGTAATTCTTCTTGGTAAAGTCAGGTTCGAAAGGTCGGGTACACAAGGTCTTGCCATCGCGACTGACTTCGATTTTGGACACGCCAAAGTGTTGAAAGTAGAAAGGATTTTTTTCGGCAGCTCCGTTGAAGGCTGTATTCTCGACGATACCAACGATCAAACGTTTGGGTAACTGTCCTTGGAACAGATGATCTTCGATCATGGATCGCTGTCCCTTGGGAATGGTGAAGGTTTTCACTTCCACGCGTCGTATGGGATACTTGGCAGTCGTTCTGCTCAACGTCTGACTGATGTCGTTTCCCACTTTAGGTAACACTTCCACACGGCGTACGTAGAGTCTGGCTTCTAGGATTTTGGTTTTGTAACCGTCACTATCAGCCATCAAATGGAAAGCGGCACTGCTACGATTCAGTCTCAGGCGGACATCCACCCCGTTCAGCAAATACTTTTCTTGCAACCACATGTCCAAATGCAAACGATCCATCAGTTCTAAACTTGTGTCGGCTCCCGTGATTCTCTTTCTTCGTTCTACAAATCCATCATTGTTGTCTTTCTTTTCATCAGTTTCCAATATTTCAAACTTGGTAGGTTCGTCAGCTTCCCATACCACACAGGCATTGAGATGAGTGTTCTTGGCATCTATTCCGTACGTCAAGAGATTTTCCAGGTAGGCACGATAAGGATAAGTATCCATGCTGCTGCTGACCAGTTTGTTATTCAAGTACAAGTCCACTCCACTGAACAAGGAATGCATGAAATTGTTGACGGGAGCTACTGCTTCATCGTCTATTGCACCTCCAGTCTTATCTAGAATTTTGACTTTCAGGTACAAGTAACTGCTATTCAGATCGATGTAATCTTCGGGCTGTCCTTTGATTTCAAACTCGATGGGAGCGGAATCGGTCAATGAGGAGACGGGGTGAAATTCCACCCACTGGGATTCTTGCATCGTCATCATCGTGGGGGGCATGGCAAACAGATCCAGTTCCGTCTTGGAACAAGCGCAAGATTCTCGGTGCATCATTTTTTTGTCTCTTTTCTCAATAATCGAAAACGTCTAAGTCTCGAACGGTTCTTCTTTTCTTGGCCTTTCTCGCTTGAAGTCTGGTGAAAGGGTGTTTTCTTCGTCGTCTCTTTCTGCCTTGTCCTTGCTGAATGCCTGACTCGGTAGCGTGCAGGGCATTTATAGGTGTTTCTCGGTGACCCAAAATGTCTTTGCCCGTTTGCAGCAAGACATTTTTGCCTGCCCTCATGAAGGCTTCTTTAGGGTTTTGTTTGTCGATGATGACATTTTGGAGAAATTCTTTGCCTTGCGTCAGTGCCGCATCTTTCAAGGCGTGCAATCCGCGTGTCACCATCGGTTTCAACACCGGGGCCACCGAACGAAAGGCCGATTTTAACATATGTCCTAAACCGTGTCCTCGCTGTCGAGCAACCCCTCGGTACACTGGATACATGACTTACGAATCGTGAGAAAACCATTTTCGAAAATGGAGTTTCACCGTGACTTTTCCTTTGGTGAATGGAATATTTTGTCCCAAATCTCCTTTTATAGTAATGTTGACCGTGTCCAAATACGACTTACTGACAGGCAAATAGTGAGGATGTACAAATTCGCGGTGGACGTGGTAAGTGTTTCCACCTTCCTCGTCAGTGTTCGTGGCAGAATCCACTTTGAAAGGAATGACACGCAGTAACGGTACGGAGGTGTGTCCCACCACGTTATACTCCACCACATCGGAGTACACAAACATCAAATTCAGTCCTTGGTTCAGTTCTACCGGGGCACGAAATAACTTGCTAAAAGACTCGTTGTCGTAAACGATGGGTAATTCGCTTTTCTTCATCATGCTCATTCTCAGGTTCATGTCTCCGCCCAACATGTCATACAATTCAGGACAAAATAAAATGGACAGGATTTTACTCCGTTCAAATTTCATCAAGAAGCGACGAGCTGTTTTGTGGTACTCCATGGTGACACTTTTGTTAACATGCTCCAAAGCTTTCAGAAACACGGCATTAAACCTGGAGGCTATGGTGCTGACCAAATGTTGACCACTAAAATAATAGCCTGGGGAAATGAACAAGTGATAGGTGGTGTACTTTTGTGTACGGGTTTTCTTGTCATATTTGACATTGCTATCCATCCACTGTTGCAATTGTTCGTCATGAACTTCCACATCAAAAAAATTTTGATTGGGAAGGACATTGAGGACTTGGGTCGGGTGAATCATTTCTACTAAAGCCACTTCCCAATGGGCTTCGTGATCTAAGGGGATGGCTTGAGGTAATTTGGCCGTGTAACAGCACAACGTGTTCTTGGGAAACACCTCCATGGAACTGTCACTGGGTAAGGTTAAGTAAAATTGGTTTTGGTGACTCATAATTCCAGAGTTCTGTGGCTGTCCGAGGGGTTAGTGGACGTCAGAGGCGTGTCTCCGCCCAAAATGGGGTTCTGGTTGTGGTTGGAGTGGTGACTGGCACTGGCACTGGACACAATGTTACCGTGGTTCCCGTTGGAGGTGAATTTCAGGGAGGGATTAGGAAGCAGGTAACCGATGCAACTGCTCAATAAAATGGTCCACAATTGTTTGTCTCCTTGTTGCAAACTCAAATTGGCGATGGCTGCTCCGATGACACAATACACCACGAAGATTTGGCAGAAAAAGACGATTTGCGTTTTAGGCACACGTTCTCCACACCACACCCACAAGGGTTGTTTTTGTAAATCTTGCACAGAAGAACTGGGTGAAGGAGGAGTGGTCGACGTAGCTGCGTCTGTGTGAAAAGGCATGATGGTCACTTCTTTTTATAGTCGATGACTTGCGAAGCGTCGATCCAAGAATCAAAACTGGGTGGATATCCTTTCCAACGTACTTTGACTTCTTTGACACGTCGTTTGCCCACTTTACGGGTTCTGCGTTCGAGAATGCTTTCGATGTCGTACACGTCGTCTTCTTTTTTGGTGACACGTTGTAACTCGGGCAAATAAAACGTTCCTTTGAGCACTTCTCCGTTCATGTCTTCCAATTTATAGACGGCAGGATGACGGCCATGCACTCGTCCAGTGACGCGAAACAATTCGGTCGTCCAGTTAGGTAAGTAACCTTTGTCGAAAGTGCGTTTGGTTTTGCCAATGCGCACCCAATCTCCTACGGCCAACATTCCACTTTTCTCGGGGACAGCCCTCGTCGGGGACGTACCAAACAGACGCTCAAACACCAACACTTCGTTGTCGGGAGTCACGTCTTGCGGGGCACGTCCGATGCTTCGATGGTAAGATTGGTTGTACGCTTGCACCAGGTGCGGTAAGATGTCGATGTACTTCAGAGTGTGGTGATGCGTAAAATATTTCCACATGCGTTCTTTCAAAGTGCGTTGAAAACGTTCCACGATGCTGGCTTTGGTTTCGGGATTCTCGGTGGTAAAAAAATCAATGTCACGTTTCTTTAATTCTTTTTGGAAAGCTTGGTTCAGAAATTCGGTGCCTTTGTCCGTTTGCCATCGAAGAGGGTGACGACCGCTTTGTTTCAACACCCGTTGCAGGGCTCGCACTAACTCACTGCTCGATTTGGAAGTCAAGGGTACGACCCAGGCAAATTTGGAAAAGACGTCGATGACACAAAACAAATATTTGTAGCCACGATTGTAGCTGGCCAAATGAGAGACATCGGCTAAATCGGCTTGCCATTGATGATCGATGCCTTCCACTCGGGTGCGACTTCTGGCAAACTTGCGTCGAATGGGTTTGTGTAAAGTGTAGGTAGCTTGTTCTTGTAACCATCGTTGCACTTGAGGTAAACGGAGACTTTTCAGTCGCGTTTTGGCAGCACGATACAATTTTTGAACTCCTGCATAACCTGCAGGATGCGAGGGATCGTAGTAAATGCTGGCTAAGACTTTTTCCATTTTTTTGTGTTGGTTGGTGTGTTAATAAGACACCCACTCTTGGAGGATGCTACTCTTTTTCTCTTGAGGTATTTTCTTGGATTGCAATGCTTTGCGTGTGCGGCCAGCAATAGGTGTCGAAGAGGAGAAGGATGTCTGAGCGGGGGATATCGGTTCTTGTTTCACTTCTGTCTTCACTTCTGTCTTCACTTTCTTTTTCTCTTGTGAGGAAGAAGGGGTGGCCATCATCTTTTTAATCCATCCAATTCTGGAGGTAGGTGGTGTTGTTAACTTGCGTACTTTTTCTGGTGGAGTTTGAAACCCTTCCTCTCCTTCTCCTTTTTCTGTCTTGGTCACGGGTACTGGTGGTACTGGTACTGGTACTGGTACTGGTGATGGTGCTGGACTTTTCATCAAGGTCTTAAAATCTTTCAGAGTGGGTAGAGCTGTTTCGTCTAAAGCTTTCTGGTGAAAGAGTTGCAGTCGTTGCAAGAGTTGACCGTACTTTTGCGATTTTTCTGTTTCGGACAAATCTTGGCGATCCATCAAGGACTGCAATTCGTGTTGTAACTGGGACATCTCGCTCAAATGGGGATTGGGAGGTAAATGCGGGGTGTGTTGTTCTTGCCACCGATGGTATTCCATCCATCGTTTGTAAGGCACTAAAGCTAGTTTTCGTCCTTCCATGGGGTTGTCAGGGGTCGATTCTGAGATCTTGGAACTTCCGAGGCCTTTTTATCTTGCTCCCACCAGTCCTCCCAACATGGTTCCCAAGACTCCTTTCAGTATGGGGCCTAACAAGAGAGGTAAAATACCTCCACGTTGCACTAACATCTTCTTTTTTTGACGAATGGGAATTTTCTTTTGAACCATTTGGCGAAGAACGTGACGATGTTTGCCTAAGCATTGTTTCTGGTGTTTGGACAAAGGGATCGTGCCTTTCAAAACGTTCAAACAACATTCGCACACGGTATCGATGACCTCTTTGTAGGCCGTTTGAATGAGTTTTTTTCGTAGGGGTGGAGAAGCTTTGGACAGGACAGATAACATGTCCCCATGTTTGGCTAAACGTGGTGGCAGTCCTTTCCTTTTCTTTCCTTGGGGTTTTCTGGAGGGTGACATCTTTGAGTCTTCAGGAGCACCAAAAAACACTGATACCCCGACTTGGTCACAGGCCTTTTTTATACTGGAACGCGTCGCCACTGATTGTCTTGACGTCGTATTAGTTTGAGGACAGGCATGACACGTCGTGCAGGGGTACGTAACGGACTAAATCGAGCCAGTTCTTGCTTGGACAAATCCAGTAAACCTTGTAACATGCCCGATCTTTCATGGACTTTGATTTTGGGAGAAGGTACTTTGTGAGCAGCAGCCACTGCCACTAAATTGGAAGGTCCTGCCACTGGGGAAGTTCTTTTGGGGGTCATCAACGGAGAAGTTCTTGGTGTGATCAACGTCTCCAAGTACTCTTCAGTTCTGGGTGTCATTAACGGAGAAGTGGACAAACGTGAGGCTGCCGGAGACGCAGTCACCGCCGTGGCAGGTCGTGGTTTGCGAGTGTAAGGTTGCGTCCTGGCCGAAGTGCCTCTCTTGCGACTAGTTTTCTGTGGACTTTTCTTTTTCTGGGGACTTTTTCTCTGTTTCTTTTTCTGGGGGCTTCTTTTCTTTTTCCGGGGTGGTGGCGTCTGGTCAGAGGAGGGCCCTGCCACTGGAGAAGTTCTCCTTGGGGATCTCGTCTTTTTCTTCTTGGGGCTTCGTTGGACTTTTGTCTTGGGTATAACTTTGGGGGCATTAGGATCCCATCTTAAGAGTGAGCGAATGATGACCCCTCCTAGAGTACCGCTCCCTCCAGGTTTCAAAATGATTTGTTTTTTGGTTTGAGTGTCGATGCGGGGATCGGCCAGTTGGACCAAAGCGACTTTGTTTCGATCGAAAAAGCGTTTGGTTTGATGAGGAATCTGAATGATTCCTTGGAGCAATTGACGTGCCGTCACCGTGAACCATCGTAAGACTTCTTTGAGACTAGCTTCTAAGACACGAGCTCGTGTTTGTGGATCTTTTTCTCGACTGATGCCATACAAGGCACGAATCAATTTGACGGGAAGATGCGACTGAAGGGACGTCATGTTCACACTGTGTGAGACAGACGAAAAAGGGTCTGAGGTTTTTATAGATTTTTTTATGGAGAGTGAAATGAAGTCGAGGACGGAGACGTGTACAGGACAGGCCCTCCGTCTTGGCACCAGTGGTGAAACAAGTGGGTACGAAATCGCAAATCATCGGGAGTCGTAGGTTTCAAATCGACGAGTAAATAGGCGTGTGGCGTTTGAGTGGCATTGTCGTACGCCTGAGTCAGCCAAGGCGTTCCTAACTGTTTGGCTAAGACTTGCACTTGCGATTTATCTCGAGGGCTTTTAAACAAGACCACGTAATGCGCATTGAGACTGATGGTGCGATGGGCTTTACTTTGTTGAAACAAATTTTGGGTGATGTAAACGACACTGGCATTACGGTGATGCCCTTTGCGCGTGAACCACAGTTTAATTTCTTCTTCGTCTTCTCCTAACATGTCGTCGAAAATGACCAAATGGGTTAGACGGGAGTCAGAGACGATGCCATCGTCTTCTTTAGGAATGCCTTCCACAAACACGATGGAATCGCCTTGACTTTCTCGCAAGAGGCTGTACGCCGATTGCCACTCTTTGTAACACCACACGATTCCTTGAGGGGGTCGATCGATCAAATGATGTTTATGTTCGATCAAACGTTTGACGAATTCGGTTTTGCCTGAACCGCTAGGTCCAGCAATGAGCATGTTAAAGGGATGGCGAAGATACAAAGCCTCCCAACTGGCACGATCTAAGTGTTCGTCGATGACTTTGACAGTAGAGGAAGAGGGAGCAGAGACAGCAGAGGTAGCCATAGTCTGAGAAATGTCACTTGTGACACGAAAAACAAACAAGACAAGAGTTTATATACTTTTTCAGAACACGTTTATTGAATGTTTTTTTCAAACATGAATACGAAAGACAAAAATACATAAAAGCCAAAGGCTTAAGTACAAGAATAAAAGGCACATGATAACCATGAACGTGGAATAAACACAAGTGTCTGTACAACATGTTTTGGGTAAAGTTCTAACCAGTTCTATAGTAGGGGGTAAGGTCACACAAGTGTCCTCCCGAAAGGGTCTTTCAGGCCTGTCCACGACAGTCCTGTCCTGGGTGACGGGTTCTTCTGGCACCGTCACTAACACAGGTTGAAAAGTAACTTTTTTCCTTGAATAACTCTCGTGCATACTGGGCCACCTCTTGTGTCCAAGCCTCAAAACCCTGGTCTCGGTGATGTCCAACATTTGACTCCTAACCAATCTGGTTTCTTCTTCGTCAACGACATGGTAAGTTACTTCAATGAACAATGAACTATTGGTCTTGGACGTTGTCCCTTTTTATATGCTGACCAATATCGATGTGACCGTACGGCAACGTAAAGTGATTGGGAAGTCTCACTCGCTTCTGGTACACGATTTGATAGATTTTTTCCAGGGGTCGACTGACGATGTGGTGAGTGGGTAAACGTACAATCTTGTTCGGTTGATAAGTGGTCACTTTAAAGTTTCCATCCTCTCCCGATTGCAAGGCTTCTTTCAATACCCCAAAGTTGACCACTCGACTGGTACGATGATTCAGAGTCAGTCCTTTCACTTTGCACGTCGTGTGCACTTCTCCTTGTTTGTCCCGGTATTCGTAGCCGTAATTTTTGGGACCACCACTGACGAAACTTAGAATCTTGTCGTCGGGATGCTCGTCTGTCCAGGCTCCTAAACGGTCTCCTTCGATGTCAGGGTGCTGTTGAATCGGGTGATGGATGTAAATGCAACTGTCCGTGTCAAAGTACAGGACGCGTTCTTCTAACAGTTCTAAAGCTTCGTACAATTTTAAGCGAGCATGAGCTGTCACGTAAGCCGCAATGATGACATTTCCAAAAGGGTCGTCTTGTACAAAGTCCAGATCTTCTTCGTAATTGACCAAGATCAAATCCTCTCGAACGACGTCCACGTGTTTCATGTATTTGGTTTTGTCGTGAATCATCTGGAAGTAGCGGGAAGGTTCTGTCAAATATTCCGTCTTGGGTAAACACGGTCGTTGTGCCATTTTACCCCACAAGCAATTTAACATCACTTTGGCAAACGATCGCCTGCCTTCGTTTTTTTCGATGTGGTCTAAAGAGATGCCTTCTTGTGCATAGTATTTCTCTTTGAATTGTATTTGGTCTTCGGGAGTGTGACACCAGGAAGGATAGCCGCTGGCTTCTTGTTTCAGTTTCAAAAAGGCATCCACGTAGTCGGCGAAAATGCCTTTCTGAGTAGGGTCACCCTTGTGGTACTGTTGTGTCTTGGGAAAGTGGCAAATTTCGTACACTTCTAACAGTTGGTATCCCATGTCCAGAGCTTTGAACAATTCCACGCTGACCCAGGTTCCCGTCAAGGCACGTTCTTCCTGGCTGTGATGGCAAGGTTGGTCCTGGTTGCACGTTTCGGCACAAGTACGGCACAAGGGAAACATCAGTTTGCCTTGACAATGGTGAGGTAAGACGGGATGGTATAGGTTCGTGGGAGGCAAAACTTTACACTTGATCAAGCCTTCGTATTGTCGAATGTTTTTCAGGTCGATGTGTTCCGTCAACAATTGCGGGTGCCCTACGGGAAAGCGACAATATTTGCACACGTAGGGATACAGCGAACACACGTCCAAGTATTTGATTTCTTCTCCTTTCTCTTCGTCGGCTTGGTACAGCAAACAGGTGGCATTGGTCCTTCCTCCGTACAAACTATCCCTCGGGTTCAGCGGGTCCATGAACTGGTAACTTTCCACGAGGCGTTTAAACTCGGGATCGGTTTTCAAACGGTGATCGTACTCGTGTTCCCACATTTCCACCACTTGGTATCCTTGCTGTTCTAACTTTAGGCGTCGCTGACAAGTGTCCTGGTACAAGTCTTCCATGGTTCGTTGCAAAAACTGATTTTTAGTGTCACAGTCAGGGTAACAGACGGGACATCCGTGAAATAAGCACCCGTTAAACTCGTACACGATCTTGGGGTTTTCCAAGTCCCAGCCATCTACCGAATACGTTCCGATGGTCTTTTCGCCTCCTCCGTTGCGGGCATGCTGAATCCATTTGTCTTCCTTGTCGCACAAGTAATGTAACCAACGTAGGGCTTTGACCGAGTATTGACGCTTGACATAGTGGGTCGTTTGAGGACTGATGAGAGCCACGGTGTTTTCAGGCATGAATCGTTGGCGGTACACTAAGGAACACGCTTTGGCAATGGTGCAAGCTTCTTTCAAAGGATCGACCCCTCCGTGTTCCATGAACAGTTCTCGAAATTTTCCACAGCAACGTCGTAAAATGTCCACGTCGGAACGACAATACTTTAACATTTCTTCCTGAAAGTCGAAGGGGTCAGAGGCATGAGCCTGGTACCAAGCGTAGAAAGCTTCTCGTTGTTCGGTACGCATGTTGTCGGGGTCGTAATAGTGAGCCTCAGGTAAATGGGGTAGAACGGCATGTTGATTGGCTTCCGTATTGAAAAAGTGTGGAAAGTACCCTTTAGCCATTTCTGTCATTCCAAACGTTTTAGGCATTCGACTCAAAGGCATGGCTAAGTAACTCATCGAATCTTTAAACTGTACTTGTCCCACTTGCATGAAAATGATTTTGGCTCCGTTCAAAGTGACTTTAGGACGTTCGGTGCCTTGTTCCGTATAGTATCTGAGAAGAAACTGTCCATCGTATCCGGAGAAATTGTGAGCGATCACCGTGGCATGACGATGACAATCTCCGTAACGTTCGATGTCCTCTTGGCTCCACGTCTTGTCGATGGGGTCTAAGACCCATTGGGCAAAATCGGCTAACGTGTTTGGTCCCCGAAAGATTTTTTCACGCCCTCCGGGAATCTTGCTGCAGTGAGGGCAATGACTGAAGATAGGTTCTTGAATGCGCTTCTCGCACGCTCGATGAGCCACGCAGAAATTAGGAATGTGAATGCCGGTCTCTTGCATGCATTCGAAATCGAAAAAGATGAAATTGCCTTTCGTCTTGTGACCGTCCTCTTTCTCTAGTGGGGGTTGGTATTTTTGCACGTAGCATTGGTGTTCCAAGTCCACGATGTGGTGACAAATGTGACATTTTTTTTTTCCTGAACATACGTGTGCCTTGGTATTATTGGTACGTATGCATTGTCTACACGTTGGGCACAATCTCAAGAGTTGACAAGCACATTTCTGCTGTGAACCTTGCGTCTTCAGATGTTGTTGGTAACAGGTAGGACTGACAAACGTGCGCAAACAAGTCGAACAAGGCACTGGTCCTTCGCTCAGACAGGGTGGAGAGGCCAAACATCCTGGGCATTTCATTCCACAATGCTTGTGTTGCTCTCGATTGTTATAACCATAGTCACATTTCTCACAATAATAACTGTATCCCAGGAATCCAGTGATACTGGTAATGGTATCGAAATGGTCATCGTGATGATAGACATGAATGTATTTTCCGTCCTTAAAATCTTGGCCTCGAAACAACAGAGTTCCACGCATTTCTTGAGGGTGCACTTTCAAGGTGTAGCGTGGAGCTAGGGCATCTTGCAATTTTTGCATCTCAGGAATGCCACAGGGTGTGTCTTTGGACAGTCCGGCTTGTTGTAACAGGAGTTCTGCTTCATTTCGTTGTTTGGCTCGGTCGGATTGTTGAATAGTGTTCCAGGTTCTTTTCCATTCTACCGTGTCGTTCTTGTTGGCATAGGTTCGTCCCACCACGATGGCACGGGCTAAACACATCTGGTCTTGAGGGTTGTTAATTCGGACGAGACTCTTTTTGGTGTTGCGAAGGTCGTCCACCAATAACATCTTTTTGCGTCCTGTCCCTTGAGGAGGAGAGACGTGGGCCATTTTCAGTGTGGCTTTACCATCGGTGATGTCAAACTGGTCATTAGATTGTTGCACCTGTTGTATCTTGTCCATGACTTTGGAAGGGGTCAGTTCTGCGGGTCTGCTAAACTCGATCCAAACAGGGGATTTCAAACCGTCGTGATCTATGGATAGTGTCAAGCGATCGTCTTCTTGGCTTGACATTGTCGCTTGAGTGCGGTGAGCAAAGAATCCCACATCTCGGTGATAAACCCTTCTGCTTTCTCCAAGGGTACGTCGGCCTTGAAATCTTTAAACTTCACCGTGTAGGTGTAAGCCGTGGTTCTAAATTTTCTAGAGGAGCGCTTTTCCGTCTCTCGAATGGAATAGTACTTTTCAGGGTTGACTAAGGGTGGTGAACTTGGTTTAGAGGGTTCGGATTCTGGTTCACTCATGTCCTCTTCAAAATCACTGGCATGAATTTGTGCCAAGATTTCAGCCCTGGTACGAGGCGATAGATCACGTTTCTGCCTCTTACTTTCTTCTTCTTCTTCTTTCTTCTCGAATGAATAGGATCGTTTCATCTTGAGTGCAAAACGTCAAATGACTCAAGTTTAAACACCATAGACTAATTTATAGTCTTGGCAAACCAGCGTATATAAAAAGGGTGTGTGTCTTGTCCTTTCACTATTCATTTCACTCTCAAGCCGAGCACAACGATGGAAGAGACTACCCAGATGGAACGTTTCGTCAGAGCTTTGCGAGGGGTCATTAGAAAATTCTCTTCAGACCAGCCGACGGACTACTCTCCTTCCTTTCGAGATAAAAGTCAAGATACTTGCTATATCTGTCAGAAGAAAGGGCATTGGTCTTCAGAGTGTCCAGACCGTCAAAAAAAAAAAACAGGGGCTAAAAAAGACAAAAGTCAAGATACCTGTTATTATTGTAAAGAAAAAGGACATTGGTCTCCAGATTGCCCAAAAAAGAAACAAGAGGAGTCAGAAGAAAAGAAGGATTCTTCAGAAGAAGAGAGGGATTCTTCGAAAGAAGAGAGGGATTCTTCAGAGGAAGAAGAGGAAGAAAGAAGACAATTCTATTTAAAAGAGGAAAAGAAACAGGAGAAGAAAAGAAGAAAGGAAGAAAATGAGGAAAAAACGGTGAAGAAATTGAAAAAACAGAGACTAAATAAGGAGAAAGAAGAAGTGTAAGAACTTTTTAAAGTGTTCTGTGGTGAATTGTGAATTGGATTGTAAAAAATGGATAAAAGAATACATGAATGATATAAGGTAAGTGTCTTTGAGTTTTGATTTTAAAATAAGAAGCTACACTCAAGCACTCATACACAGACACGTACTATAAGGGTAAAATGGGTGGGGTTTATTTTTGAGTTATTGGCAAATTGAAATTGTATTTCTTTTCGAGAAATGTGGGTGGCCCTGAAAAGGGCCTTTTTTCTTTATGGTGTAGGAGTGAGTTTAACCAATCAACTTTAACTGCCTTAAGCCTTTGCCACGGCCAAGGCCTACTTCTGATGATTGGGTTGAAATCACTAAGGGTGGTACGACAGGCTTAGTCACAGGGTTGGCGTGTTTAGCTCGGGAAGGTCGTATTCTCTTCGGTCGTGATAAAGAAGTCTGATACATTTGTTTCAGACTTCTTAACTCCGCTAAAATGTCCAACAGTACCGTAGCCGTTTGATTTTCACCCTCTTGTTTCTTTGCTGCTACTTCTTCTTGCTGTTGTTTTTTTCTTACCTCTTCTTGTTGCTGTTGCTGTTGCTGTAGGAGAAAAGCTTGTTCCGCTTCCTTTTGTCGTTGCATAAATTTCTCCAATTCTTCTTTCTGTCTCTGTCTAAAATTCTCCATTTGCGGTAATGAAGAAGGTAACGAAGGTTCCGGAACAAATTCTTGCGAGGTAAGAAAATCCACAAAATCCCAATGTACCTCTTCTGAAAGTAAGTCCGGGTTCCCTTGGGCAGTCTCCCCTGCTGGTGCACCCCAATGGATCGTTTTCTGAGTTTCCGTCATGTTGAATCACTGTCGCATAGATTGACTGCACACAAGCGCTAACGAATCTATATAGACCACGTGACGTCACAGACTGCTCTCTTTGGATTGGATGCGAGCTGACTGAATTTTGTAACGCGTGTTCGGATTGGTGAATGAATTCAATCTGTTTCAATCCTTCCTGTACCTATAAATAAGCGCAGTTCACTGCATTGATTCACCTATTCTCGTCGCTTCAAGATGTGGACCACAGTTGAGTCATCCACCCTTGTGTCTTCCATGATGTTTAGGACGGACATGCTCATGTATGTCAGGTCCAAGTGGACTGTTGTTGATAGGACAGATACTAGTCAATGGATGAGGAGAGTTTACATAGAAAGACAAGGATGTCTCAAGAGGGTACTTGTGTATGGACCGGCAGTTAGAAGGAGTTTAAGAAGAAGAAGAAGAAGATGTGACAGATGCCATCTATGTTAATATTAATATTAACATAAACCCAAAGGCCCTTTTCAGGGCCAGCCATATTTCTCGAAAAGAGATAGCCTTTCCATTGCCTACCCCTTTTTTAAAAAAATTTTTTAAAAAAAAAATCCCATGTTCAATTTCCCTTGACGCTATAAAGTCCCATCCTGTTTAAATTCCTTTGACGCTAAACCGTCCCACGATTTTTCTCCATGTTAATTTCCCTTGACGCTAATCTGACCCACGATTTTTCTCCATGTTAAATTTCCCTTGACGCTAATCTGACCCAGGGGTCTCTGTAATGCTAATTCCCATTGACGGTAAAGTGCCCCCATTTACTACTTTTGCATGACTTTGTCAGACTTTGCATAACTTTACGGTGCTTAGTAGGACCGTATATTAGTAACTGAACCCTTTGTAGATAGAATACGATGAGAAAAGGAAATCATTGGTATCCACATTCCCGGTAAAAAAAAGTCATATAAAATCGCTTTATTTGCAGACGACAGTACAGGCTTCTGTTGTACTGTAAAATCTATTGAGAAATATTTATTTTGGTCACAATTACATTCCCAAGCTTCAATTTTAAGGGAGTGGGGGTGGGGGAGGCACCGGGCAGACCCCCCATTTTCACCCAAAAATAAAAGTGTTTTTATGTTTATGTGTGTCCCCTTAGATGTGTTGTTTGTTCTATTTAAAAGAAGAATTTTAATTAAAAAAATTAAATTAAATTTATTTTCTCCGTAGTGTTATCTATTGGGTTGTTCATCCGAGCCAGGTTGTATTCACCTTGCTCGAAGTCCCTTCCCTAAAAGTTTTTGTGACCTTTGCTACAGGTCTTCTAGGTCCCAGTGTTTGCTATGTGTGTTAATGCTATATTGTGTATATTACTATATTTTCTGCAAATTTGGGACAGCAAAATTATATAAAGTTTCTCTCAATTGTCTTATTTCATTTATTTTGGACTTCTATGTCCATTCGACTAACTTTGTTTTGTTTAAATTGTTTTATAATTGTTCGGTTATTCAGTTTGAATTTTGATGAGCCGGAACGGTGTACTACAGTAGAATTTGTGAAAATAAAATCTATTGTTTAGTGAGCGATTGTATGTGTCGTTCCTCGCATTAACACTAAATGTAAAATGAGGTAGGCTGTGCTCGAGTCAGGGTCCACACTTCTTTATTTAAAACTATATTTCTCCTGCCTCGAATTTGGCCTCCTCTTAATTATTTACCTATGTCCTAAGAAAATTCCAAAAGGGTTTATAAAATTGTTGATATTAGTGGAGGAGAGACTATACAGTACGGGAGCTGTATAGTTGGATAGAAAAGGTCATAGAGGGTACTCAATCCTATGTACTGCCTACTATTCCCTGTGTTCATGTATTGTCTGTTTATTTTCTATGTGGGGTGTATTTTCCAACACTCTTTCATAGGCCTGTTCACTTCGCGTAGCGCCATGTGACATAGCCCCATGACGTCATTGCCTTGTACTTTCCACTGATAGGGTCCCTGTCCCTTCCCCTGCTCCTTTTTTGGGCTATTTAATGACTTGAGAGAAAGTATGATTTATTATGCTATTTCTATATTTTTAAAAAATAGAAATCTGTAGATACGATTTATTAAAAATATATGTTACATACTTTAAAAATATTCTTCCTATAGCTATAACTTGCCCACATGCCCTCATTGTACCAGTTATATAATCAGTTATTTTATATAATGTTTTTTGTCAAAATTCCCATCTAGATAAAGTAAGTTCTCTCTCTTGTAATTTTTTTTTTTTTTTTTTTTACAGATTTCAGCTATAATTTATAGTTTTTCGTCCTTTCTCTTTTCACATTGTTCCATTGTATGTAGTTTGCTGAAAGGAGCCTTTTTACACAGTGGACATTTTGGCGATACTCTGACCAAGTGCCGTCTCACTGCTACCTCTCCTGTCAACCATGCATCATGCATGTATTTGAAGCAGAGGCTTTGTATTTTTAGGAAGCCTAGTTTAGTCCAGTGCCCCCATGCTCTGTCCCAATTTATCAATAGTTTTTTTGTTCCACCTTGCATCTTATGTTTTTGGTTATTCCTTCTCTAATCCATTTGTAGGTTAATTTTTCTTCTTGTTCCCATACTTATTTTGCATCCCTATAGTTTACCAGCATATCTTTTATACATTTTTTTATAGATATCCTCCATATTCCTCAATGTCCAACCGAACCAGTATATGCACAGGCCCTCCCATGGCGATTCAGGTTTTGATCTTATTTTTTTTAAAACCTATTTAAAATATTTGTACATTTTAATAGCATGGGACTGGGTAAGGCTAGTCCTCCCCTTTCCTTTGCTCTATAAGGCATTTCTTTATTAATATAATGCGCCTTATAATCCGATATAAAATTTATTATTTCATTACCCATTTTATGTAAATTTATATTTCCTATATCTATAGATTTAAGAACATAGTTTATATTGGCATACATATATGTTTTTGCCACTTGAGCTCGCTCCATTATGCAGAGTGGCGTAAGTCCCCAGATATTCACATTGTCGTTTATTTTATTTTTCATTTTTTGCAGTTTTCTTGTTCCTCTCCTCTCCCCAAAAAGATTCCTAATTCTTTCACCCGTTCCTTGATTAGATGTGGGTAACCCAGGGTGATTCCCCTACCAGTTACCTATTTTTAGTATGTCATTTTTTTCATGGTTAATTCTAGACCCTGATGCTTTTCCGAAATTTTCAAATTCCTTTTCGAGGTGTTTAAAGGAGTTTGGGTATCTTATAAAATTAGTGCAGTCATCAGCGTGTTTGAGCATTTTTATTTCATCCTTTTGGTTTGGATTTTAATACCTTCCATGTTTTTATCCAGTCTTATCTTAATGCTAATAATTTGTATTGCTATTACGTATAATAGCATAGATAGTGGGCACGCTTGCCTCACCGATCTTTTGATATAAAATTTCTCAGTACTTGCCCCATTTACCTGTACTTTTACAGTGATGTTATTGTATAGGATTTTAGTCAATTTTTGGAAATTAATTCCAGAACCAAATTTTTCTAGTACTTTTTATACATAGTTATGTTCTAATCTGTCAAAGGCTTCTTCTTGGACAAAAAGTACAAAGCACCTTTTTGACCTGTCTCTTGCAAGTAATCGATAATTGTTCTAGTATTTAAAATATTATTTTGAACATCCATCCCTTTCGCCCCACAAGTTTGATTGAAGTTTATTATTTTTTCCATTCCATATTTAACTCTATCGGCTAGGATTTTACTCAAGATTTTATAGTTAGTGTTTAGGAGGGAGATGGGTCTCCAGTTTTTAAGTTCTTCTCTTTCGCCTTTCCCTTTATTAATTGGAGTGATTAAACCCTCCCTCATAGTTTTAGTCATTGTTTCATTTCGTAGTAAAATATTATTATACAACCACTGAAGAATGTGCGAAAACTCCCCTTGGAATCTTTGATAGAATTCCTCGTTGAGGCCATCTCCGCCTCGGGATTTTCTTTTTGCTAATGCATTTGGGTTTTTTCCTTTCTTAATTTCGTCTACGGAGATGAGGTCATCACATAGGGCTCGATGTTCTGATGATATTTCCTCACATGGTATTTTATCTAGATAGCTGTATATTATCTCTGAATCATTTTTGTTTTTTGGTGTGATTTGTAGAGTTCACTATAGAAAACTTTGATGTATCTTAATATTTCAGTTTTTTCAACTATTTCATTTCCCTTATCGTCTCTTAATTTTTCCATATGTTTCTCCCCTCCTCTTCCTAATTCCTCTCTTTTGTATAACCCCTCAGCTTTTTGATATATTGCAGCGTATTTCCCCGCTCTTATTTCCCTACCCTGGTTTTCTTCTTCTAGTATTATATTTAAGCTTTCTTTTAAAATTCTTTCTTCTTCCCCTAGGTTTATTTTTTCCAGACGCCTTTTAATGGCGTCCATTCTCTGTTTTTCATTTCTTGTATTTAAGAACCCTAAAGCTTTCCTTTTGAAAGTGTTTTTTCAAGTATTCGACTCTTTTATTATGTCCCTATTTCCTTTATCCTTGAATAGCCCAATTATTTCTTGTATTTCTTCTATGAACTCTTTATCTTCTAATATTTTATTGTTCATTTTCCATGTTCCCTTACCCCATTTATGTTTATTAATTATGTTTATCTCTATTTAGTTTATGGTCTGAGATTTTTTTAAATTTAAAATTCCCGCATTTTTATATAAGTTTTCATCGTAGTTTGATACATAAAATCTATCTAACCTACTTCCTTTATTATCTTTATATTCACACGTAAAGTCTTTTCTGAAAATATTCTTTCTTCTATATGCATCCACTAGTTTATGTTTCCTAAAAAGGTTTTCCGTCTCTTGTTTGAATCTAATATCGGTTGTTGTTAGTTCGCCCACCCGATCCATTCTATCTCCCACCCAGTTTATATCTCCTCCTAGTATAAGATTATTCGTTGAGAGTTTTTCTAGATATTTAGAGAGACTGTCCATAACAAAAACTGTTTTTTATATTCATTTTGCAGGGAAGAATATCTTATCAAGTGTATATTTTCTATTATAATATGTATCATCTTTTCTGCAAACACAATTTTAAGTGTTCAATGGCTTCCGAAAATGTTTGGAAGAAGCCAGGACAGCGAAAATGGACAGCATCAGAAAGGACTAAAAGTTGTTATCAATGACAAATTGTAGCAATTAATGTGCTAACATATTTGCATGTTGATTCATGCAATATATATTTTCTTTCGTAAATTGTTCTTTTATGACTTGTTAATTTTTAATTTGCATGCATTACTTTATAAATACATGTTGTTATGTATATTTAATTTAATTGTTTGTCTGTTAGTTTTAAAGCATTTGTAAAGTTAACATTGTATGCTGAACTTGGCCTTATCCAAAATCGTGTTCATTTCTGCTTGACCTGATTGATTTTGTTATTTCATTTTATGTAAACAACTAATACATAGCTAAATCATTCTCTATGTATATGGGCTTAATATCATGATCTTTATTAATGGTAGAAGTAAATCTGTTTATTCGGGTCAGAGTTTTGGATTTTTTTCAAGTGAATTTTACAGGTTATGGTCTTGATTTTGAAAAAATCAGGATCATTCTAAAAGTTTTGTTTCAATAAGGTAACTTTTTTTTTGTTTGTTTTTGTTTTAGAAAATGCTAATTGTGACATGAGGTAAAATAGAAAACTATATAATTTTGCAATTGTGAGGACTTGGTCATTCATGCTTTAATATCTAGCACTTTTAAGTCGTATTATATGCTGTGACCAGAAGTTTTCGGCTGGAATCTTTTACGTTAAAATTATTGAATTCAAGTGATTACTTTCTCTGGAAATACAAAAGTGCTCTGATAAAATTACTGGATAAAGATATTCACTGGAATTTATATTGAATTCAAACCTGAATTATATTACTGTTCTTTAACAAAAGACTGTTGACACATCAGCACTTTTATAGCTACCATAGACACGTCATTGGCTTCATTTTTTTTTAAATTTCTTCGGGACTTTTACTGAATTTTATTCAGGACTTTAAATTATGAGGACTCGTGTCTGTAATTCTTGGATCATTTAGAGATTTAATTCGCAATACCGTAAGTTCTTTGATTCTCATTTTCACTCTGTATTCCTGGGAAATAAATTATTTGTTAATTTGTTAAATTTTACAAAGTTTGTTGTCTTTCGGCCTTTTCTGTTACTTATTTTACGAGCATAGACTCTTAACATTATTTCAGTTAAGTCAGCAGAGTTACGAAATCATTGGTGTTTAATTGAACATGAATATGTATTTTAAAAGAGTAAATCGAAATTCATTCCATACCAAATTCTGAATTCGTAAATGTGTGCCGTAGATGGCTGTTATAGAATTTTTGTATTCACTAACAAAAACCTTCAAGACTTTGCATCCTATGGATGTACTTTATATTGCGCATGTCCGTTACGATTCTCATTCAAAGTCATATTTCACTATGTCGTCCAACTTATAGAAGTAAGTGAACTTGGTAAACAACACAAATACACATTCATAATGCATCGCAACATTAAAGATTACATTTAATTTAAGGAATGTTATAAATGAACAAACGTACTTTTAAGGTTTTACTTTCGCATCGTCGCTAAGTTGAACTGGAAGCATATGCTAATATCGCAGACACCTTACTTAGAGACGATATTAATGCGGATTCTGAAATTTTATTAATGTCGAACAAGAGAAAATCGTTCATGTCAATATCTTGTCGATTTCGGTTGATTTGAATGGAGTTGTGTGTTTCGTAACACCGCACGAGTGATATGTTTGTAAAATATAGTCGTAATAGAAGGTGTATATAAGGAGAGAACTGAGCAATCAAATTTCATTCATGTTTTGGAGTCATTCTTATTTCTTGTGTTCCTGTTATAACATCAAGTCTGCAAATGTGTTTTATGTTGTACTTAGATGTTATCTGAGAGGAACATTGATTGGACTGTTAAGTAGAAATAGAAAACACTCACTTGGACTATAATATTATCTTGGAACTATTGTGAATTATTCAAAGGAGATTTGGACAAGGCCATTTTGACAACATCACGATTCATGGCAGACCAGTACATTTCCGGTTTTGAAATTTATAAGGAACTTTTCATTCTTTTGGACTTCCTTAGGACTTTATCAGGATTATTTTGGATTCACTAATAATGTAAGTTCATCTCACATTTTCATTCATAACTTCTATAACTGAATTGTTTGTTATGTTTTCCAAAACTTGTTGGTTTTGCTTATTTCTGTTACTTAATTTATGACCATAGAGCCGTAACACCCTGATAATAATTGTGCGTGCGTCCCTGATTAAAATCCACATATTCCTACAAACTCACATTTTTGCAGAAATCAGATCCGCGCATACTGACAACATCAACTGGAAAAACATGATTTTACACCGACACTTAACAGCTATATCCAAATTAAGTTTTGGCAGCTTTGATCATGAGTAGCTATTTCACGATGTTGTCAATATTAAAAATTTTAAGGGAATGCTAATTGTCAGTTATAAATCATTGTATATATCATACTGGTTGAATGGCAGTGTATTATAATGAATTTCGTTTCGGTTAAATTATTTTCGTACTTTCTTATCTTGAAATGTCGTTCGGTCATTGAAAATTGTACAATGAGAGCAGAGGGTAGAAACTATGACAAGATGTAATATTTATTCATTCATGTGGGGTTCATTACAAGGTATAATAAACTAGATTTATTTTCAAGAAATGTTTTGTATAAGGAATAGAGATATAGCATTAAGTAACTAACAGTGGAAACCAACAGTAACAACACGAGGAGGGATCGAGTAATCAGTGGAGAAGTAGTATTACGGATCTTAACGAAACATGTATTCATTGTTTCATTTCTCGCTCAATTTTGTTAGCCAGATCCATCCGATACATTCATTTAAACGATACGTTGCTTTTCAAAGTTTCATGGTAAGTGTCGGAGTTTAATTTAAACTCGGAGTTTAAGCTGACTTTTCCCAGTGAAAACATTGGGACAATTGTGTCAGGATGGAGGTTTAGTCCTATATGTAGGACCTCGACGCTGTTGTGGGCGTCAGGGACGTAGCACTAAATCATAAATAACATGTGATACGTCTTACTTGTAGGACTAAGGCGCATCCATGTTATTTGTTTAGTTACTGCCAAAACAAAACTGGGGGGTCAGCAGCAGTGCATCTCTTACTGAAAGTATCGATTAGGGCAGTTTACAAATTCCCCTTGTTGCTATAAATAGGAGTCATTTGCCCACCGTCATATTGCTTTTCGTCAAATAGACCAAAAGTGGAGTATCTATGATGTATAAGATGAGCTAGGTTTTTTACTCGGTGAACTATGTTCCTCTGATCATATCATTGTGTTCAAAATAACACCCAATGATATGGTAGTATCCAGATCTAGCAGATAAAACGGGTATTGGTTAACTAAGACAAAATATTTTTTGACAATTTTTATAGAATTTGTTGTTTTATTTTTCTCCATATATTTCAAAATTCTTGCTTTAGGTAACAGAACCATGTAGAGTTATTTTTTTCATCTTCTGCGATATAATGCATGCAATGTATGAAATAAAGGGAGGTCACCTTTTCCTTTATAGTACTTTTTTTGTTTTTTCAAAGTGAGAACAAATATCAATGATGTACAATAATTTGTTCTTACCTGTGAACGTGTGCACTGGTTTGAGACCATTTCATTCTCAATTTAATTAAGTTGTAAAATAGAATAGTTTTTTTTAAAAAAAGTTGAATAAATTTGAAACATTTGTGTAACTTGATAAATGTTTTGTGAAATTATAAAGATTAGGAGCTTTAGGATATCTTTAGGGAAAGAGTCTCAAAGATAAATCGTGCATTGGAGAAAGGACATCTGCAAAAAAAGAAGTACATGTATAGTTGAGATGGATGTGATGCTTTGGGAATTACATAGACAAAAATTAGATGCATCATATCTCCTGTGGAAGAAGGTCGATTTAGTTTGACACTTGAGTACATGTATTTATAACTTTATACTATATGCATAATCTTTTCTTCTTTCCTTGTGAAAGAGTTTTACCAACCAGTTTCCATATGAAAATATTCTGTAGAGCAATTTATTGGTACATCTTCCAATTTAATCTGCCTTTCTCCAATCTGCCTGTATCTTCAGTAGAGCAGTTGTACCAGACTTGAGAAACATATTCTAAAATTTGACATAAGAATAGTACACACACAAACACACACACACACACACACATATATATATAAATATATATATATATATATATATATATATATATATATATATATATATATATATATATATATATATATATATATAATTTGACCAAAACTTCCTGCGAAAAGAATTCTTACTTATGCATAACATAGATATTTACATGTGTTCAGAATACTCATACTAATATCAGTTCATTTAGTGGATAATGTTGGTCCAGAATGTTAATGACTGAGACCAGGAGGCAAATGCATATTGTCAAAAGAGAACTTCGGATAGGAAAAGACTGTCTGTCTGTTTGTGATTAATGTCCTATTTTGAAGAGTTAAACAAAAAAAGCATCTAGTTTGTCCATGCATTATGTTTTTTCAAGATCGTTGTTTATAATCTTTTGTACTTGTGACAGGTCTGCAGAAGAAGTTGCAACATAAGTAAGAAGTATCATCAGCAAATACTATCGCTTGTGAGTTGAAGTTATCTGCTTTATTGCTGACATAAAAATAATAGTATAGCCTCTAGCACAGAACCTTGGGGAATCCCAGTTACTTGACATTTTGATTATACTTAAGTACTGTGAAAAATACCTCCAGGTATCAATAATAACAGTCCCTATATGACTTTCCTATCTTTATATTATCATTTTATGCACAAATGAATAAAATAATTAATCCAGCTTCAGAGATATCAAGTAAAAAGAGAAACAAAGAAACACATTATTTAGAGCCACAAGAAATACTAGTGTCTGCTATGTACACAGATGCATGTGGACAACTGCATGCATATATGTATGTATGTATGTATGTATGTATGTATGTATGTATGTAGGTGCATTCAAGATAGTGAGTTTTGTGAATACAGGCTCAGATATATTTTGCTCTGTTTCATTTTCTCCCTTTCTGGCATTTATTTTGTTTTTCGTACATGATAGAGAGAGACCAGAGGTCTTGGAAATGCTTAATCACATCTATTTGGATGTCAGTGTTTTATCTGGGACACAGAAAATCACTGAGGTGTGTCCATCTGTTAAGAATCTCTTGGTCTTCTGTGAGGCTTTTGCCAGCCTTATCCTGGATCATGGTAGATCTCACCTGTTTCTCTGTGTCAGGTCTTTCACAAACTGGTATTCCTTTTTATTGTTATTCTGGTTCATGCTTTTCTCAATTTCCCTACATTGGTCCTGTAACCAGCTTTCCTGTTTTTTTATATAGCTCTTCTTAATCCTGTTATTTTCTGCTCCTTCATTGGTCTCCCCACTTATTCCTCAGTTTTTTCCTCACATGACGTGACATAGGTCAAGAATATCTGTTGTGACTCAGGACTTCTTTATCCTTCGATATCCTAGGATCTCACTGGCTGTACCAGTTAATGCCATGTTGAAGAAGGTGATAAGGAGCATAGGTTTATTTCTTCAGCCCCCAAATTGTGAGTGGTGCAAATTTACTGCCTAATGATCCCTCAAATGCTTGTACCACACATGGATCTTTAAGTTTGTCAAGTTCAAACCTCATCCTAACCTGTCTTTACTTCTTGATTTTCCTCAGATGACATTTGATAGTCATCATTAGCAAGTAATCGTCGCTTCCTATGTCAGCTCCTGGGAAGCTACATTTTCTGGCAATGTTGACACTAGACAGGAAGTACTTCCTCACAAAGATATAGTCAGTCTGGTTGTGGTGTATTCCATCTGAACTGTACCAAACCCATCTTCTAGATGATTTTTGCTGGCCAAGGGTGTTTGTTACTACTAGATTATAGTAGGTGGCAAAGTCCAAGAGTTTCAGTCTATAAAATAATGAATTGGTGAGGTGGTATCAGATTCAAAAGATTGCAACCATCTCTACTCACTTATAAGTCAAGTGAAACTGCAAACAATGATGATTGTGATCTGCTATAGCATAATGCACCTGCATCTGCAGAGCAGGTTCTATGCTGTTTGTTCAGCTGATTATTCCTAAAAACCTACACAGACCAAGATCTGTCATTGCATTATGCGACAGCAGATCTGAATGTACAGTTTGCAGTTGAGCTCGACTTATAAGCGAGTATATACATTGTATATACAGTGTATGTTAAATAGTCGAAATCATCAAGTTGTATGTTTTTTTCTCTTAAAAAGTGAGTGAGTTTAGGTTCTAAGATAATAATAATAATAATAATAATAATAATAATAATGACCTTATTTAAAGAGGGTAACACAATTAGCTAAGAACTAATCTACCTTGAGACCCTCATACAAAGGAATTTATTTATTTTAGCTGCATCTCTGAAGCCACTGGATATATTGGGTTTGGAAGAAGGAAATAGAGTGGGCATTTCTAATCTCAACTGGAATACTATTCCAGAGCAGAGTTCCAGAGTATTGGAAACTGTTTATAAATAATTCCTTATTTGGTTTGGGAATTTTATACTGTTTGGTAGACATGGATCACAGGTGGGGAGTATTGCCAGGTAGCCTATACTGGAATAGCGATTGTAAATATTCAGGAGCACTATTATTGGATATCCTGTACATTAATTTGGCTTTTCTCAAATGGATTCAATATTTAATAGGTAATATTTTTAACTTACCAGCAAAATTTTCCTTGGTTTCTTTCTGGATTGATATTAGCCCAAATGCTCTTTCTTGAAGATGTGCCAGCTTTGCTATGTTTTTATCATTTGAATTACCCCATACTGTATTACAGTAGTCTAAACTGGGTTGTATGTAACTGTTTAAAAATAGTTTATGTGCCTTTCAGGGAGAAAATGTCTTGTCCTACTGAGAAGCCATAAACTTGAATTGACTTTTTTACTGATATGTTCGGTTTGTTCAGTCCATGATAGGTTATTATCTACTGAAACACCAAGTAGTCTATGATGACAGACCATTTGCAAATTTTTATCCTTCCATGTCATAGTTCATCACTATCAAGATTTGTCCGTTTTTGCCATGCTGAGATAAGTACAGTGTGACCCCGCTTTATAACACTAGTTGGGAGTCATAGAACCCAACCGTGTTATAGATGAAATCGTGTTATAAGCAACCAGGTCAGTTAGCTCAAGAAAATTATGCATGTACCCCCAAAAATTTGCAGGGTGTGTGTTAATAAATGCGGGCTGTAAAATACGTGCTTCGTTGGCACAGTTACCATCATAAATTGATGCATTAAATGGGAAATACACCTATAGTGAAAACAGAGAAGGCATATATAATATTTTAATTTATTTAGAAAACCACAGATTGGTACATATATATGTATACTGTTTATATATGCATGTCTGATATATTGCAAAAATAGAGTATCAACACCATGTACTCACCTGCAAATCTCATCACATACATTGGATCCACAATACAAGTAATTCCATCGAAAAAATGCACACACAGAGATTTAAAATATTCAGTAATTTTGTGACAGGTCATATAGGTCTGAATCCTTTGGATAAACATAGCACAATCACGTAACGAATGATGAAGCACATTTACTTTTCAGTATGTCCCAAGTTGGTAAAAGTTAAGTTTGTGTTTTAAGCTGCCGCTTGGTAGCATTCGTATGCACAAACTTTTTCCCTGCAGAAAGGAAACTTTCATGGCACAGTACACATATTATTGTCATGATGGAAAATGGAAAAATCCATCAGATTCCATTGCTTTTTTTTTAAGTTTTGGTATTGACTTCTTTGAAGAAAAGTTCTTTGTTTTTATCAAAGATATTGTAGTCAGTTTTCCTTGATGAAAGGTGCATGTGTTATTGAAGTCACCGCTAAAGGCAAGCTTTGGAGAACCAAACGAATGCCCATTTCTTATTGTGGCAGCAACATCAAATAATTGCATTGCATGATTGAGACTGATTTTTTTTTCATTTTCTTAGCACATTTTCATAACAGTCGGTGCTTCAAAGGTAATGTTTTCTTTGAAATTTTAGCAAACTATTTTATCTGGATACATTTTTAAAAAAGGAATTGGCCATCGTTTGGTTGATTGTAGTTACAGTTCCTCCCTGCCTATTGAATAGATCAACAAGTAAGATGGGTGTGTGTGTATGTTTTTTATATTTGTGGTAGTGGAGTGATGCTGTTTCCACTCATGTGTCATAAATTTAACAAAGGGTCAACAGATGATAGAGACACTGGCGTCCTGGTCTGATGACAAGGATTAGTACAGAAAATGTGGGTGTTATGAAGGAATTAATACTGAGTGGAAAGAAGAGGAATTTTACTTACCATCCACACACAGATGTCAGTCTGTGTAAATATATTAATTACTAGCGAGCAGCTGAAAATCTGACGAAAGATAGATTATGAGATAATGCCTTGTCCGGTTGGTCTCCGCAATATCTTCCCCAAAATGATAATGAACTTTTTACGTTTTTTTTTTTACTTTTAAGAAAGATTTTTTTTCGTGTGCGAGAAAAAATGTTAATAAAATGTCTGGAGCCATGCAGCGACCGTGTTATATCCGAATTTGTGTTATAATGGAGCATGCTAAAGCGGGATCACACTGTAATATTTTAGTTTTACCAGTATTTACCACCATGCCATTCCATGTGCACCAGTTGTCCAGTTTGTTTAGGGCATTCTGTAAAGAAATTTCGAGTTCATGCTTTTTGTTTTGGATGTCTGACAATGTTATGTCATCTGCATAGAGATCTGTAAATGATATTGAGCTCCTTAGTAAAAGTGGTAGGTCATTAATAAATAAAATAAACAGTAATGGACCTAGAATTGAGCCTTGTGGTACTCCATATCTTATTGTTCCAGGTTAAGACAGAAGATTATTTATATCAGCATGTTGTGTTCTCTCACTTAAGTATGAAGTAAACCATCAAACTGTGTTTTCATCACATTGGTAGATTTTCAGTTTCTTCAAAAGGATTTCATGATCCACCATGTCAAAAGCTTTCCTGAAATCTACAAACACTGATCCTATTATTCTACCTTGGTCAAGTGCTTGAAGCCATTTATCAGTTAGGGATATCAAGGTAGTCTCACATGAATGTTTCTGTCTAAAGACTGATTAATTAGGGTGTAACAGCGTTTGGTTAAATATGACATGTTTTTCAATCAATTTTGACAAGTTTGGTAGTATTGAGATTGGTCGGTAGTTATCAGCATTATCCTTAGAACCAGATTTGTGAATAGGAGTTAGGAGTTACTTTTTCAGTTTTCCATATTTTGGGGACAGATGTGGTTGCAATACTTAAATTGATTATGAATGTCATGCTATCTAAAATAGCAATTTTTGCACCTCTTAGAGTCTGTACATCTGTTTTAAGAAGTCTCCTTGGTATTGTATTTTTCAATATTGAGGAGCCAGTTATTAGAGTCCTATCTTTTCTGGCTTGTGATGTCATGTGTTGGACTCTAGATTGTATTTCAGACACATCTCTTGGAGGAAGGGGTGCTGAAATTGGTGTCTCAGTTGTGTGAGCTAATCGAGCTGATGTTGATTTATTTGTGTGAGCTCTGAGAAATGCAGTTGTTGGTGCAGGAAACAGTTTTGTCTGAGCTGAGGGCCATGGGTGTACACTTATTGCTGTTGCAGGTGTGACACATGACTGAGAGGGGAGTACTATTGTTTGCAGTGCAGGATTACTTTGGGTATCATTTGTTACTTGCATGGTCATTTTACATTTTCATTTGGCTGGTATTGGGATTGTCTGTATCTGAGCATCTGATATTGTTTCTATTTGGGAGTATGTTTGAATTGCTGTTTCACTTGAGGTTACTTGCTCATTAATCCTTCCCTGTGCTGACTTAATGGCATGTAACTGTAGTTTTAATTCTTCAATTTGAGCCTCCAAGTTCCTAATTGACCTATTGCCAGTTGTTAATCATTCTGCTCGATTGCCAATCAGCGAGCGCTATTATAGACACCTCCAAGCACTGTTTACGTCCGTCATTTTCCTCCGACAAGCTGCTTCTGTCGATATCGACTCGGCTATTGTATATCAGTAATTTTTTTCAGTTCTTCAGTTGAATGCTTACAGATCATAAATATGTCATCTAAAAATCTGAACCAAAGAGATGGATTAAACTTTTCGTTTTGAATAAAATCCTTTTCTAATTCACCCATGAAAGGGAGGAGTATATAGGAGCCATATTAATACCCATTATCTGTATGTAAGTCGTATTATTAAATTGAAAATAATTATTTTCCAAGATAAGTTTTTATTGTTTTACAAATATCTTAGCTAGATGGTGTGCTATTATTAGGATTGTTATCAAGAAAATATTTGCATGCTTCAATACCATCTGCATATGGAATGTTGGTATATAGTGATGTTACATCTAATGATAACAGGATTGAAATTATCAAATAGATGTGGAATAGGCTTCGACTTTTTAATGAAAGTAGTTGTACCTTTAATGTATGAAGGAAGTGATTTTATTAAAGGTTGTAAAACACTAGCAGTAAATTTGGATAGGTTTTCAGTATATGAATTACAACCTGATATAATGGGTTGTCCTGGAAAATTTAAAGGTAAATTATGGTCAGGATTTGTATGAGTTTTGGGTAATATGTAGAATTGAGGTGTACGTATGTTAAGATCAAATTCCTCTTATACTGAATTATTAATTTTGAGGTGTACGTATGTTAAGAGGGAAAGTATCAAATTCCTCACACACGGAATTATTGTTGTTGTAGGATTTAATGCCATTTTTCAGCACACGATAGGCTATACATGGCGGCCAGTATTAATGGTGGAGGAAGAACCCGAGAAATCCACGGAAAGAACCACCGACCCTTGAGAAGCTACTGGCAAGCTTTCTCACATACCCACATTGGCCGAATCCGAAACTCAAACCTATGCAGACAGTGGTGAGATGGCAGTGATTCATAATGGAGAGCGCTTTAGACCACTCGGCCACTTGGGGCCCCTCACGGAATTATTATTTTTAGCGATCTCATTAATGAATGTTGAAATTTTTTATTTAATTTCTAATTGAAGTTCAGCTTTAACATAATCATCTTGATTCACAATAATAATAGTGTTTGACTTATCATCCTTTTTAATCACTATACTGTCGTCATTCATTAGTTTATATACAGACTTAAATATTACTATGATATTGCTTTAATTTAGTTAATATCTCTTTTGTGATCACGTATATATAAAAATATATGAATCACGTAAAAGATGACTTTATTCTGTTATAAAATGGTTATTTGGGTGACAAGTTTTGGGATGACTTCTCCAACCAATTGGGGCGACTTCTCCAACCACTCTGGGGCGACTTCTCCGCATACCAACGTAACTTAGAGAAGTGAAAGCGATGGATAAATGCTCTCGCTTTCTGTCTCTGTCTTGATGTTGTTTCATATGCCAAATATTCTCACCAATATCGTCTGGTATATCTTTTAATGTTATCATGCCCGCCATTTTCACAGAATGTTTGTCGGAGGTTAAGAGGTTGTCAAGTCACGTGTTCGGTAGGCGGAGCGATCTACCTTCTGGCATAAGGTCAGTTGTTTTTTGAAGTACACATATGGAGAAATCATTATGGTTTAAGCCATAACTGTGATGGTCATGATTTATGGAGCGTGTAATTGCCTGACACTCTAGAGGGGTGTTAATTTTATTGCCTGAGTCATCTAGGTCAATGATTTTAGGAGCTGTTTCATGTTTGGTACTAGATCTAGTTACTGGTGTAGATCTCAGCATATAACTGCCTTTAGCATGGGTGTTCTTATCCTGTCTACATTAACTGATAATAGGATCTAACCATGTGAAACAAATCAGCCCCTGCATGTGTAGGACACATGATGTTTTATACAATGTTGCTGTCACATTGTTTTTCTCTTGTGTCCTGTAGATAGTACCATTTTGACCACTAGATCTGTATGAAGTCATGCAAGGTTCTGAATCGAATATCTGTTTCACAAACTCAATCTTTTATGGATCTGTATGCACATTGACACTGTATTTATTATGTTTGACCCTCAGGAATTCTGGATAAACGTCAGCCATATTGGATAACTCCAAATCATCATCTGTACCACTGTTTTCATGAAAAAGGTGAAAACTAGGCTTATGTCATCTCTAGCACTTTCAGAATTCATACATAAGATAATGAAGAATTCCACATTCTCAGTTCTGTAATTTGGATCACATGACCAAGTGCAAGGTCAAACTTGTAAAGACTGCATTTGGTTGCTGTATTGGCTAGAAAAGAGATAAAATATGTTTTTGATAGGGGATGTACACTAACGTCCCACCTCAACATAACTCAGAATATCTAACATGGGGTGGAAAGTTTGAGAGGAAACCCAAACTAAGCAAGGGCAGCTTCATATGTGTGAAACATTGCCTACAAATTGAACGATCATCTTAACATCTATTGTATTGAAGTTCTAGTCAAGGCAAAAGGATGAAATTAGTGAGGCAGTCAGAAATACAAATAATAAGAGCTGATGGTTGAAAATTTTGATTTGCACCATTCAAACTAAATATGAATGGTGAATATATTTATCAGCCTTAGAATATAAATAATGTAAAAAGACATATATAATACTTGTTAGCATAATGTTTTTATCCACAAGCACATACTTTGAGTTTCCATAATGAATGAATAAGCAAGGCAAAATGCAGTGCAAGAAGCTGCTATAAAACACTTTATAATTTTGTTGTACTTTATTGGTCATTAGACATTATAAATTCTGATATAGAAATGGATGACATCATGTATATGTGTTTGTATGTGTGTGTGTATATATATATATATATATATATATATATATATATATATATATATATTATGGTGTAATGCCAGGTGTTTACTAATGTTCATTTCTTTGGTATCAATGAAGATGTTATTTACATGGAGAGAAAACTTCACAGCATTGTAAAAGATCATTCATGGGATTGAAATTAATTGTTGATGAATTTATTGTTGTGGTTTATTTTTGTTGTTTTTACTATTTTTGTAAGGTAAACAATTTTTAAAAAAATATATAAATTTACGTGTTTCAATTTAACATTCTTTATACTGAAAAATATTTTTTGTTAGTGTGGTGTTATTAATGGACAAGATATAAATTCTGATATGTATTAAAATATTGATCATGTACTTTTTCTTTTTCCTTTCTATCCATTTAAAAGGGAGGGACTCATGGGTTTATGACAGGGATTCTCGGAAATAGGTTGGGGGCTCCTGAGCTCCACGAATGAAGAGTCAAGGACTCCTCTTCTAGAAACTGTTGAGAGCTCTGAAAGCGTGCATGTTGTCTTTTTTTTTGCACCATCAACCTTCCTCCCACCCCCATCAACTTGTTATTTCAGGTGAATTCATTCATAATCATTGTACAGTGTTTTCTTTTGTGTCAGTAGTCGCTTTAATTAAAGGCATAAAATTAGAAAAAGACATATTGTGCCCTGCAGTCAATTCATGGCTTATAGTTGAATGATCGTAAGTGGCAGAAGTTATATTGCTGTTTTCAGTCGAAAATTCACATATTGTTCTTAAAATGCCGGTAAATCATTGAACATGTGTAACCCATTTGAAGTAAATTATGACTGGATGTAGTTCATTTGCTAATAAAATGATTTAATTTTATACAAAAATTGTATCCTGTGAATGCATGATAAGAGGATTTTTATTAAGACATTGGTTGCTGATTTTCAGCTTTAACTGTTACTAGAAGTTGCTGTATTTATACAATAGCTATGTAATACATCTGTGGTGAAGGTGAAAAAATGTAATTTTTATAAAGGTTTTAATTGTATTTTATAACTACATGTAGTTTGATCATCTGATGTGAAAGTATGCAAAAGCTGAAGTTAGGTGAATATTTTGAATATAATAAATTTTGAACTTTCTGCACTCTCTTCTCCCTGTTTTCATTAACTGTGCCCTTTTCACACTAGAAAGAAAATTATTTCACTCAAATATTAGAATTCAGAATGGACCCTGTTATGTACAAATATTATGTTAATCTGTATTTCAGGTGAAATATGTCACAGTTCGGAACACCTGCAGGGAAAAACCCACCCTGGGCTAGACAAGGAGCAGGTAAAAGAATGTATTGCTTGTTAGACCATTGCAAACTAAAGATCACTTTATCACCATTTGTGTTGCACCTAGTTAGGTTTTGCTGCAAACAATGTTTTAACCAGATTGCCAAGAAAAGTTCCCCCTGGATCAAATTTATTGGGTCTTTTGTACTTTACAGGGGCCTTATGTCATATTTGATTATTAATTTGTTACTTGCTTATTATATACATGTAGTTAGTAATCCTTGTGTCTTTTCATCCTTCCATCTGGCATACAATCTTATTAGCACATATAGTCCTAGTTTTAGTTCTTCTGCTCAGAAAGGCATATGCAATGGTCATTTGTCAGTCCATTATCCAGTAGCACAAGTGTGTTATCGCTGCTCCTCCTAAACTACTTGGTCCTAATCAAGTTGGTGCCACTTGGACTTTCTGTATAACTGCCACAATGGCCATTTTGTAAATCTTGCTAATTGCTCCTTCTGAATGGATGGATTGTCATAATCAGCATGGGATTTTAACTAAAAGACTTCATATGATGTCTAGTTGGTCCTAAATGAAACTACGGGAGGTCGTGGGTTTGATCCCCGGCCGAGTCATACCAAAGACTTACAAAAATGGTACTAACAGCTGCCTCGCTTCATGCTCAGCATTAAGAGGTTAGTGTTAGGACTGGTTCACCTGGTGTCAGGATAATGTGACTGGGTGGGACATCATGCTACATGTCTGCGGCATGATGCCCCAGTGCTAGACATCACAATAAACTGCCACATTGCAGACATCATAATGATATGACTGAAAAATTGTTAAAGCTACGTTAAAAATCCAAATCACATCACATCACACACCTAAATGAGACCGGTGCCAATCCGGCATCCAGTATGTCAATATCATTGGTCCACCTGGACGATAAAAGTCATTTTGACATAGGGTTTTCATCTGGAAGACTTCTTATAATGTCTGTCTGGTAGTAAATAAAATTGGTACTGACATGACCTTTGATATGGACACCACAATGTCTGCCTTGAAAATTTCTTCAACTTCTCCTTGATGGCTGATCACATCAACATTGTGTATTCATCGAAATACATCTTATGATGCCTATTTGGTTCTAGATTAAAATAGCACTGATCTGACATCAGTATAGCCACCATGGTTGCCATATTGAAAATCTTGTTATTACTATTAAATGGAAAGTCATTTTGACAACAATGTTTTCTTTTTCAAAGTTTGTTGATTAATTGATTGATTGATTATATTTGGGGACTGCTCCGGTAGATTAGTAACTAGAGCATCCGCCTCAGATGCGGGAGGTTGCGGGTTTGAACCCTGGCCAAGTGATAACAAAAACTTTTAAAAATGGTACTAGCAGCTGCCTTGCTTGGCACTCAGAATTAAGTGGTTAGTTTTAGGACTGGTTGTCCTGGTGTCAAGATAATGTGACTGGGTGGGACATCATGCCAAGATATGTAGCATGATGTCCCAGTGCTAGACATCACTATAGACTGTCACACTTGAGACATCATGACAATTTGACTGAGAAATTGTTAAAGCCACATTAGAAATCCAAATCATACACACACTTAATGGATGGTGTCTCAACATGTAGTTTTCACCAGTAGACTTCTTACAATACATAGTTGGTTGTAAATGAAAATGGCAACATTTGTACATCAAACATGGCTGTCTTGAAAATCTTGCTGTCGCTAACTTCCTGAATTGAGGTGGGGTTAATCCAAAGACTTCTAATGATGTCTGCTTACTCCCAAGTGTACATTGTGCCACTCTGACATCAGAGATACTGTAGTTTCAACATTCAGCTGTTAAAAGGAAGAAATACTCTTGAATTTCTGGGCATTTTTTTGTCCAGTAGAGCATCAAATGTTGATGGATTGCCACAGAATTTAGTAATTATTATGATCGTCACTTGGAGATGCCCACATTGAAATATAAACTCTCCCACAGTATTTGATAAATTGCCATAAAACTTGGGAAATATCATGATGTTCCTATCCAAAGATGTGTATATCAGCAAATGACTTTGCATCTCTTGTTGGTAAGTTATTGCCTTTTTGTCTTACAATACATCCTATGGCACAGTTCTACAGTTTATGATAGATTGCCATGAAATTAACATGGCCATAACCTGGATATGGTCATATTGTCAAACCACTTTGCTGCTGCAATGTATTTTAGAGTTATTGTTGTTCTTATCTTTAGCTTCATTTAGCATATGATTAGCATAAGTACTGGTGATGTTTTTTGCATTGAAAGGTGGTATATATTAAGGTCATGACCTGAATACACATATCAGCAAATCATTTCGCTCCCACAGTATTTGTTAGGGTTATTTGCGTCTCACCCTGTTTGTTATGTAGTTTAATGTCTGATGCACTCTTGTTAGCACAGTTAGTCCAGCAGTTTGTCTTGCAGTTTCATTTGGATTGCTGAATCTCCAAATATATTATGGTCATCATCTAAATATGTACATATTGATAAATCTTTGTGCTCTCATTATTTTATTGATAGCAATAATTATGCTTATACCTGTTCGGGTGTGTATATGTGGCATGTACTGTATATACTCGCGTATAAGCCGAAAAATTTAGGGAAAAAATAAGGCCTGGAAGAAGGGGGGTCAGCTTATCTGCAGGCCAAGGTCCAAGTCTGAAATTTTTAATGCTTTTTTCCCTTGATTTCCAGTATTTGTTGTTTCTGTCGATCGCCGAAGATGAGATCACATGCCTAATGATGCCACATGGCTCATAAGATTTGTGCTGTCGTGAAGTGAAACAAATATTTTTTTTCTAACTTAAGTGGTAGGATAATGAATGAAAAACATGTTTTAACGTACTTGACGTCTATTTGACAGATGTCCATCCACCAGATAATGCAGCCATACGTGTTATTTGAGCCACGGTGGTACGTGTATTTTCCAAAAGAACCGCCATATTAGTAATCTCCAGTCAAGTATTTAACCCTCAGCTAATCAGTAATCATTAAACTCTACGGAGTCGTACAAATGCACGCTAGCTTATTTCAGTGTAAATATGAAAAGAATCTACATAAAAAAATAATAGAATTACGATACTGAAGGTATATACGACAAACATTTTGATTGAAAGTAGAAATACATGTATGATAGTCTTAAAGGAACAGTAGCAAGGGGCTCCATAGGGGTTTGTTGCGCGCACGCTTAGGAAGGGTAAATAACAGGGCAATATACGAGTCAGCGTGAATAATTGTAAAACAAGATAATTTGTGGGATTTCTTTGACAGGTGTTTTAGAAGTAATTGGCAGCCACAGTTTATATACTACTGTTGTTTAGTTGTTTGTAAAGCAAAGTGGTTTGTTAGTGGTAGAGTGTTATACAATAGCTACCATATGCTTAATCTGTGGTAAATGCCTCGGGGATAATAGGTTTGTTTTGTTGTACAATGCCAATGACTTTACTAATACATGCCGACTCTCAGATGTATTGTTTAATGAGATATGGTAGTGGACATGGTTTCTGCTCAAAGTTATAAACTGTCACAATATTTGAATAATGTCCACGCTGAAACCAATCATATTTTGATCAATTGAATCACACTACCGGTAGTTTAAAAAAAACACACAAATAAACAACAATGATAAATAATTATCAGATACAAATTGATAACCAACCACACATGGAAATAATTACAGGATAAGGTATATAAATAGTATACTACCACTGTAAGAAATTATTTCAGTTTAATCTCTCTAGAAGTTTATATTCAATTCAATCAGATAAAATGAATAGTGTTGGAAGTAAAAGAAAGTGTTCTGCTTATGATGCAGCATTCAAACTTAAAGTTATTGAATATGCAGAAGCAAATAACTGTGCTGCAGCACATGAATTTTTTGTGAACGAGAAGCAAGTACGAGAATGGTGGAAAAGCAAAATCATTCAGGAAGTGTTGTATCAGCAATGCCATGGATGGAACAGAGGATGATGCTATATTTCAATCCGACAATGATGAGGAGAGCAAGAAGGATAACGACACACTATCAGATGACCATGATGACAATGACGACGTATATGATGAAAGCATGCCCGTAACAGAAGCCGAGTTTCGTGAACTGTTTGGCGAGTCTGATACAGAGCCAGATTTTGAAGGATTCTAAAAGTGATAGAACTTTTATAATTCATGATTTTAGAATGAGGATTAATTAAATTTCCATTAAGACTTAACACTTCAGAATTGTTTTTATTTCAACATATAAATTAGCTTTCTTACTTTCATTTTATTTAATAATGTGATTTGCCTAAATAAACGTATTCAGAACTCACTTTGTGCATCTTGTGATGTACCGGTAGTCTAGAAATTATGGGTCGGCTTATACGCGGGTCATGCACTTTATAACAGTTTTACCAATTCATTTTGTGGGGGGTCGGCTTATACACGAGTATATACGGTATGTATTATATTGGCTGTAATGTGTAGCCAGGCATGTGCTGAAAAATTCGGTTAAACCTGCAAAGCGAAAAGCAGCAAACATGTTCATTACACAGAGTCATAAATACCTAATAGTCATTGATGTTTCCATATATATATATATATATATATATATATATATATATATATATATATATATATATATATATATATATATATATACCTTATAAAATTCCCAGGCTTTTTTCTATGTAACTGCACGATTGTTAGATTTTTAAACCTGTTTTCTTCAGATTTTCTTGCCGTATCAGCAGCATCGAGCATTCAGGCCAGCACTCTAACACAGGCACAAGTAAATGTGGCTACCACATTGTTGTCACAGCCAGGGGTGGCAGCACCCAGTATGTACAATATTGGGGCAACACAAATGCCCCAGGGCCAGGCTTTGCCATCCCAGTTCTCCACAGCTCAGCAGCTGGCAGCAGTAACTTTACAACAGGTAAGGATTATATGAGATTTCCAATGGCCTAGATCCAAGGGGCTTTGTTTGATATTATCATAATATGTTACAATTTACAAACTTGAAGCACTAAATTAGTCTGGTTCAGTGATGTTCATACTGGAGTAGTTTTGATCATTTTGGTTTTGTGAATTTTGGATATAAGTATAACCCTTTAGTGTTAAAAACAAACTTAGTTGCTTAGGACAAAATATGGATTATGAAAAATGTTTTATTTAAGCATTATTTTCCTTCCAGTGCTCATCCTTGACCTCTGAATAAGCCCCAGATTAGCAGTTACTTTCCATGGAATTGATGTAGAAAAGTGTAAATTTGATGTTCTTATCCTTCTGCTTATGCAGTATTTGCTTACAAGAAACTTTTTACAATGGTCCCCCTCTTATATAAGCCTCCTCACCAGCATCCATCTCCTCTACACAGCCAGTTTTCTCAGCACCAATGAGTACATAAGTACACATTTGATGCAGCCAGCATTTTAGGTCAAATATGTCAAATTTACCCGTCACAAGTGGTAACATTTTATCTGCAGGGTTCCCATGCTACCGGGAAATCAGCTGAAAAAGTTGGGGGAAAATGAACCTTTTCTCCTGATCATGAAAAGTCCTTTGCAAATATTGATGAAAGTCAGAAAAAACTCGAGAATTTTCTGCCACCACTTGAAGCTTGAAACAATAAAATAATTGAGTCGTAACTCAACTGATCATGAGTTAAATTTATCGAGATCAGACCAGAATATTCAGAGGTTGCAGTATGGATCATTTGAGTGCTTGATATAAACATATTTGTTAAGTCAACCCAAACGCTCATTGGATTAGATTCATCTAGTAGACAAGATAAAACTAAATGTTGATGAAATTTGACCTGGTAATCGCGATTTGCATTGCTAGTCACTTGAGTACACATATCTTATAACCCACAAATTGTAAAACCCACATGTTGATGATATCATATATCCAGTAGCCACGTTTTATCAATAATAATCCATTTCAAATGTTGTAGAAAAAATTACCTCATGCCGACACTAAATGGTGTTGGCAAATTCCAACTTTTCGATGGGGAATGGGCTGTGACCCTACACCCTAACATAAATGTCCAAATATAAAAAATGGGGTGGCAAGGGTCAGAGGAAATGCAGACTAAGGCTAAATATAGCTTTTGTGGATTCACACACACAAAGAAATGAACCTTAAACAACACAGGTACCAGGCGAATGACATAAATCATGTGACAATACATGTATCACTGTCTTTAAAAACAAGGAATTTTGTCTACTGTAGTGTACAAAAGTTTTGTCTTCATGATTAAATTGTTACCGCTCTGGTAGTCTGAGTGGTTAGAGCATCTGCTTCAGATGCAGGAGGTTGTGGTTTTGAACCCTGGCCAAGTCATATCAAAGACTTTTAAAAATGGTACTTACAGCTGCATCACTTGGTGCTCAGCATTAAGAGGTTAGTGTTAGGACTGGTTGGTCTGGTGTCAGGATGATGTGACCGGGTGGGATATGATGCTACATGTCTGCAGCATGATGTCTCAGTGCTAGACATCACTATGAAATACTACAATGCCAACATCATTGCAATAGGACTACAAATTTTACAGCTACGTTAAAAATCCACACACACACACACACACAGACACACATGATTAAATTGCAGTACTGTACAATTAGGAATAAATCATCATGACACTTTAACACGTCATCACATAAACAGAAAATTCTTACTTTAGAAGAAAAATTGAAAGTTACTTGGCTTCAACAGCAGTGGGAGATTTGATGAGTTCTTGCCCAAAAATTTGATGTTAGAAAGATTAAAATAAGAAACACCGTAACAGATAAGGAGAATATCCTGTAGCAGATGGAAATTGGAGTAAATTGAAAGAGAATGGTTAAAAAATGGCAAACAAAATTTTTGTACTATGATTAAATTTTAATGGTTTTGCAATGCATATGCTGTCAATACCCCACTCAAGTTTCATGCTTAAGAATTGAGAACTATTCATGTATGTTCACTTGAAATAATTCTATTCTTAAGATGAGAAATACCTTTTAATAATTATTGTTACTTTTAAATGAAGATACTAAATGCTTTGAAGTTAGATGTGGCTTTTTTTTTTTTACAATACACTCATACATACACTTGTCATAAATATGATCCCCCACTTGAAAAGCCACCCTTCTTATACAGCCATTTTCCCTAGTGCAGAAGGGGTGGCCATCTAAGAGGGGTACTACTGTATATGCTACAGAGAAAAATTATTTTGACTAATTAGTCAGACAATTTAATATTATAATGAGGTGAATACAGATTGTGCTTACAGTCTGTTTTATTGGCTTTACCAAAGGTAATACAAAATACAAAAACAAAAGGTAAAATCTTTTGTTGATAAATTTATGTTAAGTTCTGTGTTCACAGAAATTACAATCATACATCTCATGTTTCTTTAAAGATTTACCTGTGAAGATGCTACATACTGCCATATAGACATTTTGGGGTGCCATCATCAGACAGCATATGGAATTTCTCATAAAAAATGCATCAGCATATATGCAGATTTGACTGTTGGTTAGTTACATATGATCTTATTGCACTGTACCTCCTTATTTCTTAACCTTTTATTCACAGGCTCCCCAGCAGCAAGCAGCAGTAGCAGTGGCAGCATTACAACAAGCTCAGGGTACAGTTCTACCACAACCTGGGATTGCCATCCCAACATCTCTTGCCACCACCACCCAGGTTGCCACAGTGAGCTACCCAGCACCACGGGCCACACAGCCAGTGCCACCAAAGCAACGGGTCTTCACAGGAACAATCACCAAATTGCACGACAACTTCGGCTTTGTGGATGATGATGTCTTCTTTCAGTCATCGTAAGTTTTATCCATCTCCAGCATTAATCCATTTACCAAGTTATGTTAACAGACATAGTTCCATAACAGCTAGGGGTCATGAATAATTTCTAAAATGGTACAGTTGATAACTAGCTTTGTAGTATTTTTTGAATTATTTAACTCTCTTGAAGGGTATAAATTCTTGTACATTATTTACCCTTTTGAAAGATGTAGATTAATCTGAAGGATGTATATTCATTAATTAATTCAGTAACTTTTTATAGTCTTGGGAACAACGCTGAAACAATAAATATTTTCCACAATTATAAAGATTCTAAACTTCATTCCTTGAGTAATTTCTAGAATGAGATTATACAGCTTGTGCAAAGTTGGGAAATAGTTTTAGCCATCTGGCTATCTGCTGTCAACAGTAGCTTATTACCTCTTCAGAGGGCAGACATCTGATCCTGTTTTGATCAGACTTGGAATATGGGTTTATATCATCAAGATCATGGAGGAGTTGATAATGAGGATATTCTTGAAGTGAACTTTTATGTGATTGAGTTTTTTTCCACTCTGGAGGCCATATTTTTATTACAGCTTTTATCAAACTTGGAATATTGACTTATAACATCAAGATCTCATATGTATTTGGTAATGAGTGAGATCCACACATAGTAAGGAGATAATCATGCATCTGACTGACTTAGCTTGTTACCATTATGGAAGCCATTTCTGCAGTGGTGCACCTTGAGGTTTCCTGCAAATATTTGTCCTAGGTCCCTTGAATCTTGATCCATTTTGTCCCCCATGCAGTACTCAAAAGATCTAAGTGAGATGCCTGTCGCACTTGCTGAAAAAATTGAATTTCCCAAAGAAAGTTGCAATTGTGCTGATGAAATGAGAAATTTATTTTCAAGATGTTGAACAACTAGTAAGTTATTAATATTTATCCCCATGTATGCCCATTACCCTTATGAAGATCATCAGCTTATTATACTTTGATCAAAAGTTGTATACTTTGTGTACAATGTGAGCATTTGACCTCTGAATGGGGAACAAATTGCCTGAGTTACCTATAATTATTGCTTACTTGGTAATGAAGTATTCAAAGTATAATGCAGTCAGGCAAGATAAAATCTTTGACTTGGTAAATAATATCATCAAGATGTTGGATGAGTTCATTATGGGTAAGACATCCATATTGATGAAGAGATCTTGCAGCTGATTGGCTAAACATGTTACTTCTAAAGACCATATTTCTCCTCCAAGATTCCTTTGTGAGGAATGAGCAGCACTTTTGAGACCCTATGGCCTCATCACTACCAGCAGTCAGGTCACACTGGAAGGGGATTGCTAAGATCTAGCCCTACACGAGCTGAAGAGGGTTTCTCCTCCAGATCAGTCACCTGACTGGTCATTGCAAAAAATTTTACCCATACATTCTTCAGGGAATTTTTTGATCATCATAAGTTAAATAAAATTTAAATCAGGTTGTTTTGTTTCTTTCTTTTACATCCATGAATAAACCTTGTATTCCATCACTTTTCAGACTCTAAGAGAGACCTTTTTAACAGTGAAGAGGATAATGTGTTGTTAATTAAATAATTTTGGCTAAAGACATCATTTAAATTAGAGAAATAAACATGTATACTTTTATATATTCTTTGCATTTTTGACGATAATGTGCATCCTAGGAAACACCTTTTACAATGCTGCCTTGTGCCTACTCTAATGCTATGAAAAATTAATGGGAATAACACTGTTATACATTATTTTTCCATGCAATTCTTGCACAATAAATATTTCTTTGCTTGTTGACAGATGTGTGAAGGGCAACATGGCTAAACCTGGAGACCGAGTGCTGGTGGAAGCAAGTTATAATCCTAACATGCCATTCAGGTGGAATGCAACCAGGATTCAGATCCTACCAAACCAAGTAATTGTCAAAAATTCTGATACTCCCCTTGCTTTTAATAGAAAATCTGGGGATTATATGATTCTGCCAAAAATGCATATAGTGATAGATATCAAGGAGTCTGATCTAAGAATGTGGTTTGGGGTGTTTGGTATATGCACAAAGCTGTCTGCAATATTTGATTCTTTCCCATTGGGTAGGTACCTTAGGGCAGACATAAGATGACTTGTGTGCGTGTGTGTGTATGGTTGGGTGGGTGGGGCAGGGATGGGCGTCTGCAACTCACAAACTTTAAAAAAAAGTAATAGACATAAAACTTGGTCTAGCTGTGTATCATGACTGGATGTTGTCACTTATCACTTTCATCAAGATCTCAGGTCAGTATATCATCTAGAAGCTTTTTCAGAATAGGAGTCAAATGAGACTTCATATATTCATGTATCATGACCTAAGGTCACCTAACATAACACACTTTTATTACCCAGTTTTCAAGGTCATGGTCATTTTTTATGCTTGAGGTGTTGCTCAGAATCTGTTTAGGTAATGAAAATGATGTATTTTGGATGGTTTGTCTTTTGCCACTATCAAAATTGAATTTGCAGAGTTAGAGTCATGTTCATTGCAAGCTTACATGCTTGTATTATCTTGGCTGTTACTTTAAAGCCAATAAAAGTTGTATTATCAGACATTGTACAACTTTGCAGCTTGATCTTTTTTAATACTTTCATAATCTTAAGATTCAAGGTTATAGTCACATGCCAGTGAACATATGTTTGTCAGTATGTTCCTCAATCATATTAACATTAGAGATATAAGCCTGCTATCTCCCAAATCCAGCCCTACAAAAAAATGAGAATTCATCTTTTTTGTATCATACAAAGTACAATAACTCATGCCCATTACCTTCCTTGCTGCACCAGGTGTTTCAGGTTTTTAAACTTTGCTAATGTGCAGTCAACATGTACAAAAATCTCCAATAAATCCATGCCAATATTAATGTGAATTTTAAACATTTGAATTTACATTATGTATTAATCTTTCCTCTACAGGTGGTATATATTATTTTTCAATTTAGCCAATATTTTCAGGAAATTTTGATATTCCTGTTTAGACTTATTAATTGTTGTTGTTGTTGTTGTTCTAGGGTTTAACGCCATTTTTCAGCACAAGATAGGCTATACATGGCGGCCAGTATAACTGGTGGAGGAAGAACCCTGGAAAACCCAGGAAAGAACCACCGACCCACGAGAAGCTACTGGCAGGCTTTCCCACGTACCCACGCTAGCCGAGCCTTGGACTCGAACCCACGCAGACAGAGGTGAGATGGCAGTGATCCGTAACGGTGAGCACTTTAGACCACTTGGCCACTCGGGGGCCCCTGACTTATTGGTACAACATGCTATCGTAATGTTGTTTAAAGCATGCACTGCCTATTGTTTGCTCACTCAGTAAATGGTGGTGTTTTAATGACTTGCTGACATACGTACTGCATTGTTAATTAATGCTTTTCTTGTATTATTGTGTCCTGTCAATGAAACATGTCAATGAAGTGCAGCCGATGCAAGAAGTTCAAGGCCAAGGAACACATGCATGAGTCTTGTGTAACGTGCACAAAATACACTTATCCTTACCTTTCAGTGTGTGTACTGTATGGTCCAGGGATGTAAAGGTTCCTGCTTTGAAGAAGTTGACTGAAGTCAAAGAAAAGACAGGAAAATCTTGCAAGGAAAACTTAGATGTATTAAATATTCATTCAGAGACAGAATCTCTTACTAGCCTTTTGGGGGACATTCCAGAGGTCCCCCCTCCACCTGAAGTGCAGCATATACAACTATCAGCTAATATCAATTCCATGGAAATTGGGGCACCAAATGATATGGCTTTTCATTCACAAGTATCTACATTGGCCATTGAATTACAGCTGCATTAACTGATTCAGGAAATGATGAAGCAATTGATGAATTCCTGGCAGATTTTGCCCTTGTATCCTTCTCTTACTTCCACAAGTAATTATGTCATATTCAGATGGGGAGTGCCCCCCCCCCCCCCCCCGCCATTTTAGACAGCCCAGTTGGCACATGTTCAAGCATGAGATTCAGCCCGATAAGTCTGAGCATGTTTTTTTTTTTTTTAATGGATTGATTGAATGCATCCTGTACTACATTATCGTTGTCCAGAGACATCTACCCAGTTCAGCAATTTCATTTAGGGAACTTAATAATAGATCATTCCATGTAGCCATGCATATGGCGGGGTGTTAGTGATAGATCCATCTGTCTTGCCAGGCCAGTGGCTACACATACCTATTATGACAGGAATTTTAATGATCTGTCCATCCAGACATGCCTACTGCATGGCCTGTAGCAGTACTAACCAGAACACCTTATTCTTGGCCAGCAACCTAGCTGACCATGCTCCCAGCAAACCTGATGCCTATACTGGTACAGCATATTTGTACAGCAGGGCCATATATTCAAGGCTTACATGCGAGGAACTTAATGTGACTTATATAGAGATGACAGCATTATGTCATTAATGTCACCAGATTTGGTTTATCCAGAAATGGAGGCAGAATCTGAATAGGATACTACATTCAGTGAGTGTGAAGATACTCCTGAACAAGCATTACTCAGATCCAACCATGGAGCGGACTGAATTCAGCTTTAAGGCTGCTGTCAGAGATATATACTAGGTGTCAGAATGCCCTCCACCCCTTACCACCACTTATGACTTTTGAGTCAAACTTCAGACTTGAGTCAAACTTCAGTAGATATTAATGATGAAGAGACTTGATCCTTCTGGTGCCTTCCCCAGTCAGCACAGATCAGAGGGATTAAGGACTGTTTGTTTGGAAGAGTCCATGACCCAGGGAATGCTAAGGAAGGCTTTTGTAAAAGTCAAGTACCATTGATCTTTTCATTGTGCTGGTACAAAACACACTTTGGCACTTCCATACTGAACTCCTGGCTCTGGAAAAGAATTTATTGGTGATTCACATGATTGCCCCTTCATCTCATTGACAACCCTCTCCCATCTTTTAAGACCATTCCACCCCTGCCACAGCAGAGGAACAATAGGCAAGCAAAAGGAATGGGACCTTTTATGCCACAGGTTCAGTTCTGATCCCAGTCTTATGCCAGGAGACAACAACCTAACCATAGATATTCTTACTCAGGTGGGTAGAGAGCAGGCCAAAAAAGACCCCCTGTTTCCCCTCCTCCATCATAATGCCCTGACAGTATGAATGCTTTTGACTTGTCATTACTCTTTGGGGGAAACATTGAATAAGTTCAGTGCCCAGCAGCTCAGGAACTGCCCCTTCAACTCACTGACTACCACACACAGTCTTGTAAGAACAGTACACCTCTACCACAGTGGATGATAGGCAAGCAAAAGGAAAGGATATTTTTGTATCACAGGTTCAGTTCAGATTTGAGTTTTGTGCCAGGAGACGAGAACCTATCCAGTTTATGAGGCATTCTTACTACCACCCACATGCAGCCTATCAGTGGACACCAAACTCCTGCAATTCCAATTTCAACTTATTTCCTCAAAATGAATTGGTGATTCAAGTAATTTCAGAGGGGCTTTGGATTTAATTTGTCCAACCCACTCTTTCTTCTTCACCCCATCTAACAAATGTGCTGTCAGATCAGGAGATTACTCTACAACTGGAGATACAATCACTCATTGACAAAATGCAAATGAGGTTGTGAGAAAACCACAATCATGAGGGGTTTTATTCATGGCTTTTCCTTATTAAAAAAAAAAATTGGCCTGAATTGCTTCAGTCAGTACATTCTTCCACCAAAGTTCAAGATAAAGGTGGCAAGATCAAAATGAATTAGCCATAAAAAGGGATTAGTATGCCATCAGTCTCAGTCTGACCTATGCATATTTTCACATGTCTAAAAGTTTCTTGGTTTTGCTTACTGCGACATGGTATAACACTTTCAGGTTCAACCAGTCCTAGGTTTTTATCAGATTAAGGATTGCATAGTCACCCTGTTCTGGACAGCTTTAGCTATAATGGAATCTGTCCTGGGTTTTAACATGGTTCAGTTTAGATAAATTTGTGCCTTTAGCCCAAACCTCACTGAAGCTACTATCATGCAAACATTTTTCTTGTGACTAAGTTACATGCCCTGTCAGTTCTCTCTCTCTCTCTCTCTCTCTTCAGTAGACACATTGAGAACAGTGGTTATGCAAGACCCTTTCTGTGCCCTCTATCTAGCACTACTTGAAGCACACAGATGCAAGTCATGGCACATGCTAATGACTCTCTCTCTCTCAAGGAGAATGTCAAGATAAAGGATATCACCCCCTATCTTTGTGTCTGAAGTGGGTTATACTCTAGGCCTACTCTGAAGTCTCAAAAGATCACTGTCACTTGATGAGGATTTTAGCTTATGAAATTCGAGTCTCACTGTTGAATGTAACGTTTTGATCTGAGACATTATAGAAGCTGTTGGTTGGCATGCAGAGTCAATCTTCTTGAGTTTTTATCTCAGAGAATTAGATTTGCAGAGACAAACTCTGAATCAGGTTGGTCTGTTGGATGCAGCCCAGGTAACCATTGCACTCAGGTTAAGTCAAAAGAGTCTCTTAGCTTCTCTGGATTCACTAATTATATTTTGTCACTAAGAACAATTCAGTGGGTATAGGGGTTGCAAATCACGTGACTGTAGTTCGTTTTGCTTTCAGGTTAGGAGAAAAGTTATTCACATAAAATAGACAGAAAGACAAAAAATTTTTTTTTAGTAGGGCTGGATTCAGCAGATAGCATGATTATAACCCAAATGTTAATGTGCTTAGGGAACATATTCTTACTGAATCATACTTTACTGGAAAAATTTGCTTTCTTGCCAAGTTTGAAACTAAAAGTTTCATTTTTTCAGCAATATTAAGCTGAATATGCTCATATTCATGATGACCGGACAGTATTTCATGTACCATGGTTCTATCCTGAAGGTCAAGATATTCAATCTGTGTCCAGGCATTAGGTCTGAAGATTTTAAGATATTGGGAAGAGTGTATATGAGCTGATATATAAGGATTAATTTGTACGATGCTCTTTATCATTTCTAAAGGTCAGTGTCAGGACAGGAATTCTTAATTCATGTGACACGTAACTCTGGTGTCATGCCAAATTAGGATCTGAATTTTGATGTATTTTTTTATTGGTCTGGAAATAAGATTTGACCTACTGGAGATAGTCAAAAGAGACTTAAGTCAGTTATATATCATTACTATGGAGTGTCTCACATAGCTTAGCTACAACCTGTCTCAAGGTTAAGATAATAGCTAGGGAAAATATAAACAAGTGACTTGTGTACTCATGAACTTTTCACATGCAAATTTTTGTAGAATAGGTCAGAATTATGTGTTTTAACTGTTATGTACTTCATAGAAAGTGAGACATGACAAGTACAATAAAATAAATTACTCACTTATCATCTATCCTGCATGCAATTAGGTAGTGATAGAATTTTAATGTTCATAACAACCAGAACAAAAACAAAAACAGCTATATTTAGTCAAACCTTCCAGGAATATTTTGGGCTGAGTTCAGTGTTTGATAGCTCTTTAGTGACCATTCAGCGTCCATAGGTATCAAGTAGAAAAATGTATTTTTCACATCTCCAAATATAATACACTGGTCAAAGATTTATAGATGTTTATCATGACCTGATCTACAAACAATTATTTCTCTTGGTCTTGAGAGCCAGGTGAGAAAAACCATGTGGTTCATACATTAACCAATTTGAAAATATATTTTATTAAAACTAGAGTGGCAATGTACATCAAACTTTATAAATTAAAAAATAAAAATTCTTAGTACATTTTTTAAAATAGTTGTATCTTTGAGAGCCTAGAAACTGTTTGATAAGTTAATGCAACCAGGTGAAAAATATATTTGAACCTTGTTTAACCTGCAAATTGTAATTATATTTGACTTTGAGTTGAATGTGAGACTTGCAGTGGTTGATGTTAGGTTTTACCCTGCCTCTAAATTTCTCGCATTCATTATACCTTTCCAAGGAATTAAAAGTTGAATATTGTTAATACCTTTTTCAATTTTTAAGTTTTTTTTTTTGTCATCTGAGAATCTTATTAATTAAAATGAGGAGAGAGGAAAGTGGCACATTATTAACTAAAATCTGTTTAGTTGTCCTTAAGAACAATGTCTTTTACTCTTCAGTTAAGAACAACTCTAATGGATCTTGTTTATTTATTTAATACAACTTAAACTGATGCACCAAATAAAATTGATATTGGAGACTGTTATCTTATTGATGTTGGAAACAATTATGTTCTACTCTACATCCTTCATAATTAAAAAAAAACAATGTAATCTCTTTGTTAGATCTCTTGTACTTTCTGAAAATAAGATCAAAGTGTTAAATTAATATTGATGTCTGCCTTGATAACATCTCTGCCATTAAATAAATAGATTGCATGCTCATCCTCTAATTATTTAGTTTTATATGTTGTAATGGAAACTTTCACATAATAATACCTTGAGATACAAGTCCATTATGCAACAAATGGCTCTCTTTATTATCTATTGTTCTAAAACAGTTTATCAAGACTAGTTTACTGATGGGAGAATACATTACTATGTATTCTAACTATTTCATCCACTTTGCCACAGTAGAATATATTCTTTTATTATCACAGAGATTAATGTGAAAGCTTGAGCATATATTCTCATTGGGCCTACCTGCTATTTTTGCTGTAGATTACCATTTTTATACATCATGTTAGATGAGAAAATCCCAACATTCATCAAAGCTTGACCTTCTTTTGAGCCAATTTTCAGCCTTTTTACGTTGAACTGAAGTTTAATACTGCTGTTTTTGAACATTTTGAATCAAACAGAAAAACAAGTGCAAAACAAAATTTAGGAAACAATATGGAGGATTGCTTCTGTAAAGTCTTTTGATTTTAAGATTGAGCTTAAAACCCTGGTATTGATGTTTATGTAATTTCATTTTTTTTAAAAAGACAAACAATTATAATTTGAAACTTTTCTCTTGTCATATCCCACACATAACGTAAAACATAGTCTTGACCGATATTTGATACAGTAAGTTCCATTTTGTTCAGCTTGGATTTTGCCCATATGCAATTTAAGAAATGATTTGCCTTATGGTGATTGTAGCAGTTGATATTTGACAACTTGCATGAGAACATACTTTGTGTTATATAAATGTAGATGAAGTGAATTTCCCAGTACACAGGTACACCTCATAGCATCAAGTCTGACGTAAGTGAGGATCTTTTGTTGCAGTTAATAAATTAATTAGTGATGTTCAGATGAAACGATCACTATTTCATAGGGCATCTGGTCAAGTAACTGACATAATCTAACTGTAGAACAAACCCCATGCCTTCTTAAATTTTGTTGCTATCCGTGGCAGTCATAATTTGTTAATTTTCTGGGAAAAGGTTCTGTAGATTCGAGGGCAACATGTAGATCACTTTCCCAATTATTCAGATCAAAATTTGATCCCTCAAATAACTTTCTTGCCATATCTGTCCTATTTATGGTCCATACATTTCATCTAAAGCAAATTGGTGAATGCAAATCAAACTCAGCCTCAAAATAATTAATATGGTTCTTTAGATTTATTCTTAAACCATGAGTCTCTGTGGTGAAGCAAAAACTGGAAGTGTAGTTCAAGGAAATGAAATAACTTGAAGTATTCATTTTTTGAATACAACATGTTTGAGTTTGCAGAGATGAACTGAAGGCCAAGCCTTGAAATATGAAATCTGTTGCATTTTCTGTGCATGACTGATTATTAGAGGTTTTGCTTATAACATTTTATTTACTATTAATAGGGCAATACAGTCATTACAAGTACCAATGGTCCTAGCATGATGAGTGTAAGACCTCCATTGACAACATTTGGGGGTATTCCTCCCTCTAGTTTAGGGTTGAGTGTACCACCTGCATTGGGTGCACTCTCACCACAGCCTCTGATGCAACAGTCAGCACAGCCCATGGGTAAGTTGTAAATATTTTGTTCCTTGTTAGAGAAGATGGTCAGGCATTGGTATTACTGTTTAGCATGGACAATTTTAGCATTCTTAATAAGAGTCTATGTAACAGTTTTTGAAAGCCATAAACTTCTTATTAGCATAGGTGTCAAATTATGGCATGTCACACACAAACATGATTTCTGTTTGAGTTTCTTGAAGAAATAATAATAGCTGTTACACTTTGTTGTCTTCATAAGGCAGTCGATGTCTTTATTAAGATATTGTTAAGTTTGTGGTAAAGGTTCATTGAGTTGGTTTTTACTCCATTTATAGAATCATAAAAAGCAAAGTGTTATTAGTTAGGAGCAGTAAAGATGTGGATTTCTTTAAGGAAATATGTTGCAATGTACCATGGGAATGCCAAGATTTGACATAACTAGTGTGGATATTGCATGTATGACACTCCTGCACAGTGATGCACAATGATGCAGATGCAGAAAGATCATTTTCCTTGCTCAGACAAACTCTCCAAGAACTACCAGGAAGTGTGAAGATGAGTAGATTATGATGCAGTCTCCACTGAGTTCAAATATGAACACGAATAAAACTTATATCACCATCAATCCATCCAGCAAATTATTGAGAACAGCAAATATGTACCTGCAAGTTAATGATGTACTCCCAAGTCCAGTAAATAGTAACAGTTAAGTGTCATTCATGGCTATGGTATATACTCACATACAAGCTGACTCGACTAAAGTCAAATCTTCCACCATTTTGGGGCTACAGAAAGCCGTTTTCTCTTTTACCCTCCAATAAGTCAGGGTGTATTTTGCAAGATAGTAGGAAAAATATACACAAAACAAGTGCAAATTGAAGTGATATTTTTAAGTGGAATATTTTACTAATAAATCAGCATCTTAAAATTTATCAACCTTCATGTAATAAAACCCATTAAAATTCATAATCTTGACGATATAAATCTGTTTATATTATAAAATCCATGAATTCAGTTATAGGTCACATACTGGTATACAAACTGTAGTTCAGAATGATATGATTCACAATATCCCATATTTGTATTCCATGTGTCTTTCAAATAAAAAGGAATGTTAAGTCCCCATTTTGTGATTCACAGTATCTTATAAATCTCCTTATGTAAAGTCGTATGGTACAATGTCCAAGAATTTATCCTCATCGTCTGATAAGTTCTGAAGTCATTGTAAATCATCATCTAGTCATCATAAATGCCAGCAGACTGTTTCCACTGCTTTACTGATTGGTCTAAAGCACTCACCGTTACAGATCACTGCCATTGCCAGTAGCTTCTTGTGGGTTGGAGGTTCTTTACGGGGTTTTCCTGTGTTCTTCCTCCACCATTTATACTGGCCGCCATGTATAGCCTATCTTGTGATGAAAAATGGTGTTAAACCCTATAACAACAACCACTGCTTTACTGTCACATGTGCAGTACTTATGTAAATACTTAGCTTGGTCTCTGTAAATGACACTTTGTTCAATCCATGCATTTTTTAAAATCTAATAAAGGCGCAACTAAACACATGTCAGTTGTGCGGCAAGATCACATGGAGTTACAATAACCATCCTCTGTTTACTTGGGGTATTGAGTAAATATCATACTTGCGGCTTGATCAAATGGTTGTCCTGTGGGGAAAAAAAAACAGGGCACTGCTTTTCAAGCTAAGGGATTATGGTCAAATAGACAAAGGAAATTATAGAACTCTACTTGGCACTGAACAAGTACATGTATTAAAATAAATAAAAAGGATTGTCAACTTGAAAACAAAGTGTTACCTTTGCAAGCCAAGAGCTTATCACTGGCAGAAAACTTGGGAAATTTCACTTCAAAATTAAATCTAAATTAAAACTTGTATTGCATCAAACACATTATTCATACAGCAAAACACAGATATAATAAAAATGCAGGTTGTTCAGACTTGCACCAAAGTGGAAACAGTATACTTTCCTGTACACACCCCATAGAAAATAACATGGATGGACACTTCACCTTGCAGTGGTTAGTATTTAATTGACTGAAAATATTTTCAAATTAAAACCCAAATAACTGTAGACACATTGTGTAATGAATACCATTATGAAACGGATAAACACAGCGTATACTATTTACATATTCTGAATGAGAATAGTGCTACAAAAACATGAAAATACTTGAATTGATACCCTTTTTATATACTGCTTACGTCTTGAGTTTCCAACATTACCCCTAGATTTATCAGATGTTCTTTTGTATGTCACACTTTTAAAATGAACCCTATTCTGCTTAAATCGAATTTTCAATATTTAAAAAGAAGGCTGACTTATGAGGAAGTATATATGGTAAATCGAAAATGATGGAAAGTGGATGCCAGCTGAAATGTGATTTTGTTTTAGAATCAATTTTAAAAGCAGAAACTATTTTTATGCCCCATTGTGCTAGTAGTTGTACAGGGTATATAGTATTATCCTTGTAACACTTTGGTTAAGTTTTTATGTTTAGGCCATTTCAGGCATATTGGAGGGCATATTTATTCCATCCTCACATTTCTAGTTATATTTCATGTCTATGTGGTTATGTTTGTGTATGTATTATTATGTTAGTCTTTGTGCATAAGTGGTGATGATATAGGAAATGCTGAGTTTACCAGCTCAATTTAGCAAGTATATTCTTCTGTTGTACATTTATTTTGGCTCTGCAAACTTGCCCCCATTGGAACTCAAAACCATTTTTTTAGTCCAAAACAAGGCCACTACTATCTGGAAGGTTGGCGGGTATCATCGATGGCTTAAATAATTGGAACTTTTTTCACAGAGTTAATCTTTGGTAAAAAGTGTGTTCCAGATATGCTAGCGTTCTTGACTGCATAAGCAGGGGATATATATGCAATAACAATAACACCAGTCATGTTCACTGTGCAGTATGTGCAAAGTCAAAAACATTAATAAACCAAATGCATGATCTTCATATAATGATTAATAACTTAATTATCTATCTCCTAAAAATAAATCAAATAAGGACAAACACGGAGATTTAGTTAATATATTTAATTTGGTGGTATATGTTATGCTTATAAGACAGGTCCAACTGTCACCAGCACAGACTCAATTCTGCCATCGCATAATTCTTTGGCAGATCTGGGTCTCTGTAGTTTGTTAGGAATAATCAGTAGAACAATCAAGATAGATCCTGATCTGCAGGTGTATTATGATATTGCAGATCAGGATCTTTATTGATTACAGTTTGACTTGACTTATAAGTGAGTATTAATCGTACATAAATTAAGTTCATATTTTATCATAAGTTCAAACCCTTTACTCCAATTCGTCTATCTGTTTAATCTGCATTATAATTGACAGTGTGGAACTCTCTCTAGTCCTTAATTTTGATTGTTATCTTGGACAGTTGATAGCCATGTTATAATTACTGAATTGTGGTTGATGCCACTCCAGGTAAAACAAACAAATAACTGAATTGTGAGTAAAAGTTCTGTAACTACATGATTTGAGCATCAAAAAATGAAAGAAACACATGAATGAAAACATAATTGATCAGTTTTTTTAACACCAGAATATGTAGCAAGCAGGTACAGAAACCCTGCTTGCTCCAGACAAATTTAACTGATGCAGGAAATCAGGAAAACAAAGCACTCCAGAAATAAACCAATTGGATTGGACATATCATTCTTAGTAAGCCATATGAACAGCATAAAATGGCTTTTAGCCTGCCAGTTATGTGATTAATGAATGACGTTGTAAAACGTCCTAGGTATTGTATCGTTTTGAACTACAAAGCATTGTTTAAAATAATGCAATCACTACTACAGAAGAACAACCATCAGACTTAAGTGATGAGTTATGTACTCAAATTCCATTGTCTTATGTTTACATTAATATTTACAAAAACGGATTGTAAAATTATCTCTTTTTGCTTGTGGTCGTTCATACAGACATACACTGTAGCATTCTGATATAATTTCTTGAGCAGGTCATTTTACTGGAGGTTTTTCTGGAATAACTAGAAAAGTAATTGTTAATTGACTTAAATATTCTGCTCTTCTTAAAGTGCTAGATGTCTACATTAATCGGATGATGAACTGTTTCTTAGCTCACGTTTGCTTAAGGTCAGGTATCTTATGGTTCTTTGTTCTTTGTGCATTGTCCATCATACATCATGTATCATCCAAAATGCGTTGGGAATTCATCATACATTATGTCTCATCCATTATGCATTGGGGATTCATAATTGATCATACACCATGTCTCATCCATTATGCGTTGGGGATTCATAATTGATCTTACATCATGTCTCATCCATTATGCATTCGGGATTCATAATTGATCATACATTATGTCTCATTCATCATGTGATGGGGATTCATAATTGATCATACATCATGTCTTATCCATCATGCATTGGGGATTCATAATTGATCAAACATCATGTCTCATCCATCATGCGTTGGTGTTTCATAATTGATCAAACATCATGTCTCATCTCTCATGCATTGGTGATTCATAATTGATCAAACATCATGTCCCATCCATCATGCATTGGTGATTCATAATTGTTATTTACAGCTTAAAAAACTGCCTGATCAGTTTGCACATGATTTTATATAGAGCATTCTGCCTTCAAGGCCTTTTAAAATTGCTCAGTGCATGCTGATCTATCATCCAGTATATCTGCCATGACTAAAAATAGAAAAACCTTTAAACAGGCTTTTAACAGTCACTGAGAAATGAACTAACTTTTGGCAGAAAGCAACCTGGTTTGCAGGTCTTTCACATTTGTTCAAATGATGCGTCTGCTATCAGATAAGGTCACTGCTCAGTGCTGTTAGAAAAACCTTTAAGTGACTTCCCTAATTGGTTCAGCTTGTTACCACATTAATAACTTTTAATGATCATATTTTTTCAAACTTGATAATAATCTTATATCAACAAGATATATAACGTGTTTTAGTATGAGCAAGATCTATGTATAGTAATGATCTTGCATATGACTAAACGTCTTAACAGTTGAGATAGTGTATTTCAGACCTGATTTTAATCAAATTTTGTAAATATATGTATACTGTAAAGATGTTAGCTGAATTCTGTTATGAGCAAGATCTATGCATAGTTATGAGGTGAACTTCCATCTGATTGGTTGTATTTTTACCACAATCAAGAGAATTTGTTTTGCTAGCATATTGATCAAACTTGTTAAATAGGCCTGTCATTAGGCTGTTGGTTAAGCATGATTATGAGTGGAATTAACACCAGCAATTTAGCAGATATATTTCTTCTCATATTTAGATCAAACTGGTTAATTTTTCTTATCTTATGTTGGATGAATTTGTATATGAGCAAAATCTATATACATTCATGAACTGATCTTGTATCTTATTAGCTAAGCTAATTACCTCACTGGAAACTGAATTCTACATTTTGCTCCACCTTAAGCTTATTTTGTCATTGTTTTAGACAGATCCTATGACAGGTGAGATCAGTGTTTATTAACGAGATACCTTGCATCTGATTGGCAGATAATCCAATTTCTATAAAACATGATAAATAGGTTTAAAGCAAAATGTTTGATGATTTCAAGCTGAACAAGAAACTGCATATTAATTATGCCTTCATCTTTAGAAAGCATTTTTAAAAAATTAGGATAAAGTATTACAGGCAAAATCAACATGATATAAAGTTTGGGAAGTAGTTTACATAGGTGGTGTTCTTACAATACTATATTTACAATACTAAATGAGGTTGCTAAGTGAATTGCACAGCTTTTAAATATGTAAGGCAGATGAGCAATATCAGGTCCACATGGGCATCTTGCTTTACAAATGAGGCCAGTCTACAATAAGATATGGCTGCCATAACTAAACATAGAAAAATCTTTAAACCACTTCTTAAAAAATGTTTAACAGACTGCTACCAAATTGGACAGAAGCATTTTGGCATATAAAAAAACTTTCAGATTTGTATGCATGACTTCTGAGAAACTGCTTACCAAATTTGACAGAAAGTATTCTGGCATTAACTTATCAGTGTTTACAGATGAAACTGATTTGCCATCAAATATGGTCACCATTATTAAAAAATAGAAATTATTTGAGCGGCTTCTCAAAAACCATCCAGCAGAATATTACTAGATATGATTGCAAGTATCCTGGCATGAAAGGTTTTTGATTTGATATAAATGATGCAAATTTGCCATCAAATGTGGCTGCTGGTGCTAAAAATAGAAATACTTTAAACAATATTTTCAAAAATGCTGCTCAACTGAAATCAATAAAATTGGACAAAAAACATGATTGCTTTGAGGGCTTTAAATTGTACAAATGATGCCAAGTGGCAATAAAGAAACATTATAAAAAAACATGCATAAGAATTTGACCAAATTTGACAAATCATCTGAGCATAAAGGTTGCCAAGTACAATTTAGAAATTTCATTCTCCCTACTGCCATTTGCAAACTTGAGTTAAAGTAATATACATACCTGTAAACTGTTAAGAAGCCAAGTAGAGAGACTGAATAAAAAAAATAGGGAGGTTGGGACCTAAAATTGGGAGTTTTTTTGCTGCATTTATTAAGCCTCGAGTTCACTAAAAATTGACAGATCTTCCGGATCCAAATACATGTGAAATTTGCAAAGGAAGTAACATTTCTCCTTGTAATATGCCTTGTTTTCCCCCCAGATGTGCCCTCGTTTCATATTCTGGTCAGCTGTGGCCAAACTGCACAATAGCTAAAGGTTAGTCCTAAGTAAACAAGCAAGAAAGCAATAGTGTCTTTTTATTAGAATAATATGTCTCTAACTTGGAACATTTGCATACCACTGTTTAGGTCACATGTATGCTCATGAATTAGCAGCAGAAATTGGTACAGGTAGAGATTTTCCAGATGATTTCAGTGTTTACATAAATATTTACGTTGTACAGAAATCAGGTGAGCTATCAGATATTGTTTTCCTTAAGCTTAAACATAGAGAACATATGTATATAATACAATAAAATATTATCACACTTGGAATGTTATCATCTATTGTAGATATGTTCTCATATATGTAACTATTAAGTTTTTAAGTATTAATGGTTATATTCTGCTTCTTTTGTAAAAAGTAGGTCATTATAACTAATAATTGAAGAGTACAGTAAACAGATCTAACATTCATTGATAGATTCCATGCGATCTGGAAGGAGAGAGGGGCGCTTTGACAGAGATCGTGATCGTAAGCGAGATGATCGAATACATCGTGACAAATCAGACCGAGGAGATAGGTTACCTGTCAACAGAAAGCGATCACGTTCACCACCCAAAAAGTTGCCAGCTCTGCACTCACATAGTCCTGTTAGGAGGCCAGCCAGAATTGCTCCTCGATATGTTGTTCAGATCCCCAAAATATCATTAGATTTGTAAGTCTTATTTCTTTCTGTACCATACAGATGTGTGCTAAAAATGCAAAATGGTTAAAGTTGATGTTAAACGTCACATCTACTACACTGCTGTAACAGTTAACTGGCAACTTTTCTGTATGGCGTCAAATAGGTAACAGGAGTTATAATTATAGTGCACTACACTATGTAACTTAGGTACATGTATATCAACTGCCTACAAAGCCATACACTATGAGGTAATGGGTTAATTGTTTTATGTAACCACTATGTACACATCTAATCAACAATTAGAAATCACTAAATATAATTCCAGGTATTTAAATTATTCTTTATTGTAAAATATTAAGTCAGCACTTTTTTTTAAATAATTGAGCCAGTCAGCAGCTAGGGTGGTCATGATATCTCCAGAGTACAGATATTCTCCTGGGATCTTGTTATGTTGACATTACCTCCATTCAACTATTTCATGGTGTCCTTTGACCAAACAAGTTGTTGACGTGAACTTGGCATTTTAGCCGTGATTTATAAGTGGAGAAAGTACACACATGTGCTCTTCTTATTCACAGACCAGCCATAGAATTAAAGATTTCAAAACTATGTCATTGACCCAATGACTCAAATAAAACGTTATAAAAATAATATATGTATGATACAGATATCTGTAACAGCCCACAAAACCAAACTAAATATTATATTGAATTGAGATCTGAATTTGCCTGACCCATTACTTGGCATATTTGCTAACAACCACTTGAACATTACTTATAAACATTTAGTGGAAGTTATATTACATTTTTGAAAATAATTGTATCTAAACGAAATGAGTAAATTTTATTGAAAGTTACATTTTGACCTACTGGCTTTGTCATAATTGAAAAGAGCCATGAAGCTGAACTCCATGTTACTTTCTGCTTAGGATTTTAAATTAATTTCTAATGGATACAAGTGTAAATCTGAACAGGTCAGCAGCCCTCCAGAGATAACAGGAGAAAATAATAATGATTTTCTTTGGAACTACAATACAATGCAGAATTCTTTCCAGGTCAGTATGGTGCAGCATTTACGCTATGCTTTAATCTTGAACCTCAATTGCCACTTTACTTTTATACCACAGTCACACTTAAATCACTCAACCACAACACCTTGTTGGCAACTGAAAATATCTGACATGATTTTCTGTGTTTATGAAAGTAATTTAAGTTACAATACCCTATCAACTGATGAGAATTCTAGCTATTAGAATGTCAGACCCACAACAGTAAAATAGCACATGGCCAATGTTTACACGTCATCCACTGTTTCTGTTGTAAGTACTCTTTATGTTTAATTGTCAGTTATTCTCTTTATAAAATGATAAATTTATCAACTATTTCAACAGTTGGGAGACTGGGGAAATGAAACATGTAATGGTGTCATTTAGTAATATTCCACACAAAGTCTTAATTTTAATACTGGTAGTGCTTCTGGTGATAATGACAGTGATGGTCAACAAGGGAAATGGCTAGAGTTTACCCCAATACATGTTTTGTGCTTGGAATAGGAAAGTATCTTTTGAGCATTTTACATGGACTTATAAAAATAGTTTTGTTACCAGATTTTGGTATGTTAACATTTCTCAGGAATATCAGAGATAGTTTTTATAATATACCTTAGTTGTTGTAGTTAACTTTCTTAAGCACAGCTCCTTAGTCAGTTGCATGTTCAGAGTTAATGTCCCATTTGCAACTCAGTATTTGGTTGCACCTTGATTTGTATATGCAGCACCATAGTGCGTTTAACCGGCGCAGCCCCTTGATAGGTTGCAATACATTAAAATGAATAAAAACCATAATAAATACTTTATTCAGATTCCTGGAAATAAATTTTGGACAGTATAGCATCAGTCCAGAGACTCTTGTTCAGCTAGCAACAAAAAGAGAGGATCAAGGAATGTAAAATTGCTATGTAATACCTTAGATGTTCAGTTGTGTAGCCTGTGATCTGCTCTGGATTGGGAAGGATATGTTGATTGTTTTCTGCATTATCTTGTTTTCTTCATCTTCTAGTAGGTTATGTTACAGGGATGATTCCAACAATTAGATTGAATTGTGAATTGTTATTGCAAAACTGGTTTAAGGAATTTTTAACACATAAAGTAGGCCTTCAGTTTCTAACCTGCTATCTTTCATCACACAAATAATTTTTAGGGTAAATTTTTCTTCAGATGTCCCTTTGTAGCAGATTAAAACCAATAAATATTTTAGTGTAACATAAAATTAGTTATAAAACTTGGTTCATGTTTTGTAATGTTACATTTTTAGTAGTAGTATTTGTAGTAGTTGTACTTGGTAGTAGTTATAGTTGTGTTATTTGATGTGTAAAAACGGCTTTTTTTTTTGAACAAGTCATTCTTATGGGACTGAGTATTTGTCAGCAACTGTATCTATTTATTCCACTAATGTAACTTGACCTATGTTTACACTTGACCTATGTTTACATTACAATACTAGTAATTCTGTTTGTTTCTTGTACATTTTGTTCGAATACAAGTGCTCCATGATCATATGGAACCATTACTTTTATATTGAATTCAGGTAGGTTCTGTTATAAACGATAGAATGTTTGGAAGTACATTTACCAAACAGAGTCAATTTAGCAAACTAGAGTATTGAACAGTATTTCAACCTCTATGTTTTCAGTTAAAAGAATGATGTGGAATGCCATACAGTTTCATAAAAAATAAGAGTCACTTCATTGGAAGTAAATTCACTGAAATAGTTATTTAGGATTTCATATGAGACCTGACCACTCTGGTGGCCTAGTGGTTAGAGCATCTGTCTCGGATGCGGGAGGTCATGGGTTCGATCCTTGGTTGTGTTATATCAAAGACTTACATAAATAGTACTAACTGTTGCCTCGCTTGGCACTCAGCATTAAGAGGTTAGTGATAATGTGACAGGGTGGGACATCATGCTACATGTCTGCAGCATGATGCCGCAGTGCTAGACCTCACTATAAACTGAAACGCTGCAGACATCTTAGTGATATGACTGAAAAATTGTTAGAGCTACGTTAAAAATCCAAATCTCACTCACAATCTCATATGAGACCACTTAAGTCCAAGACTACCTTGGTAGACATATCTCAGGCCCAGTTTTCACTTTTGGTAAGATTTACTAACATTTAGGTGGGATATATTAAAATAAACATTTTGCTGTTACCAACAGATATTACGGTTGCCAGGAAGGCCATGTTAGCATAGCAGAATCACCTCTGCATTATCGATAGAATTCATTTCCTATCTCAAACATACTTTCATTTCAGGAAGGAGGCAAATGTTGTCTTGCTGAAGAATAGATATGCCAACATGTACATCCCTAGTGATTTCTTCCACTCATCATTTTCTTGGATGGATTGCTTTCCCTTGACTCGGCCTTTCCAAATTGGTCACCACTGTACCTTCCATGTTCTACATAAAAATATCGAGCCCATTGGGAACAATGACGCAGTCTTGGACCCACCAGATGCAGATCATACATATAGTGCTAAAGTAAGATTTCCAGAAAAATAGCTGCATCAAGTAAAGATGGTAAAATGTTGACTACACAAAAAATCGGGGTTATAAATTATGTTTGCAGAATTTATTTTAGGGATAGTTGATAAAGATATTTAGAATAAATTGTGGTAAAAACTTTTATGCACCTCTTCCTCAATAACTTCCACACATGTTTTGCATAAGTGAGGGTGTGATTACTGAGGGTTTACTGAAAAATGAGGAAAGGAATGGACATTGACAGTGAGAAGATTGAGGGGTATTTAACTGGTTAAATAATCATTTAATAATTGCCAATAAATAGCTTTTTCTAATGAAGATCGTCATTTTCAGTATATATTACATTTATTATCAATATATTCAATCTCAAAAAGTTTGTTTGAAAACATTAAAGTGGTTTCAGCACACATTTACATGTGTACCAGTGAAAACTTTGTGTATTACATCACTGCTTTTTGTAGGTGAATGTGGATACATTCTAGTATTACTGTAGATTCAGAATAAAACTTCCTTTATTTTTTAAAAAAAGAGTGACATTTATTTAAAGAAATAACAATGTTGAAACTCCATTTTGTTGTTTTTGTGTTAGTGAAAAACCGAATCTGGATTTCATTGAAGTTTATTGTGAAATTTCTGCTCATTCTTGATCAAACCTCTGCATGCCAGTTTTGGAATTTTAAGTTCTCTATAAACTTTAGAACTTGCTTCAGCATACTAACTCTGTCAGTAAAACTAAATACCTAGTGCATCTTTTGCTTGGTTCCATTGATATCCTTCACATTTATGAATAAATATGATAAACCAAGTACGTTCTTTATGTTACATGTATTTACACTGTTCTCAGTGTTCAGTTAGTGAGTTGAAATGAATTTACTTAACACATAATCGAGATCCACTAGCTATTATGCACATAGGATTTGTATGCCTTTCAATGTTTTTTTTTTAGTTCCCCATGTTTACTTGATTTGATACAAAAGACTGATTAATATGATAATACAATGTGATTGTAACAGTGCAGTACTTCTGCAAGATGGAGATCAAAACAGTTGCTACTTAATGAGGGTTTTGTGGGCATCACTTTGATGGCTGATTGATATCTTTCATGTTTGAATACAAGAAAATGATGCAGATTAAATATATATAACAGACCCGTATCACTGGAGTTCAGGAGTAAAATGTCATGTTTTTCCTGTGACAAGTAATTACCTTGCAAATGTGCTTTAATGTTGGGAGTCTTTCAAGCCTTAACATATGTTGTAGGGGGATACAAAGTCTTAACTGTCACAGTTGAGACTTGAACCTGGTTTGTCCATCTTGCAGGTGGCACATATCACTAGACAATAAGGTATAGACCAGCTGAATTGATTAGTAAGTGGCCTTGTGTACCATAACTCCTAGATTCCTCTTGGTACAGTAAAACTTATAGCAATATTTGGTAAATATTTAATATTGATCTTGTTTAGATACATGTATTCTGATAATTTTCAGGTGATGCTTATGTCATGCCCAACACTTGAAGATATCTACCACAAGTGCTGTGGTATGTCTGAAGATCCAGAAAATGTTCGAGAGAATTTTGTCCATCCTACGAGACTAATTCAATTCCTGGTGGGTGTAAAGGGCAAGAATGAGCCAATAGCCATTGGTGGGCCTTGGTCTGCATCGCTAGATGGTCCTAATCCACATGAAGACCCAAGGGTTCTCATAAAGACAGCAATAAGGACCACAAAGGCCTTGACAGGAGTTGATCTCAGTGCATGCACACAATGGTAAAGCTGGAATTATTCTAATTATGTGTTGCATATAAATTAATAAATAAGTGTCTTTGAGATAGATTATTTGTATAGAATCTGCTAAATATGTGTCTGTATGATAGTTTATTGTTATATAATAATTAGTAAATATGAGTCATTTATGTATATAATAATTAGCAGATATGTGTATCTACAATAGATTATCTTCATATAAATTAGTAAATATGTGTCTCTGTGGTAGATTATTTATTAAATGTGTATGGTATAAACTGATGTTTTTTCAGTTTACACTTACGTGCAAGGGTTCAGTATAAAACCTCTTCACTTGATATAGTTTTTGTGTCTTTAGTATGAAACCTTGTCATAGTTGTGTGTCCTAAATTCAACCAAATTCTTGTTAATCCACTAGGATTTACATGGTAACTTTTGTCTTGATATTGAAAGCAAACAAGACAATGATTAATTGAGCAAAATAGATTGATGTTGTTGGTGTTATCATAATCTGATCAAAATTGAGGACAGACATTACAGAGATCTGACCAGCATCAGTAAAATATCATGTCCTGCTGACCTTTGGCATTCCTGGCCCACTTATTTTTAATAGGTAAAACATTGTATTTCTTGTTAGAGTTATCATTAGTATCAGTGTGCTCTGAGTGATGATTTTCACTCTAATAAATATGAAAGCTTTATTGGTGAATCAAAAGATTAAAAGAACATAACCTCACATTGATGTTTATCAGATCTACTTAATACAAGTGAATCTTGATTTTAATTTGATTGGGTGTCATAATCTGCTACTCATTAACTTCAGTTTTACATGAAACATTCATGACATTTTTTGGGGGGTCTGATCAACAGTAGAAGATAGCAAGACATTTTATTTTTCTAGTGGCAGCGATGTTGTAAAAAATGTAAATGTAAAAAAATAGTGTCAGCATTTTTTATAAGGCAAATAGTATGCATTGTTATAGTGATCACAGGCTTGACTTAATGTTTTTAGATTCTTGTTCTGGTGATATTTTGAGACATCCTCTTGTATACAATACAATGCATTTTGTAGAATACTTGTTTGTCTAGACCTCCCAGAAAAGGTACCATCAACACTTAATAAGAGAAAGGAAGTACCTGCAATGGCAAAAATGAAAATTGGTTTTCCAGATGATAGATAAAACGGTATTTTGTGGAATTCAGAGTAAAATTTACTTTGAATTTGTTGTTTTCCATTGGTGTAAATTTTCATAGCTTTTCAAAAATAACATTTTTAAAGGTACTTAAATTTGTGGATTTGAAAGGGGTCCTTTGATTTCACAAACGGAATAGCATCAACAGCCACAGAATTCATGAAAAGTATTAAATTCACTACCTGCTTCTGATTTTTATTGCACTTATTAGAAGAAATGTACATTTGAGGATTTTACTTGCAGAAATAGTAAGATATAATATAATGGGATCTTTGGAAATGGATGACTGCTTGTCAGTTCACAAATTGCACAAAATTGTCTGCTCTGCATGACTTGGTCCATTACAGAGAGAGTTTGAACTGCTTGACTATTGACATTAGAGAATGGAGGATTATTTAGGTCTTAAATTTATAAAACATGTGCATCCACAGTAATGAAGTATAGACTTCTTATTCATTAATGTAAACACCTGTTCATCAAAATTTACTGCAAGAATCAGAACTTTTAGTTGATGAATGTGTGTTAGCAGCGTACAAGGCATACAATCTTACCTTTATGTGTCCATCCTTTTATTTTGTGTAGTAATTGTACAGCTGTTTTTCCTTTGTCCATCGTATACATAACCAAGTCACATTAATGTTGGAAATTAATTTCTACTACCTTCTAAAATCATCCTTTCTAGAATGATGAAAATTTGTCTTTCCAATCTCTTTATCAAATAGACCTAAAAAAATAGTATCTATGGGAACTAATTCTTGCATGATACTATATTATTAACTCCCCTTGTCACTGCTAGGTTAGGTAGTGACCCCTATAATGGCATTTGTTTGATAGAAGCTTTTTGCTGCAGTGCTGTCAACATCCAGTTGTTTTTAATCTGAAATCTATCAGATATCAATATACTTTTCAACCATCCATTTGCAAAGTTGGTTTAGTATTATGATATTAATGTTACTTAAAATATTAACTGTTTTTTTGTTTTGTTTCTTACTTTTGCATTTTTTGTGTGGATTTTTTCCTCAAATCTTGCATACATTATCATAGCTACTTGTTTATTTAATAGCCACTGTTGAGGTTTCTGCATGTGCTATACATAACTTAAGTATTTTACTTTGGATAGTTTGCATCTTTTAGGTAGTCCACTGGGAATAAGTCAGCTACAAGGCTGAGCAGGGTCAGACATAACTTGGGATGAATTGGGTTTTATCTTGACCTTGCTGCCCCATCTTATATGACCTGCTAAGGGGAACCGTGCAACTGGTCCATCCACACACCTTGCCAGCCAGTGGGCCAAACGATGAAATCCATACCACTGTCCTTTCCAACACTTCAGGTGATGGGTCTGCTTTTCATGGTTGAACCTTTGGGCAAGCATAAAAAATATGCCCTTAGATAAAACAGCATCTCCATTCCACCTAGTTTGTTACATATTGTTAAGATATGCTGGAAAGAGGGCAGCTCACAAAGTGCAGGGAAATGCCTGACCAGCTTTTTCAGCATGATTCTACAGTGGAGAAAACAAACTTTTGCATCCAAGTCACAGAAGAAGAAATCTACCATTTTGTCATCAGTTGAGTTTCCAGCACTACCATTGGTAAGTCAGTTTTGTATTGTCAAGGCTTCATTGGAAGCTAAGGATGAGCATCCCACCTTCAGCCTGCTCCCACATTGAGCTATAATCAGTGAGATTACTAATTGACTCTCTGGCAAGATCCAAGACTCTGATACACTATAAATTCATTTTCTTGGAGTTCAAGCTGCCAGCAAGCTTTTCTAGCCATTGGTATCATACTTGCTTAGATGCCTTGCACATTGAGTTCCTGAGCTTGTACAGGAAGATTATAGCAGTGAACATGTCTTGCCTGCTTGTCTTCTTGATTGAATATCATGTTTTCCCATGGACAATCTGTCTGTAGGTGTCAGGCTCCTTGACTTGTTTTAGGCTTGGATTAACCTTTTTCCTGAAAACTACTGGGTGATCCAAGTTGCATTAGAGTGGTATTGGATCTTGTTACCCCTCCTCCCTTTCATCTTCCACATTCATGTCCAACATCCTGGGAGACCCTGAGAAGACAAATACTAAACTCTCCAGGTTTCTACTGTAGACATTGCCTGGTGCAAAAACTGAATGGAAAATTCTGAATGGTCATCAACATGAGCCAGTTCAAGATGTACATAGCTGTGTCAAGGTTCAGGATGGGGAGGCCACAGTAGGTAACATGATATATGTATAAGAATTACCAGTTAACAGCACCTCAGACCACAAATGGCAAAAAGTGCACAAAACCCTTGCAAGACATACCCTCCCAAACAAATGTAAATATGAAGTACAGCAAGACAAGATACAAAATGCAGCAATCTTAAAATTCTGCAAAAGGTGCACAAGCATATAAAATCCTGAAAAATTGTGGTCATATCTGTTATATAAACCACATTCCCACAAAACTCAAGATTTTCTTGGAAAGTATATTATCATATATCTTCCTCTAGTTCAAAGTATTAGTGCTTCACATGGTGAACATCAATCGCTTTGGTGGCCTAAGTGGTCAGAGCATCCACCTCAGATGCAGGAGGTTGCAGGTTCAAACCCCATCCAAGTCATACCAAAGATTTATAAAAAAAATGGTACTAGCAGCTGCCTCGCTTGGTACTCAGCATTAAGAGGTTAGTGTTAGGACTGGTCAGCCTGGTGTCAGGATAATGTTACTGGGTGGGACTTCATGCTACATGTCTGCGTAATGATACCCCCATTATTAGACATAACTATAAACTGTCACACAGCAGACATCATAGCGATATGACTGAACATTTTGTAAAGCTACGTTAGAAATCCAAATCACACACACACAGGGTGGAAGTTGCCATACTCAACAAAAATCTGGTCCACTCCAGTCAGTCTACTTTAACACCCCTTAAGTCTGTCTTCCTTTGCTTTCATACTAGAGGATTAACAATCAGTTTTGAGCACTGCCTTTCAGAATCAGAGTCCATGGATTTTCATGAAGACCATCAATTGTAATGTTTCCCTCTTCATATCCACCTAATCATCCATGACTGGCATATCTGGATGGCATCCAGTTGAAACAGATGGTAAGTATGATTCTAGTTCAGGATATGAACAGCCTAATCTCATATCTTTCTCAGCTGGGCTTTGGTGAATTAGGGGAAGTCAGATCTCTCCCCCATCCAGTATCATCCATTTCAATATGGAGTTAATGACTCGTCTCAGTTGTTTGGCCACCCCCACCCTCCACATGCTGTAGTATCATCAGTTTTCATGGGGACCAATTTTTGTGGTTTTGTTGTCCTGAACCACAAATTTAAATCTCCAATGAAAAATGAGCCACATAGGATGATACCCCCTCCCTTGTTTTCTTACAGTGTTTCATTCCTAGAGATTAACACAGCTACTAGCATTTGACAAATTAAGGTCAATACTGTAATCTGGTAATTAAATATTAGCTTTTATATGTGTTTGTTTTATTTTTTATTTTAACCTTTTGAAACAAGAATTATAAATCATTTTATATTGTGTCAATGCACACATTTGATAAGGTATCCAATAGGTGTAATTTTACACTCACTGCCTTAAATTGATATGTGAGGTAAGTAAGGATAGAGAGAAAATAGAAAAAAGCATAATCATTCAAACAATAGTAATACTGAAAATGAAAGAACAATTAATACACAATAACAGTATATGAAAATTAAATTTAATACTTATTTATATCAATCCTTCATTCGTGCACAACTGTTGTTGAAACATTTAAATCCTTCTGAAAGCACATTTCATTTTATCTATGCATTTGTAATCCAAAAGAACAACAATCCTGTAAAATACTATTTCTTGAAACACTATTATTAATGAAACACTATGTATATACACTAATTACAGCAAAGTATTAAAGCTCACATTTCACAGATTCTGTCTGCGTGAGTTTGAGTCTCGGATTCGGCTAATGTGGGTATGTGAGAAAGCTTGCCAGTAGCTTCTCGTGGGTAGGTGGTTCTTTCCGGGGCTTTCCTGGGTTCTTCCTCCACCATTAATACTGGCTGCCATGTATAGCCTATCTTATGCTGAAAAATGGCGTTAAACCCTACAACAACAACAACATTTCACGGATTTTTGGACAAAACCAGTATATCAACATAGTGTCAATCAAGTCTCATGGTACTCACAAATGCTTCTCAGGTAAATAATCCCCAAATTGCTGCCTGGTAAGCAAGCACCTGTGTCATGTTCGCAGCTTCTGATGAGTTAGGAAGTCCAGGAACCAAGGGGGGTCTAAGTTGAATTTGACCACTCTTAAGCCACTGTGTTAACGCCATGATCATCAGAAAGTGCTGATGGTGCAACTTGATGGACAGTTGTCTAAGTAAGAGATCATTCATATGTATTTTAATAACTAATTGGCCTAGTGTTGTTAGCAGCGTCAGCTTTCTATGGTGTTGATAAATGAAAATATGGCGAAAGTGATTAATCTTGATGGGTGTTTTATATGTGCTCATAGAGATGGAAGTAATGTTTTAGTGTTGTTGGCTTTGACTGATGCTATTAACTTGGTTGAAAATACATTGTAAGTATTGAACTTGCCAGTTCTCTTTGATTTGTGCTCATACAGGTTGTAGTATTGTTTTAAACATTTACGTGACCGCCATTTGCATCGGTATAGTTTTATTCTTTTGTATTCTTTATTTTGGGTATTTGTAGAGGTTAAACCATGAAATGAAATACCTACTAATATGCAAATTTTCACAGGCAAAAGCACGAATTTACTTACCCACGAAAATGCTTTTTTTTTTTAACAAAACCTCGAAAATTGAGCCCAACGAAAATAAATGATACTACAGTTAGCTCTAATTGTTAGGCTTCCTGAATCGAACATTGTAGTTTTTTGAGGAAGTTTTGCAACTTGTGGTGCTACTCTATGTAGCCACAGATATGCTTCACCTCAGCTGGTCCTTCATATGCTTGCTTCAGATGGCTCTACTGGCCCAGTGGCATACCATTTCCAGTCTCTTAGGACAGTGAATTTTGTTCTCAACAGATATGGCGTTTCCTGCATCAGACCCAGAACAGGGGATGATATATGGCAGGAATCTGTCTAGAAATGACAACCTGTTTAAATGCGAACTCACGCAGTTGTGTGTGGGGGGGCCACCAGTGTGTCCTGGTCTTGAACTTTTTGTATCGATGCTCTTGATGCCACATCACTGTCCACACATGATCTATCCTGGGCTGGCTCAGTGTACTAACTAACTCAATGAGGAGAGATCAGACTCTGCTCACCAAATGGTCTCGATACATATCAATCTTTCATTGGTTTTGCTCCCTCTCAGGTTAGCCATTGATGGATTCAGGGATCTCACTGGGGTTCACTAATGCTGCAGATTGCGATTTTTTTCATTATTGGTGACAAAACATATCTGGCGATTTTTTTGCAACATTTTTGGCTTGTAAAAACTATGCACTATTGGTTTTTGGAGTGAAAAATTCAAATTAACAGTGAAAGGAAGACTGAAACTTGAATATAAAATGCACTGGAATGTATTGTTACAGAAACATATCCTTTGGTCGTATTGATACAACATGCTAATGGTGCATTTTTATGTCATAATCTGCTTATGATCATGTCTGGCTTTATTACTGTAATACAGGCGCTCAGCATTAAGAGGTTAGTGTTAGGACTGGTTGGCCCGGTGTCAGGATAATGTGACTGTATGGGACATCATGCAACATGTCTGCGGCATGATGCCCCAGTGCTAGACATCACTATAAACTGCCACACTGCAGACATTGTAGTGATATGACTGAAAAATTGTTAAAGCTATGTTAAAAATCCAAATCACACACACATTACTGTAATACAACCCAAATAGTCATGCTACCTGACACCACCTCTTAAGGTGGAGATGGGAATGACTACAATCTGTCAGACGATGGCAATACTTTTTCTTTTTAAATATACCAGAATAAAATATATATACTAAGCAAATGAAAAAATAATTCCTGCTCAGTTTTCTACAATTATTTGACTCTGCCACAGCAATAAAAATGGACATTTGTTTGGTCCTTCAGGGCGGGCCTTTAGAGGCACCTTCTATGACACATGCACCTTCACCAATGCAAGCTATCAACCTTTGATCAAAGGAAGTCGGGAACAAACTTAAATATATGTATTGTTTAATTTTTCATAGTGATTGGAATATATTTATTGTGCCATGAGGGTTTCTTGTTTGCAACAAAACAGTTCATGCTTACAGTTTTTCCGCAGCAATATATTTATTGTTTCAAAACACTGGAAATATAATTACCAAATTATATATCTCCAATATTTTGAAACAATAGATATCTGGCTGTCAACTTAAAAGAAGGTGGGACATCTTGTAAGAATATTTGTCAAACTTTTAAAATTTTTTTTTTACATGTTATCATTACATTTGGTAATCTTGTCTCGAACTGACCAAAAGTCTGGCCAATTTAAGTACATGTACATGTAGCATATAAACAACTATACAGTCACATGATGCTAGGATAATGTATATAAGTGTGAATTGTTTCATGACACGTGTTTGTTGACAATGGGATATAGATCAAACAAGGACTACCATTTTATATATATATATATATATATATATATATATATATATATATATATATATATATATATGTGTGTGTGTGTGTGTGTGTGTGTGTGTGTGTGCTAGATGTATTTTCTAATGGTCTAACATATGATCTAATACTTGAATTCACGGATTTTCATGTACATGTACATTATTTAATACATTATGGAGTGTACTACAGAAATGTAAGTTGTCAATATACAAGTGTATTTCAGACTAGTTGTTTTCATCTAATCAGAATTTACATTGGGTTTTCTTTTTCTTCATCTCTGTGTAAATTCTAGTCAATGATGTCAGGTTACCTCTTAAAAATTTCACACTTGTATGTGAAATTTCAATCTAATTTCAACCCTCCCCATCACTTGTATAAATCATCTACACAGTCGACAATATTACCTTTGCCCCGAGGATGTCGAGACAAACAGAGAGTACTCTATTATGAAAATAATGACATTTTTGTAAATATTGATGTTGGTGATTATTTTGGTGACAACTTTTTTAAAGCAAGTGCCATCCCTGAGATCTTCCTGTGATCCAGCAGAACCACAAGTTGCTTACCTTTCTTATTCGCTGTTTCTGAATGCAGAGGACTGACCAGTGCATACTTTGGTCATTTGGGACAGGATTTGGGGATTTGCCTTCATGTCGACTGCTCTGATTTCAAGAGCATCATTTCTTTTCTTATTTCCCATTCTTTTGGTCACGAAGGGTGAAGTCCCCCTTAAGACAAAATTCTGGCAGCATCTCTCCTTAAATTGTACATGTGGAACACATTTGGAATTTCTCTTTTTTTGCTGAGATATTTAACCTTTGAATGAGTGTACTGATGGAATAAATAAAATTAGCACAGAATCAACAAGGGGGCAGATTACATACCTCTCCAGTTTAAAACCTTGTGTAAAATTTTTTTAAAAATTAAGACTGGGTGTTGTCAATAGTTTTCCTTCTTCACTAACAAATACAAATATCTTTGGCTGCAGCAGTCTTTTGCATATGCATAAAGTACAATATGATAGATTTTGTTGGTATTCATCCTCGTTCCCATGCCTGGATTTGTTCTAGATGAGATTTTCTTTGCATGAGGAAATTGCTTGCTTTCTTCTCTTTTGAAGATGACATCCTAATATATTCCAAGTTTAAGTGAGACATGAAATCGGTAATAAGATGTTTTCAAAGAATTCATGCCATGTAAAAGAAAGGGTCTGTTGCTAAAGTGAATTAAATGGAGCCACCATTAAATGGCCTTAAACGTGGAATAAAACTCAATGACAGCCAACAGGTTTCTTGGCATTGATGAGAATTGCATATAAATTTATGATAATTATATCCCTTCCTGTAATCTGCATACTGGTGATACATCCAGTATGTCAACATACATAAAAGGGCACCACCTACCTTCCAAAGGTGGAAAGACCATCAAGTTTATATGTGTATTATGTGCATTGCATCGCAGGCTGTGTATTGTGAATCACATCAAAATGTGACACAGGTGTATCGTTTCACCCCTACCAAAGGGAGTAATGTATATTTAATCTTAGAAGAGTTATTTTCTGTATTTTTGAGGTCTGTGATACATTGACAAGTAAAATGAATTTTTCTGTGAAATTTGGATTTGAGTAAGTATTCTTGGAGAAATATAATGTATGATAAAAATTTTCTTTCCTCACCCAAAACAAATAAGAAAGAAAGAGTAAATGTAGATTAAATATTTGGTTCAAATATTGATAGAAAACTAGATCAGGATAGGTTTGTTTTTCCTTGTTAACTATTGACAGATTAATAAAATGTGCTTTTGTATGGAGAAATCCCTGTTGGACACATGCTTTATACTGAGAAACATAAATTTCATTTTATCTTCCTAACTTGGGATTTAATGAATGGATTTAAATTTTGTATACATATTTACATTAGTTCTGAGTAACTGGTTATATTTGTAAAACTGAAAAACCTTACAATGTTGTCCAGCTCCTACACATTTTTGACTCCCTTTTTTTGACTGATGTGTCCCTTTTTTGACTGATGTGTCCCTGTTTTGACTGACATGTCCCTGTTTTGACTGATATATCTCTTTTTTGACTGATATGTCCCTGTTTTGACTAATGTGTCCATTTGTTGACTGATGTATCCCTTCTTTGACTCTTTTGTCCAATTATAGCTTTATGTCCTTTTCTACCCACCTTAAATATATTGAAGCTAATTAAGAGACGGTCTAAAGTATGAGTTTTTATCTTACATCTTGCCTCATGACGTGGCATGCTCTTAATGTAACTGCTTTCTGGATAAAGTAAGTGCAAAAAGTATGGGCAAACTAATTGATCTCCCAGTTTAGCTAGGATCTCACTGAATAATTTATAGTAGTAGCTAAGTAGTCATCCAAATTGTTAAGTAACCACAGTTTACATGTGGTAAGTCTTTTAGTCTTTTTTTGCAGTGGACAAAGAAGGAAAAGGCAGTAGCCAGAATAGATTATTTAAAAATATTCAATTGCAATCTAGGCAAGTTAATAACCTATGGATATAATTGCTTACACAAATGAAAACAGTATTTATTTTATACCACACTTGAAAAGCATGTATGGAAGTGGAAAAAGTGTTGAATGTCTTTTGTAGAAAGTTTTGTTTGCCAATGAAAAATAATAGTGATGCCGAAAACCTCTAGGTGACTCTACTTGTTTCTGTTTTGTTCCATTAATGAAGACAAACTTTTCACTGACAATTTTACCTAAAAATTCTGTATCCACTATAACATAACCTATCTCATTATGAGAAACAATATTATATACAAAATTAGTAAAAGTCAGGTTCATAAAATGTTTATGCATGTAGTTCGATTTTTAAACTTTTATTTCAGAATTATTTTCAGGGAAAATAATTAATGTAGATGTGCACAGGTATTGTGGAAGATTTAGATCACAGAATCCTATTTTGAGCTTCTTTGCACCATTCATTGATGCATATATTTAGTGGTCAGTAAACTGATCAGAGTAATACTTTCCTGCCAATAACTTGATGTGCATTTTTGAGATTTTCCCTTCAAACAGGTATCAGTTTGCAGAGGTGCGATACCTGCGGCCCGAGGAGACCCACAAGGGGAAGCAGCTTCCATCGCGAGTCGAACGATGTGTCATTTTCTTGCCAGATGTTTGGAGTTGCCAAGTGCCTCGCACAGAGTGGGCAGCCCTGCAGTCCACCTACAAAAAACAACTCCAGAAAAAACTGCACCAGATTTCCAACGACGGACGTGAAGAGTCTCAGGCACAGCATATCACTATTTTGTATTTTTGTATCTTAATAATAATAATGCATTTTTCCTTTTTCAAGTTAGGAGGATTTCATCTAGTCTATGATCCCAGTCAGGATTGCCTTATATGGTCTGTTGTTAATTGATGGCGATCACTCATTACCATACATGGAAGAAAAAAGAGTCAGGTCCTGGAAACTACCACAAAACCATTATCAGATATCACTGAAAGACACAATGCCAGTTACTAAGTCTCGTGACAGATTATTTTTGCTCATTTATATTAGCGTTCATTTATGGAACTATATATCATATTGACAAACCATCTGGACTAGTAGTGCCAACTTTTCTCATTCTGTTTGCTATTCATTTTTCAAAAAATGGAAGAAAACAAACCAGAGAAGAAGTAAACTTTATCCTTTAAAACTCAATATTTGGTTTGCTTTTCCAAACTAATGACTTAGTTATGGCATTGAGTTTTTAACTTTTAACCTTTCTGTTTTATCACTATAGGAAAAATAAGAATTGGCGACTGTGGCACTGAGCTTGACTTTGAGCCTGGAATCAAACAGAGCACCTATATATCTTTGCTTTATGTCTTCTTTTGTATTGTTCAGGTCTGTAGTTAATCAGGTACAGGAACAATTCCAGAACTGGCTTGCTGTACATTCTCACAGAAGACATAAAGATGATGTCAGGAACCATAATTAGATGTCACATTGAAGTTCACAATATTGCTGATTTAAAGAAAAGAAAATAAAGTCTTGTATTGATATTCCTATTTACACAAAACATATAGAGAAGTATGTAGCAATGCAGCATGTACCTCCTTTTTCTCATTCATTCACTTCTCCTCATCCAAGCGAGCCTTAAAAATTAATGAACTGTTTTGTTCTGATTGTTTTAAAGTCTCAACCCTCAGTGGTATAGGATGAGTTGCACAATAAATTAGCATACATGAATTAGTAGCATTCTTTTATTATAACAGAAAGATAGAAATATGTACAGGAAACACTCCAGGAATCATCAGCACTGTCCTTGATAGAGACTGAAAATCATCACAAAATTAAGGAAATGGACTTGTTATTGATATCCTTCATAATTAGGTGTCCTTTATATGGGTAGTATATAATAGGGCAGGTTTCATTATGATAGCTGGAGGTAATATTTATGTTTTTTTCTTTCAAATGAAGTTTGTCCAGGGGAACCATGAATATAAGATTCTTGCTGACATTAAAATGCAAATATCTTTATACTGGTTGTATTAAATAGGTGTTTGGCACTCAGTTGGAAGTGAGCGAAAGAGATAATATCAGGGGATGGTTTGTCTACTGTGACAAAATAATTGCTTTTCTGTATAAATTGTTTTGTGTTCTTAAGTTAATAAGTTCAAAGTTGTCAAGATTTGAGTGTAACAGTATGGGGCTGCACCAGTAACTGTCTTGCAACTAATAACTTTCTCGTGTCATCATCATGTTAACTTTAAGTAAAAAGGTTGTAAAACCTGATTCTCTCATTACAGGAAGAAGAAGAGGGTGTGGAAGATGAAGTTAAAAATGAGCCTACTCATTTTTCTGAGCTGGACCCCAGAACAATGAAGGTGAATTTCTCCAAGCTTGTTACAAAAATCTTTTAAAATGTCAAACCATTTCTGGATTGAGTTAAAAGCTGGTTTGAATACATATGATATAGAAGTGGTGGAAAGGTTGTAGTGATTTAGCAGTCAAAGATTGGGATGGCCAAATTAAATCCAGGTAAAATATAAATATTACCTATGTTGATCCACAGTTGCCCCAATATAACTGACCCAAATTAAAATCCTTTTTTTAAAAACAAAATTACCAAATTGTATAGGCTTAAAAATATGTTGTATATCGGTATTACATGTAAATATACATTGATCTAAACTTTTTATATATAAAGTGGACAAGTTTTGCATTTCTGGCTGTCCATCAATGTGTATATCAATGTGTTCAACTTGTAAATGTTGGAGATAATGTGATAAAATGTTATAATTTATTCCACTTCAAAGTCCTGTCTTGATTGAACTTGTAGTATGAGCAAATAAATGAGGTTGAGGATATAAATAGAAACCAATGTTTGTTTGCTTTTTGTCACCATATAAACTTGGAAGGTAAATTTGTGGACACAGGAAGAGTGTCACACCTTCTGCCTCAGGACCTTCAGTTTCAGGTTTTGGAGCCACAGGTTTTAAAAGCTGATCTGCAGTTTTCTATATACTGGGCTCAAATTTTTCATAAGGTATGGCTTGGACTTCCATTTTCAAAATTCAGCTGATAGCTCTGAACACGTGCACTTCACAGCTTGCAAAATTTCTATGAAAGTCTAGTTTTTAATGGAGTGGGAAATTCCAAACAAAACAGCTTTTATTTTCTGATGTACAAGTAGTCAAGAAATACATGTGTCACATAATGCAAGTATTTCATACTGGTTTTATCTTGTGTAGGGGCAAGTTTAGTCAAGAGTTATATTTGATATGTAGAGTGGAGTTCTTTGTATGAATATGTCATTGTTTATTTTGGGAATGTTTTAAAAAACTGTCTTAATTCATGACTTTGGATGACTAGTATTCACATTGAATTTTGAGTATTATATTGGCCGTGACCCAGTGTGGTTTTGATTTTGTAGTATAGTTATGACGCATCTTTACTGCATGTCACAAGTGGCAACTGAGTGGAGGTAACCTGTTTGCCATGGGTTGCATCTTATCTCATGAGAAGATCATGGTAGTTCAGTAGAGGGAAGGCAGATGGTTGCCACTGCAAAGCAACACACTGCTTTGGCCTCAACGTTAGTTAGATGATAGGAAGGACCTGGGCTAAATAGCTGGCTAGTCACACCAAGTTTCAGGTGCTTTGTTAAAGTTATTCACTTAAAGTGTTTTGCATAAAGTTTAAAAGTGATGTTTGTGATTAATCAACATGGTTGTGTTCACCAAGCCTTACAAAGGATATAGCCTCTTAGGGTGTTTGCAAGAATCAATTCATTAATGTTTCCACTTCAGTATATCACCATGTATCCTTGACATGAGAAATGCAATAAACGAGCACTAATCTTTGGTGCCTTGTGGGAAGCACAGGTGGTGAAATAATAATCTAACATAGGAAAACCATGCAACTCGGATGAGGAAACTTGCATGGTCAGGAAATTGGCCAAGATTTATCATCTTAAATCCAATGATGAGAAGCAAAACTCTTGGCTTGGCTGGGGAGTCCAAAAAGTGTTAACAGTGTGGTTCAGGCCAGCTACTTGTAGGGTATAGCTGTAAAGCCTACTGTTCACTCCAATCAAGGTATTTCCACACAAATCTTCCAGCTCATCAAAAACATTGTTTGGTAGAGTTTTGAATGGCTGCATTGAAGCAGAGATGGTCAAAAATCTCAGCTCTCAGAATGTCTCAAAAGTGAAACCAGCATCTGTAACAGCAAATATATTCCCACAAACATTTACCTACTGTTGTTCAGCCGTGACACATTACTTACATCGATCAGTGCCAGGTTCTTAAATATCCCTGTTGAAGTTTTGATTAATAATCCTTTGGTGTGTTTTAAGAGCCATATATATGGCCGACAACAAGATGGCTGCCAAAGGAAACAAGTTAGCAGGAGGGTAATGATGGATGATCCTGCTAAGAGAAATCTCTTGTGTTAATTGCTAGGCAGAGCACTTCTCATACTCCAGAGACTCGTAAATTCAAACATGAGGAGATCCTACATGTGCAACAGGAGAAAGGCATCAGCTTTCCTGAGGCCAGGAAATTTGTTGAAGCCACAGTGCCACATAACACAGCTGGCAAATCTCATGCCTGCAAAAACTGAAGTGGAAAAGACACCTTCCACAAATGCTGTCTGTATGCAGACATTACTTGGCCACACCAGATTCACACTCTTGATGACACCAAAACCCGTTCTAGCCAAACAGTCACCATAATACAATGGAATTGCAGACAGTTTAAGGCAAATACGTTCTTTCATTCCACTACTTTCATAAATATGTCTGACACCATAACACAATGGAATATCTGAGGTTTAAAGGCAAATATAAATGATAATAGCCTTCTACTTAATGAATATGATCCATTAGTTGGTCTTCAAGAAACCATTTTAAAAGAAAACAATTGAGTCGATCTTAAAAGCTTTTCAAGAAATACTGATTAGGCCAATGGAGGAGTATCAGTCCTCATGAATAATAAAATTCCTGTTAGTCAAAGTAGTCTCGGACTACTTTGCAGGCTGTAGCTCTTCATAATACATAAAACTCTTTCACTTTGTTCATTATATTTCCCTCCAAGCATTCTAACCAATCAGTCTGAACTTGACGTATTTTGTGTCACTTACCAGTGTCTTTTGTTTGCTTAGTGAGTATAACATCCACCAATTGGGGGGTATGTAAGGATATTGATGAGGGAGGGAAGAACATAGAAGACTTGTTTCCAAAAATATTCTTTGCCTTTTTAATGAAATGTTGTATTCTTGCCTGCATCTTACCACTGCATCCTGTTCATATGTTGATTTGACTATCTTCAGTCTGTCTCTGTTCCTTGACTTCTCTTGGGAAGCTGTTGATGACCTCTGTGGCCATGACCACTTTCCAGTATATTTTAGAAACAGTATTCCCAGACCCCAAGGGCTCAGGTAGAGATGGAAACTGAAACAAGGCAGATGAGAAACATTGTAATACCTATGCGAGTTGAATGTGATAGCTGATTGTTATAACAATGAATTATATCAAATACTCTATTTACAAAGATAATTCAGGATATTGCTGGGAAGAAAATACCCCAATTTACAAAGATACTGCAGGTTGTTTTTGGGAATACAGATCTTCAGGATGTTGCTGGGAATGCAATATTCAAGGATGTTGCTGGGAACACAATACTCCAATTTGTAAAGGTACTCCAGGATGTTGCTGGCAGTGCATTACTCCAGTCTACAAAGATACTCCAGGATGTTGCTGGGAATACAATACTCAAGGATGTTGCTGGAAATACAATACTCTATTTTGCAAAGATACTCCAGGATGTTGCTGGGAATATGATACTAAAAACTTGGCCAACTCCTAAACATGTTGACATAATATGGTTTCATAATCCATGCAAAGATGATATCAGGAAATAGATCTTTCATCATTTCAGTGCCAATCCAACATCTGAGAATCTGAATAAATACCATTCATACTCAGCTAAAGCTTATTGTACCATAAGAAAGAGCAAGAGAAAAATATGGAGATCTTTTGTCTCTGGGTTGAACTCTCACTCCTGTGTTAAACTGGTATCGAATATGGTACAAAATGTCACTGGCAAAAATAAAAGCTGTATGAATCATTTAAAGAAATCTGATGAAATTTTCACAACCATAACAAAAAAATCTCAAATACATTAGCGAAAACATTTTTGAAGAACTCCATCCAAGAGAATTATTCTGAAACCTTCTGACATGTAAAAAAAACTTGAAAGAAAAGATTTCTCTAAATTTGAGATCTGTTAATGCAGAAAATTTCAGTAAACCTCTGACTCTCAGAGAGTTACAAGGCTCAAGCCTGTGACACTTCAGCAGAAACAGATGTTATCAATTATTATCCTTTGAAACACCTAACAGAGCTCTAAATGCACTGTTAAACATTTTGGCAACTTGGCAAGGAACGATGATGATCATAACCTGGAAAGGACCAAACCAACCTTTCCTATTATTGTTTTATATTGCTTACAGGCTTTATTCGCAAAAACTATAGAAGAAATGTTAAATCATAGACTGCTCTGGTATCTTTAATCCAGCAAACTAATATTAGACCTTCAGTTTGGGTTCAGAAGTGCAAGAGTCCATCTTGTCAGACTTTAAGCATTTCCTGGAGAATCTTTTATTAAAAAAAGAACATATTGTTGATGTCAATTTTAACTTGAAGAAAGCTTGTGACACCACACAGAAGCACAGTATAATGAATAGCTTATTCAACCTAGGTTCAAGCAGTCACCCACCTAACACTATCTCTAATTTATGAAAGATAGAAAATGCAGAGTACATAGAGGCAGTGCCCTTCTGAAACACATGCTGTTGAGTTGGGTGTATCTCAGGGCAGTATATTCTCAATCACCCCATTCATCATCAGAATTAACAGCATAGTAAAATTCCTTAGTCCTGGAACTCACTGCTTTTTGTATATTGACCAATGTTTGATCCACTTATACAAGTCATTAGTAATATCTAAACATTACAATTGATTGATTGTATACAGCTCAGCTTGTAAATCTTACACGCAGATGCTTCATCTGATAACAATCAGGGATTTGAATTTTATCTGGGTGCTTATAGAACTCCCCTTTTCGACAGACAGCATGTTGAGACAAAATTGCTTTATCTCATATGAACAAAATTGGCTCTTAAGTATGCTACCAAACTGTCCTCTAATCCGTCTAACCTGCATATTATTTGGTGATTAGGTCAAATACCATACATTGCACATTCAGAAAGCAAACTTTTTCCACCTATTGGCAAACAACTTCATCCTCACTTTTAGAAACGGTGCTGAAAATATCGCGCAATTCTGTATTCCCTGATCACCACTGTGGTTATCAAAAACTTCCAAAATATTTGACCTTTGCAAATGTATAAAGTTTAAAAGTAAATTGTGACCTTTTTCAGAGTAAATTCAATGAAATCAGAACATTCTGTAAGAGCCATATGTCCCTGTATACATTTTGAAATGTGGAGACAAAGTTAGAATTGCATTGGATCACCTGATGGCACCATCTTGAATCAAATTATGAGATAAACCTCACATTGTATTCAAAGCTTTGAATTACATTGAAACTGCTCAAGAAGCAAACTATTTCATTTTTCAGATTCCCTTTCCATATTGAAAGCCTTGTAGAATTTTTAATTCATCAACATGTTAATATCCCAGATATCCCAGAAACATGTTCCTATTCCATTGGGGGAAAGTATTTGTCTGTTGGCTGCCTGGTCACATACCTCAATGAAGTGCAGATAAAGCAACCAAAGCTGCCCTAAGATTCATTATACTGACAAAAAATATTACAAATCATTATGTTCAATATACAAAGCAAAACCTGTAGAATGAGACTTGAGAACACTATCCGACTATTGGAGAGTGGCATCCCTCATGTAGAACAAATCGGAGAGATGAGATTATATGGTTCCAATTGCATATTGGACAGGCATTCCAGATTCACGCATGCCCAAAACGGGTGAACCTTAACGAGAATGTATACCCAGTTAGTTCCACTGACAGGTGGAGCACATTCTTTTTTAATGTTCAAATTTACCCATTGAGACAAAAGTATTTTGAAATAAACTAATTGTTGAAGTTGTATCAGGATGTATCAGAGAATGCAGTTTATGGAGCAAATTTTCATAATGTTTTAAGGATTTTACATGTGTTTCCTTCATCTTTTAATCTTAGTACAGTTCAAAGAATCTTTACATTTTGTATTTTATCTTGTATTTAATTTTAAATTTTTATGGAAGGGTTTAACTTTATACATTTTTGTGCAATTCATTTTATACATCATAGCCACTTTTGTGCTGATGTGTCATACAACACTACTACATATATACACATGCATGCATGTGAACATACATACTTTTATACAGACATACTAGAAATTGTGTCAGATTTTGACTCATAAGCTTCAAACCCTGTTTGTTTTGTTTCAGATATTGGACTTGAGAAGAGAGTTGGAATCTAGAAATTTGAGTTCCAAAGGGCTGAAATCTCAGCTTATAGCCCGTTTAACAAAGAGTCTGAAGTCGGAGCAGGAAAAGGAAGCAGAGGAGGAGAATATGGAAGCTGTTAGTACTTTGATCCTTTCAGTAATTGTTGTCTAGTATAATGTTGAACAATATTATCAATCCCACTCAGGATGTGTTATTCTTCTAACTCCTTTTGGTGGGGGATACCCATGCATGGTCAGGTTCAATTAATTGCTATAGAGATGTTGTTGTTGTTGTGGGATTTAACGCCATTTTTCAGCACACGATAGGCTATACATGGTGGCCAGTATTAATGGTGGAGGAAGAACCTGGGAAAACCCCCAGAAAGAACCACTGACCCACGAGAAGCTACTGGCAAGCTTTCTCGCATACCCACACTGGCTGAATCCGAGACTCGAACCGCCGCAGACAGAGGTGAGATGGCAGTGATCCGTAATGGAGAGCGCTTTAGACCATTTGGCCACTTGGGGGCCCCACTATAGAGATGTAAATTTGGTGGTAAAATCTGGAGAAAAGAGTACTTTACATAAATGTATCATAATAAATTAATTCTGTTCTTTGTGTTTTATGTGATCTGTTTTCAGAGCATGGCTTTGATGTAAAGTAGGATTTCATTTCAATTACAGAAGATAAGCTCCTTAGATTTATTATCTGCAGAGATGGTGAACAGGTTTGATGACCATAAAGGTGTACTACAAGAGGCTACATTTTTTTGATGTTGACAGAATGTTGATGACAGAATATGGTAGTATACTTAAACCATCATACAAATTCAGTTTCTTATACATTAACAGAGATACTGCTAGGTGGCACAGTTGCATGAATCATACAAAATTTGTAGAAATCCACACACTTGGAGACCAGTAATGTGTGAATACTCCCACAAAGTCATGCATATGAAAATGTCCTCTGTACGGTATGCAGTTTTTATTCGGCCATTCACCCAAAAGTACTTGTTGTGAGATAAGTCATGTTGGTGGAGGTGGTCATGCTGGTAGAGATAACATATCTTTTTCATAATTGTTTACACATCTGGGGTTTTCAGCATGAGGTGAATGGATGTTAAACTAAATTTGATTGGCACATTGGGGAAGAAGCATTCTGTTGTAATTTGAACCTTGCATCATTGAAGTTTGACATATGCATTTATAACCCAAAATGGCTGATTTCCAGCTTGGTTCATCTTTAAGTGATGATTTCATTCGGCAAATAATGGCTGATGATAGTGATGATGGCAATTTATTTTTAAAGTTATGAAATTTTGGAGCCGAGAAAGTTTTAATGAAGATACTAGTGAACCTGAAAATGGTGTTAAATACAAGCATTTTCTGATTCCCAGCAGTTAGTATTGAAACTTTGAAAGTACAATTTATGTTGTTTATATTTCTCCAGGAAGAGGCAGTTGCTGAGAAGGGGTCTCAGGAAGCTGAGGAGCTGGATGAGGAGAAGAAGAGAGAGGTATTTTTTTTTCAGTGAAATGTGTATGTCAGATGGGAAATGACAGGATAAGGAGAAACTGTTTTAACTCATTAGGTGTTGGAAATTTGAAGAGTGGAATTTAGAAGACTGGCCTTAAAAATCCATATTGCAGATTTTACTGGTTCCAGACTTTATGATTTTGTTTACCTTGCTATGGAGGGGGACATTTTGGTTTTGTGCTGTTCCTCCATCTGTTTGTACCTCCATCTGTCACACGAGGTAAGGAAGATATATAAAAACTATTAGATCAAATGAGACCAAATTGGAAATTTACTTTATAGATACCTTGAGTGGATCCCAAGACATAATTAGGTTCTGATGACTGTGACCTCAATTCTTGTTCAGATATGCTCTCCAATCACGTTACATTAGGATTATTAGTCTGCTTTAGGAATATTAGCCTGCTACCTCATGAATCCAGCCCTACTAAAGGACAAAATTGTCTTTTCCGGTCTATCTCAATTAGACAAAAGCAATAACTTTGACCATTATCTACACTTGGCACTGCCAGGTGTCACTAGTTTTTAGCTTTGCTGCTGTACTGATAACATCCTTCATCTTACCTCTGACAAGCCAAACCAATTTAGTGTACACACTGAATCAGCCAACATTCCTTCTGGATTTACTGTGTGGGACAATTATTCTTCTTCAGGTTTTATACATTATTTTTACAATTTCTGTCAAATTTGAGTGATTTTGTCACATTTATGGACTTTGTCTATTTAAGACCATGCTGCACCATGCTGTCGTTGACCTCATGTTGTCATTTACAAGTTAGCTTCACTTGACTGTTTTCGCTTACTCCATTAGTAATCAAGTTGGTATCGGCAAGTTAATAACATGCTGATGTGCTTATGCTTTGTTTTCTTTTCTTGTGTCATTTTAATAGAAGTGTTAACTGAATGCATCTCTACATAAGTTAAAAGCATAGTCTAGAGGGCTTCTAAAATCTGACACTATTTTCACTTTTTCCGTTAGTAACAGGAGTGAAAGCATCCAAAATGTGACACTTTTAGAGTGATATTGGAAAGTTAGTCATATACTGAATTACTAATTTATGCTTTGTTTCCTCTTTTTGTGACATTTCTGTGGAAATGTCATCCAAATGCATAAAATGCAAATAGTTCAAAGCAAAAAATACAACCATGACTCCGGTATTGTAAATGTAAATGTACATTATCAATGCCATGCAGCGTATGTAATACATGGTGGGAGGAAGTTTGGACTAAAGTAGTCCAGAAGTCAGCTAAAGGGAAGGAAAGAAGACATCAGTCAAGGAAAAATAATATTGACATCCTCAGTATACATCTCAAGTCAGCTTCCATTGTGAGCCTGTAGGGGGATGCTGGGGTCCATGCATGCACTTTTCTAACAGTATTATGTTCTATTTTTATAGCAGTTGCCTTACTTCAGTAAACATGCTGGTTTCTACTTTCAACTTTTGACCTCAGTTTCTATTTATAGCAGCTGTATGACTTAGTTATTTGAGAACAGACTGGTTTTTTAACTTTTAATCTTTGCTTGCAGATTCTTTGTTATAATTCAGAACAGAACCGGTCTGTAGGTATTTGGTGCTAAACGTCAAGTCAGTTTAATTTTAGTCTATGCTTGTTAGAGCAAAAATATGTTTCAAATAATTTCACAGATGGAATAGGAAAAGACGATAAACTGATTCAGAAATGAATACATGAATTACACAATACAGTGTTCCATTCTAGGGCAGCTTCTTGCCCCTTGCAGGCTGCATGGAAAGGATTTTAATATTGGTCATGGTGGTAAAACACGAAACCTTGAATTAGCTTATTTACTAACTCCAGTACTGAGGTAACTTCTTTTTATACAGCAGAACTGAACTGGAGGCACGAAGTTTATAAATGCAGATGCGCTATTCTACCAAGCTCTTAATTTCCTAATAAAACACGGACAACCTCTAGTGGTAGAAGACTGCATTGGTCCCTTGTTGAGACGGATGTTTCCTGATTACAAAATTCCAGAAAATATACATGTGCAAGAACAAAATCATCTAATATTGTTAGGTGTATAGCAGAAGATACTTCACTTAAAATTGCAGAAGTCATGAAAATTGGGCCGTTTAGTATTGCAACAGACAGGAGTAGTGATTGTGACAAAAAGTCTGTGTAAGAGACTTTGACAACGAAAAGGGCAAAGTCAGAGTGCTCTTTTTTAATTACCAGATTTAACAGTAGATTCCACTGGAGAAAACGTTTTATTTATTTGCTTGATAATACTTTGAATAAACTTAAGTTGGCATAATTGTATCGGGTTTTAAGCTGATACTGCATCAGTGTTGACAGGAATTCATAAAGGCAAAAAAATTAAAAATGTCTCCATCATTGTACATATCAGTTGTCTCGGTCATATGATGCACCATGTTGCAGGAAAAGCTGCTGATAAATAAGAAGAACTCCTGAAGTATCAAGTTGGCACTCCACTCTACCTGACAATGTACATCATGCGGATAGAGTTGATTTTTTTCATCTTATTTCCCAGCTAAAAGACTAAATAACTGTAAGATATAAATTTCCAATCTAATGCTGACTGTGAGAAATTGTTCAGTAATGTTCAAAAAAATAAAACTGAATTCAGATCCAGGCTCTCTAACCCAGCACTTAGTGCTTTACTGGTGTGCAAAACATTCATAATCTCAGCTGGTACAAAGTGTTTTGAAATGTAATATGAGTCTGTTGCTTTTTAAAGCTCAAAGTGTTATATACAAAAACTTGAAGCAGTAATTGATGTTAAAATTCCATAGGGATAAATAAATCATTTTGTACTTATGCTTATTGAATTTTTATCATGTTCTATGTGGATTACTCTTTCTACTCGGATTACTCATTTTGTCCACTTGTATTACACTTTTTCCTCGCCAGGGGTTGACATGTATGCATATGTAGGGTTCACATGTCAAGTGACCCTAGGCTGTGTTGTTTATGTAATTAGGAGAATGGGTTATCGTTCGCATTGAGAACCCAGCCGTCATTCCCTAGAGGGTAACCGAGGTAGAGGTTGAATGCCCAGCATTCCATGCTCCCATTAAATACTCTCCTAACGTAATATATAATTGGGGAATGGTGTGGATGTGATCTCACAAGGACCATTTAAGCAAGATATCTAAAATAAATGTGAAATAAAAGCAGGTCTAATTTGATTTTGGATCCTCATTAGATTGGGTTGTGGTGACTGTGACATAGATCTCAAAGTCACAGGTTAATTCTTTGTGTTTAGTGAAGGAATCAACTACAAGCCAGTAAAAGGTCTCTGCTGATATCTAAGATGTCACCAGTATGACTTGAACTAACTGGACTAAATATGACGTGCAGATGCCTTTAGGGGAGGTGATTGGTGTGGTACTGGTTGCAGTGGGGACCTTGAGCAAATCTTCAAGTTACTGAGTGGTATTCAGTATGCTGTGGGGGGATTATGCATTTTAGGTGGGTGAGTGTGGGCTGTGTGGTGTTTAGTTATACTGATTAATTGAAACTTGCCACCTTGGTATAAAGAACACCTACAGGACATTGGTTGGTCTTTTCTCTTTGCCATGATCTTAAACCTCTGTATAAAATAGACCTGATCATTAAAGGTAAATGGATGTAGTCCCATGTATGTCCTTTTCCTAAAAAAATTTCACTGTGACTAGTATTGCTTCCCTTGACACTTATTTACATCAAAAGATCACATCATTTGGCCTCACAAACGGTTTCCAAGATATCTTACACCAGTTAACATCCAGTCCTTTGCACAAAATGTCAACTAGTGATCTTGACATTTTGTTTAAGGTCATCAAATCCAAGATTAGATCATGTTTATTTGAATGATATTTGAAATAAATTTGTCATATAATGACTTCTGAATCTAAGCATAAAATGTTGCCCTTTGACCTTCAAAATTATAGGATCACACTCAAACAAAATTTAATTTCTTGCTGGAATTTTGCTTTCCTTATCCCAGAATGACATTAATCATCATAATGGGGGTGGTACAAAAAGACACATTTATACTTTCAGATAAGATTTCCCTTCTTTGTTTTTTGCCTGTCAAAAATACCCACCTACATATGTTTTGAAAGTCAGCCAAAGTCTTTGTTTAGTTATGTTCCATTTCTTCAGGTTTGAATGTTTTAAACTGGATTGGTAATACCATCCAGCATACTGATAATGTAGCTTTAATTTGTCTTATGTCTTTTTTATATTTACTCTTCATTATCATTGATGACATACTCTTTCCTTTCTTTATATACTCACTTATAAGTTGAGTCCATCTGCAAACTGCACAGACCTAGATATTCCGTTACATAATGCACCAGCAGATCTGGGTCTGTGCAGTTTATTAGGAATAATCAATAGGACAGACAACATATACCGTGGAATGCAGGCTCATTATGCCATGGCAGTTCATTATCTTTGTTATTTTGTAGTTTGATTGACTTGTAAGCGAGTATATATGGTACATTTCCTTTAACCGTGTAATCATATTTAAGTCTCATGTTCTTGCAAAGTCTCAAACAGAAGTAGCTTCGAATTTCAGCATCTGTGCTGTATCAAAGTGCTGTTGTAACTAAGCTTGAAAGTTTTGTGCATTACAACTTCCTCTTCACAGTATTTGTGATAATTATGCCATACATTTTTGATAATTACGCTGTAAGTTTGCAATAATTACGTTGTACAACACACTGTACATTTGTGATAAATGTGATAGATTAGACCGAAAAATAGATGAAGTGTGCTTCTCTGAAAACTCAAAAGTAATCACTCAAATGCTGAAAGGGCAGAAAGTAGGTCTAGTAAAGAACAATCTGACTTAGCATGAGCAAAAGCAGTAATTGATGGTTGATGGATTTGGCACAAACCCCAATATCCAATGAGAGACCCCTAAGTCTGACTTCATGACAGAAAAGCAGATGAAAATTGTAGCACTTTTATTACTTAAACAAGCCAAAAGATGTAGTGAAAATATTTTTAAGGCTGAGAGGGTTGGATCTGCATGGTAGTGGATGTGCTCCTTTTGTATTTTGATCAGGTAATGTGTATAAGAACAAAATTACAATAAAAGCTATTTAAGACAAGTACATGCATAATTAAACAGTTTCTTAAACTGTTCTAATTTTATTGAAGGAATGGGAAGGTGACTACCACTCACTGCCCCCTGTGTTGAGAAGAAATCATCAGCCTCTTTCTCTTGGGAAAGAGGAACAATGTGTTCATCCCATCCAATGAAGAACCTTTAATCATAAAGTCCCCTTCCCCAAAGAGGGCAGTGAGACATGATAACCCCATCTCACTCGAGAGCTTAGACAGGGTGATAACTATCTGTTTTGGTTGACAATGATGATTTTGTATCAGAACCAGTTACACCGAGTCGTTCAGTTTTGGATCTCCATCTTGATCCCTCCATGCAGTTCAGGTTGTGAATTTAATTAAGTGTGGACATTTGAAAATGTAGTAAACAAGTTGTACTCAACCAGATATGTAAAAAAAAAAATCTGTGATCATCAGATGCTAGGATTCACAATTTAGAGAGGCTGACCAGGGTATTGCCTAATTTGGACCCGCTTTTGTTCCCTCACTCAATTGTCTTGATGACAAGAGGCAGCCAGACAGAAGAATGGGTGGTCTGTCCCCTCTTTTACACTTTGGCCCCCAGTTTCAGCCTCCAAAGACCAGCCAGCCCTTACAGTTTGACTGTACATCTTACAGAAATGACCCTTCAATTACAGATTTGTGGAATAATAGCAAAAATTATGAAAATACAATTGTTGTAGTCAAATCTGTAAACTGGTATGACTGTGTTTGATCTGGATCTCGTTATATTTGGAGTTGATAAGGGAACCAGTGGAACATTTACGATAGTAACTTAGCTAAAAATGTCCACATTTTTTAAATGCAAAATGATCAAGCTGGTGCTTAAAGCATTTTCTAGAAATATAGTCCAACAGATAAGAACACTTTAAAGAAGAAAGGGACAATAAACCTCATAAAACAGTGTTTTAATGAGAGACTTTATAGTGAGGGACCATTACACATGGATTTCATCTTAATACTGTAGTATCATTTATTTTGAAATGGGCTCAATTTTTGTGGTTTTGTATTTTAAAAAAAGGCATTTTTGTTGGTACCTAAATTCGTGGTTTTGCCTGTCAAAATGTGCATATTAGTAGGTATTTAATTTGATGGTTCAACCTCTAGAAATACCCATAATAAAGAATGCAAAAAAAAAAAACTATGCCAATGCGAACGGCAGTCACTTTAATGCTTAAAACAATATTACAACCTGTATGAGCATAAATCAAAGACCTGACAAGTTCAATACTTACATCGTGTTTTCGACCAAGTGAATAACATCACTCAAAGCAGATGCAGCCAACAACACTAAAACAATACTTCCATCTCTTTGAGCACAAATAAAAAACCAATCAAAATTAATCACTTTTGCCATGTTTTCATTTGAGTGCTCAACATCAAAGGAAGCCAACACAGCCAACAACACTAGGCCAATTGGTTATTAAAGTACATATGAATGATCTCATACTTAAACCACTGTCCATCAAGTTGCACCATCAGTACTTTCTGATGATCATGGCGTTAACACAGTGGTTTGAGTGGTAAAGTTCGTCTTTGGCTCCTTGGTTCCTGGACTTCCCAACCCATCAGAAACTGAGAACACGGTGCAGGCGCTTGCTTACCAGGCAGCTAATGATGCAGTAGAACCCCTGCTTCAGTCACTGTCCCAGAAATGAAAGTGAGGAGAGTATAACAGTTATAACAAGAAAATCTGGGCAAAGATAGCCAGATACTCCATCAGTAATGGTGTTGCCAAGGCAGCCTGCAAATTCAGTAGCGATCTGAGTTGTACGATTAGTGAAACCACTGTACAGAGTATGCAAGGACAAGCACATAAAGTTAAAAAAGTAACATGGGCATGAACTTTATAATTTACCCAAATCACCTCGGGGCAATCCTTTGATGCTAGGAAGCATGCCTGATGCTGAGATACAAGATTGGATCAAGAAAGTTAGAATTAATGGAGGAGTGATCAATATTAGGATTGTAATGGCAGGGGCAGAGGCTGTGATCACCAAGCATGCTCGCAGTCAGCTGGCACATTACGGTGGACACATCAGCATCACCAAGCATTGGGCGAGGTTGCTACTTCGTCGTATGGAATTTGTTAAGCAGAAAGGAATGAAAGTTGTAAAATGGCTGCCCCATAATTTTAAAGACATTAAGAAACCGTTCTTGGAGAAAGTTAACACTGTAGTGAAACAGCACAATATTCCAGACTGTCTTATAATAAATTGGGATCAGACCGGGTGCCAACTTGTGCCAGGTGGCGACTGGACGATGGAAGCCCATGGATCTAAGCAAGTGTCAGTTTCTGCACTTGATAACAAGAGGCATATTGCGATTTTATTCTCAATAGCAAATCCAAAACTCTCCTGCCCCCACAAGTCATTTATGTAAGGAAGACTGACAGATGCCTGCCTATGGGTGTAGTTTTGCCTGACCACTGGTATGTGACTCAGACAGACTCACACTGGAGTAACAGAGAATCTCTGATACATTATGTGAATAATGTCATCATTCCATATGTGAACAATTAACCTGACAGGCTGTCCCTTAACCGATTTCCCGTTAAGTGCTAATCGTGATATTAGCAGTTGCTGAAACGGTCCAGTACTGCTGGTTGTGATATTAGTGGAACTATAGCTGATTGGTACAGTTGGCCTGGTAGCAAGCATGTTAGCATATTTTAATCTATATGTATAAGAGTAGTTTTACAAATGCTTTTGAGAGAAATTGGGGCCTAACCAGAAATTTGCTCTGTACATGTGCTGCAAACACTGATTTGAATTACCATTTGGCATCACATCTTGAAAATGTCTTCACCAACAAGGAAAAAAAATATATTGCACAAAATGTGAAGTTTAGTTTGTAATATACCAAAAATTGGCTGTGCATTCAGCCATCAAACACCAATATACATCATGCTTTTTGCACGCAGTGTGCCACAAATTTTAGCATTGGGCATGGTGGCAGAGATGATTTGAGGAAGCACATTGGTAGCAAAAAGCACTTAGAGGTTGGGAAAATTAAGAACTCACAGCAGATTTCAGCTCTGGAATATTATAAGCCATTGACGGAAGACCTGCAAGCTACCAGTGCTGAAGCATTGTTTGTGAGTTTTCTTGTTGAACACAATTTACCTTTATCAGCTGGAGACCATGCTAAACATTTGTTCCGACAAATATTCCCAGACTTGAAGATTGCTTCATGAATTCATGTCAAAATTAACTAATTTTTATTCCTATTTTCGCTAATTGCGAGCCTGGAGGGTTGGCAGCTATGGTGGTTTTGAGAAAGCTGGACTTGTTTAATTCAGCAACTTGGCGAATATTTACCTGAACAGCATTTGTGAGTAACATGAGACTTGATTAACAATTTGTTGATACAGTGGCTTTGTCCAAAAATCTGTGAAGTGTGAGCTTTAATACTCTGCTGTAATTAGTGTATATACATAATGTTTCATTAATAATAGTGTTTCAAGAAATAGTATTTTACACGATTGTTGTTCTTTTGGATTAAAAATGCATGGATAAATTGAAATGTGCTTTCAGAAGGATTTAAATGTTTCAATAAAGTAGTACTTGAATGAGGGATCGATTTGAGTAAGTATTAAATTTAATTTTCATATTCTGTTGTTTTTGTATTATTTTTATCTTTCATTTTAAGTATTACTATTGATTGAATGCTTATGCCTTTTCTCTATTTTCTCTGTATCCTGACTTACCTCCCGTATTGATTTAAGGCAGTGAGTGTAAAATTACAGCTATCGGATACCTTATCAAACTTGTGCATTGAAACAATATAAAATGATTTATAATTCTTGTTTCAAAGGGCTAAAATAAAAAACAAAACAAACCCATGTAAAAGCTAATATTTCATTACCAGATTACAGGAATGACCTTGATTTATCAAATGCTAGTAGCTGTGTTAATCTCTAGGAATGAAACACTGTAAGAAAATGGGGGGATGGTCATCATCCTACGTGGCTCATTTTTCACTGGAGACTTAAATTCGTGGTTTGGGGTAACAATGAATTCCATGAAAATTGATCCCCACGAGAATTGATAATACTAAAGTAAATAAGAAACCACTGTTTCTGAGTTTCTTCAAAATGAGATGACTTGTCAACAACTGTGTGTAGTCACCCCCATTTATTCTGCTAAGCAATCATTTTATTGTCTGAAATTTGACCATCTTATTCACACCATGTTCCATTGTTCATGCAGTAGCAATAATAAGAGGTTTTACAATGTATGTCTTTGTCTAGGAGGAAGAGAAAAAGAAAAGGATAGAGAAGGAGAAGGTGACATGGAAAAGAAGGTATACACTGCCAGAGAACCCTTGTATTTTGGTACATCCCAATGCTCATGCCAAGAATGGCAAGTTTGACTGCTCCGTCATGTCACTTAGTGTTCTGCTTGATTACAGACCTGAAGACAACAAGGAACACTCTTTTGAGGTATGCATGTCTAGTTAGAGATTCATTACATCAATGGACATTTCTGTTTGATTTAAATGTCCCAACTTAGGAACCTGTGTTGTGTATGTGTCAGAATTTGTTTCTTTGTTAACACATTAGCCACTGGAGGTTATTATCGTTTTCGTCTGAAATTCAAGTGGGAAACACATTTTGAAAGCTATTTCTGAATAAATCCTAAAACACCAACTTCCAGGTGATCTTCCAATAACATACTGCCTAGTTGTGTTAGGAACTATTGGCTGTTTGGCTCGTGCATGACCAGAAAGGTAAAAGTTGGAGTTAATTTTTATTTATTTTCTTTTTTTTTTTTTTTTTTTTGCTTAACGGATTTTGCAAAGGTTCATCTGTCTGTTTGCAGTTCATACTGGTCTGCCTTAGATCTGAGAACAAACAGTCTAAAATCCGGACACAAAATCAGATTCTGACCATGGGCGAATTTTGGGTAGAAAAATCTTTAACTATTTTGTAGTGCAACTAGAAATTCCAAATTTTGTTGGTATCATTGTAGAGCTACATCTGTCTACCTTTCTAAAATACCACCCACTTTAGTGTATCGTACATGACGTTGATGCTACAGAGCTCGGCAGTAGGCTACTACCTCCTGCCACTTAAACTCATCACCAGGGGTTGATGTGTTAATTATACCTCCATGAGGACAGTTTCATCATATGTTTTTTGTTTCTGTGCAAGTTATCAGAATAAAATGATTACTGTAATATTTTTGGGAGTTTATTACTTTATTATACATGCATTGTATATAATGGTCAATTTGCATATGAACTCACAGCATTTAATAATTTGTTTCCTTACAATCACAATCCTCCGTCCTTGAGATTCTCCTCCAATTAGATAATCAAATAATAATTTCTAGATGTGGGAAACAAATAGCAATGCTGATTTTAATTTCTAACCATTGGCATGGGCAAGAACTTGACATATTGGTGGCCGAGTGATATTAGAGTGTAATAAATTACTAGTCTTGTCAGTAACAAATTTAAGAAAAATAGATGCAGAAGATTGAACAGCACACTGTTTTCAAGAGGATGTAAGTAGGACTGAAAACTGTTGCAGGTGTCCCTGTTTGCTGAACTGTTCAATGAGATGCTTACCAGAGACTTTGCCTTCTACATCTACAAAAGTCTATGTGCAGCACCAGAGAAACCCAAAGAGGAAATGAAAAAGGACCGCGAGAAGGAGAAATCTAAGGATAGAGAGAAGGAGAAAGATGATGAGCTTGCAAAAGATAGTAAGCATGAAAAAGAGGAGGATAAGGTAGGTTGATTTGGTTTTGTAATCATGTAGATCAGCATTCTTCATATTGTAATACTGTTTGGTGTGTAAAATACCTCAAATTTAGATGTTGTTTTTGTGGATAAGTCTTTACTTTCATTTGTAATGGATTATAGCCCTTTATCAAAAGATTTTACGGTGTAACTCCTTATTGTCTTGTAGCCATGATACCTCTGCAGCCTTTAATCATATTTAGAGTTTTTGTTGTGCATAAACCTTAGAATAGATATAGATCTGCTTATTGAGAGCTTGGTCGTTTTTTTCTTCTCTCTTTCTTTGACAAAGTTATGATCCTCAGTAGAAATGTTTGTGTTTTCTTGCCAAGTCAATATCACAGTGGTCACTAGACATATTGCTGTGACCGCTGCCAACTTAGTTGTGAAGTTTTGTTTTCAGAAGGGTCATTTAATATTGCATCACACTTTTTTTTGTAACTCGCAGTAGTTGTTTTAATATAAGTTAGACTTCATGTTTACACCATGAACACAGTGTTGCACACAATTCTGTTGTTAGAGACAGAAATTACATGTGCTTTTACTTAATCATTTATGGAGCTTGTGAAGCTGAAAATGTAGATCATGCTGCCATTAGTTGAAAACAAGTTTATCAAAAATTATGCATTCATTAATTGTATACTAACTTTCCCATCCTACTGTAGATGGTAACCACAGAATGAAGCTTTTAATGAAAATAGGGTTTTTTCTCAGGAATCATGTGCAAAGAAAAAGAAAATTTATGAAAAGGAGAAGCAGGATTCTGAAAAAAAGGTTTGTAAAACATAATCATCTATCTTTCAATATGCCTCCAACAAAAATGATCAGATCCTTTCACTTTCAACTTGGGCACAGCCAGTGTGGTATGTAAGAAAGCTTGCCATTGGCTTTGTATGGATAGTACTTCTTACCAGGGTTTTCCTTGGTTTTCCTTCCACTGGTTATACTAGCTGCCATTTATAGCCTGTCATGTGGATTAATGTCATTAAATGCAACAACAACAACAACATCACTTTCAACTTTTTATGTCTGTATTATCTATTTTAATCAAAAATGTTTTTTTCTCCTTATTAGGAGCCAAGTGCAAAGAGAAAGAAAATTGATGAAAAGGAGAAGCGGGATTCTGAGAAAAAGGTTTGAAAGCAGATTCTTCAGTTTTTCAGTGGACCATCAAACTAGAATAATCATGTCCTTTTGCTTCTCTTGAACTTTGACCTCTCACAAGGTACCAGGAGTCTGATTAGAGACTACTGTATCTAATACCAACAATGCACTTTTATTTAAAATTTTACAGTTTTGTTTTGTCACACCATAGGCCACTTCTGGCATTAGGGTGTTGCCCCACAAGGCTGACAACAGTATAAAGATTTTAATTTTGTGCCTCTTTTCTTGGTGTAAGTGGCAACGAACAATGCTGTTAATGCTCTTGTGCAAGCCAATGTTAATTTTTTTTAAACACTGTGTTAAAGCTCATGTGCAAGCCAGTTTTAAAATCTTTTTTTAAGCAAAACACCTTGTTAAAGCTCTAGTGCAAGCCTGTGTTAAAATCTCTGTTTAATCATAATGCTGTGTTAAAGCTTTTGTGCAAGCCAATGTTAGTATTTGTTGTTTAAGCACAACACTGTATTAAAGTTCTTGTGCAAGCCAGTTTTAAAATCTTTGTTTAAGAAGCAGGTGGCTCAGTAGTAAATAACTGGAAGGTTGTAATCCACGGCCAAAGAAAGGCAAGACATTGTTCAATGGAACTCTTATTATATGTTTGTAAGTTTTGTAACATACATCATGGAGCCATTTTTTGTCAAATATCAAGTGAGATGAATGATACATTTGCTACTTTTAGGAGATTAAGGAGAAGAAGAAAGATGGTTCCAGAGATGGATCCTCCAAAAAGGACACAGATGAAGAAGATGAAGTAGATGAGGTGTGAGCTCTATATATGAAAATAAAAATGAAACTTTCTTTTCTATTTGATTATGATTTTTTTGTGTGATCTAATTGGCCCGATTCTGCTTCTTATCTATTCAATTCAGTATCTATGACTGGAAGTTTAATTTAATCCTGCATACTGAACTATTTCAATACATAATGGCTGTTTTCAGTTGTATAAAATTGCTGATGATGGTCTTCAGAAAAAGAAACAATATTTCCCAGAAGATATTTCACTGTAACATGTTTATAATCATCACATTTATTTAAACAGAAGACAGGAAGGGGAAAAAAACGAAGAAAAATGTGTAGGAAGTTTTTATTGTCATTCATATCATTATACTTGAAGCAATAAACAGAATCCTTGCACTTATAAACAGTGCAGGAATATTGTGATATGGTCCTTCTGAATACACATTTGTTTATGAATGATTTCCTACAACTTGTCTTACACCATTAGAACTAGACACATGAAACTTGGGTTCTTTTGTCCTTTAATTGTACCATTTATAGAATTTTAACATCTTTACCTTTTATCTTGTAGTACTTCATATTTACATTTCTTTGGAAGGGTTTGTCTTCCAAAGGATGTTTTTTTTGTTGATGCAGTTATTTATATGTACCGTTTTGACACTTTTCATTAACACAACATAGCCAATATTATAGGATTAAATGATCATAGTAGGGTATTTATCGATGTGTAAATTTTACCTAATGACTTACAAAATAAATAATCTGCAAAGGACTTTAAGTTAAGTTTGTGTTTGATTAGGTAACTATTTACACATCGATTAATACCCAACCATGATCATTTTATCCTTATAATTCCAATTTACTTCATTTCTGCCATCATAACAACAGATTTCATCAACAAGGCATTTACTTTTATGTAACTTTGAACTTTTCTTTGATTAACCTCTTAACTGCAACAGAATTTGTATCCCCATCTTCGCTAGCCATGAGTCGTCGATTCTCTACATACAGGGTAGAGCGGGTCATTTCATTGATCTAAGGAGCTTGTTATGGTCGTTTAAAAAATAAAAAAATTGTTTGTTGCTGTTTAGACCAGGCTATTCCTTTGTTTTATCAACATTACCCTTGCATATGGCATGTGCTGTTATAGCATTCATTGTTCATGCTTTTTATGCATTTAAATGTTTCTAAAGCAAACTCATGTCCACCATTATTAAGATCCCTTGCTCATCATATGACCTGATCTTCAATAACAGCTGGTGGAACATATTGTTGAAGCAGAATGCAATAATTTCTGAAGATTGGCTGGTAAAGCCTGCCATATACTTTCTTTGGCAAAAGGATAGAGTGTTGGAGTGCTGAAAGATCTTTGCCACTACATTGTTTCAGCTTCTAATGGACAATTTTAAAGTGGGGGTTGCAAATTTTGATCAGAAATCATATAGGTGGGTGGGTGGGTTTGGGTTTGTTGTTATTATGGTGGTTATTGTGGTGTAAGGCATTGGTATAGATACAGCTTCACATAAAATGACCTGGAAACAAGGAACCAAATTGAATCCACAGAATTTGCTGATGTGTATAAAAATTCCATATCAGTATCACATGACCATTTTCATCCAGTCAGATTGCAGAAAACTCATTTCATAATAATTGGAATTATTACACTGCCATGTGATAACACTTTATACCAACTTATCTATGGGTGTAGATTAAATCCAAAACCTTTGAAAATTATATCATGCCCAAGGAAGGGGGCGCAGTTAGTGATTTATTTTCATAAATTTCAAATTGCTCCTGAGTTTTGTGTCTACATGTCTTGGCAGTGCTCAAAGGAAAATTTTCAAACACAGGCCTTGGGCAAGTAACTTCAAAATAGAATCACTTGTCCTTACTATAATTGAATTTGACCTGACTCCAGTGTGCTTGAAAGGGCTCAGTTTTTACAATAAAATGCTCTACCTTAAATATAAAAGAAGTAAATAAAATCATGTTAAATGAACTTGTGTTCTTATTTTCCTCTCAAAATGTTTCAGATAAAGCAACTTTTTTTCTAGATTCTGATGTCAACCATCATCAATTCGTTCTATCAGTGTCCACTTTATTTGCTGAGTTGGTAGTATTGATGATCATTAGCATTAGAAGCTTGTCTTGCTTTATACAATTTCTCATACTTTTGATGTTGTTCATGAAACGTAGTCCTCATTCACATTCTGCTGTAGAAGGGCTCACAAGTTTCCTGGAACTTGATAATTTCACCATTTTCAAAACATGTGGAATTCCTGATGGTTGTAGCATTTGCCTCATCTTTTGAATCTCAGACATTTTTTTTAGGTCTTTGGCTTTATCTTTAAGTTATGACCTTTTTGTGTTTGGCATTACTGATCTGTAGTGAAGGGTGGGGCAGACAAATGCAACGGCTGATGAACTTCATCTCACCCATGTCTAGACAGTTTACATCACAGTGACAGAAAATATATAATCCAACTTATATATAAACACCCACAGTTGTCATTTTGTGTGTCACGGCTGCCAGACAAGAAGTCATGAGTTTGAAACTTGCTATGGCGTCCCAATTATTTAAAACTTTTTTATATTTTTTTGTTCAGACTTTATTTTAAACTTGATCGTCTGATTTTTTTATAATTTTAACATTTTTTTATTCGCCCTAAGATAGGTAATTAACCTAGTATATCAATAGATCTTTTAACTGAATGGATAAAAATATGGGTAACTATCTCTGATCCTTTTAATGTGAAAAACATTGTCTGGGACTATTGTAGAAGTCACCAATCCCATAGCTTATGTTTGTCATGCAGTCTTATAGGTGCCACTCGGTATATTTAACCAGTGTTGCATTACGCTAGTATAAGCATGAGCTCTTACTATAGGAAACTCATGAAATTCCCTTGCATAGGTCATGTGCTTTGCTTTTTATAAATATGGTAAGTAGACGATTTTCTTAAGTATAAGGTGCCTTCATGTGGATAATTACCAGACAGGCGTTGAGGTAGTACCCTCAAGGCAAGTGGAGAAGGGGCCAACCAAGAAACACCTGATGATGCAAGCTATATGCAGACATCACTAAGATGGGTCACACCTGGAGTCAGCTCGAGGGGATGGCACAGGACAGAAGCCTCTGGCGTTTGTGGGCAGCCTATACTCCATAAGGGGTGACAGGCAAAACAACAATAACATGTGGATAAATATTAATAATTTACTAAGACTTCCAATGTCTACATGATCAAAAATGTTTCAGGCAAATTAAATTAATTTTTGTAAAAATAATTTTTAATACCCTAACAGGCATCTCGCTTAGAATATGGATTGTGTCTGATCTAGATTTAGAAGGGTTCATGCATCAGGTAATACATTTTTTTTAGCGCTGCTAAAAATCAGCTTGTATAATTAATGACCCAAATGACAATACATGTCAGACTGAGACCACTGGATTTTTATTCTAACCCCCAGATTCTTAGCCACTGAGTCATAAAATAGAAGTGATTGAGATCCCCACTCTATACCAATATGTACACTAACTGGACATGAAAAGGAGGATTTATACATGCAGCTGATATTCATCCCGACACCAAGAGACTTACCTCTTAGCAATAGCATGGATTGGAAACTATGGAGATCCCCATCATATATATTTATAGAGAGAGAGAGAGAGAGACATGCATACACACACAGAGTGCATGAAACAGACCAATTTCTACAATAAACTAAAACAGACCCAAGAAATACACAACCCCAAAAGGACTTTGCACTTGTATCATAACTTGCATATTATTAACATCCTTGCCATACTACCATAAATACTTGCTAGGTATAAAAAAACAAATGGGCATATGCAAGTGACATTGCCCTAGGGGCCATCCTTACCTTCTGGAACTCCAGGTGCTGAAACTTTGTGGAGGAGGTCAGAACAGTTAAGCATGGGGATACTTTTTTTTACAAACTGAATTCCAGTTAATAATGTTTCCTTTATCAGAATGAAGAAGATGGAAAGGGAGATAATTCCAAAGCGAAAAGGAAGGAGAAAAAGAAATATGTGACCAAAGATCCAATGTTGTTGCTGGCAGCCACCTACTTTGACCAGAATCATACAGGTTACCTGTTGGACAAGGATATAGAGGAGATTATTCACATCATAGGTCTGCAGCTGTCCAGAGCTCAGGTAAGACAGAAATATGAAGTCACTTGCATGAATGCACCACCCCACATAAGCACATACATACACAAATACACTTTATAAATGTTAAATGCACTAAAACCTACTGACATTACATTGTTATTCATTTCCTGGTTAGCCTTAAACTTCCTGTTACTTAGTGATTTGGGTTTTAAAGCTTTGCTAGTCAGAATTATTAACTTTTTCAGAATACTGTTAAGAAAACAGGCATTACAAAAAAAATAAAAAAAATTCAAGCTTGCTGGTCAGATAAAAAGCGACCTCTCATAGCCAAGGATGACAATAATTCTCTGTTTAAAGTGAAGTGGCTGGTGTTGGGTGGTAAGATAAGCAAAGAAAATAGTAGAAAGAAAAACTAAACATACAATTTGGTGGAAAGAAATACTAAAATATAGTTCAGTGTGAGGTTCTGTCAAGAAAATGTTTCCATCTGGGGAGGCAGGACTCTCTGTTTAGCTTCATGCCAAATATGTATCATTTGTGGCCTTGACTACCCATTTATTCTCACAAATATGGTTAGTTTATGACACATTGTCTGTTTAAGATCTCTACATTATAGGTCAGGAAATTAGTGCAGAGAGCTGTAGTGCGGGACACGCTAAACTACAGGAAACTGACTGATAAACTAGTACCATCTTCAGGAGAGGAGCAACCCACTGAAGAGAAGACAGAGGTAGAGTTGGACCTGACAAAAGTAGCAGCGGGTATGTTTAAAATCCTCAACTCTACCAGTTTACAACATCGGAAAAATGTATTTTTCAAAAGTTTCTATTACAAGTTCAGTTCTCATTTCCAGTACATGCATGGGTCATTGGTTTTCCATCCGTTGTCAGTGGTTTCCCCTGGTTCTGAAGTCCATTCCGTATTCTTATAAGGTTTTGTATACAATGCATGTTACACTGGGTAAATCAGTTTGATTGTGATTTTGCAGACTGGTAGAAGAACCTAAGTTAATTCTAATAAAAGTTACAATGTTAGAATGTTCAGATTTAAGATAAACCTTAAGTTTTGGGAATACAGGGCCAGAGAGTTTAGTTTCCACTCACGTAAAGTCACTGAGACAAACATTTATATATTATAAATTGTTCTGTACAAATAATAACTGGCTGAAAAATAAGTCTTTTGGGGTGATGGAACTTAAAAATCTAAAGTGAAACTGTGAAAGTGTAATGTCACCATCAAAGAAAATTTAGTTGATTCTTTTGTGAAAATCAGTTGATACCTATTCTAGGGTACAAGACCTTGAGTAATCATTGAAGCTACTTGTAGCTTCTCATAAATTGTTGATAGATCCCTCCCACATTAAAAACTGGGGGGGTGATGGTGGTGTTTTTTTATGCACTTTATCCAGTTCAGTTACTTTTTTTAAATATTTGGTTATGCAAGACACAAGGTAACTGTACCTGTATAATTCTGTGTGATTAAGATTGAGATCTCTGGCAGATCTTATGGGCTTTTTGATTGTAATACAAAGATCTCTGGCAGATCTATTGGGCCTTTTGTTATGTATCACAAACTGAGATCTCTGGCAGATCTTATGGGCCTTTTGTTTTGTAATACAAACAGATCTCTGGCAGATCTATTGGGCTTTTTGTCTTGTAATACAAACTGAGATCTCTGGCAGACCTTATGGGCCTTTTGATTGTAATACAAATTGAGATCTCTGGCAGATCTATCGGGCCTTTTGATTTGTAATACAATTTGAGATCTCTGGCAGATCTATTGAGCCTTTTGTTTTGTAATACAATTTCAGCTTTTTAATTTATGAAGGTGAAAAACGTAATTTGAAGCCTGTTCTTTGTTGAAGTAATTCTCCATAAGAGAGAATGCAGCATGATAATAACTACTAAATATGAGATGTCTGGAAATTCTTGGGTTCCCCTGAAAATGAACTTTTATCGGTGCAAGTCAGATCTACTTACATTTTTTAGATTGTTATTTAATCAGATTGTAGTTCCATTCTTTGGAACCGTTATCAGATTTCACAAGAGTAAAGGGTGTAATACAGGGTTCCCATGCTACCAAGAAATCAGGAATAAGTCTGGGGAACAAATAGATTTGTTCCCAACCTGGAAAAGTCCTTGAATTTTGCAAATATTGATCAGAGCCTTAAAAATTGATTGATTGATTGATTGATTGATTGTATTTTAACGGCGCATGAGCACTGTTAGGCTATTTAGCGCCATACAAAATGTTATATGTATAATCGTTTAAAAATGATAAAAAGTCTCATATCAACCAGCGATATCAAAACCAAATAGTTGAAATTAAAATGATAAGATGGTAACAGTGACAAATAAAGGTTCCCGATCAATGGGGGATGTAAATGGTATATGTTAATAGAGCCTGGAGAAAACCAGGCATTTTCAGCTGCCACTTGAATATAAAAGAAATATATCAATGAGTCATAACTGAATGATTTATTGGCATATTAGCACCATCCTGGCTATTTGGTGCAGAGTAAGCTTATGCTTTCCTCCCAAAAAGCATACAGAACAAAAAAAAGATACAATCCTAAAAATACAAAGTTGAATTTTTATATCATCTTTAGTGAATGACAGATATGTTTTATACATTCAGTGACTGTTGATTATCACTTTTGTCATTTAAACAAAATAGAATCATTCACTTTTTATATGATGCAGACAGAGTATGTCCATAAGGATACATATTTAGTTGGGTTGTTTGCTTCATTGGTCTTTATGATATCTTCCCAGATCATCCCGCAACTGACCATAGATGGTGCGACTGTATCTAAAAAAAAGTTATCAGTATCTTACTGCAGACCTGTTTACCCATCCGTATTTTGCTGTATTTGTATGGAATAAAGCTCATCTGTATGGTCCTATGGTCATTGATCTGAAAATATGATTTAAAGCTGCATTTATTTTTTATTTTTTTAAATTAATTTTTAAGTCATTTTTATTTCATTTCGTTTCATTGTATCGTCTATTCGGTCTGTGTCCGCATCCACAGTCTGTTCCACGTCACTGATTTTAACATTCTCAACATCTGGTTGTTTAAACAAAGAAAATGTAGCTGACAAGAAAGTTTCAGCACGAAACTGATGATGAAAATGGAAAGTCTAAACATAGAAAGCAGCATTTTATACCAGTTTATAATATTCTGTGGCCATGCCTTAAACCATTGTCTAAAGGAGAACATTTTGTGCGTGCACTGTTTGCAACTTAGACTTTTCCTATGCACATGGTGGAAGGAATGACATTCACGGCACATGGAATCGGAAAATCATGCAAAATTGGGATCGTTAGTGAAGGGAAACAGAAATATTTTGTCCATGATGAAGGGATAGGAAGTCAGCACATATTTCAAAAGCAAAAAACACATGCTGAGGCGATTCTATGTGAGTTGATTGTAATTATGAATTTGTTATTGAGCACAGCTGACAAGTTAACAGAAGCAATGAAAAATATGTTCCCAGATTCAAAAATTGCACAAGGTATTTAGAAATAATCTCTCTCTCTCTCTCTCTCTCTCACACACACACACACACACACACACACACAAAGACAAATGCACACTTATGACACTTCAAACTGACACCTTAGACCGTTGTAGGTTCTTTTTCCTTTCATATTAGATCCAAACTTCTGTTTTTTTTGTTGTTTAAAAAAAAGTTAAAATATAAACTCCAGAATCACAGTTTGAAATCAAAGAATCGCCCCTACCCTGGTATTGTGATGTGTATGATAGATGTATGAAAGCTACTTGTTTAAACATTAAATATTTCCATGAATACTATTGAATATAAAAAATATCAAAATGGATAGAATTTCATAGATATAGATACTTAATGCAATGATCTCAATGTAATTGTAAAACATATTTTAAAAATTCAGGTTATGCACATTATTACAATTGTATATAACTTGGCCATACTTGGTCATTAGTTGATTAGTTTGCTGATATTGGAATACGATTGTGGAGAAGGAACAGATTGAAGTCTTCTTGTCTGCCTACACCCTTCACCTAGTTCACCTTGCAGCAAGACGAGTTGAAGAATGCCTGCCACCAGTTGATGAGGTCCTGGTAGACATCTTTTACTTTTTTTTTTAAAGTACAGTCCACAAGTCAGATCTGAAAGATCTTCAGGGACTATATGATGTTGAACAAAAAAGGATGCTCAAGCATGGAAGAACCAGATGGCAGAGCATTGGAAGGTATGATACTGATGGATTACTATTCAGAATATTTGTTAACAAACTGCCATCGAGTTTTTGAATGTAATAAAAGATTCACATTTGTTGACTTTGTAATTTCGTTAGTTAAAGGCCAACAATTCATTTACACTAATACAATCAATTCCATGTTTCAGCTACATGTACGTTGTTTAAATAATTAATCTAATATATAGATAATGGCCTTAATGTCAGTTTCTGGTCAGAATAAATTTATAAATATATTGATTTATGCAGTTTCTCAAATTTGTTGCCTTCTTGTTTTTCAGATGCCTTGCAAGACTGCTTGAAAATTGGGATCCATTAAAGCATTTCTTCCATGAAGAACAGAAGAAGTAAAAACCAGGAAAATCTGAAGAGAGGGGCTACTCTGCACAGAAGATTGATGTAATTTTCCAGTTCCTTCGTTCTCCGACAAACAGGCTGTATTGTTTATTCGTCAGCTATACCATCAAGGCAGTTGAAAAAGTCCTTTTGAAGTTACAGGCAGAGGAGCCCATGATCCATGAGGTGCAGCCATTGCTTTGTAGTCTCTTAAATGATCTATACAGCCGTTTTATTAGGCCAGATGCTATTTTGAATCATTCTGTGGAGGAGGTCCATTTCAGAGATCGACAGGAACAAAAGGATCATGAAGATCTCTTAATTGGAGGAGAAGCAAGAGATTTTGTGGGCAAAGCAGAGGAAAGTCATCTGCGAAAGAGCAGAATAACAGACTTTTATTCCTCAGTGAGGGCTTACTTTGAAGCCATCTGCACCTGTCTTTTGGAGAAGCTGCCATTACAAGACCCCCTGCTTCAACACATTTGTGTTGTGGATCCTAAGAATCTAGTAACAGCAAAATCAATAAACTTGCATTACTTTCTGAAAAGATTTCCATGCTTGTTACCACCAGGTGCAACTGCTGATACCATCATAGAGCAGTTTTGCTGGTACCAATCAATGGACATCTGAATGTGTTTGAAAAACAGAATAGATGAATTTTGCATCGCTGTTTCTACCAAGGAACCTGATCTCCAATCTTTGTGTAATGTCATGCTGAGCTTACTCACTGTGCCTTATAGCAGTGCTGCTTGTGAATGCATTTTCAGCTGTGTTAGGAAAAACGTTACTGATCAGAGATACTTGCTAGCCAATCAGACCATTGAGGCTTTATTGGTCCTGAAGTCAAAACCAAAGAATTTTACCAAAGAGTGGTTCAGATGACCAGCTGGATAGGATAAAGAGTGCCTATTATATCTCCATTAAAAACCCATAGACTAAGCCTTTATTAAAACATTAATTCGAAGTGGATCAGTTTGATATTGTTGACAAACTTTGTACAAAATAATATATGAGGCTTTACCAAAGAATTTTACCAGAGAGTGGACAGATGACCAGCTGGATAGGATAAAGAGTGCCTATTATATCTCCATTAAAAACCCATAGACTAAGCCTTCAATAAAACATTAATTCCAAGTGGATCAGTTTGATATTGTTGACAAACGTTGTGCAAAATAATATATGAAGCTCATTTCCATTTTAGTAAATGTTGACAATGCTGATACTAGATTTTATGAAATAATAAGATTGAGTTTACCTGTCTAGATGAAGTTATTTTATTTTCTGAGTGGATAACAATGTCTATCATAATGTTTTGTATCAAGTCTTAATTAACCATGTAAAATGTAGCAAATTGGCTTTATTTAAAATGTTATGGATATGTGTGAAGCTGATAAAACAGATTTTCTAGAGAAAGTAACAGAGGTAAATAATGGAATAAATTTGGGTGTGTGGAGGTATTCTTTTGTGGTTTTTATCACTATAATATAAACAATATCTTAAAGTCAGTGGTGGTCAATTTCTGCAGATTTTGCCTTGAAACACAGAATTGCCTAAGTACCAGCATCTTTACAAGATAAGACTTATTTACAGAATATTGTATAGTCAGTATGTTGTGCAATACTACATAATGGTAATTATAGTGTATTGATAGTGTCTACGATTTGTGCGCTGTTTCACAGGTGATGTGTGCTGTGTTACAATGTTAGAAACACTGAATGAAAATACTGACTGCCTTCTAAAAATACTGACTGACATTGCTTAAAATACTAAAAGAAAATATATGGGTAAACAGGTCTGTTAATGTCTATACTTGCTTGTAAGTCAGGTTAAACTGCACATAACAAAGATCAACATCTGCTGTAACATAATGCACCTGCAGATCAGGGTCAATATTGTTTGTTGTACTGATTACTTCTAACCAACTGCACAGACCCAGATCTGGCAGTGCATTATGCAACAGCAGATCTGGGTCTGTGCAGTTTGCAGTTGGACTCATAAGAGAGTATATATATGGTATTAATTTTTTGCTGCATTTTACAGAATTACTCACAACTAGTGTTCAGGACTTTCATGAAAATTGCAATTGTGGATCTGAAGCAAGTGTTTTGTATTTAACACCATTTATGTTTGATTTTTACAGGAAATTTGGAACTTTTGCAGAAGAGGATATTCCCTGCAGAAGCTTCACAGAGTAGGAAACAGGCAGCAGAGTCAGAAAATTTGAAACCAGAAGGATGTGAACAAATTTCTCCAGGACTAGTAGATTTCCGTGGTGCACTGGTAGATATTGGTAGTGTGATGCAACGGCTTGAAAAAAGTGAAAAGTCTTTAGCAGAGCTTGAGAAACAAATTCAAAGCCTCTCAGAAGATAAAGGTTTGGTTATAAATTTTTTAATGTCTGTTATTCAGCAAACAAACAAAGAATTCATTCTTGCACATAACTTAAACCATCAGGAGGTTATTTGTCTACTATTGCCCCAGGTGATTAAGGTAGCACAATTTCTTACTTTGGGGGTATAAACAGTTTAAAATAAGCCAATGTCTTCTTGGATCACATTGGATATAAAAGTGAGATCATAAATATATAGCTTTTTAATCATTGATTATGATATTGTCCCGGTGTAAATAATAGCATTTTAGAGACATTACTTTGAATGGTATGTACAACACTCTTGGCTCAGAATTCACTTTGATTTGTTATTTACAATTTTTACTGGATATTGCGGTCTCAACTGATAATACCATTTCTGCGAAAATCATATCAATGAGTTTAATTACTGGTGCCTTTCTTTTGTATGTGTGCTAACTCTAGAAAATGTATGCCCACAAGATTAATTTCACACAATTTGAGAAACAGGAGATAGCATCCTGATTAAAGTTACTTAACTGCATCTCCATTGAATAAGTGATTAAATACAGAAAGTGTTTATCCTATCTTATGTAAGCCTTAAGTAGACTCAGCAACAGTGAAGCACTTAATATGCCAAGAAAATCTACTTCTGGACCATTATTTGAGAATTTTGTGGAATCCAATTCATGTGTAGTTTTATTGCAAATATAATTTTTGGGGGGCTTTTCTGGTCACTAACTAGAAGAACTTTTGGGATGGCCTGTTGCATATCTTTTGTTTGATATCAGATGTGTTGGCCATATGTCACCACAAGTTTGTCATCAGTGCTTCTCCTAAACTGCTCAGAGAATTGCCATGAAACTTGACACACACATTCATCCCGAGGTCTAATTGCTCCTGAATGAAAATGGTTCTGCTCAGACATCCATTATAGTTGCAAAAAAAAATACCCATCTTGAAAATTTTATCATTAATCTTCCTGAGTGGATGATCATATCAACATGGGGTTTTCACAGAAAGACTTATGATGTGTAGTTGGTCCCAAATGAAAATTGTGCTGATATGGCCACCACAGCGTTCCCCAGTGAAATCTTTTTATCTCTATTCCTCCTAGACAGAAAGTTACTTTGACATGGTGGTTTTACAGGAAGATTTCTTATGATGTCTAGTTGAATGAAAATTGTTCTGCTTGGTCATCCAGTATGGCTTTAGCAGTGGCCACCTTGAAAACCTTATTGCTACTCCTGAAAATGTTATAGTGTTTTCATCAAAAGACTTCTTATGAGATCTAGTTGGTCCTAAATGAAAATGGTGCCCCTGTAGACACCCAATATTGCTGCCACAATGAACATCTTGAAAATCTAGTCATTAAATTTCCAAATTGATGATCATATTGGCTTGGAGTTTGCACCAGAATTCTTCTAATGGTGTCATGTTTGTCCAAAATAACAACAGTGCTGATCTTACATCATCCAATATGCATGTTACAGTAATTAATTTGAAAATCCAACTCAAGAAGATTAGAGATAGTTTCAGCACTCGCAGTTAAAAGAAATAATTTTGAATTCCTGGAAGTTAATTTTGGACAGTGGAGCATCAGTCCCTTCGATATAATCATTACAGTAATATAGTCACAATAGGTTTTGCATAGAATAGTTGATATAATCATTACAGTAATATAGTCACAATAGGTTTTGATGAAATACAGAAGAACCTCATTGTAAAGACAAGGAAACTTTATCATGCTATGGCTAAATTAGTTTGCAAGCATTAAAGGTCTAGACCAATTAGACCTGTTTAATAGATGAGTGACAGCATTTTGAACTGCTCTATTATGTGCTTTCAGACAGTCTAAAGAAAAGCCTAAGCAAGAAGGAAGAGGCGTATCAAAAATTAATATTAGATTTGAAGAATGCCCGCCATCAGCTGTCAGTCCAGGAAAAATTGACAACCAGCACTGAGCTACTGAACAAGAATTACCTGTCAGCATTAATGGAATCTAAATCTCTGTTGACAACCCTTGTCAACACAGTCTCAAATGCTCTTGATGAAAAACAGAAGGAAATTAATCCTGAACTTGTACATATTAAAACAGAGCCCACATGGAATGGAGATCAGTCATGAATCAAATGTCTTTTATACTGCCCCAAATGGTCTTAGTGAACAATATTAAGTTGATATGTGTGTGTTGGCAACATACATATAAAGACTTAATGAAAGATTTAAGTGTTTGACTTGTTGACATTGTGTGTTCCAGACAGATTTAGAGTTTTAAAAAATAAAAAATACTGTCATTCATGCTTCATATATCAGACATAATATGGCCATGTCATTTTTCTCCTGCATAATCAGCAATAATTGAGTTCATGAATTGTGTACATGTCTGTATAGAATTATGTCTATGTCAGTGCAACAGAATTGTCTTATAAACTGTGAAATGTAGAGGTTATCAGATGTATTGTATATATGATATCTATTTTTTCCATACAATTCTCAGGTCACATGAAGCATATTATTGTTACATCCTGAAATGATTGAAGAAGTAATGACTGTAATTGAATGGACTGTTTTGATAGTCAATCTAAAAGGTTTTATCTTGGTGCTTACAAATGCATGAATATTGATTTACACACATCATAATGCAGGAGCCATGTAGTACTCACCTTTTTGTCTCCTCTGTGTGTCTGTTGATATGTCTGACCATTCACATTTTTTCTAACCAAAAAGTCACTAACACTTATAGATAATTGAATGCTATTTTAATAGGTGAAGTGTCTATTACATGTACATGTACCTTTTAAAAATTGTTTTCCTTTCTTAGCCAATTTTGTTGGAGCTATTGCCCTTTTCTCCTTCGAATACATTCCCCAATCACAATATGTTAGGAATATTAGCCTGCTACCTCACAAATCCAGCCCTACTCAAAGGTGAAAATCATTTTATCTTGTCTATTTTTACAGCACAAAGGACAGTAATTCTTGTCCATTAACTCCCCTTGATACCAACAGGTGTTGCCAGTTTTTACCTTCATTGTGTGCTGAGACACACATAGTGAAATAGCCTTTGACAAGCCAGCCCTTTTCTCTGTTCCTGTGGACCCATCCAACATTCATTTTGCATTTATAGTGTGGATTTATCTATCTACTGCAGATTGTATGCTATATTTTACATAGTCTGCCAATATTTTGAGAGATTTCTCACTTGTCAGGACTTATTCTTGTAGGACCACCATCCCACCATGCTATCGTTGACCTTACACAAGGTCATTATGGGTTAGCATACATTTGACTTATTTAGCTTACTTTGTCTGTTACGAAGCTCTTAATAGCAAAATTTTGAAGTGCTGCTTGATAATTATGCTTAACTTATTTATGTTTCATGCTGTTTTGATAGAATTTGTATTAGCTAAGCATGCAGCATAAGTTTTAAACAGGGCCATAGGTTTCTGATATAACACTTCACCAATCTGTTAGTTGCGAAAGTGTTTTTATAGACCTAGTAATTTCAACACATTTCTAGTTTCGGCTTTAGTTTATGTGTTTTGTGTCGTTTTAGCATATATCAGTTAAACTTTCTACAGGCCACTTCAGGGCATGGAAGTTTACCATGACTCCAGTTTTGTTTAAGTTATATGTATACATGGTTTCTGTTACGTGGCATCTGTAACATGTGGTTACAGCAGTGTTTAGTTTCAGCATCCTAGTAATTTCAGCATATTACTAGTTTCTACTTAGGTGTGATTCTTGTATCAGTGCATGGTAGACTACCATGACCTTGGTTCGGTTTATAGTATGTACGCATTGTGCTTAAGCTTAATATAGGACCTATGTTTATGATACATGTTCCTCGGTCTGTTAGTTACGGCAGTGTTTTATCGACCTAGTAATTTCAACCCATTACTAGATTCTGCTTTAGTTTGTCTTTGTTGTTTCCTCAGAACATTTATATATGTATATGCAATTTCAAAGCATGGAAGTCTGCCAGGACTCCTACTTTGTTAATTATCCATTGTTTATGATATACACTGTCTATAATATGTAGTCTGGGCTGCCGAATTGGATGATTTATACTATTAGCTTGTTAGTCACATACTAATTTGCTAATCTATGCTTTGTTTTTCTATCGTCTCATGTCGTTTCAGGAGGAATGTTTACTACACACATTCAGCATTGAACAGAAGGAGCTAAACATGCAGTGTTTGGTCAGAAAAAAACATGCATGGCTGTACTTTAGAAAGTGGCAAAGGGGAAAGAGATATGGTCGAGGTCGTGGCAGGATACCTCTGGCATCCTTTGTTTTCACACCAAATCAGCCTCAGTGGCAATCCTTGTGGGGGTCGTTAGAATCCCCCCTCTTGGAGTAAAGTTTGTCACACAGAACCTACATATACTGTATTGTCGGGGGACAGAGAGGATAAAGGAGGGGACCATCCGTCACTGGATAAGTTACATTGATTGGTACAGCAGTGAAAGCCCCACTCTCTTCAGTCTGAGCAAAACATTAGGGGAATATTTCCCATTTTTAGGTAACCCAGAAAGGCAGGTAGTGCTGCAATGCAGACAGTACAGGAAAAGCCAAAGATACCAGCAGTGCTGTCAGTGTGGTGATGCCGGCAGTGCTGTCTTTAGCTGTGATGGCGGATATTAGAACACACAGTTTATACTCAAGAGAGAGCTCATGTCTTGCACAGATATGGCCGAGTGGAGTCTTCATGGTCACCTGGCATGACTTGTGTTGCACTGGAAGCTGAGCCAGATGCACAGTAAGGGTGATGAGTCATCGAAAGTCACATGTGCACCCACATTGATCCCTATCATGCAATAGTACAGTGGCTGTATAAAATCGATTTGAGCTCACTGGACCTCCCTGTCCCCTGAGAAGGTGTGGGGGCTGATCCAGGCCAATAAGAATGGCTTCAGGTTTGGTTCATCAGCAATTTCCTCATCTCAGCACATTGCACCATTAGATCATGAGATGGATGCCGTCTGGTAACAGAGGGTACGGTTGCTCATAAAATGTGTGGGTGCTTGTTCTAAGAACACATTCCCCAATGAGTTACTCAGGACTTGCTTTTGGAATGCAAATAGCAAGTGGAGGCCCATCATCGACTGGAGTCTCCTCACCCTATTCAAGACTAGGAAGGCGATGTCATTCTACCTTTCCATCAGACAAGGCAAGTATGCTGTTAGTCTTGATTTGACCTGTATACTTCCACATCCCTATCCACCACATCTATTGCTAGTTTCCATGTTCCGCTTACCGCCACACCATTATCATTATCACCATTCTTCTCTTCGGTCTTCATCAACCCCTGGGCTTTCACTCACACTAGGGAGTCTGCCATCTCACTGTTCTGGGCGGCATCATCTACATTGACATCAGCGTACCTGGGCAGCATCTTAAAGAAACACATGATACGTTCCGTCCTACTCCAAGGTGGAACTATCTCCCTTCTCAGCTAGATCATCTAGGCCTTTTCATGAACTGGGAAAGTCAGACCTCCTTTGTCCCAGAATTTCGTCCATTTGGACACTGATTTTTTAATTAACCAGAATCTGGCATGTCCCCTTGTATTCGTGCTCCCAGAAGCATCAAACTTGAGTATGTTTCTGTCAAGACTTGGATTTCATCAGGAGAGTTCTTGCAACTCCTTGGCAATTATATGGCAGCAGGATTAACCCTGCTTGGCCATCTTGTTATGCAGGCCTTGCCAGCACATTGACACCTTGATTTACATCCTCTTAATCAAGCAGTCATGATTTGATCATCCCCACATCGGTAGGGCAGTACAGGCTGGCTGACCACTGGAATTCCAGTGAAGAACCCCAGGCAGAAATAACGTAAAGTACTGCCACTAGTGCACATGGTAGGAGTACCCACCCATTGCTGACCTTCACTACTGTTAGCGACACCTGGGGAATGGCCTCTAATCATCAGTATCCTAGAAAGGAAGAAGGAAGGCTGTCATCAGTACCTTTCATTTCTGTAAACATCAATCCTTGAGTGAAATGGTCCTCTTTCGATCCGACAACACTGTGGTGGTGACTTATATCCTCAAATAGGGAGGTACCAGACAACTTGTGGGTAGTTTTGATTTGACATTTTCTACATGGGTGCAACAATCTCCATATCAACATTCAATTCATACACTTTCTGGCTACATCACTGACTTCACTGAGAATCAATCCAGAAGGGGTCATGTCCCAGAATTGCCCCTCCATCAATTGATCGCCACTCGGATTCACACACTTCAAGGTCATCCGCTTGATGACAAGGTGAAATCAGCAGCTACCCACCTTTGTCTCTCCAGTTCTAGACACAGCAGTTTGGGCTGTGAGATCCACTGTCAGTCATCTGGGAGGGGTTGTGGGCCTCTGTTGTCCCTCATATGGTGCTACAATTATGGGGTCAGAATGGCATGATGACCCAGATTGTCCATCTTTGAGGGCACAAGCCCTATATCACCAGTCTATTTTTCCCAATGATAATACACCCACGAAGATTCTGGCTAACCTGAATCGACTGCCTTCTTCTTCAACATGCTTGGCTTTTACCTGGACAGTCTTGCAAGTCAGACAATTCAAACTTTCATTTGTGGAGAAATCTTAAGAGTAACCATCTATATCACCCATCTGTGTGCCTCTATCCCTCAGCTAGCTGACTTTCTCAGGTTCTCTTCTTGAAGGAGAAACACTCGGACCCCAATTGCTACCAGAGGCTACTGCCCAATGATATTGGACACATTCCAGCATCATGACAACATGCTTGGGTGGGATAGAGACCTATCATATCTTTTAGACAATATTGGTCTCCTTGATGAATATCCCTTATTTGTCTCCAAAGTGATCCAATCAGGTGTTTTTTTTACATGGCTAGATTGGAACCTCTTCGAACTTCTAGCCTTCACATCACTAAAGACACTATCACACAGACCAAGGCTGCATCCCTCCTTATGTTCACTGGAACTCTGTTCAGTTCAGATTGGAGGGTTCGGTGGTTCTCATGATACTATTGGGATTTGTAGCCCAGAACAAATTACTGCCTGTTGGTAGTCATCCAGTGTCCCTGCTCACTTATTTCCATAGCCAGGTCAAGAACAGCAGCCATGCAAGATTCTGTTAGTGCTCTCAGGGATCTATCGCCTCTGACACATTCTGACATCATGGCAGATGTGACATTGGGTTTGATAAAGATATCTCAGATCTGTAAGACAATTTTGATCTCCAGCAACTAAAATCCATAATATTGTTTCCAAAATCAAATTTATCTTGGGTTTTAACTTGGCTCAACTCAAGCAAGTTTGAACCTCTCGCTCATGCTTTGCTCAAGTTCCTTTCATACAAGACATATTTCCTGATAGCTAAAATTTAGCTTTTGCATGCAGGGTCAGTGAGCTACATGCCCTTTCAGTCGACCTGAACTGTCTTCAGTTCAGTTCAGTTCGTTTGGTAGTCCTCCTTACACAAACGGGCCTAGTTGCCGTGAATCAGTTGCAGTCCTTAGGTAAGCAACCATTTGACATTCGTCCTCTCTTTTCCTTAGACAAGACTAGAGAGACAGCCTTGCAAGGTCCTGTCTGCACCCTCAAGCAATACTTAAGATGCACAGTGACATGTCATGGCACAAGCAACCTCTCTTCTTGCATAGATTACTGCTCCAAAGTTTCAAGCAGTCTCTGTGAGACAGAACAAAAGATATAAAGCTTCATGCTCTTTATTCCTGGCTGAAGTGGGTCATATGCTTGGTGTACTCTGACATCTCACCAGATCAGAGTATTCTCACATCAGTGCCCCAGGACAAGTCATGACGAGTGAAAACATCACTTCATCCGTGTCAGTGCTGGAAAACAAGGCATCACTCCTCAAGCCCTTGCTTCGTGGTTGAAGTGGGTTACTAGTATATGCTCAGCATACTCAGAGAGCTCTCAAGATCAGTCACCTCATGAGGGTTACAGCTCATGAGATTAGAGCCATTTTTGCAAGCCTTGCCTTCAAGCACCATTTTTCCGTCAGAGACATTATAGAAGCTGTTGGCTGGCATGCAGTCAACCTTCACATGTTTTTACCTCTGAGAACTAGCACCACAGAGACAAACGTTGAATCTGGTAGGGCTGGTGACAACAGCACAGATGTCCACCAGATCCAACTAGACCAATCAACACAGCCCATTAGCTTCACTGGATAAGCAAGTGAAAAGTTTGGTAGGTGAGAAGATATCAGCTTCATCTTCTCAGCCATATATATATATATATATATATATATATATATATATATATATATATATATATATATATATATATATATACACACACACATATGGGATCTCGAGCTGTGTTGCTTGGGTCATTAGGAGAATGGGTTATCTTTCATATGGGGAATCCAGCCACTCATCTCCAGAAGAATTGTTGTTCAGCACAAGATAGGCTCTACATGGCAGCCAGTATAAATGGTGGAGGAAGAACCAGTTAAGAACCACCGACTCACAAGAAGCTACTGGCAAGCTTTCTTACTTACCCTCATTGACAGAATTTGAGACTCGAACCCACACAGACATATTTGAGAGGGTAGTGATCTGTAACAGTGAGTGATTAGACCACTTGGCCACATGGTGCCTCCTCCAGAAGGATACAGGAGGTAGTTGCCGAAAGCTCAGCATCCACTCCTTCTGTTACTTAATTCCCCTAATGTAATGTGATTGGGGAATGTATTCGAAGGAGAAAGCAAATGTTTAAAGTAAATTACATTTCTCTGAGAATGCTTACCCAATCACATTACTGAAAAACCCTCCCAACCACCCTGCCATGTGAGCATCTGCATTAATGTCTCACTCAGCTACAAACTGGCAACACCTGGTGGTATCAAGAGGAGGTAATGGACAGTTATTGCTCTTTGTCACTCTAAAAATAGACAGGATAAGACGATTTTCATCCTTGAGTAGGACTGGATTTGCAAGGTAGCAGGCAAATTTTCCTAACGTAATGTGATTGAGTAAGTATTCTCAGAGAAACATAATTTACTTTGAAAAATTTGCTTTCTATCACAATTCATTTCTACTACGGTAAATTCTTGTAGCCATGGAGCACCAGGTGGTTGAATGGTCTAAGGTACTTGCTTTATCAAAGCACTCATATGTCTCACCTATGTCTACGTGAGTTTGAGACTTGGATCAACTAACGAGGGTATGTGAGAAACGTTGCCATTAGCTTCCTATGGGACTGGTTCTTCCCAGGTTCTTCCTCCACCAGGTATATTGGCCACCATATTATAGCCTGTCATGTGTCAAACCCCACCAAACTTCAAACATACCAAACCAGCAGAGTTCAGGAACCATTCAACTTATTCTGATGCAATTTGGTGTGTACATTGTCTAATAGCTTTATATGTACCTTTAATAGATTTTGTCAACTCCAGTTTGGATAGAGTTGGGACCCATGACATTTAACTGGATATCTTCAGATGGGATGTTGGTTTTAACTCACATAGCACAAGAACCATTTAACCTATTCTGATGCACTTTGGTAAGAACATTGTCTTATAGGCTTAAGTGTGCCTAGTTTGTGTTTAGTCTCCTTTAAAAGTGTCTTGGGCCCCTGACTGCTCATCCTTCTAACTAGTTTCCACATGATACCTTCATCAAAGTTTGTTGGATTTCAATATAATTTAACATGTGGCTTCATAATGATGAGATCTTGCAGGAGATTGATTTCCAGCATTCTAAGTCATCATTTACAGGAGTTATGGCACTTGATTGTCCGTCATACTTTTTTTGGGTTCCATGCATTACTGTACTTGCCTTTGTTGCATTTCAGACAAATTTGGTGTGTAATTTTGTATTGATAAAATCTTAATTAATAACATTTCATCATATCATTTACATAAGTTGTGGCCCCTGATTGTCCATCCTCCTTAGTTTGGTTTCTGCAGCATAATATTACTAAGCTTAGTTGGATTTCAAAAAATTGCCTTATGGTATTATATTGATGAGACCTCGAATGAGTTTCATTTCAAGTTATCCATATTATTATTTGAAAGAGTTATAGCCCCTTATTGCTTTTCCTTCAAACTTTGCTTTCCACAGCATAACTTTATCTCATCTCACCCAGAGTTGTCATGCACCTTTGAGGTTTTTCATCTGGTTAATTAACGTTGTTACAACTCTGAAAGCCATTTTTCTGATTAGACCATGCTGATATTAAAATCTTGAACAAGATAAAGAGCTAGACCCATGCATACTAATGAGGTAATCTTGCATCTGATTGGTTGACTTTCTTACCATTCTAGATGCCACATTTCTAATCTGATATGCTTAAATTGTTAAGATCTTGGAGGGGTTTGATAATAGTCCACACATAATAATAATGTAATCTTAAATCTGATTGGATGAGCATGTTACCACTCAAGAGACCAAATTCCAGTTGGAGCCTACTCCACCTTCAGCACATCTGTAGTAAGTTAGATCAGCATATATTAATGAGATAACTTTCATCTGATTGGCTGAGCTTGTTTCCTATCTCAATTTAGGCATTTTATTTTTCATCCAATTTCATTGAAACTTTGTAAATGAGTTTGTCATCCAGCTGTTGGATGACTTCAGTTATGAGCAAGAGATTGCATATAATATTGATCATGATATTATCTTTAGAACAATCCTTTATAAAGATACAGTAAAATAGGTAAAATCAGCAATAAAGTTTGGAAGATTGTTTGCCTGGGTTGTCATGTTACAATGCTATATATGCCGAAGTAAAAAATGTATCAACTGTTTTGTAAGTCTGCTGTTTATCAGTGGAGTCGAAGTCTTGTTTTGTGCACTAGTCATAGTCCCAGTATCTGATTCCTTGTGATTAAAATTACATTATGACAGACATTTGTAAAATCATGTTATTGCTTTTTTTATTACAGAAAGTCATATCAGCATGGGTTTATTTTACCAAAAGACTTCTTATGATGTCAAGTTGGACCTAAATGGAAATGGTTCCACTCAGACATCCATTATCCAATCCACAGTGACATATTGAAAATCTTATCACTCAAGAATATTAGAGGTGGTTTCAAAACTCTGCAGCTAAAAAATAAATGGTCTTGAATTCATTCCCTTTTTCAGACTTTTTTTTGATTATTTTTTTTTATTTTGTAGTGTTCTTTGCTGGTTAGGCACAAAGACTGTCTACATCTATACTACAGGCTTGCAAATTTTAGTTAAGAGTTATTTCAGAAATATAATAGTCATACTTTCTGTTACCACAGCAGTTCATAACATTAATAATGTTGTTATTGTGCTCAGTTGTGGTTTTTATTCATGTTAAAAGACTCCAACCTTCTTGTTGATTAATAGCTCTGGTTGACTTTGTAAATGCAGTAAAGGAACAGGTCAAATCTCCCTGCATGTTGCCTTGTTGGAATCATCTGTGTACACACATCGTTGAAGACAGGGAATAATCTGTGTACACACATCATTTAAGACAGGGAATCATCTGTGTACACACATCATTTAAGACAGGGAATCATCTGTGTACACACATCATTTAAGACAGGGAATCATCTGTGTACACACATCATTTAAGACAGGGAATCATCTGTGTACACACATCATTTAAGACAGGGAATCATCTGTGTACACACATCATTTAAGACAGAAGACTACTCAGATTCTTGATATGCAGAAATTGTTCATAATAAAATAGACGGCTGCATTAAATCCATTTTTTAAAATAAGTAAACATTATAATTTAACCCTCTTGATTTTATTTTACATAGGACTTTGTTGTTTTTAGCTCTAAGATTTCTGTACCATATTTATTCTGTTTCCTACATACACATATTTCCGTAATTCGTTGTAAGTAATGTAATACGAGCACATTTAAGAAATAATTTTCTGTATGAGCTATTCTTTGCGGAAAAAACTAAACATACTTGAATAACAATAGGTATATGATCTGGTAACAAATTTTGACAAGTTAGCCATATTTGGACTACATTACATTCTTACAGCTTGCAAGAAAAAGTGATGGATCATATCCATTTTGGACTGCAAGGGATATTTCAATTGCACTGCACATGCTGTGACATGTTTTTAGTCTTGCTACCTGTTGGGACAACCCCAGGAATCAGAAATATTGGATTTCCATTTTTATGTTTGAATCTATGCAAAATTGGTGTAAATACTAATAATTTCAAAGAATGGAGTTATTCTGGTTATGGATACAATCTGTTGTAGCGGTAACTATATTGGAATATATATTGAAGGCTTGCTTCCAAACTAGAATTTTGGTTTTCAATAAAATTGAAAAAAATTGGAAGAATATGCCTTTATAATCTAATCTTGAATGTATTTGGTAATATTTTAGAAATATCATTGAATGATATCAGTTTTTAAAATACAAAATAAAATTCTTAAATAATTAAACATGAAAGAAACCTAATTAGTCATTTCTATGCTGGGCATGAATACAAGTTTTTTTTAAATACCATGATGCAGGTTATAATACTTTCTTTATTTCTCCAGGTCAACATGCAAGCCTTGGTCATTTTTATTTTGAAAATGAATTAGTTCAGTAACTATTAGAGCTGGCCTGAATCTAATTGATCTTACCAATTTTTGTAACCAGATGATGTAATGTACAAGCCATGCTTACATGAGACATCTTTAAGGTTTGCCATAAAATGCATTACTCAACTAAAAGTCAAGTTAAATGGAGGTAAATTTTGAGTTTAGAAGTTTAATTTTATATCATTATTATTTCTCAAGAATTTCTTAGCTAATTTGTGTGCATTTTATTGAAGCTGTTGCTATAAATTTGTTCAGTTGATGAGTATACTTCTGTCTTAAATTCTACGAGCTGTTTAGCTCTGACTGCCTCCAAGCATCTCAGTATTTTATATAAATCCCAATAAGTCCTAAATTTTTAAGGATCTTTATGATGTCCATATTTCCTTTAATATTGCTACATTTTCGTATTGACACACATGCCATAAAGAATACAGCCTGATCCATTATGCTGGCTGTATTCATTACATGTGTGTTTGTGAGTTACACATGTTGTATGATACATGTTTACATTATTTCATTGATTTGGTTATTAGTATTGGCTGGTTGTTTCATGTACTTCAAAATGTGGTATTCAATCCAAATAATAGCATGTCATTATCCCTATTTTTCTTCATGATTTCTTGTAAAATCCCTGTATTTTTCCTTGTATTTTTTTAAAACCCATTGTACTGATTAAAACCCTGTAATTTTAAACAATCTGACTAGGAGGCTTATTTATGTTGTGAATGATTATACACTGATGAACTAGCAGTAAGAGTGAAGTTCACTAGTTGTTACCAAATACCACTGTCTTCCAGCTTGAATGAATGCGACTCCCCCTATGAACATATTGAGTAGTCTGTTGATTTTTCTATATAATAGAAGGTCAGGACAATGACATTCTAATTCCGTACTATGAAACTCCTATTAAGTTGATTAATGATTTATTGTTATCGAAGTCAATGATTTATTGTTATCAAAGTCACAACTCAGAATATAAACAGAATGTGTAATGTTAGTTTCTGTCAGCTTAGATGAAGTTATATGCCTATACAGGGGAGAGAGAGAGAAGAAGAAGAGAGATTCATTTGAGTATTGAAATAATTTAAAATTCATTCAGGAGAATCCTGTTTAACATTTATATTTTTAGAAAAGTGAAATTTTAAGATGCAGATTTCATTTAATAATGTATTGAGCATGTTTATATGATAGGACTTGTAAAAAGTGAAAATTTACAAAGGTGTGTAAAATGGAGAAAAAAATCCGTCATTGGCAGCACCATAAAACTGCCTTGTCCAAATCAAAGCCACTGTTTATGAAGATAGGTTACAAAAAAATGGATGTTCTACCTGTATATTTCCAGAGTTACCAGTTGTGTGCAAATCACTTTGATCTGTAAAAGGAGTCCTCTGATATAAAACAACTACCTATTTTATGTCACTCTGGTGTTTTAAGATTTCCCAGGTGTTTTCACATTTAAATGTAAATAGAGCCTGTTTATTGTACATTATCTGTCCATCCATTTGCACAAGTACATTATCGGTACTCATCATAAAATACTCAGAGGATTGCCATGAAATGTTACACACACTGTCCTCCCATGGTCTAGCTGGTACTAAATGAAAGTGGTTATTTTTTGTTGTTGTTGTTGTGGTGTTTAACACCCTTTTTCAGCACACGATAGGCTATGCATGGCGGCCAGTATTAATGGTAGCGGAAGAACCCAGGAAAACCCCAGGAAGAACAACTGACCCACGAGAAGCTACTGGCAAGCTTTCTCGCATACCCACATTAGCCGAATCCTAGACTAGAACCCACACAGACAGAGGTGAGATGGCAGTGATCCGTAACGGAGAGCGCTTTAGACCACTCAGCCACTTGGGGCCCCAAATGAAAATGGTGTTGCTCAGATATTCTATATGGCTGCTTCAGTGGCCATCTTAACAGTTTTGCTGTTGGAGCTTCTACTGAACAAATTATGATATCAACATGTGATGTTCACTTGAAGACTTCTTATAATATCTGATTGTTTTTAAATTAAAGTGATCTGACATTCAGTATGACTGTCATGGTGGCCATCTTTACGTATGTTATAAGGCAGGACGTTATTGGAATTTTCAGATAATAAAAATAGATACCAAAATGCCAGTTGGGATTATGTTGTAAGAAAAACATCCTTAGAAGTTAATTTAGGCAAAAAGAACTTTGGATTCAGACTTGATACTTCTTACCTACTGTCCATTCACTCTGTCCACTAAACTTATCTGAACCCACAGTGAAGCATGGAAAATTTGATGACAAAAACATTTTAAGTTTCCAGCCACATTTGGGGGTGGTTGTTTCATGTAGATTACGGTGCATGCTTAATCTGTTTTCAGAACAAAAATATTTTAATAGAAGACTTTGCAGAGCAGAAATTGGATGGGGGTGCTCACTTGCAGTCGATGGTGTGTGTGTGAGTGTGTTTTGGATTTTTATTGTAGCATTAGCAATTTTACAGTCATATTGCTTCAGTGTCTGCATTGTGGCAGTTTATAGTGATGTCTAGCACTGGGGTATAATGCCGCAGACATGCAGACCTGACAACTCTTACAATTTTGCCGTAAGTCTTACAAAAATTACCCTTAAAGTATGGACTTATGGCATACTAGCAAAACCTATGGAAAAATGATCATTGCCAAAATATCTGGATAATTGGTTCATCCATGTTTTATTTGGATCCTGGTTTCATCTTAGAATTAGTGAAATTAGTCAGGGAACCAGACTAATTTTACAGCAGCACCCCAGATGCTTTGGAATGCACCTGTTTGTTCATGTGAAGTATCTGCATGATCAAACTGGTGATTATAGAATTTTTAAGAATGGCATCCAGAAAGCAATGCAGGTTTAAGACCAAAGGGAAAATAAGCTTCTAGAAAAGTGTTAATAATCAATACAGAAGAATAAAAAGGTGTATTCAGATTCTTGTGAATAAAAGCTGGAAAGGACACAATTATGTTTATTGGACATCATGTACCAATTTGAGTATGTCTCATGGCGGTAAATATGATTGCCATCGTCATGTGAAACGAAAAAGAATTTCCAAGAATTATGTCAAGTTGAGAGATAGCAACTAGCCATTGAGCTGCATAGGGTTAGGAACTAGAGTTTGTGCAACTGTACTAGTTGTGAATAAAGTCTACGCTTACTTTACAAACTTTTCATTTGAACATAATGTTTATTGTCAATGCGTCAAACTTACGTTTTCCAGCTTTACAGTAGCAGTTTTTGATATTTTGTTACACCTTACTGAAAACTGGTCAATCTTACGGAAAAAAAATAAACTGCCTTACTGAGACAGACTTGTCAGGGTTTGGCAGGTCTGGACATCAAGCATGATGTCCCACCCAGTCACATTATGCTGACACCAGGCCAACCAGTCCTAACACTAACTTCTTAATGCTGAGCACCAAGCAAGGCAGTTGCTGGTACCATTATTATAAGTCCTTGATATGACTTGGCTGGGGTTTCAACCCGCAATGTCCTGCATCTGAAGTGCACACTCTAACCTTTAGGACACAAGAACGGTCATACTCAATGGTAAATATTACTTTAATAGTGGGAAAACAAGCCTTCAGAAGCGAAAATGTACAGAAATTATTTGATTGATACTTTGAATTGAAATCAAAGCTGCAATGTGACCATTGCATTTTGTACATTTAGAAAAAAAATTTTTTTTTAAAGAGTAACACAATTTTTATTGAGATAAAATATTTACATTCAGTGTCTGCCACTTTTGGGAATGAGAATACAGTGAATGGCAATAATACACCAGCCCTATGTATAGTAGTCAAGGGTGTAAGCACTGTTATTTGTCAATGTTTGTAAAACTTGATTGGTAGAAACCGTATTTTTTAAATTAGATTTACATGACTATGACCTCTGATCTTTGGACCCAGAACAAACTTTGGTCAAGGAACTTGTTGTAAAGCAAGAACTATTCAACAAAAGTCACCTTTCTTTTAGTCATGATGACCTTGACCTTTGAACTAAAAATGAATAGTCCTCTTCCATACATTAAGTGCAAGCATTTCACAAATCTTGGTTAAGGTACTAAAACTGCACTGTTGCCTCATTTTAGCGTGCCTGGTTAATTTGAAAACCTGCATGTATCCAACATTTCTAATAGAAAAAGCAAAATAGGCATCTATTTGCTTAACATTAAAACAAAATAGAAATCTAAATTGGTCATTAAAAGTTTGATGCGTTAATCTTTTTGTCATCAAAAAATGATGGTCAGTGCACCAAAATTCAGGATAATCATCAAACAATTTAAAAATTTTGAATGAGAAATCAGATATAATTTTATATTTTCCCAAAGAAAAATATTTTTTTCAAATTAAAACATTTGTTATGATTCTGTGGTCTTAAACTAAGTAACAGAAAAGCACTAAAAACAGCAAGTTTTGTAAAACAGATAATTTATTTCCCTAGAATACAAAATACTGTACTGTATTGTTAGTTAAATTTCAAATAGTCCTAAAAGTTATATCGAAAGACCAGATGTATAGTCCCAAATGAATTCCAGTGGTGTTCCCAAAAAATTCCAATATTGAATGTGCTGATGTGCCTGTAGGCAAGAATGTGCTAATGTACCAATGGCATGGAATGTGGCAATGTACTTACAGTCTTGATGTAACAATAATATAGTACAAAAGGTCCTGGAATGAATTTACAATAATTCCAAAATAATGATTTAGTCAAAGAAGTATTAATGAACTCTTTGTAATTCCAGTGAATAATTTAAATAAATAAACCCACTCAAATTAAGAACAGAACACAATAATAAGACTGATTCCACTTACAGTGTTATCATAGGAATGAGTAATTTTTAATTAAACAACATTGATATAAAAAGCTAAGGCACAGTAATGGAGCCAGTATATAGGTCAGTTTCCAATTTAAAACATTCTGAGATGTCCACAAGATGAGGATTTTCTAAGTGAAAAACTAATGTCTTACTCTTGGATACAAATAAACCATCTTTACCACCAATAATAATGATCTAAATATCATAGAGAAATATTATATACTGTATGTAATATGGTGTTTACAAAATAAATATCACTAGTCAGGTAGACCATTAACTTGATTTTGGACAATGGTCATTTACAAAATACAGATATGCTTAACACAAACTCATGAAGAAAAACCAATAACGCAAATTAAATATACACAACACAACATATAAAAAATACTGAGCAATGAAAATGTTGGTAAATGCCTGCAGGTGGCTGGCAACAGTGAAATAAATACCAATTACTGATATCCACTGAAATTTGTGTTCTAACTTGTCACTGAATTGGGTTTTAATTTAGTCATTACAAATGTAATAAGCCTTAATGTATTCAGATGTGAGCATGAGCATTTCCACCAGAGTCTAAGTGCATATTCAGTGGCTAAGCTGCTATTTTGATGACTTTTGAGAATCTAATGGTTCTTGGACACAGTGATGCATGTAAATTAACAAATTAGTTGTCGCCAACTAATTAAAATATATTGAAGGTTCCAAAATCACAGTAATATCAGCTGTATATCAGCAATATTTCCTTTTAAAATGATACATTGTTGACAACTACATCTATACATTTGCTTTTAATCAATGGGTTGTTCTGGGACAGTGCAACACAGGTCTGTGAGATCAGAGCCTTTACATCATTTGTGTTTGCATACAATTATATCAGAGGCCATAAAACTGAGAGGAGTTTTGCTGATGCACATATTTGTTAGTACTAAATGTCCAATGGATTTATTTTAAAAGTCTGCCATTAGTTTGCAAGCATCCATTAATATTAAAATCCATGATATGAATATTTGTGTTGAACAAAAGAGATTATAATTTTCAGATATAAGCTTGCCCCCACCACCTTTTAATGTTTAACCACAATTTTTTCCCTGTGTTGTGGTCAATGTTTATGGACCTTGTTGCTGTCAGATTATTGAGGGAGCATGTTTCTTCTTTTAGCGTAAACTTACCTTCTAACCTTTAAGCTTACAGAATGCAAGTTATTCACAAACTTTGGCATAGGTACATTGTCAATAACTAAAAGTTTTGTGCATAAACCATTTTCTTCTTTCATTCTTTGTGACATTCTCATTTGACCTTTTGACCATGAAACCAATAATATTGTCCCTTTCCCCAAGTATACAATGTCCACAGAGTTTGGCCAGGGTCTGATATGTAGAACTAATGTTATTGAGCAGAAATATTTTTTCTTCTTTCAGTCTGTGTGACCTTGACTTTTGATCATTTGACCCCAAAACCGATAGGTTTCCTCCTTATCCAAAATGCAGGTAAAGTTTGGTCCTTGTATGTGATGTATGTCTAATGTTATTTTGTAAAAGTAATTTATCTGCTTTCATTCTGTGACTTTTACCTTTTTGTACCCAAATTGTTAGTTTTTCTCCCTTATGCCCAAGTGAAAGCCATCCACAAAGTTTGATAACTGTAGACAGTTAGATAATTGACAGCCCGAGTTGTTTTTTAAGAAACAGCATTGATATTGGACAGATGGATATCATAACATTATTATGATCTGCTTTATTTTCAGGTGTACAAAAATACCCATTTAGTCAGACCTAGCCCTTTTGTGAACAATAGCTAATATTAATCAGTAAGGGGTAGGCATTGAGGATGCCTACTTGTACAAGACATACAAACATTTTGCTCAGTTCTGCTGTAGTGTTCAGCATATATGTAAAGGTCACTGTTCATAAAGGTTACTTTCTTGATTGCACGTTGCAGACAGGTATCATTGGATTTACATGGCTGTAACATTGCTGTAATTGGTTTATTTTGTATACCTTGACTAATGCTATGATTGCTGTAGTGGTATAGGTTGTCCACATATACTAATGCCCCTAAGGGCACATCAGTCTGTCAGTATGCACTTCCACAACCAATATTTATACTCCAGTTTGTTCCAAGAATGTTCCAAATTAGTGGTGCTTTTATGCATCTTGCATTTATTTCATAAGATCCATCAGGTCTAGACTTGAGACTGGGTCAAATCATACTTGAATTTCTTTCAACAGCAACAACCTGGTCCAAATTTGACAAGTCAGACTCAACATTTATTCAGATTCCTGGATTGCATACAAGTTGCAGTCCAGACTGAGGTCCTGTTTGTGCAATACCAGCCATATTAATTTTACTAATGCCTTTACTTTCATTAACATTTACAAAAACAAAACATCTCTCAAAAAGGATTAATGCTCTTCAGACCAAACATAATTTTAGGCAATTCAAAATAAGAACACATATTTTTAGCTGCAGTTGTAAGACCTGCACTATTTTGATACAAGACCAAGGGACATCATTAGAAGCCAATATAATCATGCGTTCAGGAGGAATATCAACATGATTTTAAAGATGGACATCATGGTGGCAATATTAAATGTTAAATCTGCATCATTTTCATTTAGGCCTAACTGGGCACTATAAGAAGTCTTATGGTGAAACCCCATGTTGAAAAGTCTTTCAGTTTAGGATGAGTGGCTTCCATGGTGCCATCATTAGAAATCTTGTGAAAATCCCCATGTCAGTATGATTTTTTTCATTTAGGAGTAACAATAATTGTAGTTTTATGCATTTGTATGGGAAAATATGAATTGTTTTTTCTGAGTAATACTGCACAGCCTTGCAAGTGCAGTATTAATATATAAAAAACCAAGTTAGTATTTTCCCATACAAATGCAGTAACCTCTTTTATTATATACTCATTTTGTTTTTATACCTAAGGATTAATAATGAAAAGAATACACAACAATAAACAAAGTAATTGAATTTATGCTGTATTCCAAAATATATTAACTGTAAATTCATCAATATACAGTAACAATATTACTGTGCACATAGCACTGCCCAGTGACCTTTGAACTTAGTTTTAAAAAAGAATTGTCATTTTGGTCTACTTAATATTGTGAATGAAGGTGCATTGCAACAACTTTCCCAGTTGGTTTAGAATGGATGGTTTTGTCTTTTCTGTTGATTTTACACAATTCTGCTTGTGATGTAATGTATTTATTAGCTGTGTCAGTTCCATACAAAGTACTTCTTATCTGAGAAGAGAGGAGCCCACCTTGAACCAGCTGCATGTGTGTTTCTGTTCTGTCATTGATTGTTTGAAATCATAATTTGGGGAAAAATATGAACTCTTTTAGAATATCACATTAATTTCATTTTGAGCACAGTCAAACTTAAAGTATCATTTCGCAGCGTGTAATAAAATTTTTATATCCCATGACACAGCTAATGTAATTTGGATTTTTAGAACTAAGAAAGTACAAATTGAGGAAATTCAAGATGCTAAATTGTAGATATATTTTTTGCCAATGTTATTACCAGCTGAAGAAAACCTGTTTATGCCTTGTGACTTGCATGCTCTTTGAAAGGACCCCAGCTATACAATGACCTATTTGGCTTCTATTGCTAGCCTAAATCACAAATATTGTATGAAAAAAGTTGACATGGAAAATTGCAAAGCAGCTGATGTGTGACAGTCCCTTCAGCCAGCGGAAATAAGAATTCTTAATGTCTTGGCTTATTGACTCTGAGGCCCTTACTTTTTTTTGGCCAAAATGTTCAATTCGATTTTTTTTCTCACATTTAGTACTTTCACTTGTAAAATGGTACATCTCAGATATGTGATAGCCCATGGCCTTTATGTGCTTTTCTATGCTAGACCCCAGAGACCACTGGTAATTGAGCTATTTCATTTACGAAAAGTTGCAAACATTTGTCCTAAAATAACTATTTAAATGGTCATAATGATACTTCCAATATTGCATCTCTCACATTTGTTATGAACATTGTGAATATCACATTCATTCATCTGCTTGTAATGTTTCATTTGTGACTTAGTAAACTGATCCACATCATTCTGCATAGTTAATGCAGAAAAAATTAGGATATAATAACAAGATTTTCAAGATAACAGCCATGATGACCATTGTTAAATTACCACCATTATCATTTGGGACCCAACTACGAGACCAAAATTCTTTTGGTAAAAACCCACCATAGATATGACTATCCAGTCAAGACCAATACCAATAAGATATTCTAGATTGTGGCCAAGTAGATATCAAAAAGTGTTCTGGTGAAAACCCCATGTTGATTGGACTTTCCCTTCAGGAGTACCATTAAAAAGATTTTCAAAATGGCTGTCATGGTAGCCATATTGAAAATCAGATCAACATCAATTTAGTGAAAAACCCATGATGGTATGACTATCCATTCATGAGGAAGAGCAATAACAAGACTGTCATGATGGTCACAACGGAAACCTTATTCGCTGGCCAAGCAGCACCATTTTCACTCAAGACCATCTAAACATTATAATAAAGCTTCTGGTGAAAACCCCATCTTGATGTGACTTTCCATTCAGAGCAGCAGTAAGATTTTAAAAAAGAAGCTCCAGCAGCAAAAAGGTGGCCGCCGAAAACAGGATTCTCATTAGTAGTCTTCATTTGATATAATACCATATTTATTAATGGATGACAAATCTGGTCTTGCATGACAGGCCATCTTGCATTTGGCTTGTTGTCTCTAATACTGTTGTATGTAGCCAAGAAACTTGATGGGTACTATACACCATAGGCAAAAGGAATGCTGGCTGATTTGGACCATGGCTGATTCAGACCATAGCTGATTTGGCCCAAATGACGGGCTTATTTGGCCCAAATTATGGGCTGATTCAGACCAGATGACGGGCTGATTTGGACCATGTGAATTATTATAAGAAAAACTGTGTAACACACACATTATTTAGTTTAGTAGTTATTACTGTTTACGCAGACATTCTAAGAATAAATAAAAAGTTGATATTCAGCTTTTAAATTTACGTGAGACAGTTTTTAGCAAATTTCTATTCTCGAAATCTGAACAAACTCCATATTAACTATAGCATTTAGATTTTTTCAACCAAAATAATATATATATATATATGTATGTATGTATGTATGTATGTATGTATGTATGTATAAATGCAATAAACTGCCAACGAACACACTGCAAAACTAGTATCTAACTTGCCTAAGCACTTCCGACTCTTCATGAGTCTTTTTCAAAGGCAAATACAAAACATAAAGACAAACAAATAAAACAGAAAAACGGTTATGTTTGCAAAACTTGACTTTCTCCTTTAAGATATAAGTTTTATGTAGTACTATTAGTATATAGCAAAACAGACAGTATAAATAAATTCTACATAAATCTAGCAAAGGCATAAACCTACAAAGACCAGTATGTGTGGACACAAATAATATAAACTCGGATCAATATGTATGAATAAATGTTGCTGCATGGACACTGTTTTAGCGATTTTTGTCCCCAACAATCTGCATACAATTTAATGATCGATTCCTTAAATGCATATTTGAACTGCTCAATGTACCTGGGAAATAATGAGAAATATCGTGTCTTAAACAAATGTAAGTGTCACATTTAAATCTCAGACGAAACTTATTGATATTTCACATGGTCTGAATCAGCCAAAAATCGGGTCCGAATCAGCCCATAATTTGGACCGAATAAGCCTGCTCCAAATCAGCCATGGTCCGAATCAGCCTGTAACCAGGCAGAAGTACCTCATGTACTCGCAAGTTGAGCCAAACTGCAAAAAAACCCATCCAGATCTGCCATAGCATTATGTGCCTGCATATTAGGGTCTATGTTGCTTGTTCTACTGATTACTCCTCAGAAACTGCACAAACCCAGATCTGCCAGTGCATTATGCACCAGTAGATCTGGGTCTGTGCAGTTTGCAGATGGAATCCTCTTATAAGCAAGTACGTATGTTAAGTCAATGACCTTTTCATACTACAATAATTACACGTTTTTGCATTAAGCTATTTCTTTGATGTTGTGTACAGTCATAACATTTTATGGGTGTACCGGTATGTACATTAGAAATATTAATCACATCACTGACCTATAGTTCATGTCATGGTGATCTACATTTCTTGCCTGAGTGATTATGCAAGGTTTTGGGATTGTGTCTTGGCAGAGCAAGCAAGACAGCAGTTTTTGCGATTGTGTCTTGGCAGAACAAGCAAGACAGCATTTTTGCGATTGTGTCTTGGCAGGGTGAGCAAGACATAGCATTTTTGGGATTGTGTCTTGGCAGAGCAAGCAAGACATAGCATTTTCCTGAATTATTACACAAAATTTCACTTCATGAACTCCTTATGATAAATGTACTCTTGATGCAAGGGGAAAAATGACAAAACTTAAGGTTTATTTTTTATTGTCAATATTGTTTTATTATCATGCATACATGTATATTACAATGAAAACAAATTCACACTAGTACATTAAATACATGACAAATGAAAAAAGTGTTGAGCTAAAACATGTACAGTTTAAAATCATTGAAATAAATTTATTTAAGACTACTGTTTTCATCGTAAGTCTTTCTTATGCTTTCTATGTTCTCTATAATTGCTATGTATTTATAACAGTTTTCATGCTAAGTGCCCTGATGATCTAAATTTGACATTATCTTGGCACTGCCTTGTATTCAAAACTTCATTAAAAAATCTAATTGTTCATTAGGCACAAAACATAAGATGGATAATTGATTCATGTATACAAGACTCCTCTGGGCCTGGGTACCCTTTTAATTCTGAAATTCATTGTTATAATGTTTAAATATCTGAACACAATGTCACCTAATTCTAAAACTCGTTCCAAATTTTAAGAACAGTCATTGGATTAGTACGTCTTTGAATAAAAACTAAAATTGTGTTCATACCATTGGTAAATAGTTGTCAGTTATGGTTTGTTGGTCTACTGACCAAACAATACATCAACCAAAAAAGTGTGAAATTCATGCAGTGAAAAAGATATTATGTAATGATTCTTCAGTACCTAATTACTTCTTAACATTGACTGACTTTTATGTATTTCACTCCATCCTTGACCCCTGATCTTGAATATTTCCAATTAAGCTAACAAAGTCTTGGCATTCATAAAATAAAAAATAATACAGGTTATCACAATAAGAACTGAGTTAGTATAATCAGCTAGCAGGGAGTCCAAAACTTAAAACCTGCTGAAAGTTTTATAACAACAGCTTAAACACATTTTTCAGACGACACTTGGAAAACTTGATGGAGAGTTAAATTTCATAGATTACAATAAATTAATGAGCTATAATACGTTAATGAGACAAAAATGTGTTATAAGAAGAATAATCTCACACATATTCATCATTAAAAAGCTATAAACAAAAAAAAATGTTTCATCACAGTCAGCACAGGTATACTGTATTAAGTGTATCTGAAGACTATAAACTGTACGAGTAAGAATTACAGGTATCCGAGTATGTTATTAAGCAATTAATGATTTTCACTGAAGGTTCTTTTTACATGTACACATTCATCACACTGATATTTCACTCAATTAAAGCTATTTATCTCCTACTGACTTTAAAGTCTTGCATTCACCATAGTCTGACCATAAGCTTAAATCCAGAATACAGTCTAAATTTCACCAACACATATTAAAGCTGAGTGTAAACTGAAAACATCTGATTGGTAAATTTTAAGTTGGGACTAAATTTCAGCCAATCAAATCACTATGTTTTTGTCTAGGCTTGAACTTCAGCATAATAAGTTTCAATCAAGATATCTGGGTGGACGAACTTTTTTGACATGTTGAAATCCAGGCCTGGCTAAGTTTTGTCACAGGTTCAAGTCCTAAATCGAGCAAAGTATGATTTAAATCTAAGCAATCCATTTTAGATAGCACTGAATTCATCTTCATCAAAAGAGTGATGACATTAACACATGCTATATGATCATGTGGGCTATCAATGGGACTACATACTTAAAATCAATTATTTTGCTTTCAATGATGCAGACAGCAAATTTACTAGAGACAATCCTTTGTTTAAACAGCGTAGATGATCAACATTTTACTGTATATAGATGCATGAGAACAATCCATTACAATATAATAGGACCATGGCCCAGAAATAAATGGTTTGTCCATGCAACTGTTCCTCTTTGTACATTCCCAGTTTCAGACTTATTCATTAGAAAAGTACGGACTAATGTCATGTCGACAGTATCATCTTCCTCTGCATCAGTGACAACAGTATAAACTAAAAATGTGTATATATTGATACACTATTTACATGGTTGGATAAATTCTTGTGATTTGAACTGTGCAAATTATGTACACATACTCGACCAAAAAAAAAATACAACCAAGTGAAGTATCTTACTTGGTAGATTAACTAAACAACCACAACTTGTGTCTATATTTATTATTTCATTTTCGAATATTAGTATTGTGATCACCATATACAAGAAGAAAATACTGTTATACATTACCATAAAAACAAAGATTTTTACAGAAATTCTGCAATACAATGGCACCCAATGTGGAGGTGAGTCCAATCAAAATTGTTTCATACTATCAATTTAAGTGCCATTAAGTTTTATAAAGTTATTTGTATCTTTTTATACACTCTGCAAACTCAAACTGAGGACACACACATTTCATCCCTCCTTCCCCCAATATCTGCAGATAATTAGATCTTTTAATGTGAAAAGCAATTCATCGCAAGAGTGCAACACACTTATTTCAAAATCATCAGTCAAACCAACTTATTTCCCGATCTGATTGTAAAACTTGACTCTCATTTAAAATAAAAACAAAAGATAAAATATACAAATTAATCTCTTTGAATGTTTACGTCCTGTAATAAGTTCATATCCATTTTTGAACAGAATACTTTGTTCTTATGTCCTTACCATATTTCTTAGTCACAACTTTTTTGTAATCCGTCTGTAATTACAAAAATGTCTTTGCTTCATAAATCTTAAGTACTTATTTTTCATTGTGGATATGTTTACATTACATAGGACTGTAGATTTTATGTTTATTTGATTCTCCAACATCATCATAATCCATCCGTAACAGGCAGATGAATAAGAAACCCTCTATAATACAAAGACCCGTTCCTATCCAGGCCAACATGAAGGACCAGCCATAATTGTGTGTGACCTTGTCTGGGTAGATGTTGTTTGATGTTGTGTCAATATCACGTAGTGCAATGAAGCAGATGCAGCCTGCAATACCACACATTGCTGAAATAAAATAAAAGAATCCAATTAATTATTTTAACTGAAAGTTTACAGCATATTGTCAAATTGACAAAGTTAACCACTGATGAAGATAAAAATGTAACCATTTCAGTCTACAAACTCATCAATGATTTTATTGATCAAGATACATTTATGTTTTATCAGAATTTATTCATGAAATATTGCCTGTGGAGTTTTAAGTCCCAGAGGTAAACAGCCAAGCACTACTGCTATCCATATTATTTGGCCCATTATCAATACAGTATAAGACATCACTGATGTAGGGCTAACTTGGACATGCAAAGCTTCTTTAAACTTTATTGATAAATAAAGCCCCCGTGGTGAAAACGTACACAAACAATTATGCTACATCATCTCATTAATGTAAGGTGATTTGATCATAAACTTTCTTAGAATAACAGCAAGGCTTTTTACCACCCCACAGGCTTTTTACCACCCCACAGGCTCTGCTTCGGATAAATATGAAGGAAACTTGGAATGAATGTACGACCATAAACATTCCTAAAATGTGGGGGTTTTGTAGGGTAAAATAAATTTTAAATATTTAACATTACCTACTTTTATTACCATGCCGTCTTTTTTTCCTGACACTAGTCTCCTGTTCCAGATGAATATTCCCTACTCTAGTTAGTAATTGTAGGTCAAGAATATGAAACAATATGATCCCAGTCTGACACTTTAGTCATCATCAGAATACTGACCTTCTTTTACATGGACCAAGACTGAGAGGGCATCAATATCTGAGACAGATTTGGAAACAACAGCAAGTAAATATTACATAATAAAAACAGTTTTACCTTCAACAACCCATCCCCCAAAAAACTAGATTTGAAGAGCAGTAATGTATTACCTATTTTTACAACACTGCTGAATAGGCCAGCCCATTTGAGAGCCGATGGCCTAACATAAGCTGTCAATGTAAACATGCCACTGCTGTCAGCAGACTGGAGGATGGATGCTTTTGCCTCTGCTCTGGTTTAACATAGATTGAAGGTAAAATGAAGAGCAGATAGAGTGACTCTACCAGAAGGCAGCTTTCATGCTGTCATCCAGAGAAGAATAATTAAGAAAGGCACAAAATACAACAACAGTCTTAACACTGTGGGTTTGTATTTCATGCAAGAAAGATCTATCTCAGTAAGCAGCTGCCCGGCACTCTTGATACAATAATCAATGCAAAAGGGTGAAGATGACATACAAGAGATACCTTTAAGTGGATATAGATAAAGAGAAACAAAAAGCCCTAATTAGGGAGAAAAGAAAGACTATCATACAGGTAAGGTTCTTGAAGGAAGCTTCACTCATGGGTTAATAAGGTTTCACATCTCAACTAAAACGCACCAAAGGTCCGACCTAAGCATTAAAGAGAGACTTTTTTCTGAAGCTGAAAGTACCTGAGCAGCCCTGAAACATGAGGATCATATGCAATGGTGGATCCCATTGAGAAAGAGTATTGGAAGGGCTGCCCAACATCCCTAAATGGTGGATACTGAACAGTATTAATTTTCAACAATATAAATAAAATTGCAAATGCAATTAAAGGGGAACAGAGAAGATCAACACACTTCCTACTACACCAATTAGAGAAAAGCTCCCCAATGGCACTGTAAACATTGGAAGTCGACTGCTTTCTGACCTGGGTGATGCAGTTGGTAACCTTGCTAAAAATTCAATCTTGGCAGATAGATCACTAGGATGAGACAGGTGTGAAAATGGAAAATCTGGGGATAGTTTTGTAGATGGAACCACCTGTGCTGTGACTTGAGATGCATCCTTAGCAGTATTTACCTGGGATTATCTACCAGCAGATCAAGAACCATGACAGTTCGGGACATGGAGGAGCTCAAGACAGTTCAGGACATGGAGGAGCTCTTGACAGTTTGAGACATGGAGGAGCTCATGACAGTTCGGGACATGGAGGAGCTCATGACAGTTCAGGACATGGAGGAGCTCTTGACAGTTTGAGACATGGAGGAGCTCATGACAGTTTGAGACATGGAGGAGCTCATGACAGTTCGGGACATGGAGGAGCTCATGACAGTTCGGGACATGGAGGAGCTCATGACGGTTCGAGACATGGAGGAGCTCATGACAGTTCAGGACATGGAGGAGCTCATGACAGTTTAGGACATGGTGGAGCTCATGACAGTTCGGGACATGGAGGAGCTATCAGGATGAAACATAGTGTTGAGATCCTGATTCTGCAAAGAAACTTGGGATTATTCTGAAATGTGAGAAGGCACAGGAGTACAGTTGATCCCACCTATTTCTGAAGGTTTCAACCACTCATATCCTCAGGTGTGGAAGCAGAAAATAAGAGGGAACTTGTCGTTTAACCTCACTGTGAACAAATCTACTCCTGGGTTTCCCCACAGATGCCTAATGGTGCAGAGACCACTCCACGAGAAATGCTTTTCCCTGTCTGGACAGACTGTCCAATGGAGGAGGTTATATATTTCCAAGTGGACATAATGAACATTAGTGCTCCTTTATGTCCGAGATATGCAATGACACACATTTTGTCCATAGCAACCAAGACACAGTAATGTCTGATGTGGTTGATGCACCCTTTTAGTTCCTGAAAAACAGCCAACATTTGTTAGGTTGTTGATAAGAGATTTTTCCCTCAAAATTGCAAACCTTGCAGTTATACCCTCTAGGACTTGAAACTTGAATCTGGGGCATAAGTATATGGGGGAAGTGAAGTTATGATGTGTTAATCAGATTTTGTTCATAAACCATCAGCAACTCAAATCTGGATACGAATGAATAGTGGGTCTTGGTGAGGTGTCCAGCTTGTTACAAGCAAAAATTGGAGAGGCTACATAAATAAAAGCCTTCCTTGTGTAAACTAAGTCTGCCAGCACATTCAGAATCCCCAGAAGAGAGAGACTGAGGCAAGCATAAAAAAGTCTTGCTATTAAAGAATGTATTAGAGAGATTCTGTCAGAAGGAATGAGGACTGTCCCTGGAGGGTTAAGACAATTCACCTCAACATAAATGAAGATCTGAGAAAGCATCAGAGCAAGCTTCTCCTAGTTGTAATCAGGCCTAGCTGAGTCACTGGTAATTCAGAAGGACATGGACATAATGCATCAAAGTAATTGATGATGAAGACCACAAAGACCTTAAACTAACTACTATTACACCCAGTGCCCAGTGCAGCCTGCCAGTAGCTTCTCGTGGGTCAGTGGTTCTTCCCTTGGTTTTCCAGGGTTCTTCCTCCATCAGTTATACTGACAGCCATGTATAGCCTATCTTGTGCTGAAAAATGGTGTTAAACCCTAGAACAACAAAAGTGCCCAAAGCAGGCTCTGCGAGTGGAATACTAAGACAAAAGGAAGAATAAAAAAACTTAATGATCTCCTGTCCCAAACAAAGCCACAGGAATTTCCAGTGTGATTGAAAGCTGGAATAAGACAGACATCCTGACTAGCTGTGAAGACTGATCAGTCCGGCTACCCATTGACAAAGGCGCTTCCTTAGAAGGATGTACAACTCTTCTCATAGAGATACCAGTTGGGACTAGTGGAATCAAATAAGGGTCACTAAAAGAAGTGGGGCTAACCCTCATTTATTGTGGAAAGGAACCATGTATTGTCCATGAGGTCCAACCAAACCTCTGAAAATGGGCTAGTTCCACAACTACTTGGCTGCAGAGAAGAGAAGGACTTGCCAGGAAAGGGTGTGATGACCTATGGTTGCCTATTTCCTTTGGGAAGAATGAGATTTTCTCCATTTGCCTTGCCACCATTAAATCACATGAAAAATGGGCAGGTCTGACTTTTAAGCTGGGTTATACTAGGATCTCTGCTTAAAACATCTAGGAAGGGGGTGGAGCTATATCAGCATGAGGATCTTTCTTGTCTGTTTAATTGAGCATGGTAGCATGGCCAGGGACTGATGTTTCTCATTCCTCATATATTCTGAAGCCACTGAAGAGATTAGCATTCTGAGCATGGCAGCCCAATGTGGTATCTCTATGGAGGTGGAGAAGCTCAACAGTGAGCACCACGGACATCTTCTGTACATTTATTTTTATGTCTTGTCAAATGCTTCCACCAATCTGTGCAAAGCAGGCAGAGAACAATCCCTCCTTTGACTAACTGTAGGAGCCAGCCAAAACAGTTAGCATGGGAGTCTATAATGGGTGTGTGTGTGTGTGTTTAGTGCTTATGGAGCCAAGCAGGCGAATGAACCCTCTAACTGAAAGCTTTAACCGAAAGTCATGGCACAGAAGCAGGGATGAACACTTCTTCTGCTGTGGAAGCAACAAAGGATTTATTTTAGACTGCAATTAAACTGAAGAGGATCCTAATTCTGAAGACCCAGAGAGCTTTGGACACAGATCTAGGGTTTACTGCCTTTTCAAAGGTCAAAACATGTTCCTACTCCATCACCTGACCCATAGGGTTGGGATGAAGATGGAAACCATAAAGAAGAAGAGGGCTTTACGCAACTGGGAACTCATCTGCATATACCACCATGTCTCTGTTCTATGGGCAAGAAAGAACTATTCCTTTTTATCTACCTCCTTGGAGAAAGAGACTTGCTGATTATGGATTCAAGGGGTGGGGAAAAGTACTAACCTACTGTTCCTCTCTCCCTTGAGAAGGGCATTGCCCATCCCTCCTCAACATAGTAATAGATGAATGGCAGCCTCACAGTTTAAGTCAATATTTAAGTTAAACAGGATGGTGAGTCTATGTCCCACCCAATATGCTGATCTATGGGGACTGGAAAGTCATCTACAGCATCATGGGAGGAAAACAGACATGACAGTCTCACTGTGAGTTTGTACATGCCCTGAGGTCACATAAAGGAATGGCAAACTCTCTCTAGATCAGACGTCAAAGCCTGGAGTCAGAGAATTCAAAAGATAACAAAGATCCCTTAGATTAGTTGACTGTACTCAAACTCACAATCAGTGACAGACATGTGGCTACTGGCGCTACTCTTCTTTTTCAATTACTGGTGACAGAGACCTGATACTGGTACTTGATTCATTCCCAGGGTAATACATGTCTAGTATTTCCTTCTTGTTGCTTTTTAACAGCAATTTCAACACAATATTAGGTTATCATGATGAGGTTACAAGAGCAAAGTGTCTTTCCCAAGGACACACCAAGGCTGCCAACCACTTGATCTGGACAAGTATTGAACCAATGACCATTAAATCCAATGCTCTACCAACTGTGGTTGTCTCCAATGACAGATGACCAATGACAGACAACTGGTATCCAGCATTAATCATTTAGACAAAAAAAATGATAACAGGTAGTCACCCAGTGACCTGTACCAGACAAATAAAGGTCAAGCGATGAAGTCTAAATTTCTGACAGCTCAAGTCGATAATTAATCAGTTTATAGATGTTCCTGAGTGATAAGAAGCCTGTGCTTCCATTGCATCAAAAAGGCTGTACTCACTGCCCAGTGTTGGAATATACCAGAAAGTGCCAAGGATTACTCCCACACAAAAAGTCATCTACAGCATCATGGGAGGAAAACAGACATGATTGTCTCACTGCCAGGTAGTACAAGCCTGAGGTCACATACAGGAATGTCAACCCTCCCTCCTCTCTCCCACCCTCTCTTTCTCTCTCGTAATGCTGCACTCACTGCCTGGTGTTGGATTTACAGGAAAGTGCCAATGATCCCTGCCACACCTACTTCCTTCATGAAGTGTTAATGATCTCACCATTACTAAAGCTGGCAATTTCCATACCAACAAAAGAGTTACAAACTCCTTCCTTATGAGAGCTGACAGCTTCCCTACCTTGGAAAATGTCCTCCACCACACATCATCCAACCATAACAAACCATGCAAGAAACAAGAAAGAACAAGAAATGAGTTGGTATCACTCTGGTTATAAGAAAGGGATAACAGAAAAAGATGCACCACCCTCAACAAAAAGGAACCAATGACCCTCAAATTCAATGAAAACAGACACAAATAAACTAAAATAACACAATGAAGTGGGAGAAAAATCAAATACTGCACATAATAATATAAAGTCAATGGCAGTCATACTGAAAGACACTGAATGATAAAAATTGTCAAGCGCTTTAAGACACATGATAACCGCATGAAGTCCAAGGAGAAGAAGGATCATTCCGAATGACTGATATTGGATGAGGTATCAGACCGGAATCTCTCTTTTGTTTTTTTTAAATTCTAGGCTTCCAACTACTGACTGGAGGAGGTAATAATCACCCTGGACTGTAAGGATGACACAAGGATGAGAGACAGCAATAATGTCATTGCAGGTTATGTAATATCAGCCACTACCACAACTAATGAAGCATCAGTGCTAGATCGACAAGATTTGTATTCATCTTTATTAATATTTTGCAGACCAGCAAGTGTGCTTACAGGAATAGGCACAAGAAATGCTTCCCCTTCCTCCTTTACGCAGCAAGGAACTGAAAGTGATAGGAAGGAGAGAAAAGATGTAACAACCTGTAACAGTGTCCTGACAGCATTCTGCAGATCTGTGAAATACTTGCAGGTTGGCAAGCATATACAGCCAAACAAAAAAAAAAAGATTAAAACTTACCCGCTAACAATGAAAAGACAGCAGCTATCACATACAGTGTGACCTTCCTGATTGGATTGCAATCACCTGGCCACAGTCCACATATCAGAGCTAGGACAGTGAATAGCTGGATGGCAGCACTGCTGATCAGCAAACCAACCCACGACCGCTCCAAGTCTGCAGGGAATTGAAAGAATAAATTAGAATTAGAATTATTGTTTGATCTTTGCTTACGAATGAATTCCTAGGCTGAAAATCAGACAAAAAGATATTATTCATCACTGTTTCACCTTACTTCCCACCCTCTTCCACTACTCTCAACATCAAAGTCCATTCTAAGGATTGAAGATTCTGAACATGGTATGGTTATACAGATTCACAACCATACCAGTTTGTAACCCAAATCTTAAGTTCTTAATTCAAATGGTGCACACAGCTTTACTTAAATGAAGCAAAAGGAGATACAAGACAATACCAACTTGTAAAAGCTTGACTGATGGTTGGGCAAAACGCTAAACATAAGTTCCCTTCGGAAAAGCATGGGCTCAGAAATAAACTGATTTAAATTTGGATCAATGAACAATCAAGGGAAGAAAAAAATGCAACACCAAAAATATCTTCACCAAAAGGCTCAAAATAGTATGATGCACCAGCTTCTTCTTTCCATTTAAGAATACATTTCTATTTTGGATAGAACCAACATAATGAAGTATCACAAGCAAGATTTCACTATATTACCAGTACACTGATGTGTAAATTGCTTTTTATTTCATAACATTAGCATAACTACCATAGTTTTGTAAAACGGGGAATAAGGCATACCTAGGAACTTTTCAAAAGCCAAGTAGAGCGACTGAAAAAAAATTAAAAAAAGAGATTGGGACCAAAAATTGGGAGGTTTATCATGGCATTTTAAAGGCCTTGTTTTTACTAAGTATTGATCAATCTTCCTGGTCCATTATGCATGAAATTCGCAAAAAAAAACTCACCATTTCTCCCTTTGATGTGCCCTATTTTCCCCCAAAATGTGCCCTATTTTTCATATTCTGGTCAGCTGTGGTCAAACTGCACAATAGCTAAAGATTAGTCTTAAATAAACAAGCAAGAAAGCCAGCGCGATAATTAAAAGTTAATCCTTATCCATGCAACTATTTTGTGAAAATGACTGGCCCTCCGTCATAATTCAAAGATACCATGTTCTACACTAATGTGTGTTACGCAAGCACCAGCAATTGATTGGCGAATAAAGGATTCCCATTTTTGTTGAACCAAAGGTACCAAAATAGCCAGCCTCATGGTACCGTGCATGTGGCAACTATTTCCCCTCTTTGTATATCCAACCTTATTGTCAACTCGTAAAGCATTAAGTATTATTATAAAACACGTATTCTGAATTTGTTTTTTGAGGACACATTTGCTGCATGGTGTGTATTCTCATTCCTTCTTTTAATTTAATGATGGTAATTAACATTGATATATACTGTATAAAAATGCCAGGTGTTCACTCGTGTAAGTTTCTTTCGTGGGAATGGTGCTATAGCATAATATGGAGTTACAGCATTCATAGTGATTTTTCTTGGGATTGAAATTAATTGTGGACGATTTTATTGTTGTGGTTTACTCTTTTGTTCTGGTTTATTTTTTATTTTTTTGTAGAGGTAAAATAATCATTATTTTACGTGAATAATGTTTAAACTTAACATTCTATTTAGTAAAGAAGCGAATTCTTTATAGTAATTATTTCGTCACAACAATAATTCACAGGTGATACAACAGAACATGTAGGACTTTTCTTGTTTAGAAGAAATGAAAACCGAAGACATAATGTAATAATTGGGAGTTCTCTGCAAAAACTGGAAGATATTATGAAATCGGGAGGTAGGCGTGGAGTGACCCCAAAAATTGGGAGTTTTCTCCCCTCCCAGCGTGAAAGTTGACAGGTATTGTGCAAGGTCGCTTACATGAAAGCAAACTACAACTCAGCTTTTGTGGTATTAACATTGAACCGTATTGTTTGTTCATTGTGTTGTAATACTGGGATTACATTTTAATGAGTTAGATATTTACAATTTCAAAGAAAAGTAAAAACATGATTACCGGTGCACTGATATAAAATGTCTAATTCAATAATGCATAAACAAACAATGATCGATTCATAAGGGAGAGGTAGTGTTACTGCAACTCATAATTGCTAAATTCTTGTCATTGTTCGATCAAGTTATACCCAAATCTAAATTAGGCAGAAACAAAAAAACTGAAAATTAAATAAATTACTTTTCAAACAAATTTATACCATTTTGTTTAAAATAATCATGCATGCCAACCTCGAGATAAGTATACATGTATTTGTTTTAAATATACGTTTGCCAAAATAAATGCATTTGGAACTTACCTCATGCATCTTGAGATGTCTTGGAGTTGTAGGTCGGCTTTTACATGGGTCATGCACTTTTTAGTGTTTATACCTGTTCAGTTTGGGGGTCGCCTTATATGCAAATGGGCTTGTACGCGAGTATATACAGTAAGTAAAAGCATGTCCATGTCATATTCATGGTTGTAGGTTGGGGTGGGCATAAAAAAGAAAGAGAGAATGAGAAATGTAAAATATTGTTGTTTGCTTCTACACTCACTCAAATATTTCCAGTCCCCATAAGACATTGCACTCTCTTCACGCTTGATGAAGTGTTTGTATGTAAACTGACAGTCCCCTTGTCTGTCTTCTGTTGCTACATCTGTAATAACAATAATAAATAAATAAACAAGAGCATAAATGTCTCACATTTTTCTCACTGCTAAATAATTTCCAAGTGCCAATGTCTGAAAAGCGCACTGAAGGATACAATTTCAGAAAATATTTTTCAGAAACACTTATATACCACTTTAGACATTTCAAGCTCCTACATTTAAAGTCATTAGAGAAATCAGAATAAACAAAAGAAATACATCTGCATTCACAAAAACAGACAAACACCCTTGACTGCATTCAATATCACAACAACAACAATGATGATTGGGGTGAAAAGAGTTTTAAAATATCTTGCAAATAACTGCAAAAACCTTCTCATATTATATCCCATTTAAAGCACATGGAGAAAAAAATATTTAACAAATAGAAGAGTTGACATCCCTTGGTTTACAGAAATTAAATGAATATATGTTCATTTATATATGACTGACTGTATTTCTTCTTAAATATGTGATCTTAAAACACAACAAAGAATTAGCTGAAATAAATTAAAATGGTGATTTTTGAGCAGAGAATTTGGATATATTTCCAAACCCAATTTTTGCTGTTTCTAAGTGAGGACAAATCCATATCTGAAAAGCTGGAATGAAATTTGCTTCTGACTGTAAAAGAAATTGATATTTGGGCTTAAAGTCAGTTATTGTGTGGGGCTGAGTCATTTTCATTTCTCTAATATAAAGTAATTATTCATCTGCCTCAAAATACAGGCTTTCTTTCTGAAGGGGAAGACTGACTTCATGTTTGCATGCCTGACTGATCCATACACAATTGAGCCATAGCTAAGTTTCAGTCATACCAATGACCTACATTACTGGAGCAAGTACATGTATTAGAAAAAGGCAGCTCAAAATACAATTTTGAGGGATCTTGAGAAAGCTGGGCTTTCGGTGCAATTTTGCATTTCCAAGATTATTTATATGATAAAAGTTTGAATGTACCAGAAGACTTTATTGGCATAAATTTTAGTCAGTGGTTTTGTCCTCAAATGAGTGAAGTGTGAGCTGTAGTCCTTCACAAATGAGCTTTTTATTTTAAAGCTCCTGATGTTGCAAACCCAGCAGTGGCAGTAAGCCAGGTGCAGATGATAACATCTGAGTGAGTGGGTAATAATCCTGGTTCATCTAATTACATGTCCAAGAAGTGGTAAGAAAAGGTGTGAATAGAGAAATAAGACTTGAAATTAGGTGACAGAAGCTGTCTTTAGGTCTACCTGTTCTGGCATTTTGCCACACAAAAAAAAAAAAACTATTTGCAACTTCAACGTCAGTCCTACGGATCATACCTTGAATGTATGGTGGCAGGGCACAGTTTGGTAAATTGGCACCTGTCACATTTCTTAACTTTGGGCTATGATATGACTGTTTAGCTATTATAATTTAATAATTAAAAACTGGTGGTGACCTTGAAACTGATGTGAAGCATGTACACCTACCATAGTCACGTCACAGTATGTGGCCAGTTAAATACCACTTGGTTAGGAAGCAGAGATAGCCACCCATAGCAATCAACGCGTGGGATCAAGGTAAGTAGAATATTTCAAAAACTGCGAGGATGACAACTATTTTGAAAGGCATCAAGCTATTAGGTACACGATATTTTTCAGAATTATCACACAGGGAAAGGGCTTGCGTTTGCACTGTGAGCATCACGTGCACTATAAAATGGCCTTCGGACGTGAAAAGATGTATGTTTAAATTTGGGGTTCGAGTGCATAAACTTTGTATGCTATGAACTTCCACTGGTATCAGGTCAATTGAATGCTATTCGGGTTTTTCTTTATTATACATGTCCAAAAATATGAGCCTTTTTGACCTCACTCGTGTTTTTTATTTTTGTAATGAAATTTTACATTATACATTAAATTTGTGCATAAAACTGACCCATGCACCCTATGCTGATAGTGCTATCTAGACAACCTTGTCTATTTACAAATCAAAGTATTCACTTTGAAGTTGCTAACTAATGTTGTTTGCTTCATTTATGACTTTTCAGTTAATCCTACGGCTAATTCAACTGAGACAAAAATAATAGCCGAGGTGGTCTGAATACATTGCCATTTTTTCTTACGAAGAAATTCCTGGGAACAAAATGTATAATTTTTCTGTAAATTACTGCACCCACATACAGCTGAGAATACTTTTGCTCGATGAAATTCAAAAGTCGTCCGAATGCCGTCATTCTCGTTGGTTTTCCATTTTTCCTGACTGTGCTCTCACATAACTGAGCTGATCTTGAAATACAGCTATAGTGAAACAACACTTGGCATGCTCCGCCATTTCTTATTTTCTTGTCTACTTCCATCTCAGAGGTGGTACGGGTTTTCAGCACGAGAAAACGTTTTTGACGGTTCTTGAATAAGGTTGGTAGGAGTCTCCTTAATCATATCACTGGCTGAACGATTCCTTGTCTTTTTGCATCCAGATCGCACACTAATGATTGAAAATTTGGGTTTTTTCCCCCATATGGTCTGGTTATTATTTAGTCTTCTGTACTCCCCACCCGCCTCAGAGCCAAACACGAGGGCAGACATTTCCGCTTATTTATTGCATTGTTCATGTCAGAGCTGCATAGGTGGTACACTCAAGCAAACTATATACTTTATTCAGCTGACTCTTTCCACCACCCTCGGAGACTATATCCTCTGTAAGCTTTTGTAAACAACGCCTTGTTGGTTATTCACAAAGGTCGCTTTTAGACAGTTAAACTGAAGATCTCTACCAAAGCCCTGGAGCTTGTTGCGACTAACCGATTGTTCAGACCGGGCCCTTCTGATCACCCTTCTAGCTGAAACTGAGCCAAAATAGTGCACTGGACAAACAACAATTGACCTCTCCTCTTATTAACTACCAGGATCCTCTCCTCCAACGGCATGGGATGCAACAAACCACGGCAAACAGGTTGATTCCATTCAGTTGGCCCTCATGACATGAGGATTTCTACAACTTAGAACCCACAAGGGTGGTGGTGGTGGTGGTGGTGGTGGATACAGATACAGCCCCACTACTTTGTTCCACTATATGAGCAAAACAAACGCTGTGCCCTCTAAACTCCCAACTAGAGTTTCGTCCCACAAACACCTCGCCTATGTGTTTAGGTACCTCTCCATAAACACTATTTCTGGATCTGCCTCTGGTAATTGCTACTCCGGAAAATTTAATATGATTCACATTTTATCATTTTTACTAAATAAGTACCTTTGAATGAATATGGTTTAATGGGATTTCATCCTTGACATTTGTATTATATTGCCTTTTTAGGCTGGAATCGCACACACTGGTGGCTCGAGGTGCCCATGGCAACGTTCTGTTGTGGCGCCCCTACATTCTGCCACAAAAAAAAAAAGATTTTTATGTCAGTTACCAACCGTCCAATCTAATTAAAATTGTTGTTAAAACTGTGGTTTGATTCACTGTCGTGATTTTCTTTGTTGTTTTGTAAATTTTTAACATTTTCTTTAATTTTTGCTCTAAAATGTTTCTGCTTTGTTCTTAATTAATTTTTAAACTGGGATTTGTTTCTTTTACAAGCTAATTTTCTATTTTGAAAAGGCAGTGTCACAAATGTTGTACTCGATTTTGAAAGAAACATTTTCAACTGTAGTAATTAGAAGAGAATTATACTTTTCATCATATTATTCTTGTTTTAGAGATCGTTTAAATGGTGGAATTTAGCAAAAGCACTATCTTCAGATCTCATTGGATAAAAATTTCCTTTATTTTTAAAGAAATAAAATTTTCACAATCTAGTGTTTTGGTTGATACATATATAAATACAGTAATGCAAAAACATCATGGTCACTAAACCTGTCAGGTGAATGAATGTTCGAGAATTCGTTAGCGCCTAGGTCACAACGAGGTTAACTTTATTTTCTTTCACGAGTGCAAAGTCGACTGTCCTAAGCCATGGTCATTTATAATAACAAGGAACTGGCCATCCGAGATACTAAACGTATTTCCCTGTTTGAGTGTTCTAATTTTCCAGTCAATCGTATAATTAAATCCCCAACAACGTGCAGATGAGCTTTAAGTTTTTGTTCTTTTAAGATATTATCTTCTAAAGTTGTTCCCTAAATAAAATAAAATCGACACTGACTGCTAGGTCCTTTATACCAAACACCTGGTGGTGGTGGTGGTGGTGGTGGTGGGGATTAACGCCATTTTTCAGCACACGATAGGCTTTACATGGCGGCCAGTATTAATGGTGAAGGAAGAACCCGGGAAAACTCCTGAAAGAACCACCGACCCACGAGAAGCTACTGGCAAGCTTTCTCACATACCCACATTGGCTGAATCCAAGACTCGAACCGGCGCAGACAGAGGTGAGATGGCAGTGATCCGTAACGGATAGCGCTTTAGACCACTCGGCCACTCGGGGCCCCATATCAAACACCTACGCACTGGGATCCATTCACTACTATTTGAGCCCAAACAACTTCTGGTCCATTATCCAATTAGATCTTTACGTACATGTAATAATACCCCTCCACCATTCAATGTTGTATTATTACTGTATACATTAAAATCACATCCCTGTGGAGGTGCTGACCAAATTATCAAATTTAGTTTCTTGGATAGCTAGAAGCACTGCTTTTCAACAGCAAAAAGGGAAAGCAATTCCAATTTCTTACCCTCAATGCTATTCATGTTCACTGATCCAAACTTGAGATATTTAGTTGACTGCTGTTGCAGTTATCTTTTTATGAAGTGTTATCTTTTGATTCCCTACATAAATTGTTCACATTATTTTCAGCTAGAATGGATGGATTGTCCTTTTAAAAAAGGTCAGAAATATTAGAATTTCACATTTAGGACATATCCAAGTATAAGATACAACTTGGATGTCATTAAATTCTAAATTACCCATGCAAGAGAAGTCAATGTGGATGCAAAGGTTGCAAGAGTCTCAATCCAATCCACAACCTTGTGTGAAAATGAGGACCTGTCCATTACAGAGGATGCATACACCTTGCTATAGAAGTCAGGAAAAAACGATGATTTTCTTCTGATACTGATTTTTGGTACTCATCTTTTTTAATACTCCACTACCTGGAATGATCTATATAAACCGTGAGGAACCTACATTGTCACCTCCTAACGACATGTGCGAGGACTCATCAAACCAAACAACATCACTAAACCCAGCAGGAAGAATCAAACTCATACGCGGCGTGTTATCGTTTATGTCCACGGTTTAGTCATGATACGATGTATTTTGGCCACATTACGCCCGATAAGTACAGCAGAAACTTTATATTGTAAATAATTGAAACTACTAATAGTACTAGATTGCATTATAGTAATTATAAGTATGTTAAAAAAATTCATCAACTACTTCTCGAATAAACAACCTATACAATCAATTTAACTTTATAAAACTTCACAGGAAAAGATAAGCGGCCGATGTCCAAAATATTCGCATTAATTCTTTTCAGGAACCCTAACATGTACTTTTTTAATGTTGCGCATCCGTAACATCAATGACCCTTTTGGTGCACAGGGGCCTAGTGTCGTTGCTTACAATTTAACTGCTAGTCATACGTGTAGTATAAAATTATCCTACATGTATGACATACAGTTAAACTGTAAGCAACGATAAGAGCCCCTGTGATTTTGTGTGAATGGATGATTAATATAGTGTGGAAACGTGTTATGTCCTCTCCTTTATATTCATAGGGGTTGTTTCAAAACAAATTTTAAAATACTTGGATTTCGTCAATTCCAGAAACTCCCAAGACAACATTGCAAAGAGCCTTTTCCTAAACATAATGATAATGGTATGTTTTTTATATGCTCATTATTTGGAATAAAGTAGGACCACATATTCGAACGATTTAGGAAGAATGGAATGTATACCTGTATTTGGTCTAACACACGTCAGTACACTCCTTGTTACATATTACAAATAAAACAATGTATAGGTAAACAACTTTTAAACTAAAGTGCAATAAGATAAACCACTGCAAATAAACGTAAATAGATAGTCCTACAATATAAAAGATACATATGTTAAAATTCTTTAAATGGTGTAAATATTACAGATGAAAATTATAAAAATATAATATAGGGACACAATTTGTTATATAAATCTACTTCGTTTAAAAAGTCCCAGATCTTTTTCTGTGACGCATCGTTGAAAGCTTCCTAAATGATTTTACTTAATATATTTCTTTTAAAACTTCAGTCTTTTCTAAAGAAGGTTCACATTCGGCTACATGTGTTTGCCTGACCAAGGTGTGCACTCGGGTAAGGAGGTATGAAAGGGACAAGTATCCGGTATGCGTCTTATATGCGGTACGTCATCATTGCTATAACTTGCTGTACAAGGGACGTCGCTTTTCAGTGACAGTTGAGATGATCGAGTCGTGGAGTTTCAATTCCACATATTTTGTCACGTATATAGAACGCACTGATTTATATATTACTTTATGTCACTGTGTGGAATCTTTCCTTCAATCTTGGGTTATTGCAACGTATTTTTAGCTGCCCACTCGTTACCATTAATGCCAACGTGACAAAGAAACCAACACTACAGAATATATGTTCCAGATTTTGTGAGCAAAATTATGTTTCTGTAAATCTTAGGATATTAACGGGTTGTCAATTTTGGTTTGCAGTGAAGAGAGGGACCCCCCCCCCAAAAAAAAAGATGCTTGATTTCGTTTGGTTTTGTGGGTTGAACGCCATTTTCAGTATATGATAGGCTTTACATTGTAGCCAGTGGTGAAAGAACTAGGAAAGAATCACGTACCAACGGAAAATTACCAGCACGCTTTCTCACATTCCCAGATTAGCTGAGCGAAGAGGGTAGTCTTGTAATTTAACAAAGAGAAAATTTCGCTTCCATAAGATAGCGATGGTTCATTTGACTCGACAATGACACTTTTTAAAGTGAAAGTTTTAAATGCTCCCAGAAAAGGTCCAAGGAACGGATCACACAATCACAGCTGGATCCTGTTTCTACAGATTCGCGAGTTGACCGGTTTACAATCGAACCATAGTCAAGTTTAAATCTTACTCGAATTCTGTACAACCCGAGTAACACCTTCAAAGTCTTAAGGTAAAATACTCCAAAATCTGCGTTTGCCAAGACTGTATCAAATCCGTGGCTTTTAGACATTTGTCCGTGAGCATGGTTTCCACGCTTTTCTAAATATAAATTTCCAGGTTGTTTCCAGGATGAAATTAATTTTTTTCAAGCTTAACATATGACCATTACTGAACGGAATTAAAGAACATTTTGGATTATAAAACATGCATTTTCCAAATATGAAGATGTTTCTTTTTCAAGACTCTCCTAAAACATATGTCAGAAAAAACGATCATGTACAAAACCACAAAATGAGTCATATGAAACAAATCTGACTATATTCCTATAAATTGGCATTTAAAGCCATTTAAATGTACAGAATACAAATATATGTGCATGTTATACAAAGTAAACAATTCCTATCATAGTATGAAAATGACCCCCAATAAATGCAAAGTATTAGAATCTTATCTTGTAACGAAAAAAGTTTAATCCAAATATGTGTGCCAATAAAATCTCAAACAAGATTTTAAACCAACCTAAACTCCTTAAGACGATTTGGTTAAAAATTCCTTTATTTAAAGACATTTACAAAAGGGCTGATTTAAATGTTGACAAAAGACTTTAAAAATTGTATATTGTTGTATAAACAGGGACTGAATTTTCTGTAAAATCAACTTGTTTTCGTGTAGTTCAATAAACCAGCCCCCAAACCTGTATTGATACATGGGTTAATCGTTTCTAAATATATAATAAAAAGGACGACAATTTCCCATTTCTCATGCGTTTCATTTAAGATCTGAAACCAGTGATTCAAACTACATGTCACTGTGTAATATTTTCGCACCAAAGTTCAGCTCAAAGATTCGAAATTTTTCTAATCCGTGTTTCCTCCGAATAGTCCAACCCCATTTTTCACATTTGGATATTTAGGATGGAGTGTGGGTTCAGAGCAATTACATATCAAAAAGTTTGGAATCTGCCGCCACTGTAAGATAGCGTACCAGCGAGCCTAGCAAATTTAAACTGTTATATCGATAGGAAAATTATTTATTTTCTCAAAATTGGCAGGTATTATAATCGCTATATCTTTAATCCGCTGACCGACTTGACGAAACTCAGCATAGATGACACCTGACCCGGTACTCGCCATTTGCGTTAATAGTCACATGACTTCACAAATATCAAATAACGACATCGGAAGTCACGTGATATGAACAACAAACTCCTTTTTAACGTTGTTACACAAAGTTTCAATTATATTAAATGAAAGTCTGATACCTTTTTTAAAAAAAAAAACAGAAAGAAAATATAATTCTCAACATATTTATTTCGAGAACAACCACAAAAAACTTGGCCAGCCTGATTCATCAAGCAGAGTAGTCTGGTTCCCTGCTTCGTAAGCTCCCTGCGTGAGATAGCACATGTCAACGTGGTAGTCACGTGATACAAGAAAACTCTGGAAGCTTGTCTCGGAATATAGAGAATGTTGTGCTCTTTCATTTTTGTATTTTTATTACAAGCTGTACATTCTTTTCTACAATATTTGAAAATAACGGTTGTGAGATTTTGTGTTCTCGTGCGACTAGCAATCGACATAGCTAATACCAGCTCAGATTTCATCAACGCTTTGTGTTTTATCGTCTTTCAGAAGATTAAAGACATAACGATTTTAATACTCACAATTTCTCAGAAAATAAATAATTTTCATATCGATTTCATGCAGGTATAACTCAATTTAACAAAGTTTAAGTTTGCTAGCCCATCCACTAAGCTTTATCGCCACCATGTTGGCCTCTGGTGATGCTAGACTGATTTTCATACCTTCCATAACATAAAATAAAGATACGATTATCGAGATATCTGTGAAATATAAAGTCTATTAGATGAATCTAATCCACTGAGCGTTTGGATTGTCTCAACACATATTTATGGCAAGCACCCAAATGATCCATACTGCAACCTCCTAATATTCTAGTTAGAAGTCGATAAATTTAACCAAGATCAGTTCAGTTACGACTAAGTTATGTAACTATTTCGGGCGTCAAATTGTGGAGGAAAATTCCCGGTTTTTTTTCTCCAAACTTTCGTCAATAATTGCAAAATTCAAAGACTTTTTATGGTCGGGAAAAAATTATCATTTCTGTATAAAAAAAATTACATCCCTGTAAATAACTGCGCCGATGTACATCCATATCCTGAGGATGGTTTTCAGAGAGGGTGCTACTTACCGTAACTCGGAAATGTGTCTCTTTTTATAAATAAAAAACTAGAGAAGGTCCTGGCTGAAAAGGTAATTCATTATACCTTACTTCATTTGGCGTCTACAGTTTTCTCCAAGTCAAAAAGAGGGCTGACGTATGCTATTTATTAATCAAAGCTGTTTTTAAAAAAATATTTTAGATCTGAATAGATTGTCCGTCCGTCTTTTGTGGTGCCTGAATCCACAATGAAAGTGTGATATTAGTTTTTCGAGTTCAAGATACCTGTCGAGTCTGTCATTTATCATTCGTTCATTGATTTTGCAGTTTGTACTGTAGAACGATAGTTCGAAGGAATGGTAAATGTCTGTTGAATAACAAGTTTCTAAGCAAATTTGTCATACAAAGCAAGGACGTTCTTTGTGAACGAAATAACTGTACAAAAACTAAAGCCGAAGTGGGGCATAATGACACCGAACGCTCCGGGCAGAGAATATACGCTGTGTACAAATTGTCTGTAGACCTGGAATCGTGGAGGGCAAGCTGGAGGGCGTGTGTAAGAGTGACAACTAACCGATTAATGTAATTAACTTCAATGTATAACGTGATACTAACGAATAAGGTAGCGATATTTAACCGATAATGTAATATAATTTTTGCAGATGATTATTTACACGGTTAATACAAATGTGTTCAGCAACAAACATAAATTTGAGGGCTTAAAGAAAATCTTTCGAAACGCAATGTTTCCTTGGGATAACTATCTAATGATTTAATTGATTAATAAATGCAGACTGATGAATAAAAACACATTCAGGAAATGATCTAATTAAAATAATAAAATTCTACCCCCAGAATTAACAGCAATAGTATAAAAATGCTATCAGTAACAAATATTGCTTTTGTATTTGATATTCCATATCAGAAAAAATGTACAGGGATTTTAATGAAGTCAGAAGGATATTTTTGAAGGCAACAGTGCTTTGCGACAGAATGACATGTTAGAAATAGCTTGTATGTTCACAGAAACGGTAACACATTATCGCGGATATAAAGACATTGTCTTAACAAGTACATACATTTGATGTATAACATAGATGTTAAAAACGTTAAAATTAAAATAAAAAACGTAAAAAAACGCAATTTTTTCTCAATAAATAAAATACGAAAAAAACGTTCCAGTAGCTTTTAGGCAACACAAAAATCAATATTTTACTTATTTTCCAATGTATACACGCCTGGCCTACACTACCAGATATCAGCACTATGTTGTAGCATGTTTACGTAAAGTATCGTAGGCTAGTATCATAGATTCATTATTGATCGATATTTGTTATCTAGAGTATGACAGAGGACCGTCTGTATGGCTGATGAAAAAAAAATGGAAGTACCAAATATAAAAAACGCAAAAAAATAAAAAAACGTAAAAAAACGCGTTTTTCGAGGTAAAATAAAAAACGAAGAAAACGTTTTTATCATCTATGCTGTGTAATACATTATTTCTTTTCTCCCCATATTATTTAACGTATACTGAAAACTATATTACTTTAGTGTTACCATTTTCAATTTCGAACAAAATTTTTTACTATTCTCTCTGTCAATCTTAGGTTTGGCAAAACGACAAAATTTTCTCCAAAGCAACATCACCACCCACGAATTTAAAATCAAAATTATGAAATGAAAATTAACAAAATCAAAATTTGGATTTGAATATTAAAAAGGTAAATTGAAATTAAAATTGTAACTGAAAATTGTAAAAGTGAAATTTTGAAAAACTTCATTTGAGAATGAAAATTAAAAAAGATAAACTGAGAAATTTTGAAAATTGATTGAACCCATACATTTTACGTCACGCATATTGTCGGTAGTGACGGCTCTTGATCTCACTTCCATACATGCACGTACTGTAACAGAATAAAGAAAGCTTTCACGCGATCGTGCCACAGCAGCTATCCGGTAACGGTCCAACATGACATCTCCCCTACGGCGTGTTACCATGTTTATAGGTACTCTTCAGTATGTGACACACGTTATACAATTCTAGACTTCTACAAGACATGCGAGGTGGCAACATCGTTCCTTACGTAACGTTGAGAGAGAGAGAGAGAGAGAGAGAGAGAGAGGGGGGGGATGTGATTTGGATTTGTAGCATAGCTTTAACAATTTTTTCAGTCATATCGCTATGATGTCTGCAGTATGGCAGTTTATATTGATGTCTAACACTGGGGCATCATGTCCCAAACATGTAGCATGATGTTCCTCACCCAATCCCATTATCCTGACACCAGGCCGACCAATCCGAACACTAACCTCGGCAGTTATTAGTATCAGTTTTATAAGTATTTGGTATGACTCGGCCGGGATTCGAACATACGAGAGAGATTCTCTAACTGAAGTCGTTTCATATAGTCTTCACTGTAAGTGTTGAGCCTGGTGATGCATAATTTATACATATAAGGCCAGGTATACGTATTATGTATAATGTATCACCTGACTGCAGCATATGGATTAGATGTCGGTGAACACAACTGTTGCCAAAGTACATGTATTATGTAAAACTGGTCTTTAGATCTGAAACTGCTTTCAGAAAACGTAGAAACAAAAATACTGTATCAATTCTTACCCTTACGTAATATATATATATATATATATATATATATATATATATATATATATATATATATATATATATATGTGTGTGTGTGTGTGTGTGTGTGTGTGTGTGTGATCTACAGACATGCGATAATGTTGAGATAATCAGCCTAACTTTAATCAAATACTAGTTTCAAGCAATATTGTTATTGTACTTTCTAAATAATGAGAGTTTATAATTTTATCTGGTAGGTCATGTTAACCGTTTTACCAGCAGAGCCCGGGTAAACGACATGCAAACAAATACGCGCACACAAATCCGCTCTATCTGAATACATAGAAGTAATTAAGGACACAAGACCCAACTGAAAAGAGGCTAGATAAGCCACAAAGACTTTCTGTCAGTACAGTAAAGGTCTGTCTTCGCAGTATGTGGGGGGGGGGGTGACCAAGAAAACAAACAAACATGAGTCAGTATTACATCATTTGAAAATCAATATTACAACTCAGTCGTTTATACCCAATAAATATGCTAATTACCCTGCCATAGAGCAATTATGAAAAATGGGCTGCGAATAGTTTTTTCCTTGACCTACTATCAAGGAACAAAAGATTGGAAACCTTTTATTCTAACCAGTCTATACTGACCGGTCATAGGGCAATCCAATATTTGCACCCCACCCCCAAAGACTGAGGTCATGCTATATACGTTAAACTGGAAAGACCCATTGGTCAGGTTCTGCCCCAGCCTCCAACACAAACTCTTTGCTAGATTATGTCTGAAAATGATTGTGAATTTAAATTCCTGTTTGGCATCTCGGACCCCCTAGGCCACAATGACCAATCAGCTTAAAACGATCAAAGTTGATAAGCAATGAACACGTAATGTTCTAATGCCAGTGTTTGTTTTCCTCAAAATCTTGATGTTCAGATCGGTGACCATAATCTAAGATAAAGTAACATTAAACTAAACGGTCAATGCACCTTATAATAAAATGTTTTCAAAATTACAAGATTTGCACTATCAACTGAGGAACATGATGTCCAAGTGGGCCTGATATCGCACACATGACTTGCTAAACTTGTAGCTAAATATTTCACTAAACAGTCACTAACTGAAGAAATACACTGTATAAAAACTCCCAAACTTCATACGATGCTGAGTTCACCTATTTTACATACATTGATCAAAATTCTTTCCAAAGATAACGGCAATATTAAAATGCGTTTAGAGCTTCTAAAGATTAGGCGCTGTACTAAGTCAACATTATTATTATTAATATTATTATTATTATAAACATGTAGCCCATTAATCTAGCTCATTACTGAGACGGTTCAAAATCTTGAATTTAAAGTTACATATTCAATGTCTGTTAAAATTCGGATCAAATATATGGCTTCCTGTGTATCAATAAGCTTAGCCAAATAGCTGCCGCTTTTATTAATACGAATGGATTTCGCTCATTATCGAACTCATCTACGATCTTGATTAGCCAATCTCTCAAGTTTGATTAAAGTTGGATCAGTACTGTCTTCCAAAGTGGTAACAGGCTCAGCCAATCTGATGTAAGACCAGCTCAACATGTAAGATCACGATGATATACGCATTTATTCCAAGTTTCATCAAGCTCGGATCTGAAATATGGCTTCCAGAGTGAAAACGAGCTCATCCAATCAAACGTAAGACCACCTTACTGGTATGCGTCAGTCTATTGTTATCAAACTCGACTAAAATCTTGATATTTGTACAAATATATGTTCCAAGTTTAATTAAAATCAGAGGAGAAATCATGTCACTTGAGTGGCAACAAGCACAACCAATCATATGCATTATTACCTCATTAATATACGTGGATCTAGATCAATATCGTCCCCAATGAAAATCTTGATGATATACGCAGATATTTCAAGATCTTATCTCATATATGGCTTTCAGAGGGATAACAAATTCAGCCAATCCGATTCAAGATCACCTCACTATTATGCGTAGTTCTAGCTCATTACTGAATTCATCTTAACGATATAGGCATTTATTATATCCTCATTTTTCCCCCGTTAACTCCTCATTGTCAGAATCGTTCAGTATTTTACGATACTGCACTCGCGCGAACTTCATATTGCACTCATAAAGGAGCTACTTTCTATTGTAAACAAACAATGGAAGCAGATGGCCAGCACTTTTTTTGTAAACAAATCATGTACACTCACATAGTAGGCGGTTTACATTTTCGTTGATTACATTTGTTTCTAAATGAACTAAAGCAGATGTTTCGTGGACTGCCACATTCCAGCTGCTTTGCTACATTCTGCGTTAACTTTTTTTGATAAAATGTTTCGGATTTAGGCGGGAGATACCAGTTTTCATAAAACTGCTGGGTACCTACAAATAGCATGCAAGTAACAAGGCATAAACTGTCTTCTTTAGCTGGTAATAAGAATGTCAAAAATATACTTTTTATATTTATACATTCTGAAATTCCTTTCTTAGTTCTGCAGATCCGAACTAAATGAGCCATGTCATAGGTTCTCAAGCTTGATTACACATTTCGATATTGTACTGTAATTTCGACTATATACCAAATGTAATTACATACTCCTTACTGCACTAAAAATTAAATAAACATTAAATTCCATAGCGTCTTTTTGATAATTGCAACTGAAAGACTTCATATTTCTCCCACATTATGGTTTCAAATATTCAATGACAGAAAAGAAACACAATTGCAGATGTCAACATGCTTCTCCCTCGCTATTTCAATCCGATGTATTTCACGTAGAATTTACACAGATGAATCCAGTCCACAATCACGAAATTTCGTAGAATCGACAAAAATACCAAAATCTATTAATTCCAGATCAAATGGAAAAGTTGTTGCAATGTGCATTCATTCACAATATGACTCCAAATTTCAATTTTAAGTAGACCAAAAACGCCATTTTCTGTCAAAAGTTATGTCGAGCGCGCCATTAAGTTAAAATTTATCTGGGCGGAGTTAATGTGCGTATTAATAGTGTTGTTGTTGTGTAATGATGAATCTGCGCTTGTGTATTTAGTTTGGAATACGGCACACATTCAGTTACTTTGTTTCTTGTAGTTTATTTTGTTTATATTAATTAAGCCTTATGTAGAATAAGAAAACTTAGCATATAATAAAAAGGTTACTGCATCTGCATGGGAAAATATGAACTCGTTTTGTCGGATGGATATACTGCACTCACAATGTAGTGCAGTATTCCATCCGAAAAACTCGTTCATATTTTCACATACAAATGCAGTAACCTATAAATATTTTAACTTCTACCACAAACTGGATCAGAAATACCGACTCCAGAGTGGTAGCAAGCTCAGCCGATCACATGCAAGATGACATAATTGCTATGCGTGGATTTCGTTATTGTCGAATTCGTCTGAGATCTTAATTATTTTAGCATGTCCGTTCTAAGTTTGACCTCAGTCTAATCAGAAATCTGGATTGTAGAGTTATAAACAATGTTTGCCAATCGTGTACAAATTACCTCTTAATATGAACGAATTTCCCTCGTTATCATACCCTTCTGAAATTTTGATGGCATAAACTCATATTCCAAGTATGACTGAAATAGGTTTGGAAATATGGACTCCAGAGTGGTGGTAACGAACAATTGTTTGCGGAATTACGTACGATGAACGAAGCAAGATGGTCAATGGCCCATAACATAAGCTCACTGGGTCTTACGACCTGGTGAGCTAAAAAATATTACACGTTTACACAAATAATGTATAGCACAATAACGAAGAATAATTTGATAAGCAACAACACTTCCTTGTATCAAATATACTGCTCACGTAAGAATTGTTGCGAGACATTACATACAGATGTACATTATTTTTTTTTTTTAAATTCGAGTGCCATTTGCCGTACTCACGTTACACAAGGCAGTCTGTGACTGCCTAAGGTAACGATCAGGAGATATTTTGAACTTTTTTCCACAAACTCGCACAAGGGTTATAATAATTCACAGCATTACACAGTAAAGCACGCGTACTGTCGTTTTGAAAATAATATCTACTTTAACTTACAATAGCTACCTGTAATTTTTTAAAATCCATTGTGCAGTATTTGCCTGGTCCATTTGATCTTGGCTTTGCCCCCCCCCCCACCAACCTACCAACTCCAACAATGGCCAACATTCCTGCCGACGCCCATGCCTGCAGTATGCATGTTTACTTATGACGTCACATGGTACTCATAGTGAAAGTATGTCGCAGATTACATGTATATATTTGTGTTCTTAGGCCTTTTCCTTGAACACGCTTTAAGAAAAATAAAGAAGGAATTAGTTTTGCATTTGTCAATAAAGATTTTGGTCTTGCTGGTGTTACGTTGCAGGATCACATATTTTCTATACTCGCTAATACGTCCAGTACATCTGCAAACTGCCATACCAAATCTGGCATTGCACGCGCTAGCAAATACGGGTCCAAGCGGTTTGTTAAGAGTAAAAAGTGCAACAAACTACACAGACCATGATCTGTCGGTGTATCATGCGACGGCAGATCAGGTTCTATATTGTTTGCAGCTTTGACTAGACTTCTGATATATTCGGTATGTTATCGAGACTTGTATAATGCTTCCCGCTGTGTCCTTTTTACTCAAATTATTTTATTCGTTTTGTCAAGTTAAAACAACTGTTATTGCTTAAAAAAAGATAGTATCTATAGCAAGTGCAGAAAAGAAATTCAAGTGGCAGTATAGATAACTACTTTTACAAATGACAGGCATTCATCATGATTTACCCCAGTATTACTAATCCGCCAGACCATTCATCTTGTCACAGATTGTGTCAGTTTATTTCAGGTATCAGTGAGAGGTGTTTCTTTTGTCAGATATTTGTAAATGGATCTCATCGATAATTCCCTTTTGCAAAACTAATATATGCGTGTGGTGTGGGCACCTGTAGCAATACTTGTCAAAACTAAAACAAGTGGCAAATTTGAAAATAATGACATCTATATCGTTATGAATTTATGCGGCTAAATCACCCAAATCCATGCACTCCTGGCACGAGACGGTATAACAATTACAACTGTTAATATGCTAATTTTGGAATTAAAATTTGTGTAATTTTAGTCATCAAGTTAGAAATACGAAAATGACTCTAGCCTGCCCATAAAAGTGTTTATGATGTTTACCTTCAGGCAAATTACACTTCGCCATTATAGTAAGGATTACTTATTACAAACAGTTAATGCTATCATAGTCATGTTTACTTATATATATCAAAAGTGAGAATGCTAAAAAAAACGTTTTATATTATATACAGACGATCTCAACCTCTGCAACATTGCAGATGACTTGCAAAATAAAAACTTAAAAATTTATATTTTTTTTCTTCAATTTTAAAGAGGTCAAGGAAAGAATATCGGAATTTATTAACAATAATAAAGTTTACAGTTTTGATCTCCTAAGCAATGAAATGTTAAAATGTTGCAAAGCAATCTTTCTCTTCGGTAAATGAAACTATTTAATGGAATACAAAAAAAACAACTCTTCAATAACAAACAGCTGCATTTACAAGAATGACGAAAGAAGTAACTAGTAAATAAGCTGATGATTAACGTCTTAGGCATAACAACACAAGCTGGTTTTTTTTGTAGCAAGGCAATTGGGGCCCCGAATGGCCGAGTGGTCTAAAGCGCTTTCCGTTACGGATCACTGCCATCTCACCTCTGTCTGCGTGGGTTCGAGTCTCGGATTTGGCCAATATGGGTATGTGAGAAAGCTTGCCAGTAGCTTCTCTTTGGTCGGTGGTTCTTTCTGGGGTTTTCCTGAAGTTTTCCTCCACCATTAATACTGGCCGCCATGTAAAGCCTATCGTTTGCTGAAAAATGGCGTTAAACCATACAACAACAACAACCAAGGCAATTGGAGTAAAGTGCCTTGCCCAAGGACAAAACACGGTAGCTGAAACAGGCTGATCACGATGGTAGGATTTTAACCCGCACCCTCTCGGTCGCGAGTCCAAAACGCTAACCACTGAGCTACGCGCCTCAGACGCATATCATTTGGCAGTTGTCTTGGTAAAAACATAATTTATTTTACAGCATAGATAATACAATAACTTTAAATATATAAACGTCTGCACTGAATATCAAACCGGATTCAGACAAGAATACCTTACCGCTGACTACTAGTCTGCAATAATGCCCATACCAGATAATTACTTACATAAAGTTTTTAAAAACTGGTATTGCTGTTGTGCGAACATTTCTAAAGCGATTGATGCGGTATAGAGACAGGGTATCTACTATAACATAGTAAACGCCAGTATAGTGGTAGTTCCAAATCATCAAACGTAGCGTAATATTAGAAACACAAAGGATGAAATAAATTAAAACCGTTTTTTCAAACCTTTAATGTGATGCCTCAAAGGTGTGAAACTCAGTCCCCTCCTGTCCAACGCCTCAAAGGGGTAAAATTCAGTCCAGTACTGTTCAACGTATTTATAAATGAGATTCAATAAAACGTAAATGAGGAAGATTGTAATCCTCTACCAGTTAACGATCTTAAAATCATTTTTCTCTACTACGCCGGTAACTTGTTGATGTTATCTGTGATTGCAAAAGGTCTCCAGTTCAGCTTTCAGTTTTATGTTACTAACAAAAATATCGTAGTAAATAGAAGCTCAGTATCAACCGGAATAAAACTAAAATAATATTTAGCAAAAGAGAGCCCTCCGCCCCACTACTTGTTTCTTCATATGCAATAAAATAGGTGGAACTTATTGATACTTATCAGTACCTCAGTATGATTCCTCTGCGAGCTCGGAGACGTAAAATAAGCCTAATCCCACCCCACCCATCCCCCACCCCAGGTGATCTTGCAAAATTCAACAAATGGAGACAGGTAACAAGCGGTGACTCATTGGTTAGCGTACCAAACTCGAGACTGAAAGTGTGTGTGTTCAAACCTAATATCGGTTCAAGCCAGGTCGGATACTGTATAAGCATTATAAAAGACTGCTTGGTCTTTATTCCAATTATGATTCGGAGCTTTGCTGAGTTTAAGGGAATATATTCATACAAGTTCATTTGACAACACAGCGCATTCTTTTAGCCTAAGACGACCAACGGAAATCGACGCTGTAAACTTATCAGATAATATTGAACAACTAAATAAAGCAAATGACAAGAAGTCCATTTTATTGTGCTAAATATTTAACATGTTTGATATTCACAGTTATCCTGATTTCAATATAACTGAATGCAAACCATAATTCATAACAAAAGCCTAACTTTTTGATTATCAGAAGCAGTTGATAAAAAAAAGTTCTAAATTTTTACAAATCACAAAGATTCTGCACATAAAATATTGTATACACAAATAAATCTGGTACTGACAAATGGATGCTCCAAATACCATCGACTCTATGATAAATTATCCAGTCTTCACCATTTGAACCAGCAGAGTTCAAATCACGAGAAATTAATTGAAAGAAAGAAAAAAAAAATCATGATCCCCACACAACACGAGATGTTACAATTAGATCAGCTTATATAGTGTAGACTTAAACAAGATGAAAACTGTTAAAAAAATATTCTTATTACATCAATAAAACTGTCTTGCTTACTGAAAATAAATCTCTACTGAAATGAAATATTTTAAATTTAGTTCAACACTAAGTATTCATTCAGTATTAGTTGCATGAACATGTCCATATAAAACACAAAAATGCTCTCTTTTTAAAAGAAAAAGAAGCCTGAACGTTGTTAGATCATATTATTTTTCATATTTAATACAATACACTTTTCATGTTTTGATGTACATGTATCACTCTATCATCTCTGACGCTTTCGTATATCGTGTTATTTTCAATAAATAGTGTTTGTGTTGGTTGCAAGGCTAAGAGCTGTATCACTCCGGTAGTATTTAATACGCTTGACATGACGCTTCAATCAGTCTTGTAAGTGACACAGGCCGTGGTGTCTTAATCATCGACATGGCTTTATAATTTAGCCATACGAACTCCTCGTCATACGATTTGAATATATATAAAATTGGGGAGGTAACTAGGGAAGAGTACGTAAGAAGAGTAAAGACTGCCGCACAGATATCCGTCTGTACGAAATAAAACGATGTCTAGCAGCAAGGGAAGATTACGTAACAAGTACACGGATGGATAGAACACACCTTATCTTTGTTAAGCCTTTCACGAAGAATTGTGGCCATCCTCCGAACCGCACCATGTTAAATTGCACAAATATTGACCATTTCGTTTTTTTGGGGAGGGTTGAGGGCTGAGGTTTTCTTTCTAACCAGAATAACAGCTTTTACATTGTTCTCTCAAAAAAATATCCCATCTTCCCTTCCCTACCTCTCTTTCTCTCTCTCTCTCTCTCTCTCGATAGAGAGAGAGATTCGGATATACAACAATGTTCGCTTGTATTTTACTACCTGTGGGCAGCCGCATAGCCGCACATATGTCCGTCTGTACGAAACAAAACGATATCTACTACCTAGGGAAGATTACATAACAAGTACACGGATGGATAGAACACACCTTATCTTTGTTAATCCTTTCACGAAGAATTGTGGCCATCATCTGAACCACACCATATTAAATTGCACAAATATCGACCATTTCGTTTTTCTGGAGAGGGTTGAGGGCTGAGGTTTTCTTTCTAACCAGAATACAAGTTTTTACATTGTTCTCTCAAAAATTATCACATCTCCCCCTCCCTTTCTCTCTCTCTCTCTCTCTCTCTTTCTCTCTCTCTCTCTGTGAGAGAGAGAGAGAGAATAGAGAGAGAGAGAGATTCATACAACAATGTTCACTTGTATTTTACTTACCTGTGGGCAGAGAGAGAGAGAGAGAGAGAGAGAGTTTCATGGAACAATGTTCACTTGTATTTTACTTACCTATGGGCACACCTTGAGTGTAACATTTTCTCCACATTCCAAAACGGTAGGAAAAAATTCTTTTGATCGTGTCATTGGTGATTTCTTTCGCCGTCCCATTTGCTTCATACCAGAAGTCTGTTACAACACACGTAACAATCAGTGCCAAGGAGACTAGAATCAGGAATAACGCGAAAAATAACAAACACATATGACACCGACCTACAGCCATGACGAAAATAATTAGTGTGTGATGGATAAAAGGGCGTAGGTCCTCTCCGGTAAATCCAAGTGTGAGCGCTGGGGAAGAATGTTTGAGTGGTATCGTCTTTCTCTGTACGGCCGTCTACACACAATAGCATGTATTAAAGGCAACCGGTTTTGTCGTGTATACATACCTGTCCAGCCTTGTCAAGGGGCCGTCTCAAACCTGTCAGAAACTGCGCTAGGTGCGTGATGTATATTATCATGACGTCATAAGATTTATATTTTGCTATTTGGAAATAATCGTATGCTCTCTAATACTCTAAGATAACAAACTATCTATCTTATGAACGGGAACCAAGACCTGCCATATTACATTTTTTTCTTCTTCTAATCAGCGCATAGTAGTTTATTGATCACAAGCTGACTGAGGTGGAGGTCAGGCATGGAATGATGTGTCATATTGCCATTATAAGGCTGTCAGAATTTAATAATTAAATAGATTATCATCCAAGACAACAAATTATGATTGGAGTAATCCTGAAACAAAAGTAAGTCAGGTGGCTTCTTTTGTGGATAGAGATCCAATTATTATCGAACATATGAGATGCTGTGTTGGTGAGAATGAATGGGTGGGCTTGATTTTGTCGTTAAGACCATGTTCCGAATAGCTTTTTATCAACAAACTCAGCATTTTTTTTTTGTTGTTGTTGTGCGCACTGGTTTCTGGATTTTGCTCATTTTTTTCAGATGGCGCATCCTCCTTTTTTAATCACAACTGTATTTCGACATTTTGCCGTTTGCGTTTTATAAATGGAAAGAAATCCGAATTGAATGAAACGATGCTGCTGAAGTTGACAATAACCTTTAATAAATATGGGTTAAACATTCTTATTCAAGGCAATTGTTCAGCATGCATCCTCTCTGGTTTACTTTAAAGGAAACTGAGTTGTTTCACGTGTGCTTGCTGGTGTAAATTAGCTTAATATGCGCTCCATCTACCGCCTCGAAAGGACTTAATACGGCATGACCCTAGCTATTATATTCAAATTACGTAATCTGTGAAATGGTTGTTGCATATCTCAGAGCACCTTACCCTGTTATTGTCTCAATGGTCATCTCTTGTATAAGCTGACCCGAGGATAGTTTTACATGGGCTCGAAGCAGACCTTTTTACTGTTTATACACGCTAAAATCTAGGGACATAAGTGGTGGTCAAAAAATGTCTGTGTTTGTTCCTTTTCTTTTCTTCTTTACTTTTTTCTTCTAAGTTTTTCGAAGAGTGTGCTTTTCTAAATACGACCCTGTCAAGGGGATTGGCAGACACAAATCGTACTTTTCGCCTGACACGTCATGTTATGTCAGGTATGCAGGTGTAGGAGTTTGAAAACACCCCAGTTTTAGATCTAAACAATTTGCCGAAATAAAATCAAAATCTTAAGCGTCTTTTCCAGTGAAATATCTGTTGAGGATAAGTTTAATAGTGTAGATGGCATTCAACTATTTTGACTAAGGTATCGCAGATTATTTGTCTAACTAAAATAGAAAATACACCCCTACGACTCGACAATCCAGCACATTTATCGCTCAATGCATGAATTTAAAAATATCAAGTTTTAATTTTTAAGTATCTGCGTGGTGCTGCATATTCTTACAATGAAGTGGAATACAATCTCACACCCATATTGGACTAAACTTTCAAACTATATTGAATTAATCTCACACCCATATTGGACTACAATTCACACTCATGGCTATAATGTATATTTATCAGAAACTTAGCTTAGAATATTTACCTGATCGGTATCACAGACACCGTACTGACAAGAAATAATAATAATAATAATAATAATAATAATAATTTGGGATGGCTCCCCGACCCATGCCTACGTATGTACGCGGAATGTAAAATAAATAAATAAACAATAATAATAACAAACAAAACATAAGAGTTATTATTATTATTATTATTTATACATGAAAACTACGTCCATTTTCAACATTTTTTCCCAAGAAAGGGACTAAAAAGGATAAACGTGTTTTGCTCATGACAGCTGATTTATGTACAAACCTTTTAACTTTTGGTGACAAAGTCGTTAATGATTTTGCTAAAATTGCAAATAGTTTCGTTAATTAGTTTTGTGGTCTTGGGCTACATATTATAATGACTCTGATTTAATAATACCGGATGTAGAACGTATGTCAGATTTAGTAATACCGGATGTAGAACGTAAGTCAGATTTAATAATACCAGATGTAGACGTATGTCAGATTTAGTAATACCGGATGTAGAACGTATGTCAGATGAAATTTTCTTTCTGATACCAAATATTACTGAAAATTGTTTTTGTAAAGAAACGTTTAAAAATGTATAATATTAAAAAAATACTCGTTTTGATGGGTTGCTTTTTAGACTGTTTATCATAATACGTTACTACATAAATCATCAGCATGTAATGTAATTGCGACGTTTTCATCCTACATTAGTGGTGGATTACATGCCACAAACTGAAGCGGTACTATATCAGATTTTAAAGACGTTTCCATGGGAATACAGCAGAGACCAGTTATAAGCCCTCTCTATTTAAATATAAATTATTTACGAAAGTGTTTGTAGAAATGTTATTCAGAGTTGATACAGATGATACATCACAATAAGTTAGTGATAAAAACGTTAGCCTCTTTGAGAGCAAGCTAAAGGAAGATTTGCAGTGTGAATGTATGTTTGACAATAAAACTAGCTTAAATGTACAGACAACCCAGTTAGTGTATATCTGCTCACCATAACAAGCAGCCAAAAGTAGAGAATTATACGTAGAAGTAAATTGCACAAACATTTAAACTGTTAAGTGTACTAAAACTGTTAGGTATCCTTGTTGATAATATTTAATCCTAGCCCAATCACTTTGAAAAACACCTTATTATTCGACTATAAAAATAGAAATTATAAAAAGGTTGGAGGTTGTATGTCAGATTTTTGTTATTCTAAAAGTGTACGATACAGTTGTATTTCCACATTTGATCTACTGCTGTGTCGTGTGGAGAAAACCCCGTAATCCTTCTTACATGCAGACTATACACTAATATAAAGCTTACAGAAAATAGTACCTCGAGCGGTTTAAATGTAAAATATATTTAAACATCTACCTCATTTCTTTTCAGCCATAGAAAATAGATGACAGTTAAGGATTACATTGGTTTCTTTTAGAAAAGCTGTTATTTCTTTCCAAGCCGTAAACAAAATATATATGTCGTGATGTTTTCAAGTTTGTTATGAACTTTAGTACAACGACTTCACGGTCGAGTGAAAGGTATGAATTCTAGATATACCAAAAGTTCTGACAGAGTATATGATGATGAGTATGAAGGGTCGGGTCAAGGTAAATCTTTATGTTCCTAGAGGGTAACAGCCTCTGTGTCTTGGTCACGAGCCAGAACATGCCGTTAAAAAGCTTTAAATAGGCAAATAGAGAACAAATTAGATGGATAGAGGAAAATTTGTTTTAAATATGAAACGACTATGATACTTTTCCATTTTGGTAGTGAACTTAGAGATTCCGTAACACTTGCATCCCTGTTTCAAAGATTAGCTCCAGGGGAACGTTTGCATGAAAATGATATATCAGAATCAGAGAAGAATTTGATAAATGATTACATGTCAAACAACTGCAGCGAACCAGTCGTATGTACCTCTAACTTAAGGCAAATTACAGGCCCACGAAACTAACGCTACTCGTTACAGTAAAATTCAATATAAATTAAAGACAAAAATTATGTGCATTTATACGAACGCATGATATAAGTTAATAATAGTTCGGATATTTTATAGAATTAAGGTTGCTTTTAGGTTCATGACATGTTTTGTTTCATTTAAATGCTGATAATTAGTGTTCAAATAGTTGAGGTTCTACTGTGCTTTCTGATTCGCTTAGTTTCAGTTTTGTGAATCGCTTGAATTTTTTTTTTCTTTAACAGAAAGTTTATCCTCTCTAATTTCCAATTTCTTTTTGCAAATGAACTAATTATAAATGCTGCATTGATTATGTCGTCTAGGGACAAGTTAAAGGCTGCATATTACAATTGGATTATGATACGCAGTTTAGAAAAAAGGAAAGAACGGAATAGAATAAAGAATGCGCATAAATCTCATGCAATCCGAACAACGTAACTGTAATAGACCTTTGCAGACATGCATGTTTATGTGGTGGACCTTTTTTTTTTTTACATGGATGTCTGTGTGTTGGGAGATATTACAACCTATCAGTAGTATCTCAACGGGCGTTTAGGCTGTGTTTACTGAGATAGGTCTTTGCCTTCTGTACTCAACGACTTTAAATTCTTTTACCTGTACGTCACACGCAAGTGTATTATTTACCGTGGACTTACAACTTAGGCAGGGCAAATATAATTCGAATACCTGAAAATGATATATCAGAGTCATAGAAGAATTTGATAAATGATTACATGTCAAACAACTGCAGAGAACCAGTCGTCGTTCACGCCAGATGAACGAGTTAGTGTGGTTAGCGTAATTGATATATAAAGTTGGTGCGAACGGCGAAATCATCAGCAGCAATAACAACGCTGCCACCGCAGACGCAGACTATTCCGTCCTTGTATATGCTGCGAATATCGGTGACAGCGTGGAAACGTTACTATTTGTGCGCAGATACTATAATTAATTTTACCCTTCGGAAACGTAAATACTTTTCCAAAGTTGGCGATTGATCACAAAGCGATAATTTCCATTTGCTGAAAGACTGCATGCAGATTTTTTCCCCTGCTGACTTTGAGAAACGTAAGCTAGTCAATAAACTACATTTATCTAAGTGTAAACGTCACGTATTTTTCACTGTTGTTGTGGATTGTGCTTCTTAGTGCATTCGATGCTTCCGCGATTCCTTTGCATTATTAAGTGACCATTATACCTCCGCAGGTTATGAAGCACCACAGGGACTTTTGTTTTACAAGGGAAAATTCGTAACTGTAGATTGCAATCGCTGCCATTGACTCCTCTGTATGCAGTAGTGATGTGGCAGTGATCATGATCCTTGGCATAAGTCCCAAAGGGATCATCATACATTTAGCAATGAGTGGCCACAGAGAATTCGCGTGTGTTACCATGCGTTATAGTCATAACTGCAGGCGAGGAGAGCCATTGTTGCATCTATTTCGCTGTAACTTCGAGCGATTTAAGAAACTCCTAAGCTGAGTCATGGCGACGACGCAACATTTATGTCTCAGTCGCTACGTCGCATCCGACCACACTGTAACAAAATCCGCATGTGATTTTATTCAGCAACGTGCGTTGTATTCGACAGAACCACCAGCTTGGTGTCCACGGAACTTCCAAGCATTTTAAGTCCGCGTAGGTAGCATACGGTACTTTCGTTTTTCGCTCCACAGCTGTAAACATAAATCTTTGGCTGGGTTCTGGCATGATTGAACGCCATCCTTCATGATTGTACGTCAAACAGTCAACGTCGACACGGACTCTTTACTATGGTTCTAGCCGTGTCGGTTAAGCAGCCAGGAATTATTTTTATCCATACGTAATGATACCGCGTCTCTAAACAATTCGTATTCCTCATCAACAACAGATTAATGTGGGTCGGCCCATGTGAATGTTTGCTTTGTATATGTGGAAAAAGTGCAAGCGCATAACAACCTCTGATCCAAGCGTACTAGTTAATGGCAATACCAGTGCTGAGTTCGTCAAACTTTTTGTTGACTAATATAAGTAACATAAATCTAAACCGCCCATTGTCATACAACTTTGCCTTTATGAGAGAATTGACACAAAACGCGCATTGTCTTTGAATATATATCAGTTAATTTGAAAATTCAAGTAAATGTTTTAATAACATGAGTGACAAGCAAAATCGAATTGACCAAACATTATCGAAGTTTCTACAAGTTACTTCCCTTAGATTGGGAAGCGCTCAAACCGCGCCGACGGCAAGAAACTTGTGGTTTCAGTCAGTTTAAGTTAAAAGCCTAATAAATGATTTTAATTACAAAAATGTTCAGTTACACCTATCCATCTGCACGCATATGTATGTATGTATGTATGTATGTATGTATGTATGTATGGTCAGGCGGCTGAAGGTGAAACTGAGCAATAGTGTTACGCACCAGAGATACATTTTTTTTTTTAAAGGCGGATATATCTATTTAGCTTTCAAAAATTATAAGCTCCAAAGAAAGCGTGACACCGGAAGGTCTGTGGGATCATTATAACATCACCATCTGAGTGCCGTTACAAAATACAAAATTCTCATTGTTGTACAATACTTTTTTTTTTTTTTAAAATTGCATTCAATATGTTTTCATTGATTCGAAATACAAATTGAACATTAATGTTGACTTAAGACATGTGAATATTCTTGGTGAACAAGCGCGAACTAGTTTTATTTGATAAATAAAAATGGCAAGTCGTGAAGAAATACACTGTAAAAGATCAATGCCTCAAGTGTTTTAAGAAATTTTATAAACTTTCAACCTAATTTAATAAAAATACCAGTGCAATAATATTTGTCATTAAAATTCAAGAGATATTTTGTAATATCGTGCAATATTTTCAATTTGAATTTCGCTTGTTCAGTTAAAAAAACAACAACTTTACCCTCAGAATAGGAATTATTTTCTTAAAATAAGACATAAACTTGTTCAGGTTTTTCTGGAGAGTGTATTTCAGCATAAATTGGAGCTTTATGTTTTCCTGTATATAATTTAAAGTTTGTCTATGTGTTTTCGCTTCTAGATTGTCTAGGTGTTTGTGCTGACAAGATTACCTAGGTGTTTTGGCCGAGTGGTCTAAAGCGCTTTCCGTTACGGATCACTGTTATCTCACCTCTGTCTGCGTGGGTTCGAGTCTCGGATTCGGCCAATGTGGGTATGTAAGAAAGCTTGCCAGTAGCTTCTCTTTGGTCGGTGGTTCTTTCTGGGGATTTCCCGGTTTCTTCCTCCACCATTAATACTGGCCGCCATGTATATCCTATCGTGTGCTGCAAAATGGCGTTAAACCCTACAACAACAACAACAACAACCTAGGTGTTTTGTTTCTAGATTGTGTAGGTGTTTGTGCTGACAAGATTGTTTAGGTGTTTGTGCTTCTGGATTGTATAGGTGTTTGTGCTGACAATATTGTCTAGATGTTTTTGCTTCAAGATTTTCTAGGTGTTTGTTCTTCTGGATTGTCTAGGTGTTTGTGCTGACAAGATTGTCTAGATGTTTGTGCTTCTAGATTGTCTATGTGTTTGTTCTTCTGGATTGTCTAGGTGTTTGTGCTGACAAGATTCAGACGGCTGCCAGAAAACAACGCCATATTGTTCATGTTGTGCAAGATACCAACACAAGTCTACAAGGACTTCCTTGAGAATGCTTAGGATTTCTAAAAAATGTTTAAGAATTCCGAACGCTGGATTCTTTGCCAGTGGATGTGAACTTTGGGTAGAAGAAACTCCTGAGAACCCTCTGGAATCAATGTTTCATGACATTGCTCTTGAACATCAGAAGGGCAATGTTTCTAGTTAAAACGCGAAATAGGAAACATAATCAGGACGATGTTCATTGTTCTAAGAGAAAATCAATGAGAAGTGTTAAAGACCACGTACCATCTATTTTGCGAAAGACCATATCAAAGCAAGTTTTATGAAGTTTTAACATTCCATGCTGATCAATTCCTTAGACAGATGGCTACGGATATGCAGAATGAAACTATTGTCGCTAAAACCGCAGGCGGGAATTCAATTGCTTTAGATGGCAAGTACCGTCTTACTTGCCTGACAGTAAAAAATAGTCGCTACCGTGCGTATTTACGACAAAACGATACCCCTCCAACTACAGAGAGAGAGAGAGAGAGAGAGAGAGAGAGAGAGAGAGAGAGAGAGATTTTGTAAAGTTGATATTTCATTTTTAGTATTCAGTAGAAGAGGGAACGCATATCTATTTGTTGTACAAAATCGATTTGAAGGTCTTGGGTAAGACACTTCTATCCATACAATCCGTTTTGAACAAAACTTATCGAACACTGTTCTGACATGATTTTGCACGGGAAGTTAGATGGCATAAATATCGGTCTTATATTTCCAGATGGCTTGCAGAAGATGATTTAATGATGCCTTCCTTGTCCACAACTATGGATCGGAATCTCTTCTGTTTGCAAAAGTTACAAAGTTGTACAGAGAAGAGATATTCAGAGACAGATTTGTCATATTTTCTGGAAACTTTCCCATTAACTGCCCACAAAGTATGTTTTCCGTTAACAAACTTCTGATATCAATGATGTTCCGTGGGACAGCCTTGGAAGGAGATGTAGAAGATTCCCATGCTTGATTCAGCAGCTCAAAACGTTGCTTCATGGCTCAAAGAAGTCCAAATCAGAAGCTGCACACTCCCGCTTCCAGTCTATGCTGGTTGAAAGTCTAAGTCTGAGCATCTCACACAGTCGTGTTCTCCCGCTAAAACCAGTTATCCTGGTCCATTTGTGAGCAATTCAAGACCGATGGCGTGATTGGTCCCTCTAATCCGTGTAAGGGACTCTTCACATTTGGTGCCCTAGATAATATTGACATCAACCTCAACCCCTCTTCCACCACAGCCAAGGAGTCATTTCATGGGAGTGATGTCAGTGTAATCTGATTCCTCACACAAACTGATTATGACATTTGCAGAGAAGCCTCAGTTCTCCCCTCTAACAGTGGAGCAAAAAGCAAGTCACACCTTCTGGCCGAGTCTGAGCAGTACATCTACGCACATAAGCAGTACAGGTTCCTAAAGTCACAGTTACACATTTAAGGGGAAGCTGGATGCAGCAAACGCCAAGGAAGTGACATGGTTCCATCATACTGAGCAAGTTCTCGGGATAGAGGAGTTCAAAAAGGTGTTGAAATGTCATGGGCTACTTACTATGTTTCTTTCCCATCTTTTCCCGTTAAAACCGTTTGTTATAATCGCCCTCCTTTTTCTTTTGTTTCTGTGAAGGCCGACGCGCCAACAATGATTAAACATACGATGTATGTCTTGAAAAGCCCTGAACTCTACTCAAGATCCTGTTCTAACACGTACTTGCCCGATATTTGCCAACTCAAAGTACATCCAGTGGACCAGTCTGCAAATCACAGAGAGGACAATCTTGTCATAATTTTTTTAATAGCTCCATATTGAGGAAGTTCCAAGTAATGCCTTTGGAGATTTCCTGGAAGGCAGTAGCTAAAGTAATGCCCTAACATAAGTTGGCGTGGTTACGCCAGGAACTGCTGATTCATTCCTCAAAGCCATTCATACGGGGACGACACGACCACTAGTCAATGGTCACTTTCTTGACTCACTGAAACTACTGCATGACGCATATGGCAGCTATACGTTACAGTGACCCAGATGAGCTCGAGTTTGGAGACTGAACACGTCATAGCTTGATCTTAGTTCATAAGGGACAGGGCATGGTATGATGTCTAACACGCATCTGTACAAACTTACTATATCTCGTGCAAACAAACTGGTAAGGGACAGTGAAAGGGGTATGTCATATGATGTGGTCGTATATTTTTAAACAAACATACATACACACAAATAAGATGACATTGATGGTGCCTATTCCCTTTTATGGAATACATGAGTATTTCCGAAAAGGGCTGTTTGGTTCTGACCTAAAATGGACTGATTCTAATAGTAAAGCAACTATACTTCGTAGGCCACGTGTCAGAGCTTCTTCAACAGTTTAACCATTTGCCTCAGTTCCATGTACTGTCGTTATTCACGGTGACCATTCCTGGAACGAATACAATATATTCTGAGTTCTCCTTTTTATACCATTATTCACTGACTGGGATAACAAATTTTCTGTGTACATAATAAGCGTTTCTTTCTTCGAAGCACCGATCGCAAAATCTACTGTAAATTGAATCACGTTCAGCAAAGGAGCTGCTGTGATTCCTACCAACTTGTGCTGTACAATATCTGAGTAAACAAACGTCAAACTGACTCCGTCATTCAGTTTGATGGCTTACCGAAAGCAAACGCAGAACCTGTTCTTGATTTCTTTCGAATTCTGAGCAAAATTTGTTACTCATCCTTGAATAGCAAACAAAATCAGAGACAGTTTAATGGACAACGTTTTGATGTCAAAATTTCACGGTACATGGTAGACGATACTTGCGCGTTTATTTCTGTGAGTGCATTACGAAACTGTGAGTTGAGTATGTTATGTGCAATGTGTACAATATCTGGTAATGTTTTACTTTTTACCGACAAGAACAAAGCCTGACAGGCACGACTCATGTGTCTGCTGGTATCAGAACTTTGTCGAGGCCGACATGGATCCTTAGGAATTATATAGAGGTAACCTGCTATTTAATCCCCGAAATTGGATTGATATATTAACCAACTGGTCTTATATGAAGCTTTTTAATCTGAAAATGCTAGAAAGTGAACGCTTTTCATTAAAAATGCATCCTTTTCTACTACTGAACACAGAACCACTTGCTTATCTCAATTAAGGGACGTTGTCTGTATTAGCAAACTGGTGAATGAACACTTCTACCACAATTACAGTCTTGATCAGAAAATATCTCAGCTTGGTCTTAGTTCAAAAATATCTTTAGTAAATGTGTGTGTGTGTGTGTGTCTGTGTGTGTGTGTGTGAGAGAGAGAGAGAGAGAGAGAGAGAGTGTGTGTGTATGTGTGTGTGTGTGTGTTTGATTTGGATGTTTAACTTAGCTTTATCAATTATGCAGTTATATCGCTACGAGGTCTGCAGTGTGGCAGTTTATAGTAATGTCTACAATGGGGCATTACGACGCAGACCTGCGAAATCATGTCCCACCCAGTCACATTATCCTGACATCTTGCTTACCAGTCCTAACACTAACCTCTTAATGCTGAGAGCCTAGGGAGGATGCTGCTAGTACCATTTTTATAAGTCTTTGAAATTACTCGTCCGGAGTTTGAACCCGCGACCTCCCGCATCCGAGGCGGACCCTCTAACCACTTAGGCCTTTTTAGAATGTAAACTCAGAACTAGATGATCTCAAACATAATATATTCAATAACAGTCCAACTGAATATCCTGGACTCTACGAAACATTTATTAACGATAATAATAATGATCACTCAGTATCCATTAACGATTTCCATTTGGAACGGAAAGACGGAGCATTACGGGGAAGCTGTCTACTTCTACATATATAAAGACATTACATATAAAGGAAGAAAGGATATAAGGTCAGCTGAGCTGCAAACGGGTTGGATTGACCCGAAACAACCATCATTTCAGCCCATCTTTCTTTGTTTCTCTATCAAACTCCAAATTCCCAATCGTATTGATTTGAGAGATTTGGAAATGAATTATCTACAGTTTCTAACTCTAACTTTTGTTAATGGGTGATCTCAGCATTGAGTAGATTAATGACAGGCAAAGTAAATGGAATGATATTCTACAAAGATATAATCTCCCCCAAATGTACAGTCTGCTACTCGAGACACTCTCTTGTCGATGACATTGATCGATCACATTTATTCTTCGCATCTTGCATTTATAGTCGAGACAGGCGTTCTAACATTCTTTTAGTGGCCATTGTTCTATCTATTACTCAAACAACAAGTACTGGTAAGGTACATATTATAGGACCATTCCCATGAAGATACCTTTGTGACCAACATGAAATATATGCTCTAAGTAATTGTCAGTCTGCTTTATAAATGCAGACCTTAAGGTATATCGTTTCTCTTGCTGTCCTAACTCAACATGCTCCAGTTAAATTAAAAAAGTCAAAATAATAATGCAATCATACTGTTTATTCCTGAAATACGGGAAGCCACGAAACTGCATAATTTCTGTCACCGACGAACGAAATTACTCAGAAAGACATACATTTGGGAACAAAATTAATCGCTAAAGCTAAGAAGGATTATTTTTCAAGATTAACTGAGAATAAAAATGACTTCAGGAAAAATATGGATACATTTTCGCAACTTTAACACAAGTTCGAATTAAAACTCAGTAGTAATATTTTTACAGATCGATCAGATATTGCAAATGACCTGCTTTTTTTTACATCATTACCTTTAATGCTTGTAGAATATTCTTCCTTGTCACAAGAATTTTAACTCTTCATAGAGTCGAAAATCCTATCTCAGATACCATTCCAGATCAGTTACATGCGTGTTCTATACTTTGTTCTTTATCCTTTTAATTAATGATTTACCACTTCATATGAATACCACTGAAACCGATCGTTTTGAGGATAACACAACTGACATGCCGCCGGTGATACAATCGCATTGCTGGAACAAAATGTTACAACAGGATATTGAGGCTATTGTGCTCCTGTGTTGCGAAACCAATCAAATGGCTATCAGAGGATATCAATACATTTGTTAAGATGATTAAATTAAAAAAACAAACAACATAACAACAATTGTTAGGAGTAATTACTGATAGGAATTTATCGCGGGAGAATCAAATAAAGCACGTGCTTTATGCAGTATCCAACAGTTGAACTGAGTATCGTTTGGATCAGTAAATACTCATTTAACAGTCAGTACTAAATAGCTTAACGAATTTCCGATGTTCTTCTGACGTCATTGTTGCTGTTGCGATGCTGTGTGTGTACGAGGAGCAATGGGCGTCGACTTTAATGAAAGAACGTGAATTACTAGTTTTTTTCTTTTTGGTTTTGTCTTCACTTCATTCTTTTCTTTTACTGACGGAGATGGCTTCGACGTTATTGTTTTGACCCATGTCTTTATTTTATTGGCGGTGTCGATGTAAACGTCGCCAAGACTCGTTGTCTTTGTAGTCGACGTTGAAAGTGGTGTTTTGAAATCTTTCGTATTGTGTCTCCTCCAAATATTCGCATTCCTTGCTGTCTTCCAACATGACATCGCTTTTAAAAGTAGATAACACTGGATCCATCGCCAGCGATATGGACTTCCTAGTGCATCTTAAGGATCATTGGTTTCGGTCAATCCAAAGAAGAATTGTTGCCATCCCACAGGTTCAAATTGTTAACAATAACTAAGTGATTCTTTGGTCAAATCCATGATCTGGACCCGGTAATCGGTTTCTACAGAACATTGAATGAGGTTGTTTCTCGTAAGCCATGTAGGGATATACCCTTTGACTGGGTAGAAGCATATACGACTGCGTTTGCCTCCTTTAGGACCGCTTTCATTCATTTCTTTTACCGAAGCATAGTCTTTGAATGAGGAATCTGTTGTGGTTACCCTTATCGCCATGTATGCTTTTTTCAAATTCTTGATTCTATTTAATTTGATTTTGCTGTCACGTCTAAATCTTTTTGATAAAACGCTTGAAGTCCTTTCAACAGTTGTCGACATCATTGTGTATTTGTTTTTGTTTCTGACAAGTTCGATTAATTTCTCAACGACTTTAACTTTTTTATACAAGTTTTCTGTCTTGGTCATATTTTAAATCGGTCGTAAGTGTGATATTTGCTGCTCGTACTATGTCTATCAAGCGCTTGTAATGAACCAACGTTAACTTTCGTCCTTCCTTAACGTAAAGTTTTGTATCATTGATGACATTCTATAATTAACTGTCCTTTTTGTTCTTCAACGACGATGATGCCTACAGTGCCTTGCAACAGTGACTAACACGCACGTCACACACCGTCCCAAGTTCGAAGAGGGTATCATCTTGTTTGATTAGTTCTTCCAGGATCGCATTGAAATAATTTAAGTCCTTAATCGTTCGAATGCAATAATTCGTCTGAATTCGATACAGCACTTCTGGCAGAAGTCGTGGGTGTGCTTAGTGTCTTGAAAATTCAGCCACACAAAAGTTAGGCACGTGATATCTTGTGAACATTCACGCAAGATAAATACAGACGTGCTGCGGGTATAACCTGTCGGTGAATATTAAAGATATACTAATATTATAACACCTCTTGAATTTTCTGCATCTCATTGTATTCGTACACAGTCTGTTGGGAAACCATTACTAGTTTCAAAAGGGTTTAGCTTGTAGCCACTCGTTTACAAGTGCGATATTCTAATGCCCAACCATAATCGCTCCAATTCCAGTGTATCTGTTTTTTTTTTCTTTTCTGTACGAACTCTTGCCACTATATTGGCGAACGCCAAGCACACGTTGTGATTTTGATTATGCTTATTTTGAGGGTCGGGAGTTGATCAACTAATTACACATTGCAACGCAAATTTGAGTTCGTTGAACTGTTGTACGTTTTGAATCTTGTCGATGATTTTGGAAACCATGAATTCAGCAGGTCTGCTAACTCCTATAAATACGGAAGATTGCAAACAGTCATGTGTAATGGAAAGTGGCAACAGATCAAGATCTTCGGCCTGACACTGTCGTTTTAACTATTGAAGCATAAAATCCAATTGTCAATGATAAACGCGTCTGATTTCTCTTCAGGGACATTTGACTAAAATCTAACAATGGTAGTGTAAGCTGTCGTTCGAACTTTTCTTCAGGTCAGCTTGCTCTTAAGTTGGATATGAAAAGAATCATCAGGCGAAACAGTACGACGTTGGCTCTTACGTGCTGCACAGGTATAAATTATATAAATCTCCAGGGTACACTTGTATCAACATTACTGTTGACACTGGACACTGTTGTAGCCACCGTCGCTTCATTCCTGCTGTCTCCATAATGTCGTGTGATTGTTTCAGGATGATATTCGTATGCATTCCTATTCAACTGTATTCTATATATACGTAGCGATATTTGAACGAGATAAAATCGGAAGAGCAATTACCAAAGCTAATAGTAAGAGATTCACTGAAAGTGATTCAATATTGCATGGCGTCTGACAAAAGGTTTATGGAGTTTCAAAATTCCTCCCGACAACCAAGAGGTCCACAACGCCAAAACAAAATAACAACCTATACCAAGAATAGCGAAACCTGCTCTCGAGGCAAGAGTAAAGACGCATGTTTTGTGTGCCACGTGTTATGACATTGGGTTTAAGACTGTCCATAACAAAAAGGGAAAGTGGAGGAAGACCATAAAGAGAAATAGGAGTGCAAGAGGAGAGCGAAAAAGCCACTGCTTCCAACATAGACACTAACAAGACAATGTCAGATGCGGCGAAAAATACTTCAAAACAAATGGGCTTTGTGAAATGAGATGTGATTCAGATTTTGCAGAAAGTAAGTTATGATCAAACGGTCTTGACTTGTTTGATATTTCCTTCACTCTCTCTCTGCTCATCTCGATGTATAGATAGCTTGTGTTATTCATCATTGGCGGCTCAGTCTCGAGAGACCATGCTAATAGTGCCCTTGGAGTGTCGTCTGTCTCTGGGGTGTTGGCTTCGTCTGCTGTGGCTGTGCAGGCCTATGCACGAGTGACAGTCCCTATTGCAGTTGGTGCAGACATACTGGGAAGTCTGAGTTATTGTGGTTTCTTCCGCGCTCCTCTTTCTCTCACGTTTCTCTACCGCCAAATGGCCATTCCTCACATCGGAGACTGCTATGCCCTTGCTTAACTTCAGTCTCCCGGTGCCTCGGTCCTCGGTCAGCACTTCCTAGCCGTCGGGTGAAATGTCGCATGTCTTCATGTCTCTCTTGCACACATCCTTGAAACGGAGTGAGGGGCGGCCGACTCTTCTGGTACCAGTGGCCAGCTGTCCATATAGGATGTCCATTGGTAGCCTCCAATCCTCCATGCGTCGGACGTGCCCCAGCTATCGAAGGCGGCGTTTGCTCAGCAGGAAGTACATGCTGAGGGTACTTCCACGTTGCAGGATCTCGCTGTGTGGGACGCGGTCTTGCCAGTTGATTTTCAGGATGCGTTTTAGGCACCGTATATGGAAGGAGTTAAGCCGGCGCTCTTTCCTCATGTAGGTGCTCCACGTCTCACTTCCATATAGCAGGGTGCTGAGAACTCAGGTCTGGTAGACTTGGATCTTGGTGTGCTCTGTCAGCGTGTTGTTTTCCCACACCCTCTTCGTTGTCGTGCCATGATGGTGTTTGCCTTTCCAAGCCTTATGTCCAGCTTCACATCGATCAAGAGAGTGTTGCTGATAGTTGACCTCAGGTAAGTAAAGTTGTTGACTGCTTCGAGGGTGACACCGTCAATTTTGATGGAAGTGGCAATGGTGGTATCTTGCACGACGACGTTTGTCCTTTCCAGGCTGATGGTGAGCTTGCATGTATCAGCGAAACGGTCTTCCAGTCTCTGAAGCGCGTCCTCGGTGTGGGTCATCTGCAAAATGCATCTCCGTGATGAACACCGACCTCATCTTGGTCTTGGAGCTCAGTAGTGCCAAATTGAACAGCCTCCCGTCGGACTTTGTGTGCAGATATACGCCTTCAGTGGACAAGTCGAAGGCGTTGGACAGGAGCAGGGAGAAGAAGATCCCGAAAAGGGTTGGCCCCAGCACGCAGCCATGCTTCGCGCCGCTGTTGATTGGGAAGGAGGCTGAGGAGGATCCATCATACATGACTGTTCCCTTCATATCGGCATGGAATAAGATTATCATGCTGCGGATTTTTTTTTTTTTTTTTTTTGGGGGGGACCGATCTTACTGAAGTTCAAAAAGGCCCTTCCTGCTGACCAGGTCAAATGCCTTGGTGAGGTCGATGAACATCATGCAGAGTGGTTGAACGTGCTCTCTGATCTTGTCTTGGAGTTGTCGTAGGGAGAAGATCATGTCTGTCGTTGACCTTCCTGCTCTGAGGCCGCACTGGGATTCCGGGTACACACGGTCCTCAAGCAGATGCAGCCTGTTGAGTATGATGCGGGGATACACTTTGCCAACGATGCTCAGGAGCAAGATCCCTCTGTAATTATGACAGTCACTGCGGTCGCCCTTGTTTTTGTAAAGGGTCACAATCGTGGCGTCGCGCATGTCTTGGGGTACTGCTCCTTCCTTTCAGCAGAGGCAAAGTAACTCATTCAGCGGCTGCAGCAATGTTGGTTTCCCATGTTTGATAGCTTGGGGCGGGAGCTGTTACTACCTTGTGCTTTGTCGTTTGGGATGGAGTCTATTGCTTTGCTGAGCTTCTCTAAGGTGGTCACTTTGTCGAGCTCCTCCATTGTGGGCAGTTTCTTTGTGCTGTTAAGGGCCGCATCTGTGACTGACGTTTCTCGGGAGTATAGCTCTGAGTAGTGCTCCACCCATCTGGCCATCTGTTGCTCACGGTCAGTGATCTTCTCTCCCGTCAGAGATTTCAAGGTAGCGACCCCTTTCACTGTAGGGCCTAGAGCCTTCTTGATGCCACTGTACATACCTTGGATGTTTCGGGACTCGGCAGTGCGCTGGATTCCTTCACACAGTTATTGCCAGTACTCGTTCGCGCACTGTCTAGCGATGCGTTGGGTGTTGATTCTGGCACTTTGAGAGCAGCAAGCGTCCGTTCATTAGGGCATTTTTTGTAAGCTATGAAGGCTTTTCGTTTGTCCTCAATTATTGGTTCCATCCTTGATAGGTGTGCGTTGAACCAGTCCTGACTGGGCCGTTCCTTCTTGCTAAACGTTGACATGGCTGTGCTGTAGATGGCACCCTTCATGGTGTTCCACTTTGCTGTGGCATCGTGCTCTGACAGGTCCTGGAGAGCCTGGTCCAGGGCGGCCACATGCTCCTCCACCTTGGAGGGGACCGACATCTGCGCAGTGTTTATGCGAGGGCGTCCTCGTGGTTTTGGTTTTGTGTTATTAAATGTTTGTTAATACAGGTTTATATAAAGGAGTTATCGAGTGCATTGAATGACTTGTCTATTATTCTAAGAATAAAATCGGAATGTCCAGGGTTGTCCAAGACTTGCACAGGCGTGTCATTATGCATACAAAATATAATAATATATACATATAGTAACATGATGTCGCTCCTGTAATAGATTAGGAAGTTCCACAGTTTTTCCAAGTTCTATAGGTTGATGTTGCCGCTTCTAAAAATATAACCGGAATTCCCATTGTTTTTCCTGTTCCAAAACAGTATTTGAAGTAAGTTGCCTTTAAAACTTTATGTATGTTAGTGTATGTTTGTATGAAAATTAAAAGAGGGTGTTTGTCTGTCTCTGCGTTTGATTGGCTGCGCAAATTAAATACCAATCAGCCTGCATCCCGCATAGTGACCCATCCATGTTAAAGTTCTATTTTCTCCCGTAGTGACCCATCCTTGTGAAAATTCTATAATCTCCATAGTGCATTGAAGGTAAGAAACGTCCCCACAGTATCTCAACTTAAGTCACAGAAGAACACCAATTATAAAAGAAATGTTCCCAAACTGACCCAGAATTTAGGTTCCAATATTGACCCAACCATATTAATTTTTGTATGGTTCTCATCGATTGTTTAGAACTAGTATTTTCCATAGACCCATCAGGGACCTCTATAACCTCTATGAGAAAGAGCTCAAGAAACACCTACTTGTTCGCAGTTTTTAAACACATATGTAAAGATCTGGATGGACACGTATGAGACAGATAGTTGCCACTTCAAATGCTAATATATTATCTATCTATCTATCTATCTATCTATCTATCTATCTATATATATATATATATATATATATATATATATATATATATATATATATATATATATATATATATATATATATATATATATATATATATATATATATAATGAGCTAGGATACTTTGTTGTGTGCTAGATTGTTTTTTAATGTCTTAATATTGAGGCAAGTTCTGTAGAGAAAGAACAATTAGGAATTGTTGTTTCTTTGTTCCAGTGTCAGAATTTTGTTCAAATTACGGTTACTCTACATGTTCGGCAATAATCACCAATGATATAGTATTATTTCGACCTCTAGATTAGTTCGAGTTTGTTGTTTTCAACAACATTTTCTGACATGAATATCGAAGACTAGCATATTATTCAGCGATTTAGTATCAAAGCTTTTGTTGCTTTCTGTTAGAATGTAGAGTCTCGGTTTGAATATTTACTTTCAAAACTTAAAAACGTTGTTTCCCTTCCTACCTGTAAATTAGTGTTTCAAAATTTGTTAATGTTAAACAAAATGAGATCTACATTCTTCGAACCTATAATAAGAAATCTCTGATCAATTGCAATTATCTCGTACTTTCAATAGTCTATAGTATGATAAAATTGCAATTAATCAGATATTCCTTATTGTAGGCTCGATGAATGTGGCTCTCATTTTGGTTTAATACGAATCAAGTTTTGAAACACTTTAATAATATATTGGCAGATAATTGCAATGTTCAGCGTTTATTGATTGTGATATATTGTTCGGACAAGATCCTGTTCTAATTAACCTTTCCCACACCATGTATTCTCGAAACTTTTTGTGCCCAAAACTCCGGCTCAAATTCAAAATAACTAAATCAGATATGACATTTAGAGTACAACTACGCCATTGATGTTTATTCATTATAAAGCGGTCATTATTACTGAGACCAATTTGTGTCTTTTTCACCGAAACTCACTCTGTTCACTTTTTTATGTTACTTTGTTATTCTGTGGTTATATTTTGGAAGACAATATTTTCTGATACATACCGAATGGCAGTCATTCTGCTCATTGCGATAGATATTAGCCCGAGCAAAGAGTGAACCCTTGGGCACGTTGAAATGTATGTAATGTTAAACTATCGACAGTGTTCCAGAGAGATCAATTTATTTGACTGGTTTATCTTTTGATGTTTACAAAATTCTACTTTCTTGATATGGTTTTGGTCAATACTGTAGAAAGCATTCGAGAGATCTTAAAGCCATATATCTTCGTGTACTTTTCTCGTCTTAAGAGTTGAAATCTGTAAAGCCTTTCTTTTGGCTTTATGTGTTTGATAGACATTTACTAAAATTTGGCGGTATCTTAATTTTAAATGGAGTGGCGAGCTCGAAGCTCCGTGTTGCAGTGCAATGGGTTAAATATGGTTGCTTCATTTGGTCTCGTATTCCACATCGATTTACAGACTACTGATATTTCATAGACTGTTTAGAGTACTTCACTGCTAAATGTGACCTGTTTGGAGGGTTCAATATTCTGTCCCTAGTTATTGCTAGATAACTAAAATATTTTTCCACAATTTAGTTTCAGTTATTTGAACAATCTTGCTTTTCTCAAAATGAAGTTTTCACTGATGATTTGACAAGATCATCAAGGTTATACATATAGCCCTAATATTCTGAATTACGACGAAAATAATTTCGCTCTAGGCCTGATAGCAATATGAGGATTACTTGAAATAAGAGAAATTCCTCAAATTCTCTTTAAAAAATTAAAACATGACCAATTTTTTCTCTCATTCTTTCCAAGTTTTCCTCCTAGGATAAATATCCTAATATCGTAAAAACTGTAATAAGAGAAAGATTAAGTAACATTACAATGATAAATTTACAATTTAAACAAAAGGTTTTAACGCTGAGTGGTACTGTTGCCCTAAATTTGGATAGGACAAATGTTTAAAGAAAAATATCCAGTACATTTTCTTAGTGAAATCTTTTTTTTTCAGTGTAAATCGTTTGATGTCCAGAAGATTATGTGTTTATGGTTTTATTCATTCGTGTATTCTAGATGTTCTCATTTTGTCTGACTAGTTATGAAAGCCTTCTTTCAAATGCTAATCTGTCTGTCGAGTTACTCATCCTAGTTTGGTATTTAGGGCAGATCTTTCGGAACTTAGCTTTTCTCCATAGTTCAAATTACGAAAGGTATCGTTAAAACAGTATTTGCCATAAAACACTCTAGTAATTTTTCATTGACTGAGCCTGTTTATATATTCATATACCTATGGTGTCTCAGGAAGATATACTGTGCTCTGTTATCTGCCTGACTGATTGAATGATTGGTTTTGAACGGCACATCTGCACATGAGAGAACATTAAGTGCACAGGCAATGGGAGTGAGGTGTGTTGCCCAGAGACATACCACGACAGCCGATCAAGACTGGTGTGCGCACTCATCTATCAGAACGTTCAAATATCTAGTGAGTTATAAATTCTTGCTATGACTCTGACATATCGTTTTGGTATGTTTAGACAAACGGAAATGTTTAAAAAAAATTTAAGAGACAGCAATGAAATGTGCAGGTTATCTGAAAAATTTAAAATTGGAGGTTATTGCTATATCTAGAATTTTTTAAACTGGATTGCAGAAGTTGATTACAGTAATTATACAAGTAAGGAATTATTATATAATAATTAAACAATACTAGAATCGGAGTGGGTTTTAGTTTTAAGAATATTGTGTTTATAACAATAAATGCTTAAATTAAGGAAATGATCTCCTCGTAAGACAGTTGACTGCATTGAATACCATAATGATGATGCTTCTGGGGATGCTGAGTGCAGACATTTTTTTCTAAATGAAATGTTCAGCTTTCTCTACATCCGTTATAATATCAATCTACGTGATGAATTTATAATATACTATTCTACCAGTTAAGGGCTTGTTCTCTTGCCATGTCCAGTAGAGACTCACTACCAATGAATGAAGAGCTGTTTGTTCAATGTACCAAAATACCATTGTTCTTTGTTAAAAGCAAGTTTTCCATTCTGTATTATAACAGAAGACGACTATAAATTGAAATAGTTTTTACTTGAATATAACCATGAGGTCAAGTTGTGCTTACTTTGTGAAACGTATGATTAAAAAGTACACGAAAGTGTACATATCTTTCTGTCGTGATTAAAGTATTTGTTATACGAAAATAAAATTATCGAAAAAGTAGTAACTGCAGGAGTATACATGTAAATTCCGGAATATTCGTTTTCTAGAAGCTTTAATTGCCATCACTTGGAAGTGTATCATGTTAAAAAGAGTTAGATTAAACCATCCCTATGTGATCTTGTAAAGCTTCGATCTTTCATGACTGTCTCGTGGGCATGAAAATCAATTGAAACGATAGTGTGTGAGGACCGAAAATATTGCAAAAGTTTATGTCAATCAGATCATTCAATAACTCTTGCCGGCTTCTGATTAAAACAACAATGTTTACCTAAAATGACAATAAATCCTTTAAAAAGTTTGATATCTGTAAAAAGTCAGAGTGTACCTTAGCTGTATCTTGCTATGGCCTTTCATCGAGCATAAGAAAGCATTCTCTTCTCTACGTTGAAAAGATCATAATAAACTGTATTTTAGGCATAGTAATTGTAAAGTAAAATTTCATTTTTTCTCATTTCTAGTTATGATGTTTAGTTCACCACAGCCTCTGAGCGATTTTTTTCTGGCTAAATATAGCAAGGAACATTTAATTTTCTTATATTAGCTTAAAGAAGAACCATATTATACTCTATAGGGAGCGGCTGACGGAATGTTTCATGACTTTTAAGAATTTAAACGACATACACAGCATATTTCCTTATTGTTTCTGAAATAAACTGTTAACGCATTGCCAGGGTACTGCCTTGTTGAGGGAATATTTGCATCTGAAATCCTAATGCGACCTAACTTCCTTAAGGGATTCCCCACGTAAGTATCTAAATACGAATTAATTTCTTTAAAATGATTCCACAACTCTGTATTCTACTGATGTATCTTCCAATTAAAAATTGTTTGATTCTGACGTATCTAAATACAAACCGCTATCGTGATGTACTTGGCTTGACATCTACGTACATAACATAACAAAAATGATTCAAAATACAGGTTTTATAGATTATTTTGATGCAGAAATTCGTGTGGATGCTTTCCATTCAAAACTGGCTTTTATACAAAAGTATCTGCCCCCCATGTTTTGTATTATTACGCTACGTTATCGGATGGCAATATAATTTTGCAGAACGTATTGATTTTAACATATCGCAAGACAATTAATTCTGATCATCAGAGCTGATATTGGCCACAAAAAAAAGTTTTGTTTATTACTTGGGACTCTCCCATTTATGCAGAGTATAATGTAATCTAACAGTGTTTAAGAATATATAGTGTTCTCTTATTTGTTTGCTCAGGAGACCGATTTGTCTAACATGTACCAGTTTCATGTTTCCTCATTGACACATTCTTCTCTTTTATTCTATCAATAATTTAGAATACATTAGGGAGATCTAAAAGCTATATTGTCCATTTGCAGAAGGATGATGGCCATCGAGTTACCCACCATTAACTCTCATTGTCTAAAAGTAGTTTTATTTCATATTAGTCCTTTAGTTTTAATTAAAACTTCAACCCTCCTAAGTTTTGTTCTAGTTTTGTACCATATAGTGATCTTTATGAGAAGTCTGCGTCATCAAACTTTTAAAATTATATAAACTACAGGAGGACACTATGTTGTACTCATGTGCTGTTTTGGTATCACAAATTATTAGCTATCATCTCTATTACGGATGAAGGGTGTTCATGAAAGCGTTTTTGTTTACTCCATGATCATTACCAAATATACTAACCTGTCCAAAGAGTCCGTTGTTTTCTATTTTGTTTACCTCAGACTATGCCAATCGTTTAATGTTCTTCCAGTCATGTGGTTTGTCTCTGCTGATTTGGAGGGAGTAAATAATACCATTAATTACCTCGAAAAAATAATGTGTTTAATCTCTCATGAATATTGGTAGATTCATTAACATTTTAAAAATTCAAAAACTATTTTTCATAAGGAATAAAATCATTTACAAAGGCTAAACTTGATGTTTTTAGCACATGGACATCTGAAAATCCTAATCTGGTCAAAAATATAGAAAGGGAGATAATGTAAAATCATAATCTGCAAAGAAACATTGAAACTTTTAGTGTAGCAGAGGCCCAATTTGTGATGAGAACCAACGGTTTCTAAAGACCTTTCCTTTCTTTTCTTCCTAATGTGCCTTTCTTATTTCATGGGATACTTTGTGCCTATAGGTTTATACAAAATACAAGCTTTTTCTATTGTAATGTTCTATGTGCTTATTCTTCATATCAACACAATTCTATCGTGAGAGCGCATCATCTTAGACTGCCACTTTACTACTTAGCGACAGCCTGTTTTTACTAATTGTTTACTGTAGTTTTTCTGATATTTTAAAGAATATCGCTAATTCGTACGATGTTCTTTTTCTGATGCAATAGTACACAGGTTTTAATCGAATATTCAATGCCTTATCTATTTTTTATGACACATCGTTTTTGTTTTGGGGGAGGTGTTTAAAATAGTGTCCGATTCACTGTCTCAGATGGTTTATAATTGAATGCATTTCAACAGAATGTTGATCTACGCGTTATGTGCCGAACTTACGATGAAGATCGTCTGCGTCACATTATTTCTAACAATATGATATAAAATGAATAGTCTGATGTTCTTGGGGGAATTGTGTCTTCGGTGTCAAATGCCCGAAGAAACAGTACGATGATGTGGCTCCCCAGAAAATATTGGATGTTTTAAAAACAAATTATGTTTATATAACAAATAATGACCATATCTTCTTTCATAGAATAATAATTCTTTATTTCAGACTATTTGGTCCATACATCTAAATTAAAATATAAATTATTTTGAACATAAAAATCATAGATCTTATGTACAAAAATGGAAACTACAATGATATAACTGGTATTACACGTTATTTTCATGTTTTGAGAATATATGATTGCAAGCTAATTACTTTTTATTTGTATGATACAATAGTTTCTAATTACAGTCAAGCAAACACTTTGTATGAAGAAAAAACAAACTAGCAAATTCAATTCTGTGAAGTTTTCATTGTCTTTACCTTTGCGTGTATTACGTCATGAAGAACGGTTCTCGTTTTAAAGCTTTGTAAAGTTTAATCCTTCCTTAATTCTTATTTATAAGTGCACTTGCAACCAGCTCATCTGCATGTTGAAAATATTTGTCCTTATGGTCGTTTAGATCGTTAACAACATTTCTTAGATATTCTCTTTGAAATTATTCTGCATAAATTTCTAATATATCTTATTAAAATGTGTAATTTTTTGGATAAATTTTGTTATATTTGTATTTCACGCAGGGGGATCATCTCACAATAAAATGCTTTCCTTCCTTGTCTGTGAATTGATGGTTATAAATAATACTGTATGCGGCACTACTTTCACTTCCTTGTTCCTTGATATATATATATGATGTCAAGTTCATAACAGTAAACTAGGGTCTCCATTAGCAACAATGAACAGGAAATGGACTTTGACGCTAAAACTAAACGAAACTGATTGCTTTCACCTTTTCTTATTCTGTAAGCATATCTTTTAACATAAATACAGTTTGAGAAGCCGTTATGTTTCTTTTTATATTAAAGTATTAAGGCAAAACATATAGCACGCACTTGTCTCGTCTCTATAATATAAACATTTAATATGTCTGAGATAGTATTGATGCACCACTGGGAACTGACTTCATGAGAGTTTATATTTCTATCCTCTCGTCTGTGAATTGATGGTTATAAATAATACTGTATGCGGCACTACTTTCACTTCCTTGTTCCTTGATATATATATATGATGTCAAGTTCATAACAGTAAACTGGGGTCTCCATTAGCAACAATGAACAGGAAATGGACTTTGACGCTAAAACTAAACGAAACTGATTGCTTTCACCTTTTCTTATCCTGTAAGCATATCTTTTAACGTAAATACAGTTTCAGAAGCCGTTATGTTTCTTTTTATATTAAAGTATTAAGGCAAAACATATAGCACGCACTTGTCTCATCTCTATAATATAAACATTTAATATATCTGAGATAGTATTGATGCACCACTGGGAACTGACTTCATGAGAGTTTATATTTCTATCCTAACTTGGCTTCATGACACTAAAATTTCTAAATATTTTGTATACTTGCCAATGACCTGCCAGTTACAATGTTTTAATTGTGATATATCTTTTAGAACCGACTGCGATCCAAATATCATTTTCAAGGCTTGATACATGGGTCTGACCTCCACTTACGGAATATGTATGTTCTTTACACAAATTAATGCCCTTTATTTTTGTTTTTCCCAGCAGAGTTTTGTTATGGTGTAGCCTTTCGCCCATCAGGTCTCGTCCGTCGTTTGTCATCGTTGAACAATTGCTTGTGAGCATTCTTGAGACATCATTTCTGATCAGATTTCAATGAACTCATATCATCAAGACTCATATAAATTCGATTATGAATCATATCCACAACCATTAATGAGGCGATCTTGCGTGATTTACCTGCGTTTGCCAACACTGTAAATCCCATATGTGTGATTTGATCGTGCTAAGATTTGATATGTAATTTTATATCCTCAAGACCTTGGAAGAAATCGTTTGTGAGCGATTTCCACACATACGACTGATGTGTTCTTACACCAGGGGGAAAGAACAGACCCAGTAATCCATGCTGACTGCACACTCTTCTTATAAAGCCATGAAAGTGTGTGTACTTTGAGAATGAGGCTATGAATACTTTTTAGGTTATGAGTCAGGGTCTAGGAAGATAAAGATCCAGGGGATAATGCTGGTTGAACAAACGACTTGTCCATACTATGATGTCAAAGCTTTTCTTTCACCTCTTTGTTTTAATACATATACGATCTTAAACAAAGTAACAGAAGAAGCGAAAACCGAAAAGTTTTGTAAAAGTCAAAAATAGTTTATTTCCCTAGAATACAAAGTGAAAATTTAAAAAGAATTTACAATATTACGAAGTATTTCCATAGCCCAAAAGTATAGATTATTCCAAGTGACTTCCAGTGGTGTTACGATCTTGAAAGAGCTGCTGTACCAATAGCCTGGGAGAATGTTGCTGTGCTAACAGTCTAATTATATAATCCAAAATGTCTCTAAATGAATACACTATAATTCCATAATAGTGATTTATTCAAAAGTATTATTGAACACTTTGTAATTTTAGTGAATGATTTAAATAAATAAATCACGTCAGATTAAAAATGAACACGAAATAATTTTAATACAAACCTAAGATACAAAAAAGATCAGGATAAAGATAATCTTATGTTTCCATCAAACTGTAAACAAAATTCGTTTCTGAATCTTTCTGGGTCATCATCAAGGCTATATATAGAACTTAAAGGCAAGTAAACACGCTTACCCACAAATAATAATAGTTTCTATATATAACATACAATTACAGACAAAAGTAACTATGCAGTATATTGTTTACACAAGAATACATTAGTCTGGTCCTCGTGGGTTCGAGTGTCAGGCTTGGGCAGTATGGCTATATGAGAATGCTACCAGTAGCTGCCCATGGATCGGTGACTCTTACCGGGTTTTCCGAGATTTTGCCTCCACCAATCATACTGGCCGCCATTTATACCCTATCTTGTACTGAAAAATTGCATTTAACTACAAAATAACAACAACAACAACAAAACTGAAAGCCAGCTTCTTTATAATTTATCTCGATATCAATGTATATAAAGATAAGAGTTCTGCACCACTTTGTTTTGAACTGAGACATTGAATCCTAGTTTTCTGTATCGATTTGCTCTGATTGGAATTAAATTCTAATAACCCTTTTGCTATAGTTTTCAGCATTTTGTGTGAAAATTCGGTGTCGTCATGCCTGTCATTTCGGTTGTATGACCAAAGTCGGCTGTATTCCTTTGCTACTAAATAGTGATTTCTTTTAACGTCACGTGCTCTTTCGTTTGTCCAATCATTAACTGAGAGTGATTTTCGAACATACATATAATCAGTGTTGATCTGTACGTAACTTATTTATATTGTTTTACCCTTAATTGACGTAACTTATGTACTTTACAGCTCTGGAGTTTATTGTCATGGCTCCGGGTCCACTGGACATTTACATTTTCTTCCTAAACGTGCAGTTTAAAACTAATGAGAGTTTTTCATTCATTCTTATTATCTCGGAAATTTTACGAAACAGAGGTACCTGGCTGAGTACAAATTTCAGCTGAAGAGTTTTCCGTTAATTCTGGCAGTCTACGTACTCTGATAAAATTCACATCTAACAAATGACCAAAATGGTTACTTGTTTGTGGTTTTAATGCATTTTTTTAATACACGTTTTTGTCTGACTGGTTATGAAAGTAGTATCCTATCGAGCACGAGTCCATTTTTATTCTATGATTTCTACCTGTGTTAACTCAGCGTGTTCTATATGAATTTACTGACTGATGCCACCGTATGGAACTATTTTGGCATATAAACTCACTGAGTTGCTTCTGTTTAATAGTCTTGTGCTTTTAGGTGAGTGTTTATTTTCAGGAAGAGACTGGTATTCTGTAGTGGTCATAACTGTCAAGACTCGGATAAACTCGAAGTCTCCATCATTACGTTGGGTTCTAACTCATGCTCAAGTTGACAATTTTTTAAAATATATTTTCTGCTTCATTGTCATTTTCCATGAGCAATTCGTCAGGATAACGATGAATCAAACAGTTTGGCGGATTAAAGTTGACAAAGTTCCATACGTTCAAATTTTAAAGTAACCTCGTCTCTTTGCAAAGGATTCTTGGGACCCCGGTTGGCCAAGTGGACTAAGGAGCCAACATCTCACCTCTGTTCGCATGTTAGTCTCAGGCACGGTCACGTGGGCATGGAACGCTTGCCAGTAGCTTCCCGTGGATCGGTCATCCTTCCCTGGATTCTTCCGGGTTCCTCCTCCACCAGATATAGTGCCTCCCATCTGTACCTATCATATGCGAAAAAATGGCGTTAAACCCACAACAACATTGTAAAGGCTTCAGAAAAGAAATGGTATATTTCCCCGGAATCCTCCGCCTATAGAGTTTATTGACTGTGAAATGTCTTTATAGACAGGCTATCTTCTAATTGCACATTACATTACATACATATATATGACCACTTGTCATAACGGAAATTAGTTGGAACATAGCGCATGCGCAATACACTTGTTTTGGTCAAAATTTTGTTTTGCATCTTTTCAAGCAAACGTGACATCTATGTAGAGCCTTATTCCTCGTTTTTGCCTTCATACGGCCTCAACACAATGCTTTCATTATTCTACGTTATCAAATGATTTATACGCATATTTTGGCTGCATTTCCATTATCGTTTCTAGTGTGCGGCATGGGGCTACATAAATCTTGGTGTCATGGGAAATATTATTCTGAGAAAAGATTAAGTTTATTACTTGAGAATAACCTACGAGCAGAGTTATGCGTTGGACGGGAAGTGTTCACCCCTAGGCAGCGTTCCATTAATGATATTGCTCATGGGGAAAGCTATCTTTCTTGCTCACATTATGGTACTTTTTATGGATGAATTAAATTTCTGTATTCCACAAAGCTCTGAGCCGTCTAAAGTCTGACTATCGCTACTGTTCTTGAAACCACAATAATATCGATATGGGCTTTCACTACAAGAATTCATGATATCTAACTGCTCCTCAATGAAAATGGTGCCGATCTGACGTTCAGTATGGCAATCATCTAAAAATTCGTCTTGTAGCTGCACGTATTGACACTGGATTTTCAATAAAAACATTCTATGTCTAGTCGTTCTGAATATAAAATAGGTTCCCATTAAACAGACCTCACTGACGCTATCTTTACAATACTGTTATCTCTACTATCAACGTCATCATGAATCATAAATATCGGATGATTTATGAGTTCTCGTATTCGCCTATTTATGGTCATTCAACATGATTTGTTTTGCATAACCATCTGACTAACTCTATCCTAGGTCTTTATTTTAGTGTTCGACCTACTGCTGTCTGCTTATTATGCTTGCTTTATCAAAATGATGGAATGGATTATTAAAGTGGGATGTGCTATGAGAAAAGATAGTTATATAATTGTTCGGAAATATGAATTTTGAAATTCCATACGATATTAGTGAATAAAAATAATCGCAAGAGGTCAACCTCCTATATTTGTCTCATAACTAATAACCTACAAATTTACAATGTATCCCAGCGAGTTTTTGTCACACATGTTATGTATATTTAATTGTGTGCTTAACTTCTGTCCATGATTGCAAGTTGTCAATAGGATGTTTACATCGTATTATAGTTTGGAACATTCTGCGTCCGGTTTTGTTTATAATAATTAGACTGGATTTTTTCTCCGTTGAAATATTTCACATCAAGGTCAAGTGAAAATGTATATAAATAGGGGTTTGACGAACAAATAACCCATTCCTGCTGTAGAGCAGTCTCTCGGATACAATTTGAGAAGTGTGTGTGTGTGTGATTTAGATTTTTAGCGTAGCTTTCGCATTTTTTCACTGTTATCGCTACGATGTCTGCAGTGTGACAGTTTATAGTGATGTCTAGCACTGGGGCATCATGCCGCATACATGTAGCACGATGTCCCACCCAGTCACATTATCCTGACACCAGGCCGACCAGTCCTAACACTAACCTCTTAATGATGAGCGCCAAGCGAGGAAGCTGTTAGTACCATTATTGTAAGTCTTTGGTATGACTCTGCCGGGGATCGAACCCACGACCTCTCGCATCCGAGGCGGAGGCTCTAACCACTAGGCCACAGGAGCGGTCAATTTGAGAAGAACTAATTCTATTGCAAATATTCATTGGAATTAATAATGTCCTCATTAACTTTGAGATTTATACACCCAACTTTGAATTATTGTGAACTTATTAAAAGACATTCTTGATTAAATCACTGTCTTAAGTCAAGATATTCAAGACTTTTGGAATTAATTCGGATAATTCATTTTTTGGACTTGTGATAGGACATTTAGGATTATGTGGTAATTAATTCACAAAACTGTGTCTGATGATTTTTTACTTTGTATTGTAGATAAATTTATTGATTGTTGATTTTACTTTCTTACATTGTCAGTTTCACATCTTTCTTTTTAATAATATAAAACCTACATTTGTAACAAACATAAATGAAGATGAAACTTTTTCCAAATGCTTCTATAAAATTCATCTGTCAAATGTATGTATCGATATAATTTTCATGTAATTTGTCTAATACCTGAAAATAAAATTGTGTTTTCTATATTTCTTTCCTAAACTCCTTCGTCCTCACAGACAAATTTAAAAATATAAAAATGAAACAAGGTCTTCTACTATTATTAACCTAAAATATTATGAAGATCTCTTTAAAACGGTTGCAAACAAACGATATTTGTCTATATCAATATGCTTGCTGCCATAACAAATAGAGCTTAATTTACTAAAATTCTGACTATTTGATTAAATATGATCTTCCGCCATTGTAAGATATAACTTTACTCTTGTCCCGGAGGATAGGAGAATAAACATTGTTCATGATATATTGTTTGGTAATTTTATCCAAACCTACCAAGTCTCATCCAAACTGCTGCTTACTGCTATTTCAGGCGCCTTCTTAACATATTTAAATTGGTAATTTCTTTAAGATTTGTGCATCTCGAAATTCTGTAGTACACGCAACAAGATTGTTGTTTATCAATGTCTTGTGCTGAACGATTATCCGCTGGAAGATGTTTACTTGCATTTTGTTCTCAAATTCTACTTAGAATCTACCCAAAAGTCGATCGTTCTCCATTAGCCCACTACTGATTGATATCTTCAAACAACAATTTCGCACCATTAAAACTAATCGAAAGTTGTTTAGCTTGTGCAGTCCCTTAGTTTTAATCCAATAAATCGAGATATAAATGTTTAAGAGTATTGTATTCTGGCATCTTATCAAATGTCAAGAAGGTCGACAGCGGAAATGGTAACTTTCAATTCCAACTCACGTGCGTGTTTTTCTTTGATTTGAATCCAAACGTCTTTAAGCTACTACGTGAAGCATTGTCTGTGTTAACTGCACAGTATTCGAGAATACCATCTCAATTCTGTCCGCGTGGGTTCAAATCTCGGGCTCGGCTAGCGTGAGTTCGTAAGAAAGTAGCTTCCCTTGGGTCGGTGGCTCTTCTCATGGTTTTCCCAAGTTCTTCCTCCACCCTTTATACTGAATGCCATATATAAACCCAAAACTGCAATAATATGCACTTAACTGATCTAGTCTAATATAACGGCTGCATCACTCGTTCAAGGGTTCTGTGTTCTGCACTTGCTTATCTTCTTTAAAAAAAAACAACAAGAAGACAAGCTTGGCGTTCTAGCACTCACTGAATCCTGACCGTCATCCAATGATCGTTATCAAACTTCTGTCGTGGATTTCTGGTGCCATAATTATGTATATATTGAATCCCTTAGAAGGATATTATGTTCTGATACATGACTTGCTAGCCATCTGTTCTTGGCGTTAGGTATCAATTTGTTCTTACTAAAGATATTACACTGTCTGCAGAACAAATTGATTGATTGATGGTGTGCTTTTTAACCCGACGATTCGCATTTAATTATTCTTACGAGTGTTCGACTTCTTTAAGAGATCAGTATTTTGCCACTCCATTGACATAATTTACAAACTCTCGTGCTGCATAAGGTTATTTTCTGGTTAATTCTATTATACACCGTTCATTTGCGTGTAACACATTTGATATGCATTTGTAATATCAGCTATCCCAATAAAATTTTCATCGGCCAAAGGCATTACTTTTATTTTGTTCTACCAGCTACTGACACTTCTCTAAAACTGGTCACAAGTTGAAAAAATATCAAACACGAAATGTAAAGGGTTATCACTTTATCAAAACTTGATCTCTCTTAATCCATTTAAAGCTAGCAGGCATTGTCCTATACGTCAATCTGATTGTGAAAACAAACTGCGCTGAAATCAATGCTTTTAAAAACAGGGGAAGTCAATGCAGGATACAATGAAGTACATATGGTTTTCCGATATTATTTTAGACTCTAAATAATAATTGTTGTTTATGGTCACACGAGAGCTTCATAAGTGGGGTGCTGGAAGAGAAATATGTTTAGTTTTGATTCATGAATGATACGATTTTTATATTAAAATAGAATATTCAAGGTTCATGGATTTCTTCTGATATTTCAAAGGCTTCATAAACGCAAAACAATAGCACATACCAAATTAAGTAGGTACAATGAACACATTAGATCAGGTTACCGAGAGTGATGAATATGAAATGTGTCTGAGAACATATGGATTCCATGTCCAAAAACGTAAAGCTTTAAAAATTTTTTAACAAAATTGCTATAAAAGTATGAGACTATAATCAGACAATCTACAAAAGAATTAAAATATACATGCAAAAGTTCGCTTAAATTATTCTAACAAGGTTAACATCCAGACTGTCTGAATCCAAATAGTTAAAACAATATATTCAAAAAATATAAAATTTATATATAATCGCCTGAAAATCAGGGCACCAACATATGAATGTCAGATACACCTATCAAATAATCTGCCTACCTTAAGTGGTTTTCGCGTAAAAATGTTATTGTAAGAAAGAGTATTAATTAAAAACATCTAAAACATGTGAAATAGAAAATTGAACAAATATTGTAATAGAATAAAAATCAGATCATTTCATCTACTTTTAGCCATAGCGAAGCGCATACTATTTCATGGCTCATAGCTGAATAACTTGTGGGCTATGGAGCAAAACGGAATTAGGACGGATATACAGACATGAAGAACGGAGTCGTACGATAACACAACCAATATGCATAATTTTAGTTGTAATAGCAGCATAAAGTGCATCAAAGCACGACAAAAGAATGATATGCACGTGTTGACATCATGCCGATAATGTATGTCCAAGGTTCACGGTCATTCATCGAAAGTTTTAGGAACAGTTGCACACTCACAAGAACTATAATAATAATAATAATAATAATAATATATACAGATGCATAACTTTGGAAAGATGCACCCAATAATGACGTCAGAATGTGGCACGATACTGCGGATGACTTGCATTAACAAACTTTAAGCCCCCAGTCAGCGAAATTGACACGCTATTTACCTATAACAACTCAAGATTCAATATATACTATTTAAATTTCGTTTTAGAGAATAAAATTAATAAATATATTTGACATAACGGTTTACATTTCTGCTCAATGCAAGAGACATAGTATTTGACCTGGTTAGTCCAATTCCCATTTATTTAACAAATTAATTATCATTCGAAATTTTCCTATCTACATGCGACAGTCACTATTCTTTGTGATGTTCCTCCTACTCATCTGTTTAAACCCTACAACAACACAATCTTCCTTTCCATTCCCATTCTTACCACTCGTGATTTCTAATCTTCCTGCGTGCACCCTGGAAGCTTCTGCAGGAAGACAACATAGGACATAATTTCTTGCATCCCTACCCTATCTTCAAGGAAATTCATTATTCTCTTACAGCCCTTCTGTTAGCTTAATAGACGACTAACTTTACTAGGTCCGTCCCATGTGTTGTTATGTATATCAGTATTATTTGTAACTCTTGGCACACGGTTTTATCTAATGCTTGGATTTTTTATTCATGACTGTAAATTATACAGAATATTTTTAATTAGGTTTTGCCTACGTGACCCGAGTCTCTTAAGAGGATAACATTACATTGGATCTATAAATAGATGTTTACGTATGTGTTGACAATTATTAATAATAATCTTTGGATTAATTTCTCAATGGCTAATGGTGATTAGACGTTTCTAGAAGGATTCAGTAACTTCCCACTGGCTAAGCTGGGTCACATAAATAGGCAAATTCGAGGCAAAAAGAGTAGTAGGATTCGTTACGTGGGATACGTTGTGAAATTTAGGTGCAATAGTAGGTGTGCATAAGGAAAGAACTAAGCAATCAGGATCATTCTGATTTTGCAGTCATCCTCATTTCTTGAATTTCTGTTTTAAGTCTGCAGACGTTTTATTTTGTAGGCTACTTAGATATTGTTCCAAAGGAAAAATATGTTTGGACTGTTCAGTGGAAATGGAAAGTGTTTATTATTTTGGACTATAATATTGGAACTATTGTAAATTATTCAAAGGAGTTGTGGACAACGCCATTTTGCGGACCGGTGCGTTTCCGGTTTTGAAATTTATACGGAACTTTTCCTTCTTTTGAACTTTCATAGTACTTTATCAGGATTATTTTGGAGTCACTTCGTAATGCTATAAGTTCCTCTTACATTTTCATTCATAACTTAGAGAATTAAATTGTTTTTTAAGTTTATAAAGCTTGTTGGTATTGCTTCTTTCTTTTACTTAGTTTATGACCATAGAGTCATGACAGTATAAACAAACTTCTACGCTTGCATAATACATGCCTTGCGCTACTACACTCAAACAATATCGCTTCTTTGAATATGGTAACATACATATACCATCTAAATATTGATAAATTCCTATACCGTAAGCTACAACATAGTTAATGAAAAAAGTCACTGATATCGCACACGTCAGAATAATTAACAAATATGTATCTAACTCAGGGTCTCTAATGTCATATAACCATCAATTCACGCTTATTACGTTCTAATAAATGCATATCCACATAATAATACTAGCAATGTAATAAATAAAATTACACGTCATAACTCAAACATAATTACAGTAACTGAAGGTAACATAATCTAATTAACTCAATCAAATACAAATTCGCTCAAGATATCGTCTTAGCTTTCGAAGCTTTAAAATTCAATTCCAATTACCCCTTTAAAAGATCTCGAAGTGGCCTTCCTTTAGAATTCTCTCAACCACACAGTTTTCTTTCCTATGACACATGTAATGATCTGAGTGAGACTTTACCATTCCAGAATTCTAGGTGCACTCAAATCGTAGTGAAGTTTTGCTATAAAAATGTTTCCTGTTTTCGCTTAAATTTTAGACCACGCCTCCATTCTGTTTGAGCCCTCTAGTCGACTACTTTTGATTTGTCCGTTTGAATTTAACTCGACGTCAACTGTCCCATTCTTGGTGGCTTCGAAAGGGGGTGGGGGCAGGAAACCGATCATGTCTGTGGCTATAGTCAAAGCTGATCAAAGGACTATGTTCCTTTGAAGCAATATTGGTGATTCCAAATTGCTTACGGCCGAAGTACAACATTCTTGTTCTCGTGTATGTGAGAATTAAAATTCAGGCAATTCATCAAAAGCGGTGGGATTGGTCGCACAAACTCGTAAAACCGTATATAGAGTGTACATTTAGCACCCGAAAGGGTTATAACTATAATAGTAATATTTAAAACCAAAAGGTACATTACAGAAACGCTAAGCAGTTTGTTCTGTCGGTAGTATTTGCACATGGTTGGATCCTGAAATTTTCGACCCAGTATTGATAGGTTTCTTCCTCGCTCCAAGTGAAAGTCATCCATTTCCAGTCCGCCATGTAGAACTATTATTACTTTCCAAAAACAATTTTCTTGGTCACAGTTATCTTTGACTTTTGATTCTAAAATGAACAGGGTGCAAGTGGCCAATTACGTGTGCGAAAGGTCTGCTCTGTATTACTAATATTATATTGCGGAAATTATTGTAGTTAAAGCGATTTTTACATTTGATCTTTTGATCTCGTCTGCAATAGGCATCATTGTTATTTAAAGTTCAAGTAATACACAAAGTTTAATAACTTTAGTGGGTGGAAAACTCGACTTATTGTATGGAGACGAAATCAGTAACAGCCGCACCAGACGACAACACAACATAATCCGTTCTTTTCTAGGTGCGGTATCAAAAAGAAGAATTTGAAGATGGTTGCCATGGCGATTGTTGTTCGTTAGAACAGTTCTACTTTCATTTTAGACTTTCAACATGTCATAAGAAACGTTTAGGTGAGAATACAGTGTCGATCTGAAGAATTGTCTGGAGAAATAAGCATAACATGAATTTGAAGATGGCAAAGATGGATGTCAAAATCAGTACCTTTTTCACGTAAAACCATATGCATGCAATAATATCGATTTCACTGAAAATCCTATGTTAATATGACCGCTATAACAGCTATAACAAGATATTCAAGATGAGCACCATAGGGACCATGTAGGATGTTATATCCGAATTATTTTCATTAAAGACATAACACATCTTTTAAATAAAAATCGCATTTTGAGTTGGCGATCTGTTCAGGAGGATTAGCAATCATAAGATTGCAATATGTCAGTCAAAGGAACCATTTAAAGGTTACACCGATACTAATCTCGTATATGATTAAACACGTGTCACAAACATCTATTGGTGAAAACCTCCTATAGATACAACGATCCATTCAGGATTAGTAGCGATAACACTACTTTTAAGCTGGCCACCCTGATTACTATAATGTATATGCAAGGCGGCACCGTTTCATCAAAGACAAACTAGACCTTAGTATAAAATTTTATGCTACGTTTCTTGACTTTCCTCCAAATAATTTATGAGGAACAGATCGATAACGAACAGCTGATAACGAACGTCCGGCAGTTGTAAAGCTCTTTTGATCTTCTACCATTTGAGTTAAAAGCAGCACAAGAGCTCGACGACAGAATGATATGCACATCCTTCCAATCCCGAAACATGAATCGAACTTAAGACAAAATAGTCTGCCATACTTCTGACCAAAACATATCAACATTCGTAGCAATTTTGTCAATGTCGTCATTTAACTTCATTCCACTAGCAAATCTGATGTTAAATTTGTTTGTGGCGACATACCCAACATTGGTTATGGTATAACGGTACCAATTGCGCAAGTCCAGGTGGGCGTGGCTTAAGGTGTAGGGAATATTGTATTTCGAAATAAGCAATAAAACTAGCTGTGATTGGTGCATTATGTAAGAGTTGTACTTTCTGTTAGGCTTAAAAATGTTGTGCCTCCTGGCAACATGTAGGATTATATTAATTCCTATCTAGATGATATTTTGTATTTTTTATGATTTTTTAAAATGTAGTACACATGTCTGAAACTGTGTTGTGACTAGATAACTCTTACCCCTGTCTAGTTCCAGCAGAGTTGTCTCTCTTAAATGCAATGGAGTACCTGGTTTTGTCCTTGTCAAATTGACAATTTAACACTGCTCTCTAGAAAAGTGTGTGACATGCACGCTAAAGTAGGATAGAAAATATATTTATTTCTCCAAACATTAGCATTAAGGTCTATTAAAAAACAATTGGTACCGTGATACCTTATAATAAACGAGGTTTCGTTTCGCTTGCTATTTTTTGACACTCTCCTTAACGTATTTGTTAATATTTACTGACTTGGGAGAGGAATGTTATGCTTCATCTGCAGTACCTAAAAAGATTCTACCTTCAGTGATACAAATGCAGGCTCTTTTCAACATCTACTTGTTTATTAACCGTGCTAGAAACTGCAAGCCCTAAAAGTTGAAGAAGTGGTCTGTCTTTAGAAAGAAAATTAATGAAACATTATCCAAGAAAAACAATTATCTTGAAATCCCTTTCTCCGCAACTCCCAGCTCCAATGATATTCATACCCTCTAAATTATTTCTAAAATGGATCAATGAAAGTTGAACAATTGAAAGAATGTATGAAATATAAAACCGTAAAAGTTCCCTATTTGACAGTCTTCCTTGCCTAACCGACGGAACGTAATAACAGATAATATCGACATTTTTGTAAATTTTATTGAACGTCAACAGAACTTCCGAAAACCTATAACACTACTTTTAATAAGGCATATATACCTTTAAATAGTCGTAACTAAATTACCCTAAATTTCCAAACCACGATTTGCATCTTCAGGGGATTCCGATGTCTCCTTATCTATGGTTCAGGACTGGTCCAATACCTAGGCACACACTATGGCGTCATGGAAACTATGCGATAATCTACTGTAATGGAGATCATATTGCCATTTGATGGCCTTTTGAAATAGCCTTTGAAAATGACAGTCGTACAAAGTTTTATAAAATCTCTTACTTTGAGAGTTGCTTTTGACTTCATGGAGGTTTTTTCCTTCTTTGTTTTGGTTTTGATCGCAATTTTTTATTCAATGCACGTAGTGCATTTTGATTAATTTTCGAACGGTTCGAATAATGATAATCAGAAGAACAAAGAAGTACGAAATAAGTCCACTCTTGTCTGGAAATAAGTCCACTCTTGTCTGGAAATAAGTCCACTCTTGTCTGGCACATTCATATTAACGCATTGGAGACGTTATGTTATTAATCGAAACTTCTCGAGCCTTTTTAATTGCAATGCAGTTCAAATGATATAAAATTTTGGATCAACCAATTCTTACGGAAGTGGCAAAGAAAGGCGAAATTTTCATAAGGTTCAATCCTTTGCTTAGAAAACCTCTTATGTAAATAATGGATATTCTGAGCTGCTCTCAAGCCCTTTTTGAATCGAACAAACTTCATTGGCGTCACATCACCAAGAGTAAGATATTGAAACTGAATGATTTTTTCCCTCATATTTATGTTTTCATTACAAAGTTTGAGAAATAACAAAAATTAAAAATGCAGATATTTCGTTGATTGTTGAAACGTAGTTGAGCTTTATTTCAGGCCCCATCATTTATATTAAATGTTCTTCGCACAGATCTAGCCGGATGTTCCGTCATGAAAATATTGTCAATTTGGGAAGCACCACTACTGTAACTTCCGGAAAGTCGAAAGTTTCCGACTTACATCGGGATCTTCTCAATGAACCGAAGTGTGTATACATGTTCAAATCGCTCCCTATATCGCATGAGAGAATGCTCACAGGTAGCTGTAACTTTCAATCTACTTCCAAGTTGGTGCTTTCTCGTCTAACTAGCAAACTTCATGGCAGAACTATTTCATGTTGACTCTATACATCCTTGATAGTAGTGACGTGAAGCCTTTCATGTTGACAAGTGACCACTGTAGTGGAATATTTCCGCCCCAAAGAAAAGAAAGAAACCGTTTTATTTTCTGTTTCAGTAAGACAAAAAATAAACCCCCATAGTGTGAATAATTACTTGAATACTAAAACAGATTATCTTCCAGTCCGAACTTATCAACGATCCACTGTTTATAACGAAAAATGATTCTTTTTGGAAAGGCTTATTTGTAATGCATAATTAATCGATCGGCCTTTGGGATACGTCCAAAATTGATTAACACTAATTGAAACAAGGAAAGTACACAACTTTCAATACACAATAATTTGAATATACAGTAGACGCCATTTTTTTGTTACTGTTAGTTTTGTTTTGTTTCTTTTGTCAAGAAATAATAGTACAGTACAACTTTTGAGAGAATGACGAATGTACCATGGAATATGATACACGGCATACTTTTTGTGTAACGTTCAACAATTATTATTAATTTTGCATAATTATTATTAATTTTGCATAAACTCTTATCCTATTTAGGACTGCACAGTACGCTTTAGCCTTGGAATGACAGTTTTCTACGACATTAAGGTTACCCGCCAAATGCATCACAATCTGAATGGTTTAATAGTAGAAATGCACCTGTCATGGAAGCCGAATACCCTCTTAAAATTTCACTGACTTAGCTGTTATAAATATGCGTGTCTTGTTTGATTAGAACTTTACTGTTTCTTAGTACAGCGCCCCTTTTGTAGAAAACACATATATTTAGACTTGCTTATTACCGTATAACCAGCCAGTACTCTTTTTAAAAAAGGTAATGAAAATCGCAAGTACTTGGAGCATCCACAAAGACACCTACACAAAATATGATCTGATCTATGTCAGCATAACTTTATTACCTCCAAGTTTAAAAAAATATATCATCTATTCTAGAAATTTTGATAACATTTATGAAAGAATGTGCACAAGTGTGCGAGCCACGCATGCAAAATGTTTCGTAGGAAACACACATGGAGCTCCATTGGTTTCATTAAATCCTTACCGAACAGCCAAAATTACAAAGGAAACTTGCTGTATTTGGAGCCAACTTGAATGAGTGTAATTAATAAATTAATAGTTGACAACATAAACAGATTAAAAGTCATAATAGTCATGAATTGTCTTAAATGCAATACAAAATAATTACTGTAATTGTTTCTTGTCTTTGTTCACGTTGATAAAGGGATCAGTTTATCTCGAAAGCTCTAGCCTAGTTTCTCAGACTTGCTGCATGAAGCTTTCTGACACAGTTATAAAGGTCTAGCTTTCTTGCGTCCTGTAACACTTATTGCAATGTTATACTAATGTTTCGTAGACAAAATATTATTCCTTTCTTTCTTTGAAGCCAGATTCGTCCGGAAATTTAGTTTAACACCGCTGGATCGATTATGTATTCTTCCCAACATGAATTCTTTATGTACTGAAATCTTATTTCGTTCGACGTTTCGCTGCCAAGAATTAGGAGAAAAGTGTTGAGGATTAGCTTTTTATTTCCCGGTGCAATTCTAATTTGTGGCCTTCAGACATTGTTTGGTCCATAGGGACCCAGGATAATGCGAGAAAACGAGATAAATTAGGGACCTCATTCCACTTTTATGTGTCCCAATATATGAACTCCCTAATATGAGTAAACAGTGTCACAAGAACGGCGCAAGAATTTCCCATTTGAATAATGTTTAGCCGGCAAAATAATCTACACGTCAGTAATCATTACAAAGATGACCTGAGTACTCTTGGTCGAATTATGATCAATATTCTCACTTTTAGGATTTTTCTACAAATCGTGGCGAAAGTTTGTTTTCGTAAGTCGGTTTACGACACATCAATACATTGAAGATTTTATTGTCTTTTTGTAGTTTCATTTCATAAATAATATTTTTCTTTCTTTTTTTTTTTGATTTATGATAGCCATAAAATACCGTTTAGAGATTCCTCATGATTAAAGAAATTATTAATTTCATCGGTTTTCTCATTTTATCTGACTCCTAACAGAACATGGATTGGTTGTAATTGTTAATTTGGATAATGTCGCTTAATTCACTTAAATCACTATATCATGTTAGGTCTCAGAAAGAAAATCATTTAAACTGTGAAATTTACAGGAACCAAATTAACACTGCAATAGTAAGCGAATATTTTACTTTTGTTAAGTTTAAGAGTTTTCGACTCTTGTTCCTTTAAATTCCAGCATTACCAACGTGACTAACAATTATAGTATTCGTCTTTACTCACGGCAGTTTGTACCACTTCTCCAGCGATTTAAAAAACTAAAAACAACCAGGATATAAAAGGTGTACACACCTTAGTAATTTCATTCATTACTTTATAATTTCCTAGATGATATTCGCTAGGTGTTCACTAACACTGTCGTCTTGCTTGCGTTGTAAACCAAACGGAAGCTGTCAATGTAAACAACCAGACATAATGCCCACTCTCCTTTCCCATGTTCCTATAATAGTCCATCTTTGAGTGAAAACTGTCATCTGCAGCTAATATTAAAATATTTAGTTTTAATATTTCTTAACAAAAGTTGAACAAAATAAAAATGTGTAATTTTTACATGCATGTTTTCAAGGGAATATAAGTTCCAAAGTTACGGAAATTTACGAAATACTCAGATCTTATCGAAGATGGCGAACTGTGGGCTAAACAAATACATTCCCCCACACAAATATTGGGACTGTATTAGTTAATAAACTCGTGTATAGTTTGAAACGTGAACAAGATGACAGTGTTAGAGACGATCAATTTCAGGTTAGAGTTAGACGATCGGGTTAGAAATTATAAGTTGATGAATGAACTAAGTTTCGTACATTCTTTATGCTGGATGGTTTTAGTTTATGAAGTGTAGATGGGTTATACAAATTTCCGGGGTGGGGTGAGGTAAGTGACTACTACTAATATACAGGCCACATGTAAGACATGATCGTGCAAGAAAACGTTTAATAAAAGAGTGGTAAATATTGGGTTTGTGTATGCTAGTAGTTATAGCGACCAATATGCGCATAAATGTGGGAACTTAACAATAAGCTGCCATGCTGGTTTAAGCTGATATGGGCACAAAGGGAATTTAACGTTAAGAACTATTATATGATTAACATTGAGGTGTACAATGGGCACAAGGGGGGGGGGGAGGAGTTTAAGGTCAAATTTGTCCACAAAATTAACACAGTGCACCACCATGGATATAAGGCAAAGTTAATGTCTATAGATTTAACATTGTAGGACACTTCGGTTCCCATCGTCGTAAGGCATGGGAGATAATACGCCAAGCGGCTGCCTGTACTGAGACTCGTCAGTTTTTCATGAGTACAAATAAACAAAATTATGTCATCAACAACACATTGTAACAATCTCCTGCACAGCGATGACAGTGCAAGTGTTTGGAATAGCAACTTTGATTCGCTCATTCAGACAGATCGTGCTGGATGACAATAGCGAGAAAATTTTATTCGCACTCGCTGTGATTGGTTAAACAGGTTTATTCATATTCTTGGTAAACGAGGAAATCTGAGCATAGGCAGCCACAGGTAACAAAGGAGCAGAGCGGATTGTCGCTCGTGCCTTTCAATGATGGGCTCCGTAATGTCTCTCAATGTTAAACAGATCAACTTAATAACTGATTAACAGAAATAAAAATAAATTTAAAAACGAACGTATCAGAATTAAAAATATTTAGGAACAAAATAAAAAATAATTAAATAAAAGGTACGGATGTATTTAGGGCTCGAGCACTGATACATACCTATATACCGTTACACGATTAGAAACGTAAGCTGTTTGCTGATCTATTAATTAATCCAAAATACACATGCAAAAGGAGTGTGGGGTATTAAAATTTTGTTTCATATACACATACAATCACACACACACACACACAACATATAGGGCCTATGAAAGTTGAATATGGGTGGCTTATATATTCTTAATTTTATGCAAACATGAGAGTCACTCACATTTACTTATCGAAAGGTAAACACACCCATCCTTAATAGAAAACAAACAAACACACATCCATACCTTTGTATGCTTACGAGACCTAACTTTTTTAACGGTAGGAGAGTTTATTCCCTGCAAATGCATGCACGCACACACACACACACACACACACACACACACACACACACACACGTACGTAGGTACGTACGTACATACATACATACCTACATATGTATCCATCCATCCATCCATCCATCCATACATACATACATACAGACACACACACACGTACGTACGTATGTATCCATCCATCCATCCATCCATCCATCCATACATACATACAGACACACACACACGTACGTACGTATGTATCCATCCATCCATCCATCCATCCATACATACATACATACATGCCATTAATGGAAAGGCGTCATGGATGGAAATAGGAAAAAAAATACAAACATAAATTTCAAAAAATTAAAAAAATTAGTTTTATTCAAATCAAAACAATTAAAAGTTGACACAAATTTTAAACAATGTAAAATAAACCCAAATTTTGCAAATGCGTATAAAAATATTAATATTTTTCTCAGCAAAGGAAATATCAAGAAATATAAAACTAAACATTACAAAACAAAAAACGTTATGGATATAAAAAAAATGCAAACATTTAAAAATAAAGCACTTCTTAAACTAAAAGATACAAACGAAAACGTAACATGTTTTTAAATAGAAACATAATTTAAAGCTCAACCCTTACTGGCAAACAAACTATAAATGTATTTTTTTTGTATAATTTAAAAAACAATGTTTAAGTTTTCTGAATTTTTTTATTCTTAGGTTTTCCGCTAAATTCCATGTTAATTCTGTAATTTTAGTATTAATTTTAGTCTTTTTCTTTTGAAAGGAGAGATTGGGTGTTTTCTTAAACTCACTGCTAAATTTTCTATCAGTTTTGTAATTTTGTATTACTTTTAGTCTAGGTCTCGATGTTACAATTTTAAATGTACCATTTGGGTTTTTTCTTTTGCCTCAGGTAAAGCTCATTTTAGTTTAGGAATTTTAGTATGACTTTCATTCTCGATCTTACGTCGGCGATATTCAAAACACCACTCCTAATTCATCTATATAATCTCATAACGGGCGCTATTTTGAAATGTATCTAGGCTTGTGAATTGTTCATGTTAAGTATACTGGACCATTAATTGTTTTATTTTATCAGGTTAAGTAGGATGTGTTTTTAATTGCTATTAAGTGATTAGATCCCAGGGCGACACACAATTCCTATTAGACTCCATACTGTCCAATTTATTCAAAGGATGACAGCCAATTTTATCTTTAACCCTATCACTGCCCAATGTATTCCTTAAATGCAGCCCATGTTAAATTTCTACATGGCTCCAAAGTGACCCAAAATCTGAAACCTATGGACATTTTAACAAAATATACCCCCTTTTCCACAGAGTAACCCACAATGTTTAACTTATGGAGGTTTTTGATATTAAATGTCCCGTTTCCACAGTTCAAGATGACCGGAGAGTGGATTTCAGCATCCAACTACCACACCCAGCGAGTCTCCTATGCGCACGCACATAAAGAAACAAAGAACTTATTTTCGTCAAGAAAACGTGGTTTAAAAGATCTGGGCACACATACAGATGGATAACACCTTTCGTATTTGCAGGACACTAAACCATATTCTGTGCGTGTTTTTGCAGCTCTCAAGGGATTGTTAGGATAAACATAATACAGATTTGATTTATCATTCCTGTATGATGCAAACTGTTAGTGTCAAAGAAAATTCCCAAAGGGATTCCAGAGATATGTGTAATTTATCAAGCAGACGTGATTATATTCCCTTAGAGCTCCAGAAGTGTCACAGTGTAAGTCCATTATGAAATCTTTCAAATGGTTATATTAAAAATACTTCAACCGTTGATAAAGGAAACATAGAACATAAAATATACTCTTCAAAAGTCCTATGTTATTGCTATGATAATGGACAATTATCGAATGCATACTTAACGCCAGTGCACAGAAAATGAAGGTTTGTAATCTTTGCTTTATAAACCAAATGGTACAATGTGTACCACGCAATTGCTTGGTAGCACAAACCTTCTGTTACATACTTGGTAGCACACACCTTCTGTTCTTTAAAAACGAATGTGATGTTGATAAAGCATAGCTATTTGTAAGTTTTTTTAAAAAAAACTTAAAACACAACAACAAATAAAAAATAGACTGGGATAGAGAGTGGAGCACAGAAGTCACAGGTTATTGAACACCAAAATGGCATGCAGTACAGTAAGCAAGCAAAAAAGAGAAAGTTTGGAATATATTTGATCCCGCTTTTTCGACCAACGAACTTATGCAAATAACTGGGCTATGCCTGTAAACGGGTTATGCGTATAAGCGGACGCAGCCTAAAGCCAAATGAGATGACTATACCGAATATTCGTGGTCAAAAAGTGTCAGAGTGCAATGTTTGCTACAAAAGTTTGAATTAAATTATATCAGCAATCATTCTTTATAATTATATCAGCAATCGTTTTTTTATATTTTAAAACAATAGTAACTTTAATACACAACATAAACAAGGAGAACGCAAAGTTAGTAAGCACAGAGCCTGAAGCATGCCTGTGAAATCTTGACCCTAGTGACTACTATATATTATATTACAGTACCAGACTTAATCCAGCAAGTCAGTGTTTGCGCTGTTTAACACGGCACATAATGTTATTCCTTTCAATTTCTTCAACGGAGTAAGTTTCCTGAAAGTGAATGCAAACATGTCTCTGGAGGTCTGCTTTTGGCATAACATCAACAATTTATATGCAGTTTGTCTATACAAATAAACGTTTTATGCCAATGACATATATGCCCATAAGTGATCAGATTTATGAATAAACAAGAACAAAAGGATTTTGGTTTTGCAATTGAATGCATGTATATGAAAATAAGAGGTATGCAGTTAAGCCGGACGTACTGTTTGCACATAATTGTACCCCTTGAATAGACAAGAGACTTAAACCAAAAGGTTTATAAAGGGAAGTGTATAAAAACTGCTTCACCGTATGGGTTTTAAATAGCAGTGTGCATGTGTGCGCTGAGTGTAGGAATAACTCTCTTCGAGTGTTAATCTTTCTGAGAAATGTATTTTGTATTCTTTATCTTGTTGCGTGTAGTTCAATAGTTAGGATATTCTCTTATCATTCGTTCTAAAAAATCATCATATAAACTGAATTCGATATCGAATGGTTTAATAACGTAACGTGTTCTCTGAGGTAAACCCTTGTATTACGAAACTAACCTCAAAGTATATACGGTCTAACCAAATTACAGATAACGATTTCTAAATTTTCTTTAACACTTGTAACAGTTCCGCTAGTCAAACGTGTTGGAACGTTTTAGCCAACAATCATTAGAGAATCGTAACATTTTCCAGTAAAATTTATTTAAACATATACATGTAGGTAGGATATTATTGCCCTGGTGAGGCAGCCAATAAAAAGAAAGCTTGTAATTTTGCCAAAGGACGGACATCTGTAATGTAATAGTTATAAACGGTCAATCTAGCATGGATTCATAATCCAAGATCCATCTCGGGGTTTTCAACGCCAGCAATTCGCTTAACAGAATAATTCTCGAATTTCAAGCTCCTGCCACAAAATTAAAAATTAAAAGAGATATAGCTTTGGATCATGCAACGTTTGCGCTTGAGATTTATATACGAAACCATTCAACAAGATTATAATTTTTGAGATGATATTTTTACTTGATAAGAATGGGAATTCAATCTCCAACTCATGCTCCGAGTTTTATGATTTTTAGACCTGGCGCCGCAATTTGTGAAACAATGTCGCACTTCGTTCAGACTCAAGTTAAAATTGATTGGCTAACATCAAACAACTAGTCGATCATATGTTACGATTTAAGTTTGTAACTTTACTGTTTGGCAGGAAGATTATTGAACATTTTATAATGGTCTGACTCGTTTCTGTCCAATTTATTAACTATTTGCATGCATTCATAATAGATTCGATCAAGTCAAATCATAAATTATTACGATAGGTGATCTTAAAAACTGTTGTATTTTGGCAACTCGTTGGCAATTCGTTGCCTTTGGACGCAGGTTTATTAGTACAGCAACATAATTGAAAAGCATATACAAAATGTATAAATATATTTAATTGATTTTATATGCAGATACCATCTAACAAATAACAAATTCGCACAAAGAAAGAATTAAAAGATAATATTCAACACAAACATAATATTCAACACAAATGTTACACCTCAAGCACGCGATGAGAATCGTCTTGTAGAAGCAATCGTAATTTTACGAGATCGTCTGCAGACTTTAGATAGAACATGTTCATATTTTGCTCAAACGAGTTGGTATCAATACAGACGAGAAACAGACAAAATGAAACAAGTATATGTCTCGACGTATCGCACTTACTCAATGGTCTGAATGATGGCAAGAAAACTTACTTAGGCAATTACATGTAATGTTCCCAAACTTGTTGTCCCACATATACATCTTACGTAAATTCCTTACATGTGCTTACACTATACGTATAACTCATGTGCAGCAGAATATAATTTACACATATGTGCAATGAGGTAATTCATAAATGCCACCTATCAACCGCACAAACGTGCTTTTCTGCAGTGTCATTGTGGAAACAAATATGTTTTACGTATGTAAAGTTAGCATGTATTTTCTATCATATATGTTTTACTTGTGCTGGAACATTTAACACATTGCATACGTGTGAATTACGTAGGTTTGTCAAAATGTAGACATGACTATATATATATATATATATATATATATATATATATATATATATATATATATATATATATATATATATATATATATGAAAAAACTTTAGCGATGCACATATTTGGACTTTGTATTTAACTGGTATTGTGATTTATTAAAGGTCAGGCGCAATACAATTTATTGCGATACGAACATTGAAAATATAATATAAATAACTCAGGAAACAATCTTCTGTAAGTTATTACTAAAATAATTTTCTGTAGGGAATATATTTTTTTAAAACCAAACACTAACTTAGGTATTTTAATTTACAGAGAAAAGCATTATGTATCTTTATCTGAATCATTTTAGTGGAATACTATATGGCCCTCAAAATTAAATTGTCTGAATCATTTTAGTGGATCACTATATGGCCCTCAAAATTAAATTGTCTGAATCATTTTAGTGGAATACTATATGGCCCTCAAAATTAAATTGTCTGAATCGTTTTAGTGGAATACTATATGGCCCTCAAAATTAAATTGTCTGAATCGTTTTAGTGGAATACTATATGGCCCTCAAAATTAAATTGTCTGAATCATTTTAGTGGAATACTATATGGCCCTCAAAATTAAATTGTCATCATACTTTGGTATGTGCTTTTGCAAATAATATTACTTGCTACTTTGTTTGGCAATCGGCGTTCATTTAATTTTCCCTAAATATGAATTCAAACCAACTTTGAAAAATAAAATGTTTAATTCATTTCAATTAATTAATTCAATTAAACTGCAACTTCCGAAAACATTCAACTAATTTATTACTTGTAACACTTTGTATGTGCACATATGAAGAAATAAAACGAAATAGATCAGTGATATACATTGAAACTGAAACTTGTGTTCGTATTTTAAAGAAATATATATTTTGAACTTTGTGAAGAATTTAGTTTTAAATCTTTTGAACGTCGGTTCAATAAATAGACAAAAGTTATCGGTACCTTTAAGATGATATAAACATAACAAATCAGTGCTGCTGCGTTTGACTCCATACTTTCTTTACAAACAGCAGATCAGTGATGATTGTAAACAACCAGAAATAAAGCAAATTACCAAGACAAGCTGAGTAAAAATTACGACAGATATAAATACATTGGGGCTTAATAGAGAATCTATAGATTATTTCGGGCTAATCAAATTAAGTTAAAATGACGGGTTAATCGAATTAAGTTAAAATGACGGGCTAATATTCCCGAAAGGATGTTTTAGAGATTCAGTATTCTGTATTTATAAAATACACTGACTTAAAATATTTGAAACATCAATACATACATTTGTAAAGATTCTCTTCTGGTTTCTTTTACTGAAAAGACCTTGAATTCATTGATGGTAGTTTATGAGATTTTCAACAAACATGGCATCACCCTAATTAATTAAGCCATTTCTAACTTATGCGTCGCGTTAATGTGAAGATCAAAATAACAACGAGTCAAAAAGAATTTTGAGGACTCTAATAACAAGCTATATTTCCGTACTTTGTATCTTCATCTAATAACGTTTATATAAATTAATGCACAGAATCGCGACACGATTAGAAACATTTATGAATGTAGATAAGGGTTATTTCCCTTTAACACGACGTTTTCACTTTCTATCTAGTGAAAACAAAATATTCCATATATTACTATAAGTTATTACAGACTTTTCGAATAGTTCGATTCGATGAGGAGAAAATGCAAGAAATTTAGATTGTTTTGCGCGCATTATCATCTGATCAGGAACATGTAATAATAGTAAAGTCAAAGATTACGTAAGTCACACTTTTCGCACCAGAGCACAATCAAAGCAAAGGTCTAAGTTAAAAGAAAGTAATTTTACAAATATTGAATAAGCCACTTTAAATAACGATGGATTTCGCTACACGTGTAAAGTTATTCATAGTTTTCTGAAGGGATGATCACTGGCATTTAGGTAATCAAATTACGCTCTTTGGCTCATCTGAGTCCGTAATTTAACTTGAATTATGAACAAGTCGCCAAAAAATGATAACAATAAAATCTTAAGTTACAAAATGAAACTAACAAGAAGGACCAGTGCAAAAAAATTGTACAATAGTTAAATGTGGTATAAATTATTGGTAACAAATATCTTAACAAAAACAGGTTAATGTTTAATATGATACACTTCATTGCTAATATATACGAAATACCTCTAGGTCTTTGTCCAGAAACATACAATCTCAGGATCATATAATATGGTTACCAGTATGTATGTATGTATGTATGTATGTATGTATGTATGTATGTATGTATGTATGTATACATGCATGTATATATGTATGTATGTATGTCTGTAAAGAGTAAATTTGAATATCATAGAACTCTGTATGAATAAATCTCGATGACAAGGCCGTTATACATAAGATAGTTTTAGATGAGTGAGTGTTACCATTTTGACTGTAAATACCTTCTTGGGATTGAATTTTTTTCTTCCCAATTGGTGCTGGATACGGATGGGTGTACATGATCAGTCAAGATTACATGTGCCTTAAAGGTGAAACATGCAACATTTAGATCAACAAATTAAGATTATGTAATAATGAATTAGATCAATATAAATAAATGTTAAAAGCTATTGTTTTCTTTAACAAACTGTCGTTCAGTGGTGTAAATAATTAATTCAAGACAGTAATGTCACATAGCACTATACCCCCACCCCATGGTATATAAAAAATTATGTCGACTAAATGGTTAACTTTAGAATAATGAAAAGACTAGTTAATTATGTTATTTGTATATAAAAAGTCTCTGATCATTTTTCCAGGAATTTCCAAATTGTTGCTTCTATCTTTGCATATCACTAGAATTTAAAATGCATAAGAAGCTGTGGAATTAAAATATTTAAATTATAGTTACTTCGTTATACTAAACAGCATATGTGTTAAATATGATATGCTGTTACATGCTGTCAATATGTTTGATGAGATTGGAGTTAACGCTGACAAAATGTTCATATATGCTAGGAACTGTTATTGAATTATGCCTCACACTCTTTGGAACAGTATTATTTCGAAGAAGTTAATAGAAGAAACAAGACTGATAGGTCGAGTGAGGTCCTTTTCAACGACAATGCACCTACTCAACTACTGTAACCTCTGTGGTAAGGTTTTAATTTCCGTAATCCCTATTGAAGACTCAGGCTATGGTGTGTTGTCTGCGTGGATGACCAGTGGTGATAGATGAATTAAAATAAATCATGCCCCCCCCAACCCCCCCAACCAACAAAAGTTCATATGTAAGATATAGCAATATCCTTAAATCAAAGGTCATAGCGCATGTAATCCAATGAAAAGTTCACACGCATTACACTTCCTGATGACGCATTTTTACTATCGATCTTTTGGTTCCCCCTGTTAGAAATTTTGCCCATTAGCCAAATCGTCTGAAAAAGAGATCCAGTCTAGATACTTAATTAAATACTCATTCTGTCCTGTGAGGCACAAGAGTAACTGTAACGTTGATAATTATAAGCGTTTCAGTTTTGGAATTTGTTTCGAAATCTTTCATATATTTGAAATGCATCAGATAGTCTTTGGAAAAGACATGTAATGAACAAAATTACAAATCTGACTGGATTATAAGATCAATTGACTTTTAATTAACTGGTACAGAACAATGAAATTACTCATAAACGTATCGTTTTGCTCATATGGAGTGATATGTCCTTTTGTATTTATGGTGGTGAAAACTCTAACCGCATTTGTATCTCTTTCGAACTCTTGGGCAATTGTTCATTTAAACACAAAAATGGCTGTATCATGAATGCAATAGTGAAGTGATATTGATTTTAGACATTGAGAATTACATTAGGTTCTTGTAAATATAAAATTGCTAGTCCAACCACGTGTTGTGTACTATAAAAACACGCTAGAATTTCACGGGAAATACACTGTTCACAGTTATCAGCATTAAACGACTGTGCAGTGAGGAGTAGAAAGAATGGATGGTACAAAATTTGGTTTCAACTCAAGAATGGTACATTTCTGTAGAGAACGGTGGTAATGTTTTTCGATACATTTACTACATCAGAACTAATGTCTAAATTCTATGGTGGCGAGATATGCGTTAATTAACATTTTTGACACCAAAATTGGTATCGTACTCAGCACCTTGATAATTAAATGCCCATCCTCCCCAAAGTTAAGAAAAGTCTACTCCATGAAATTTCGATTCTACAGCCCCATGCTCTCATATTACTTTTTGGTAGTCGCGTCTGTTTACATGTTCGATATATTTTACATTTAGGATACATAATATTTTTCTGATTGCAATTCAAAATTCAATGGAATCAAGAGTTCTCAAAATACTATTACATATTTTTACAACACTAATGCTTTAGGGGAAGATTGTGGTGTTCAGAAGAAGTGGCCTAGGGATTAAAAAATAAACAAGGTCCTATGCATCCTGTTATTCCTTTCATTCAAATTAGCTGTTTGTAAGATACATAACTCCCATTTGCTGAAGATCAAGGTGTGTTAGATGTTAGGAGATTATATACATCTTAAGTATCATACACAAATTTTCTAAGCCCACATTTACTTTAAAATTTCCCGTGTTGTGAGGTGTCGTTTGAAACTTGAAAACCATCAGAATTTTCACATTCATTAACATTTATGTTTTGTTTGTTTTGTGTTTTTATCTTCAACTACAATTCTCTGTAATAAACTCTTTGCTGAATAAACTTTGATCTTGTAACATTTTTTTAATCAAGTTTATATAGACGTACGCATAAGCACATCCATTTTTAAAGGTAGGACATGCTACAAAGTAACATGAGGATCTTACGTCACTGCTAATTGGAAATTAAAATTAATAAATCTATAAGGGCCGAGTAATTGTATTCAAAGAAACTACGATGCCTCGACAGATTGATTTGCAATTAATTATCACATCAGCTGCTAACAGATTCCAAAATCAACATACAACCTAAACCGTTTATCCAACTCAGTTTCTGCATGATAATATTTATGCTACATCAAACTCGTCTAATTCTCCATACGTGTCAATCGAACTGTACAATTGTCTATAAGTTGTGGCCAACCTTCCGAAATTGATTAAAGTAAATAATGACATAACACACAACATGATTTTTCACCGATAATTTTTTTAGTAAAATGTTTCCTTGACAGACACAGTTCATTGAAATTATGAATCATTACAAGCGTTTATCGTATGAGACACATAAATTCTTTTCAGATGCTTTACAAAGTACCAGCGATATGCAAGCCACAAACGATCCACGTTGTTTTGAAATCATACATATTACATGTTTTGATTTATATAAATGAATGAAAGTCTACAAAGATGAGAGATATTAAAAGTCTAAAATAATACAATGTGACTGAATATGAAGTGGAAAAGTAAGTTCATTATTAAACGGATATATTGAATAAATGAATGGATGATGTTTTTCACTTGATAATTACAAAATTTAAGACTTTTGAAAAAGTTTCGAGACTTTGCGAATATCTATACAGACTGAAATATCAGTGGAGTTAAAACCAACACCTCAGAGCAAGTTAGGATAAACGGAACCATCTTCACTTGATTCGTTTGCATCTTACTGGGATATTAGTTTCCAGATCTATCTCCACGTCTTGCCTCTCGTTTTCACGATTCGTCTACAAACTAACTGACTGCCAGCACCCGCAGTAGCACGAGAAGTCATCGCAAAGACTACAACAGAAATTGTATATTGAATTAATTTTTCCCGATATGTTTTTCGAGACTTCCCGAATCATTGCTTGCCTTTCGTGCACAGTTGCCATTATATCATTATCGGATTCAGTTCCTAATTAGCCGACGAGTTAAACAGGTGTTGTTTTCCTGTAATAGTCCATGTTACACGGCATGGTATTCTCTTTATGCGCATGAGTCTCCGCCGTTGTTGATAAAGTATTACGGGATGTTTCTTTAGGAAAAGAATAGTTCGATAGTTCATGAGATGTGCACGTAGTTTCTGATATCGGCGTATAGGTATAGTAACTTTCCGAACGACTTAAGGAAGTATCTCGAGATCTATCACGAGATTGAGATCTATCTTGTGATTGAGGTCGTGACCTTTTACACCTCCATTGGTAACCTCTATCGTTAGAATCGGATTTGAGTGTTAGCTGTTTCTTCTTTCGTTGTGCGTGTTTATATCGAGTTATGTACAGATAAACGGAGAAAACTCCAGAGAGTTCAGTTAAACCAAAGGAACCAACTGCCATCATAAAAGAAGAACCGTAGTAATAAACAAATTGCGGCTCTTCTATAGAAACCTTGGGTTTGTTGCCTACTTCTTCTGTGATACTTCCGATATACAGGATTATCCCGACTAACGTACACAGGCCTGAAATGAGAACAGAAGTTTAAAAATATAGTCTTTCATTAAATTTAATAATTCTGGAAAGCATCAATAGATATGTGCATACATTACGCGTTGAAATATCAAGTTGCAATTGGCCTGTCATTTTATTACTGTAAGGCATTTTCTGGAAAAGTCTTCAAAATCACAAGGTAAAACTTTACAAAATGGCGTGGTTTATTTATTTAAACACCAGTGATGGAGATAGGAGAATATGGAATGGCTTAGAATGTTAACTTTTCTAGGTTTAACAGATATTTTGCCTTTCAGAGAAACCTCTTGAGAAAGCACTTAATTCCACATTATCTAGCACTGTTGACACAATCTAACTAATACATACCGATCACTATCAATGTCACCGTCATAGAATTGAATACATTTAGTTACTTTTAAATGTATGAATTAGGCATGACTCAACAGTATGAGTTGCTGATTTGAAAAAGAAAAGTATAGTCGTGCAGATTATGTCTTGTATTAACATCGACTCTTTACCTTGTCATTTCCATTTTAAGAATTATTTGTCAGAGACTTGTTTGAAACAGATTTCATTCGTTAACAATACTGAATTGCATATAAAAAACGAATTCTAACATGCGCCAAGATCTATTAGAATTATGATCGTTGCAATGCTGATGGCCAAACAGTGTGTAAAAACGCCCCTCTGTGAACAGGAAGCGATCACATTACATCGGTCACATTGCATTCGACATCTTCACATTGCTTAAGCAAAACACAACGTTCCCCGTTTAGAGTAGCATGTCTTTAGCGAGAGAAAACTTTAATTTGGGTCAAGTGTCTAGTTAAGTGAGGACGATACTACAGCCACGATAACTCTTATAGAATGTGACCAGTCAACAAGTCTTCATGGTTTACAATTTCAGTCGTACATATGCCATTTCGATGGTGTCAAATATTTTTATTACCCAGTTGTTGCTTTATATGGTGCTAAAAAATTATTTCTTATTCCTGTGGATTTTCGCTTTAAAGCAATCTAGATATAATTACGAACAATAGTCGTGCGAGAACGACAGTTACCTGGGAACTATTGGCTGGTGCATGCGTGCATGACTGGCAATTAGAACAGCTGAAGAAATGTACATTCAATTTCATCATGTTTCAAAGATGCATATTTTCACTAACAACGAACAATGTTTTCGCCAGTGTTAAATTGTAACTTTACTGCTCAAGGTGTGTCAGGTAAATTTGCGCTTTGTGTTTCTGTAAGTCTTAGCTAAATTAGTTAACAAAACATTTTTTTTATGGCTATGTTGGGAACAGACCTAATGCTTCGGGATGTAAAGCGCACGGTTCTCCACAGAAACCAGAATCTTGTTTGTTTGTTATGTGTTCCCTTTTTAAACCATGAAATAACTGCATAGGGTTACCCTTTCTTTTCATTTTGTCTCTTTCCTTAGGTTCATCCTTCTTGTATTTCAGCTACTTTTTCAAGATATTTTAACCCCACTGGTTACGATTCAGACGATTTAACGACTGGGTTAGCCTTTTCTCTTTCACTCCTTTGTTATATATTTCATAACGAGATATTAAAATATATCGGTGAGCGATATCACTTTTGGAGCCACCTTCCTTTTCCACTGAAAAAGGATATCTGCCATTATTCATGTTATTCAGGCCTGTATTTCCCTTAGGCAAATTAAATTTTTTCTTCTTTTTTTCTCTATATATCTACCTCCCGCCCCTTTTCTCTCTCCCCACCATAATGAATAGGTGGTCTTAGAATATGTAAAGACTGGTTACCCTTAGAATACATTTATTGAATCAATAAGAAGGTACAATCAAAAAGCAGTCTTAAAGTACTAACATTTTTTAACATTTCCACGTGAACCATACAAATTTTTAGGGATAATCTCTCACCCATACCAGATCGTATATCGGTTCCACAAAACCATAAACGGCATACATTTTAAAAACTAAACCAAAACCTGATTGAAAAAATAATAATAAAACTGTTTAAGTAGCGTTTTCAGCTGTCAACACAATTATATTCAGGCCTGAAACGGAATAGAAATCAGACATTGATAAGTATTGCTTGCAAACTGAAATTAAGTAACAATCCAAATCTGGTTGCAGCGTCTGTGACCGATACAGATTGCAAGCTTGCCAACACATAAATTCGCATGTTAATGCAAAAATAAACAAGAATAGAAACTAAAATCCTTACAAGTAAACTCACAATCATTATAATCTTTATTTAATGATCTTACTAGTCTGTTGGACCGATCTGTCATGCTTCAACAGTACCTACACCCTAGCAATGCTGACAGTATCAATCTGCACATTAAATATGCCAACGAAAATAAAACTCTCTTAAGTTTAGCACGCAAAAAATAGCTTTCATTAATTTGAGAAAATGAACAATTATAAGTATCATATGTACAAACTAAATTTAAAAAAAAGTAGCAAAATGACACAAAATGAACCATTAAATGCGCAATATTTTAGGACAGTATCACATAAACACTACCTAAAAATCAAATAAAATGTGACTAACTTTAATAACGAGCTCTAATGATAACACGTATATCAAGAACCAGATATTCAAATGTGTCTGCTTTAACAAGTTTTGTGAACCGGAAGTTATTATATAATCGGAACAGAGTTGAGCGTTTGAATTTAGAAGGCCCGGAATCAATTAGACTGGTCCCGATCGCTCTCTCTAAAAAAGTCAATTTGGTATATCATTCTACAAATCAGGTGAAAGGTTTTCAATAAACGAATAATTATTTCTATCTTACAGTGATGGATAACTGTAAAAAGAGATATTCGGTGCAATGTAGCAAACTTTCTTTTGAATAGGCACGTGGAGCATGGCAATATATTCGATAGTGTTACGCGGTTTTTGACATGATACGTATCAAGTTACCAAAAGTAAATTAGCTCCACCCGCATTTTGGCTTTTTTTTTTCTTCTATTAGTTTCTATTGCCACCCATTATAGACTGGTATTTAGGATTATGTTATTCAATTTTGTTTTAAGTATATAGACTTGTATGTTTTTATAAACAGTTTTAGTGTTGAATCCGCGTAGGAGTTAAGGCTGGAAGTTAAGACTGGTCACAAAGATTCGTTCTAAGATTGTTTTAATTCTGCAGCTCTCGGAAACCGTTATATATTTACACGGTTTTTGTTCTGGTGTAACGTAGAATATTAACCACCACTGATAACATACCCTGAGTCACAAAAATGATCCAACTTGTAGAATTTTTGCCCCATTGGTGTTCCATTTTTCAATTTTCTATGCTTAGCGCTTTTTTACGGTGTGAATATTATTAGTTTCCAAATTACAGCCAGTGTAATCACTCCATTAAATGAAGTTGTCAGGAATTTTTACAGTGTATGTTTCTCAAAATGCATATGTTGGTGGGTACAAATGCTGGCGAAAAGGGAGATAAATGCTCCATACCACACGCAACTTAAATTTAATATAAAGCTTGTTTTTTCATCAACATTCGGGTTGTTATCTTTGTTTTAACTCACAGCAAGTTATATGCTGATAAATTTGTCGATTACGAAGATGATATTTTTTATTTACCATCTAGTTATACAAATGTAATCACCAATGTTCGTGACATTGCTACTGCTGTGTTCATAAATAGCCCTTACCGATACTTACTCAAGGAAGATGCAGTTTTGCGGCTCCTTTTGGATCATCACTGATTATTTGATACTATTAAATTATATTTGAATGCTTATGAAAAGTCTTTAATTAGAACAAGAAGTCACTTCTAAATATCAACTTTTAATCGATAATCTTGGCTATTACTATAAACATATTTTAATATGGACAATAATGATCTGAGCGATCAGTATTACCAATATCTGATTATCACAAATGAAAATTGTATGAACACAAACGGATATTCATTAATGCAAATAAATTAAGAGGTTAGTGTTAGGACTGGTCGGTCTGGTGTCAGGATAGTGTGATTGGTTGGTACATGATGCTACATGGCAGCGGCATCATGCCCCAGTGCTACACATCACTATAAACTGCAACACTGCAGACATCGTTGTTGTTGTTGTTGTAGGGTTTAACGCCATTTTTCAGAGTAACGCCATTTTTCAGTACACGATAGGCTATACATGGCGGCCAGTATTAATGGTGGAGGAAGAACCCGGGAAAACCCCGGTAAGAACCACCGACCCACGAGAAGCTTCTGGCAAGCTTTCTCACATACCCACATTAGCCGAATCCGAGACTCGAACCCACGCAGAGAGAGAGGTGAGATGGCAGTGAGCGCTTTAGACCACTCGGCCACTCGGGGCCCCCTACAGACATCGTTGCGATATGACTAAAATTGTTAAAGCTACGTTAAAGACACACACCCACCCCCCCCCCCCCCCCCCACACACACACACGCTTGCTAATCTGGAACACAATAAAGTCTAAAGCATGACCCTAAGAAACCGAAATCCTGCTTTTCCCAACATATGCAAAATTAAGCCTATTCTGAGTGAAAATTCTGGTTTGATTTCAATCACAGCCCCACTTTTCGATGGGTTTTTCAAAAAGGGTTAAAACTGGAATAGATTTAAAGACAGTAGTTGCATTTTTTAAAACAATTAGTCTATATCATGTGGGGGAGAGTTAGTAGAAATAAAGAGAGGACAGAGGAGGGTTTCAGACTGTGGGAAAAGGTATCCCGACATTTTAGTCAAAATTTAATGAGCGATACTTCCTTACTGCAAGTGGATTGATTATAAAGACAAATGTGAAATAGATGCATTTGAGCTTAAGGACGAAAAGAAACTTAAAATCAATTTTATTTATGTTGGAAATAAAGTAGCAATGTCTTGTACTTTATTTCGATAATTATAAATTGAGATATAAAAACAATATGATTATATCTTTAAGATGCGCTCTGTATTTTTTTAACATTGAACTGTCATGCCGGTAAAAAGGTGTGTGTATGTGTGTGTGTGTGTTGTGTGTGTGAATATATTTGGTGGCATTCTTCAAGTATACAAAATATACTACCGGACAAAGAGATTCCCACCCAAACCCTATTTTGGATTTGCAAATGTGTCTGCTATGGGGACCACCATTCGTGACTTCTTTTAACTCAAATAAACAGATTGCTTCATTTGTTTTATGTGGAAGAAGATAAGAGACAAATACTACTAGAGTAAAGTCTACGATGACGTCAGAGAAGTATGTACTGGAATGCGACCATTGTCAACGAAAGGAGTCGTTAACAAGGCTGAAACACAGCAATTTCACTAATATAATTTCATGAAATAGTCATGGTTCTGGTGGTACCTGTAGAAACAACAAAAAATGTTATGACATGTTGAATTAGTATAACTTCCATCTAAATCACTGAAAGGAAATAACTTTATTATGAAAATGACCTTATATGAACTATGAATTCAGTTATCGTTTGAAAAAAAGATACTTTTACAGCCTGGCCCACATATACTGTGGAATGTTGTTTTGGAAACTGAATCATCAAACTTTGTTCAGTGTCAGCATGTATCTTAAATATCAGAGGGCGACATTCGTGCTAAGAGTAACTCCAAGCATTGCCGTAGGAAGCAATTTCGAAGTGGGAGGGATAACTTTAAAGTGGATGACCCAGATTTAGGCTGAATTTCTCCTTATATTTAGCTCATTGTCGATAAGGGAACGGGAAGATCGTGCTTCTTACGGCTCTAACATGTGAAGCTTCGTACGGACACTTTATTCACAAAGGATCCGTAACTGCAAAACTTATCCAGGAGCCTAAAGTATTGCTTGTCATTCTAACGATAAGAAATCTGTGATTACATGAGATATTGTAAGTCATCTTACATGAGCTAACATTTTGAGAAATACAAGACCCATACATTTGTTGTATATCTGGACAGGATATCTGCCTTCTAAAATAAGCCCATTCAGTATGCAAGACACACACACACACACACACACACACACACACACACACACAGACTGTGTATTCTTTCTAAATATGCATGGTGCGCCAAATCTAATTTTTTTAGAATGATCCATATGCCATCATTCCTGTTCGCACACTTTAACATAAATTATAATTCGTGCAAAACAGATATAAAACACAATATGACCTAAATACTGTATGAAGAAGCTACATTAAGCAGCTGCCTGACTGTGCGTTCAGCATTAAGAGGTTACTTTTAGGACTGGTCGGCCTGGTTTCAGGTTGTACATGAGGCCTTGTTTCTGCGGCATAATGTTTTTACCCATGACTAGGAATTAATTGCTGTATTGCTTCGCCCTATCACCTACAAAATGGCAGAGAGACTGATTAATATAATAGGTTACTGTAGCGTGTTATTTAAATGCATTAATGAAAAACAAACCGATTAGGATGAAAAATTGCCGTGCATGCCGCTTGCATACAGAACAGCATAACAAGCGCCACCAAGATAACGTCATTTTTCCTAGTGTATAATAGAAACGTTAGATTGCCTGTGGAACTGGATATTCCTTCAAGAGCCGAAACGGAATCGGCATATGACTTGTAGATGAATAGATGTGACGCATTCATTAATTTGTCATGCAATAGAGGCATGACAGCTGATAATATCAGGCTTGCCCCGAGAAAACGGAAACAAAAATTATAATGCCAAGGTAAAGTGAATTTAATGTTTTGGACAAAAATTTGATCCATAACAGAACAAAAAAGAAAGACGTGGGGTAGGCGTTGGTGGGAGGTAATACATTCAGCAGTTGCTGTTAGAGTAGCCCTTATGCAATAAAGTCTGTACGTTATAAAAGAGGAAGACAATAACAAAAATCTGCAGTCATAGATCACTACAGACAATCCATATAAAGCTGACAAAAATCCTGCGACGACGAACATTAAGAAAAATCCATCAAAAGTATACAAAATTTCAGTTATGAAATACGGGAAGAAAATACCATTGAAACAAGAAACGGAAAAATGTCTTCCATTAAAGGAAAGAAATTATAAAGAATCTGAAAAAGTGGTCGAAATTCATGATGTCGTTATGAATGGCCATGATGAACAACAACACTTAATCTAAATTCATCAGTTTGATGAAATATGACAGTATGAAAAATTCCCATTTGTTTCGTCAAGCTTAAAAACTAATAGCCATAGCCATACCATGTGCAGAGTTTGAGAAATGACCATTCACGCATAACCAATTAAAATAGTTACAAGTAGAAATGATGACAACATTTCTTTAGGACATTGAATGACATTTTGTTGGTGATTTAGTTTTACCACAACATTATCAGGAACACAGTCGTTAATTGCATGGAAAAAATGAGCAAATACTAAAACGGGTTGAGTCAACACCTTTACCCCAATACTTGAAAACGTAAAAAATGGACGAACAAGGTACGTAAGGAATTAGTATTTGCATTTGTGACAATTTGTATTTCTATTGTTGTTCTAGGGTTTAACGCCATTTTTCAGCACAAGATAGGCTATACATGGCGGCCAGTATAACTGGTGGAGGAAGAACCCTAGAAAACCCAGGGAAGAACCACCGACCCACGAGAAGATACTGGCAGGCTCTTCCACGCATCCACGCTAGCCGAGCCTTGGACTCGAACCCACGCAGACAGAGGTGAGATGGCAGTGATCCGGAACAGTGAGCGCTTTAGACCACTCGGCCACTTGGGGCCCCGTATTTCTATTGTGTTTGTTTACTGTACTGTGGGTGGGGGCTCAGTGATCAATCTAAGTATGTTTAAATGCTTTATAAAACTTTAAACAGTGGAGATGAGACCATCAAAATGGACCAAACTGTGTGTCAGTAACTTTGGTCCAGGAAAGTTTGGTAGTACATATCAAATCAGATGTTGGAATCTGCGCTAGAAAAAGGTACTGATTTATTGAGTACGACTAGACTCAGCATATGTGTACTGACACTCCTTAATCATTACAGGACTCAAGATTGTTGCTAGGGAGATAGATGCGATTTTTTTCCCATCTTTTATGCGAGTGGTAAGATCTAAACGAGAAGATCAATTCTTGAACAGTACGGTGCTACAAGATTTATTCAAGTAAGTTGTTTATCATATTATACACGGACTAGTATTTCGATGTCTTTCTCGAATGCATTCATTATAGTCGTTTATGATGGGTAAACTGATGCATTTAAACCTCTACCAGTCCGTGCTCAATGACCTCTGTGGATTTTCAAGCTTCACCCAAAAGTCTGGATATTGCAAATAGCTACTTTTATGCGCAAAACAACACAGTGGAATGTCAACTGAATAGTTCCGTGATAATTAAATATGGCTTATTTCTACTATTGCATGAGCAGCATACATATACCAGTATATAAATATACCATATTCCATTTCGGATTTAATGATGCGTTAAGTGAGACACTTTTTGATCAGTGACAAGATAGCTACCGTGTCCCTTGTGCTTTATACAATCAAAGTTTGCAATCTGCAAAACAAAAGCCGTTCATTTTCAGTATACAGTACTAGAACTAGAGGAATAGTATGTATGTATGTATGTATGTGTATATATATATATATATATATACACACACACACACACACACACACACACACACACACACATATACTGTTTGTGACATGAACTCTTGTGATAATAATAATGTTTTACGGAGATTCTCTTGGGTTCTAGAAGACATATTTTCAGAAACAAATGTTTATTTTGAGGTATAAATGAGACTGATTGCAGAAAAGGATTCGTAATGAAATCAAATCATGATATATTGGAGTTACATGCATATTTTAGTACTTCATTTGTTCCTTGTGGAAAAGAACAGCTATCGAGATTTAGTCAATACAAACCCTGCATCATACTCACGCCCCGCCCCCTGCCCTCCGGCCCCGCCCCCTACCTCCAATCCCCAATGCGGTGTACTAGCAGCTTTTACTCTCTATGTTGCCCCGCAGATTAGATGCGAACATTTATGATTCAGGTTTAACTAAATTTAGCGGGATTACACACAAATGCATATTTATCCAACTAGTTATACTGCCCTGCAGTGGAACGTCTTTTAAATCATTGTTTTTCCCTGTGCGGAAACAGGTCCTGCTATCACCCATTCTCGGAAAGATGCATGTTTGCGTGTGTGGGAGGGGGAGGAGCGTCCACTGACCAGAGCATTTCATTGAGTATGACTATGATCATTTCCTTAAGATTATATTTCTAAAACCGAAACCAATATAAAACATTATGCATTATAATTATTCCTGCCCATAACTTTAGGGAAAAACTAACTAAATGCGGAACCTCTTATTTTTAGTCATTTCGTAATTTTGTAAAAACTTGTTGGGATTACAAAATTATAGAGCAAATAACGATGTTACGCCATTTACTTGTGAGTTATGTATTGTATAGAAAATAACCCACATAAATTAATTAAATCTTTAAAACGTGGACAACATAACAGCATTTTCTACCATATTGTCTTGTGCAATTGACGATCTTGAGCACGATAAATCTTAGACTCCATCTTGAGCTTCTTAAGTTTGAGTTTTAATTTTTTACCAGGCATTATGCTTCAGTTTGGATACAGCATTTTGAAACTAAAATCTAGATCACGAGCTACAGAGAGTATCCACAATGCACTTCTCAGTCAGAAACAAAATGGCTGACTTTGAGAGGCGGATAGAGGGTTCAAGTTAGAGCTAATATGAACACATTATTAGACATTAGTCAACTTACGATTGAGTTTGAGATTTTTCATGCACATGGGATTCAACACATCCAGGAGTCATGAAATCAATCACTTAATTCTGTTCTTTAGCATAAACCGTATATTATACATATTTACTGTCCGTCCGTCACGCTATCTCTTTCAAACATTTGATCGTACTTTTAGTACTTTTGACATGAAAAGTGTGGGAACACAATATCCATATATAACCATACTTCAAAAAATCCAAATGTGAACCTCTGGATTATCGAACATTATTCATTTTTATTTATACACAGTCTGTAAGAAAGGAACTCAAATCGGCTTCCCGTGAGACGGCATCAGCCTGCCCATTAATACTGCCGTCACACATGTATATTTAACGTGCATCGAAACACTGAACCTCAAATTTTCGAGACTTTGCCGAGAGACAATTCTGGTAGCGGACACATACATGCTTTGTGCGGGCGGGAGATGACGAATCACTTCTGAAAGTTCCATGTTCACCACTAACAAATGATCCTTGAATTATTAGTGAATTTTACATTTACTACAAGTTGAGCGTGTCATTAACGGTTACGATAGGGAATATAGCGAGGGACGAGGTAGATAGAGATCAGTGAAGGCCAGACCCTAAAACATAGTTGCTTTAACAAGAAAGAAAAAAAAAATATTTAAAAAAGAAAAACAAAGTAAAACAAACACCCCCAACAACCCCCAAATTAAAAAAAAACCCAAAACAAATCAAACCCCCAACCCTCCCACGTTTCGATAACCTTAAATTAACGGTTTTAGGATTTCCTATTGGTCACCGTTGTGAGAGAGAGAGAGAGAGAGAGAGAGAGAGAGAAAGAGAGAGATAGAGAGAGACCCAACAATTCAAAACCTATGATGTTTACAGAGGAAGATGAGAATTAATTCATCAAAAATGTATGTGAGAAAAAATAACAATCGAGTAATAGACAAAAATATAGTTCCAACACAAAACGAACTCTTTTGTTCATTCACAACTTGATGATTTATGACAATCGTCTGTACATCAAGCCATTCGTTCCAATGATCAAGACGGAGATAAAAGTCATGCTGAACAACGATTAACCATGTATTTCATTCAATTAATAGTTACCATGGGTCCATAAAAAAGGAAACGAATTAAGAGTTTAAAGATTGTTGTTGTTGTTGTTGTTGTTGTGTGTGTGTGTGTGTGATTTGAATTTTAAACGTAGCTTTAACAATTTTTCAGTCATATCTCTCCAGTATGGCGGTTTATACTGATATCTAGCACTGGGGTATCATGCATCGTGTCACCGAGCCGACCAGTCCTAACACTAACCTCCTAATGCTGAGCGCGAAGTGAGACAGATGTAAGCATCATTTTTATAAGTCCTTGGCATGGCTAGGTCGGGGCGGATGCTGTAACCACTTAGTCAATCGGAGCGTGAAATATTGATCAAAATATATCAGAAGTACAAGCCTTAGTAACTTTATTAACCGCTATAATATTCTTGCAATATGGTAACTGATATACTTTAACAAATGGCGAAGAAATTTAAAATTTATATCAATGACAGTTATTAAGAGAATCGCATGATTGAGCCATTAGTTATCAGTTTTCTACGGCGGTGGTGGTAATGTTTCTCCATGACGAGGTCGTAGTACAGTGGAGTATTAGGCAAAGGTTTAGTTTTCTGTGGTATATTGATGACTCTTTGTCATAGAAAAGCGTTTACCAGTCATTAGTATCATTTCAAAAATGTTACTAGTGGTAGGTTTTCTACTGGAGTCAACATTCTACGCTACAACCCTGTTGATACTAATGTTCTTGAAGGACAATTTTAAATATAATGTTTAAATATTCAACAGTCACAAGGAACTAACTATTCCTCAATTGTTGGTGAAGTTTATATTTTATTAGAATGTCCTTAAGTTATAAAATTATTAAAAACGTTGCACACTTATAATTATATGGTAATATAATTTAAACAAGCACATTCATCTTTGCAATTTCTTTATCACAATGTAGCTGAGTTGTTTTGCTAAACTTCTAAACCATAGAATATTAATTGACTACTCTCACTAACGAATTAATCTTTTCCACAGCACAATTATTCTCCTTGCACAGTTGTTTCAGGCCTACTTGTGTAATAATTATAGGTTACTGCATTTGTATGGGAAACTATGATCGAGTTTTTCGGATGTAATACTGCACAACCTTGGGAGTGCAGTGTAGCCCTCCGACAAAACGAGTTCATATTTTCCCATACAAATGAAGCAACCTTTTTTAATATATGCTCATTTTCTTACTCTACCTAAGGCTTAATTATATATAAAAAAAATACACTTCAAGAAACAAAGTAAATAAATGTATGCCGTATTCCAAACTAAATACACAAGCGCAGATTCATCATTACACAACAACTACATTATTAATGCGCACATTAACTCCGCCCAGATAAATTTGAACTTAGTCGCGCGCTAGACATCAATTTCGAAAGAAAATGGCGTTTTTGCCTACTTAAAATTGAAATTTGGAGTCATATAGTGAATGAATGCGCATTGCACAAGTTTTCCATTTGATCTGGATTGAATAGATTTTGGTATTTTTTTCGATTCTATGAAATGTCCTGATTATGGACTGGATTTATATGTGGCAATTTCACATGAAATAAATCGGATTGAAGAAGCGAGGGAGAAGCTTGTTGACATCTGCAAATGTGTTTCTGTTTCTGTCACTGAATGTTTGAAATCATAATGTGGGCAAAATATGAAGTCTTTCAATTGATTTATCAAAAAGACGCTACTGAATTTAATGCTTATTTCATTTTGAGGAGGATGTAATTGCACTTGGAATATATTCGAAATTACAGTACAATTTCGAAATGTGTAATCAAGATTGAGAACCTATGACATGGCTCATGTAATTCGGACTTGCAGAACTAAGAAAGTACATTTTGAGGAAATTCAGGCTGTAAAACTATAAGTATATTTTTTTGCACGCCATACATAACTTTCGGAAGAAAATGACGTGTCTAGTTAAAATTTAAATTTGGTGTCAAATTTTGAATGAATGTGCAATGCCACAAATTTCACATTTGATCTGGAATGAATAAGGTTTGGTATTTGTTTTTGCGATTCTACGAAAGTTTGTGATTATAGACTGTATTTACATGTGACAATTCCACATAAAAATACATCGGATTGAAGAAGCGAGGGAGAAGCGTGTTGACATCTGCAAATGTGTTTCTGTTTCTGTCATTGAATGTTTGTAATCATAATGTGAGAAAAATATGACGTCTTTCAATTGCAATTATGAAAAAGACGCTATGGAATTTAATGCTTATTTCATTTTGAATGCAGCAAGGAGGATGTAATTGCACTTGGAATATATTCGAAATTACAGTACAATTTCGAAATGTGTAATCAAGCTTGAGAAGTCATTTCATGGCTCATGTAAGTCGAATTTGCAGAACTAAGAAAGTACATTTTGAGGAAATTCAGGATTTAAAACTGTAAGTATCTTTTTTGCCATTCTTATTACCAGCTTAAGAAGACAGTTTATGCATTGTCACTTGTACGATATTTGTAAGGACCCCGTATAGCTAGCCTAAATCCAAAACATTGTATCAAAAAGTTAACGCGGAATGTACCAAAGCAGCTGGCATATGGCAGTCCACGAAACATTTGCTTTACTTCATTCAGAAACAAATTTCATCAACCAAAACGTAAAGCGCCTACTACGCGAGTATACATGATTTGTTTACAAATCAAAAATGCTGGCGTCTGCGTCCATTATTTATTTACAATAGAAAGTTGTTCCTTTATGCACGTGAATGCAATATGAAAGTGTGCAATATCGTAAAATACCGAAAGATTCTGACAATGTAAAGTTAACAGAGAATTGTTTTTACTATATATAATAGTTATAGGTTACTGCATTTGTATGGACAAATATGAACACATTTTTTCTGCTTCTGGGTAATACTGGACGACCTTGGATTTATTAGTTTAATTCAGTGTAGTAAGAAGAATGTGAAAATGTAGTCGAAATTACAGTACATTTTCGGTATGTATTAGGTTTTCTATTACATGGGTAATATCATTAGGATTCGCAGAACTACGAAGAATGTACATTTTGAGGAAATTCAAGATGCATCAATGTAAGTATATTTATTACCATCCTTATTACCAACTAATGAAGATATGTTTATGCCACTTGCATTCTCGCTGTTGGATGGACTCCAGCTATGACCTGTATCATACAGTGTATGTCTTCTAACGCTAGCCTAGCATTGTATCAAAACAGTTAAATTGGGAAAATTGCAAAGTAGCTGTTGTGTGACAGTCCATTTAGCCAGAGGAAATAATATTTTTTTGTTTTCTTGGCTTATCGGCTCTGAGTCTCTTAGTTTCCTACCAAACCCTTCAGGTATATGTTTCCTCCATTTTGGTGTTTTGATTGACTCGTACAATAGTACGTCTCTGATAGATATGCGACGTACCTTGGCCTCAATATGCTTTTCTATGCTATTTGTATAGACCCTAGAGAGCACTGGCCATAGCTTGAACCATTCTATTGGCAAAAAGTTACGAATATGTTTCCTAAATGTTTAAATGGTCAGAATGGTATTTTGAATTACTGCGTCTCTCATGATTGTTGTTGACATTTCGAATATTACGTTTGCTTGTATGAAATTTTCGTTTGTGACTCAGTAATCTCGTCCACTTCGTTAACTCTATCTCTACATTCAAAATGACGAAACAGCTTGTTTAGTTCATTCGCAAACAAACCTAATCAACCAAAATCTAAAGCGTCACTGCATGATTGTACATGGTCTGTTTACAATGTAGTTCGTAATACGCTATATTTTTAGGCACACGGGTCGTGCAGTATAAATCCGCATAGTATTGAACAATACTGAACGATTCTGACAGCGTAAAGTTAACGGAGAAAAGAAAATGAGCATATATTAATCATTCTGTTCGGATTTTCTCTTTTACTTGAACAGTATTTCAAGTTTAAGAATAGGGCAGTAAAATAACATTCCTGTCGTAATCAGCGGACCAGACCCATAGATATGTCCCTTAAACGAAAGACATATTTCCTGAAAGGACTGTATGCGAGTGGTGAAAACATACTTTCAGTATTTGTAATCTTCTTACCAGATTTTTCAACCAGAATATATATCCGACAGAAAAAAAATCTTTAAAACATAGCTGCCGCCATTACTAGTTCCATCATCCGTCATAGTATTTGACTTGAATCTTAACTGCCAAGTTGAAGAATTCTCCGGCACAGATGGGGACAAGCAGAAATGTACATCAAATAACATTGGTGAAGTTTGTTCTGTGGATGACGCAGCTAGTAGCATAACGTCGCCTTAGATATCAGTTTCATATGGCATACACATTTTTTTTTTACCGGGGAATGCGCAGTATAGGATAAATTTTGCATCCTAATCGTTTCGGTGTTTTTGTGTACATTAGCTTTCTTTTTGTTTGTATGTAATGTCATTTTAAATTCTAAATGTATCCTTACCTGCTAGAACAAATAGTATTCCACTGACAAACGTTAGGGTTTTTCTTCCAGATTCACAGTGGCCAACGAAACAGATGATGCCGCCGATCAAAAGAATAAATAGGCTCGCAAGAGGGAACCATGTTGAACGCCTCATAGTGACTGAAAATGAAAGTAAAATATTAGAGCCAAGAGAGCTGGTGGCTATATTTGTTCCCCATCAAACGAAATAATTACGTCAAAAGCTCATCTCGTATTTCAGAATCTTTAATACAGATCTATTTGTTACATCAATATTGGTTATAATATCAAAATTAGCATGGAAATTAGAGAACACATCTAAATGTTTGCAAATATATATTTGTTAAAACAATATTACAAACTTTGCTGTGCGCATTTTTTCGATTCGCTAGTTTTAATTATAACTTTTAGTCAAGACTATTTTCTGATGCAGCATTCATAGGTTATCCGAAGGTAGATAACAACGAATAAAAGAGATATCCTACCTCTAGTTTAGTACAAGTGTGCTAACTGTAAATGGGTCTTGATATAGATCGGCATTACAGTTCATAAACATGTGACAGATTTACCTGTGGTACAAGCTAAGCACATTTTGCCCCAGTGCTGTTGCGTATAATTAGTTACATTTGTGTAGTAATTGTTTAACACTGTAAATTATAATAATATGATGAATACTACTTAAAACTACATAATTTAATTAATTTGTGCACAATTTCTTTTCTTATGTTCGCTGTTACTTTCATCACATCTCCATTTGCTTGTTTAAGACATGCATTATTATCTATCATATTTCATGTATATTATTCTTATGATACTACTAAGAAAAGCATTTTTAATACCGCGCTTGCGTTTGAGCACATACATAAATTGAAAGAAAAAACAACGGGTGTAGTTTCACATCAGACAATAACATGTTGCATAATTATATTGTGTCACAGTCTGTGTATATGTGCAAACAGGAATATATGTTTATGTGTGTATATATTTTGTATATGTATGCATTATGTTTAAGCGTATGTGTATGTGAAAGTGCATATATATGATGTGTACGTGTATATGCTTGCATGAATATGTATGCAGATGCCTTTATATGAATGTAAATATATATAATTTGTATTGATTGAATATTTATACATGTGGTAGATGTTTTGTACTATGTGTATGAAAGGTGCCAAAATCAATTTTTTTAAAAACAATTTAAATGTATCTGTTTGATTCCAGGTTGACACTGGATTAAATGTAAAGGACAAAAACATCATCAAATGAACGGTTACATTATTAGGTTAGCACTAAATTCTAAAAATCTTCAAATGTATACACGTGTTCACAAAATACTTATTTCGTAACTAATTGAATTTGTGAGTTTTATGGTAATCAATTTATTTCTTTCAACCAAGAGTGATGCCTTTCGAGATTGATATCCCATAGGACCAATAAGAAATTTCGGTTTTAATTTTTGGTTTGCTGAGGTTCTCAAGTTTCTCTTAAAATGAGATACAATCAATTGTGTTTCATCAGTTAACAGACAATGTGTATATTTATTGTTTTTGTTAATATAATGGTCTTGTTTCTAATATCATGTATACTGTTAATGTGTACACAAACTTTGTTTCACCTTATCCATTTGTACTTATATATGAATTCATATGATTTTGTAAGATGTTGCTGGCCGATAAATATCAGTGAAGAAGTTCAAAAGTGGTTGACTTAGGATTATTTAGGTGTATATTATCTATTTGGATTTGCCCTGCTACTGGCACAATACTGCAAACAAGCAACTTTGAAATCTGTCTCTTCAACCAGGTGCATAATAATGTTGGTACAGATCAGAAACGCACACAAACATTTCTGGTTTGGTTGGGTAAATAATTGTTGCAATATGATATATCGGTACGTGTTTTCCAAACTTATTACAGCAGTAATCTGCATTTGGAATGTCCTTTTCTCTGGCCGATGCAAACATAATAGAAAGAAACTCGGAGGTAATCACATTAATACCTCGTTAGTTTATTTTGCGGACGAACACCTGCCTAGATGTGCAAATAATTTTATTAAATTATTGGTGTTGAAAATAACATAATCAACAATCAATGAAATACATGCACTTTTAATTTGCAATGTTTATCCTGCAACTTTATAATGAAACACGGAATACATTCAGCTTTAGGAGCCTGACACGATCACTTAAGTTGCTGTCAGTGATGGCAAGCCATCTTGTCATTGTAACGTCAGTGAATTATGACGCGATAACAGCCACTGACCATTATTTACATACAATTTTTTTAGCATGTGTGCGATGAACAAGTATGCTCCTACTGCAGTACTCTGATATTAAAATATCTGACAACGTTTACTACTTATTCTAAAGCTAGGATTCATTCCTAACAGTCATGTATTCATTTTGAGACCATCCAGAGTACAATCAAACCTAGTTCAATTCAATTCACAATAATGGTTTTATTTTTCTTCACATAAGCAAATACATGTAGGTTATGATATTACCTTATTAGTACATATGCCTCAAATTGTTTGGATATGTCACTATCCACGGAGGTTTACATTTCTGCGTGATATTTTTCGTTGTGATTTCGCACAGCTCTTTTGGAATGTTCTGCTGACAACGTATTTGAGAATGAGAATGGCGTTACTGTGGGGCTATGGAGGCAGTTCGTTTCTGTTTTAGCTCATTTTGTGAGAATCAAAACTTGTCTAGTAACTTAATTAGACTAATTTGCTTTTATAGCATGAGTTCATGTGAACATTGGTAAAAAAATAGCAGCTCGAATCGGATACACCAACTGTTTGTGGAACAAGAGTATGCATAATTGCAGACTCATTTGCTACAAACTAGAGCGCGATCGATAAGAAGGAAAATACAATATTTTCCCAGTGATATATATAGGAGAAAAAAATGAATAAGTGCAATAGTGGATCATAGAAAAGGGGATTTGATAAGATGGGCGATGGGAAGAGTTCGAGTTAAATGAAGCAGAGGATGGCTGATGGAAGTGCATGAGAGTTTTTTTATGGAGGATGGAAGAAATGAAAGTTAATAGAAAACACGAAGGGCAAATATTGATGGGCAAAAGTTAGAGCCAGAATTCTTCTTTCTAATTCTAGCCATATGGCATAATTCAAGGGCTTCTTTCAACCCGTACATTACACTACAAATTTACACTCTCAAGGAGTGGAAATGCGTAATATCGTTGAATATTCTTATTCAGCATACTGCATCAGACATGCAATCAAGAAATTCGATGACATCTAATTGTAAACTCGCATGATCTTTGTTTCCAAAAATATTTGCATGTGCGAACGGCACATCAATGTATTCAAAAGCTGGAGAAGATAAAACATTTCACTAGTCATTTAAGATGAGCAAACTAAACACAAACCATATGGGGAAATATTTAATTCAACACCCTTCTATCCATCTAAGGATTCGTCGAAACCATGATTAATATTACCCAAAATCACGTGATTCCTGAAGAAGCACAATAAGGTGCGAAACACCGTAATCCTAAATCGGATTTAACTGCACTATTCAGTTTGATTTAGTCAATGACTTACCCATTCTTTTTTGTTGATACATAACATTTTATCAAGCTTTGGCCTACTTAAGCATACTTTGAATTTTTTATTATTCCAAATTAAATGTTTGCATTCCTTCTTTTGAACGTTTTGTTAAGTATTTACACAAAAATAAATAAATAAAATAAAAAATTAAAACTGAATCGGAATTGCATTTTAAATAACTTACGAAAATTGTATTGTTTAATTGAACTCATCTGCTGTGTAATGTTAATAATCAGACGTGACAATGGACAGAGCTAAAGCAGACCACGCAGTCTTAGTTAGGACTTTTCTCACACTTATTCGGATTCGGGCTATGCACCATTTAAGAAACGTTGATGATGAGATAATTCCTGCAATCAGATAAGAATAACATCAAATACACGACCGAGGCCCAATATCTCTATATTTTCGGAACTGAGAAAAGAGGAAAGGCAACAACCGGTTTTCTAACTACCCGCCATGACGCAAAGGTAGTAGGAGCTCGTCTTCGAAAGATGGTATGTCTGTCTTTGTTACTTCCCGTCCGATTTGCTTCCACAATCATCGTCGGCACAGAATACTTTTAACTCTGCAAATCCTATTCAGACAGTACCAACCGATCACTCATTTCGATTAACATGCAATCTTTCAGTGGACTAATCACTTAGACTACAAGAATTCGACGTCTCACCAACACGACATTGAGAACGTACTCGAGAACACAAAAGGAAATACAATAATTGGTCATTACCTTAATTTTGAAAAGAGGTCGTAGTAATTGGCAATTTAAATTTAACACGTATTTAGCAAGACAAATGTCACCTCGGGAACACCGAGACATATCTTTTCCAGATGTCGAGATATAGCACCTGACAAATCTGGCCAAGAAATTTGAGAAAAAAGTAATTGTAGACATATGAATGAAGGAGCGGTGCACAAATTATTCCTGCAGAACGTAGGGCTGCATTGGCAAAACAAGCGTTTCTCAATGCAAAAAAATATTTTGCAGCTCGTAAGTTACACTCCAAAACTTTTCTGTAGGAACTTGGACAGGTGAAATTCTTTTATCTCCTATAACCTTGATGTTATCCCTGAGCTTGATGACTCCAAGTTCCTTACAGTGTTACACTGGATGGATGAGACTGCGGCTATATACATTCAGCACTGTTACATTTTTTGTTGTTGTATGTTTGCAATTCAGATTTGGAACTTCATTGGTAATCCTTGTAAATTTCAAGCCCTGACTTTGTCGGAACACGATTTTCTTTCAAAAGTCATCAATTCTATATCCACACCAGACAATGCAGATACAATGAAATAAAACCTTTTCAAAAGTTTATAAAGCGTTTGTCGGTAAAATTTCATTTCACCTATTTGACAACTCAAAATCAATTATCAGCCTCGTGAATCCAAATTATAAAAAAATCCATTTGACAGCTTTGGTTTTGTACTGGAAGATGTATAGAACAGCATTTTGACATTAAAAACAAAATCGTGCCTTTTTTTTAGAAATCAAACTTCAGTAAATTAGAAATTAGGACATGATAAAAATTATCCATAAACAAATCTTTGGTATAAGAAGAGGGCAGATATGCGATAGGCATCTGTTGTCATTGACCGAGATTAGTATATTTTGGAAGCGGAGCGACAATTAAGCCATTTAAAATATTATCAGCCTCTTTCAAAACCAATTTATCGTGACATAGCGTTGGAGAACAGATGGATCTTGAATATGCTTTTTGGGGTAAAAGAGGGATTTGTCTACTTAATTTTGAATAAATCAAGAACAAGGTATTTTCACCTTCTTCCTGAAATTCCCTAATCTGGCGATGCTACTCCAGGTAGGCCCTTTGTTTCAGATAGTTCAAACGATACCCGAGGGTGATTTGTGTATATTGTACAATATTTCGAAATAGTGAGTACGGTTCATCATATGCCGCACGTGCCTAGTGCTCTCGATGGGAGAAACCGAATGTATGACTGCATCGTCTGTATATAAATGCCTCACCGTAAAACTAAATCTTCACATTACGGAACGTCTTGTCAGTGAGCAGTCTACTTAAAGAACTTGCACATCGTCAACTGTAGAGGTATGTGAGTTACTTATTAATTTTGTGTGTATAGTATAAGTTAAAACTATTGTACTACCACGTTTATATCTGAATATTTTCTATGTAGCTTCGGCTTGCGTAGTATAAGGCAAATATTTTCAATTATTGTTTGTGACTTAGCAAGAGATTTATATTAGCAATATAAAGTTGCGTTTTTAAAAAAAAGTTTAGTACGTTGGAGTCCTATCGGGCACGGGTAGGTTTACTTCTGAACCTGTATGTTGTTTTGTGATTATTATGACGATAATCTAATATGAATAGCTTACCGTAAATAACGTCATTACGTTTTACCGTATGTGCCAGTGTCATGCATAATACATGGTGTTAGATGTAGTTTCATCTGATCGGATTCGCAGCTGTATAGCTGATTGGAGTCGACGTGGTACCAGCTGTAGAGCTAACCCTATAAGTTGACCATATCAGCTGTAATGCTGAACCTTTGCAGCCGTAGAGTTTTATGTTCAATGTTGCTGGTCGAGTAGCAGGTGATTGGGCGTTGCTTACCGATTTGTGCGCGCTGGTTGCGTGATTGACCAAGGAATTGAATAGTGGTTGGCGACTACCTGGAATACTGACTGCTGGATTGACCAGTGTGACTGGTTGCCAAGTGTGCTGGTGACGTATCTTTTATGTAATCTTTTAGCCGTGGGCTAATTTTGGGGTTTGTAATACGTAGTGGTTTGGGATTGAAAAGATATTTTGTATATTTGTCCCTTTGTTTTTATCATTTTACTATTTTAGTAAAATCCCTCATTTTTCTTTATCTGGTTGAATTCATATTTACTATTTGAGTAAAACTCATTATTGATTTCGTCGTTGAAATGAGTGAATCATTCACCCTTGTCATTGTAATGTGGGAGGTCATTTATTATTACTTTTATTTGTTGCATTATTAGGTTCGTGCTGATTATGTTAATTTGTCCAATAGCTGGATCTTATACACGAACGTATTAATCATAATTCTTTTCTCGTTCAAGTCATTCATCATTAAACATTGTATTTTTATTATATGGTCATTTTTTCTCCGTTAACTTTATATTGTCAGAATCGTTCAGCATTTTACGATATTGCACACCTTCATATTCCATTCATACGCATAAAGCAACTACTTTCTATTGTAAACAATAATAATGACTGTTATTTCGAATATAAGTGCAATTACATCCTCCTTACTGCACTCAAGATGAAATAAGCATTAAAATCAATAGCGTCTTTTTGATAATTGCAATTGAAAGACTTCGTATTTTCCCCATATTGTGATTTCAAATAGTCAATGACAAAACAAGTACACTTGCAGATGTCAACACGCTTCTCCCGCTCTGCTTCAATCCGTTGTATTTCATATACAATTTGCACAGATGAATCCAGTCCATAATCACGAAATTTCGTAGAATCGACAAAAAATACCAAAATCTATTCATTTCAGATCAAATGGGAAAGTTGTTGCAATGTTCATTCATTTACAATAGGACTCCAAATTTCAATTTTAAGTAGACAAAAACGCCATTTTCTTTTGAAAGTTATGTTTAGCGCGCGACCAATTTCAAATTTATCTGAGTGGAGATATGTGCGCTTTAACACCGTTGTTGTGTAATGATGAATCCGCTATTTTGTATTTAGTTTGGAATACCGCATAAATTCATTTACTTTGTTTCTTGTAGTGTATTTTTTTATATATAATTAAGTCTTATGTAGAATAGAAAAATGAGAATATAATAAAAAGGTTACTGCATTTATATGGGAAAATATGAAATCGTTTTGTCGGATGGATAAACTGCACTCCCAAGGTCGTACAATATTCCATCCAAAAAACTCGTTCATATTTTCCCATACAAATGCAGTAACCTATAATTATTTGTTAAAGATACAAATGATTTTCTGCAGAAAATGAGTAAAAGTAAACCTCTTAAAAACTGAACTCTTGTTAAAGCAGATATTGATAGCCTTAAACTGACATCTATCTTGATCATTGTTGGCTTCTTGTGGATCGGCGATGCTTGACAATCCGGTTGAAAATCGACAGGATGATACAATTTTAAATTTACTGAAACTGTCTTGAAAAGAATGATTTAATATCTGGTGAAAATATATGTCTCTGAAAATATATAGCTATGGGGAAACCATTGACTCCATCTTGTGCAAACATTTATGTAGATGAATGGGTGAGAACAACAAATGCTATATTTGCTAAGGAACAAAACCTATATATAAACGTTTTTAAAATCAGTTGTCCACATGAATCACGCAAATTGTCAACGACTGAACTTATGTGAACTGTTGCTGTTCCGTATTCTCTGTCACCAATACAGTATTGTATTCCGGTTAGGAAGAGCCCTTGATTAAATATATTGATAATATATTTAAGCTGCGAATTTAACCCTCATCACAATCATACTAATGATTAAGCCTGACAGAGATATTGGGCATTGGAGAGTGTTGATTTCAAACAGAAATTAGGTGATACTAGAAATTTCAGTGAATCGTCTTCAAACAAATAGTACTGTAAACTCGCCATGACCTGTCAACAAATCACGTTTGAATGCAAAAATGAACAAAATAAAGAACCCACATTTTCAAAAGTAAACTCATTATCATTAAAATATTTTATTCAAAGATGTTACGCTCTGTTGGATAAGACCACTCTGTGATGTTTCTTAAGAACCCAGTCCCCAAGAATGTTGACTGTATCAATCCGCGCAAGAAATATATTTACAAAAAAACATGTCTTCATTGCCATTTAAAACAGCCATTAATTTGACAAAATACCCAAGCTGAAGCATCAAATATAAAAGCTAAATTTGTAAAATGTCGCTGTTCCAAGATTATTGTAGAATTTCAATCATCTTTTTATCATTTCAATAATGCAGCCATTAATCCCATTGGAACAGAATGGAGAAGAAAATACAAGCAAATAGACTGGGTTCGCCTTAAAATTGTATAATAAAAGAAAATATACTTTTTTTATAGATGATATATGTAAATATTTTATGAGTGAAGTGAAGACAGTTTGTATTGTCACGAGTGGAATGTTTCCATTTCACTTCTTATATATTTCCTGTTTTCTAATATACAAAAATCCTTTTTTAACTGGATGAATAACCACGATTCATCAATCAAACTAATACTAACAAAGAAAGCGTAGACTTTTTTAATATGTAACAGTATACAAGAGAAATAGCATTACGGAAGGAGATAGACTTGATACTAGACTATATTCCAAGGCAACAGACACTCGTCAATTGATGCATAAAAACAGAAACTCGTCAAATGATGCATACAAACAGACACTGGTCAATTGATGCATAAAAACGGACACACGTTAATTGATGGATAAAAACAGACACTCGTCAATTGATGCATAAAAACAGACACTAGTCAAATGATGCATAAAAACAGACACTCGTCAAATGATGCATAAAAACAGAAACTCGTCAAATGATGCACACAAACAGACACTCGTCAATTGATGCATAAAAACAGACACTCGTTAACTGATGCATAAAAAATCTCATACACTGCATACGTTCAAGAGTATTGTTAAATTTCAAAAACAGGTTTTCATTTCGCTGTTTTTACGTGTTTAGGCTTTTACAAATCGTAACAAGAAAACGTGAAGACAACAAGCTTATTAAAATTTAACAAATAAATTATTTCCCTACAAAATAAGATAAAAATGACAAAAAGAACTTAACGGATTTACGAATCAAACCCAAAAATAATCCAACAATTAAAAACTAGAAGTCACAGTAATAAAAAGTCCTAATGAAAATGAGTTCAAATCCCGATGAAATCCAAAATGGAAGGCGATTATGAATGCTGTGGGCAGCGTCGTACTAATGTGTGATCAGTTCTTTGTTGATTTTTTTTTAAAATTCTGTATAAATTTCGATATGTCTTTGTCCATGACTTAATTTAGAGCACTGGTATTTCCAAGGAAAACAAACATGAAATGCGAATAAATTGAAGGAAAAAGTTAGCCCAAAACTGGTCATAACCTAAAACACTTTAACCTCTCAAGTGTTAAGGCAAGCATAACTATTATTTCTCAAAACGTCAGTATTAAATCCAACTACAACGCAAAACAGATGCCCGGATGTAGGCCAATCCTCTTTTTAGAAACCAGAGTTTGTAACAGTTGCTACATGCTATTTGACACGTATTCCAAGTATGGCCTCGAATCCACTTTATGAATTTTTCTCTGAGAAAGAATATAAAAAAGAGTTGTTTACTACAAACTATCACTGGTTCTGAATCAAGGTCAGGATCTAAGTCAGCATTAGATACAATGTTTCTATAAAGTTGTTTCTTAGAAAAATGGAATGCTTTGGATTAGAAAATACTGGTCACTTAAAAACCACTTATTAACACTTAAAGTAGGATGTAATGGTTTTATGTTGTGCATCTGTTCCGAAATGTCGGGTGTGGTAGTCTTTTATAAAAAAACATTCGTAGTAAACTGATTGTCATACAGATCTTTTGTACCCAATATCTAGTCATTAGTGATGGAAGAACTGACAATGATCAGTAAGAATTACGTCCTCGTCAGCAGCAGAAGACAACACTAATTGTATGAATTACGTCCTTGTCAGCAGAAGACAGCACCAACTATATAAATTACGTCCTGATCAGCAGCAGAAGACAGTATCAACTTTATGATATCATACTCAGTTGTGAGCACATTTCAAATTGTCCCTGTGCGGAAAAATAATCATAACTATTTCCGGAACCATATCAAGGAAATGTCAATATTTAGTCCCCATCATGCATTTCATTTCGATAGTCCAGATATTACAAGGACAAATTCCCTTGCTGATCTAGATTTACAGCCCATGTTTGGCCTGCTGTATCTCAGTTAAAGATGTCTGGAACTGCCGGACAATGTCATTTTTTCGCATCTGGTATAAAACCTAATGGATACGCAATCGGGAGTGGTATCCTGTTATTTCCATTAATATATTTCATGGGAACATCTGGGCTAATTTTCCGTTAAGTCAAGTGCTCATTTATCAGGAAAAATGAGACTAGACTATCATTCCTATGTAGCGAAAGAAAGATTAGTTCCATTTTTACGGCAGCTATTATCGGCACTTAGTGTTGGGTGTTCATTTCTAAATTTACACCAAACTAATTGCTTGAATTCGTGCTTTCATCATGCAGCAGACTGCACTTTTAAGAACCAGAAGTACAAAGAACATATTTGTCTGATGCAATTCTGATTTTACACCACTGTGTCACACTTTATTCTGGTTTCTTGAATGCAGATTCAAACCTCTGGATGTTTACTATCATCTCATAGGCCATTACTTCATTTTGAAAGTCTACTATTACAGTTTCAAGTTATTTGCAATACTAGATCGTGTATTCACAGTTGCCTATTATCTTCAGCAATACACCAGAAACCATTTAGCCATTTATCCTGCCAGACATACCACAGCTTAGCGTATATCATTCTTCAAATATAAAACTTAATTTGCTTATAATTTAGTGGAGTAAATTGAACGTAAACTTTCAGTTTACAATGAAAAGCATACAATTGGCTCTGACGAAATATCTTTGATTTAGTTGTACGGTATACTCCTTGTCTCTTTGACCTATATTTAAAGAAAGAGTCGTAAATTATGTTTAAATAACCAAACCACGGACCCTTATAAAGGTGATCTGCAAAATAGTACAGTTGAATTAAATTCAGCTTAGTTCAATTCAGTATCATTAAGTTCTCTTAACATAAGCAAATGTATGCACATTCTAAAAGTACATTTCATTAGTACACATGCCACAATTCTTCGGAAATTTTACTATGCAAGGAGGTCTCATTTTCCGGTTTTGGTTTACATTAAGATTGCATGCCCTTGTTTTTCGGATACTTTGCCTTTTTGCATGTAGTTGTGTGATAAGGGACTTCGAGACCGTGTCACCAGTTCTAAGACCCCGAAGAATTGGAGTGGGCTGTTTTATAATGCCACTAGAAATCATACAATTTAATACGTATAGTACTATAAAGAAAAAAAACACAAGCAAGTCTGCAGCAAATGCTGGAATTAAATTACCATATTAGTGACGTCTTTGTAACATTACAAAAAGATAAAATAACTATATAGCTTGAATGTGTCATATCATACATGTCACCGCCACGTGAAGTCGTTGATCATCTACATGGTGGCTTACCCAATTTGTCGACATCTTGTTGAAACACTCACTGCACTCGCGGAAAGTCCAAACCCGCAAACACTAATTGATTGTCACGTAGAGACTACACTTGAGAGTATATAAAATGCCTAAGAACAGTTACCCGACGCGGCACTGACGTGGATCTGACCGAACCGAGTTGTTAACATCGGCACGGACGAATCTGTGATTTTCCAAGGCCAAACGTAGTGAAATACTTGACTGAGATAATCGAAAATGAGGGAATCGGAGGCTGTTGTGATATTTGCTTTTAACAAATCTGCTTGAGTGTAAAGACAACCCAGGTGCAAGCACAACTAGCCTCAGTAGTTACTTCATCTACAACATGCCTGGGACTGATGACCAGCGTGAGAGAGAAAACAATTAATAATAGTAATAACAAATGTTATAATGAACCGAACATCGGTCTTCCAAAATTCTTTCATGTATAAGATATCGGTAACGTTGGTAGAGACGAAATTTGTTTGAAGCATTCCACGTCTATTCATACGGGTACTGGACTGTTATTGTGTTTGTGTTTAAGAGTTATCATTACATATACGTGACTGATTATGAACGCGATGACAAGGTTGAACGGTGAAACGAAATTTAACTTTGATGAGCTGTTGGAGGGACGGTTGTCAACAATAATGTGATTTTGTTTCACTTGCCGACCTCTGCGTGAGAATGGCTTTATAAGACAAACATACACACTAAAACATAATCTACATGAGGGTAAAATAGAAATTGACAGCTAGGACTACCCCTCTGTGTCAATACGAACTAGAAGTCACTGAGACTATCGGACGTGCCCGGTTGCAGAATTAATCATCAGGCGTATTTCTGCAACAATGAAATAAGATTATCTGTCAAATTTACAGCGAAAACATTCTTATTTATATGGAATCAACAACAATGACCCTGTCAGGAAAGAAAGACCTCGTTTGATATTCACCAAAGACGCAAATGTTCGTGTAACAGTTCTTGGGCGAGAACCGTTGCAGACACAAGGCAAGGGCTTATGTAGTTATAAACAAACTTATTAGCAGGACCACCCTCCCCCCTCAGGCACAATCACCGGAGACATAAACATTTCCCAGGAATGTATATATTCTATGATTTCATGGAAGTTGTAACAGTAGAGAAAATTGTGTGGAAGTGCATGTGCGTTTCGTACCCGATCAAGGCCAGCCTGTCGTGCAAATAGTTTGCGCGGCGACTGTATTACTAAAAGAGCTGTGATGAAAAAAATATAATCGAAGGGGAAAAAGCTGCGAGATGAAATCAACAAGAAAGTCGTTTTACTCAAGAAATATAAACGCGTGTGTATGTGGCCGTCGGTGCTGTTTGCGGACGTGATTCAGCAATAACCGTTGGCCTTGTTGTGGCGGGAATTGCGACTATCATGCAAGTCGGAATTGTTGTCGAAGCCATGTCAAATTAACCGGAGTGGCCACTGGTACATAAAAAATAATTTTATTACGGTTATATTCACGAAAACTAATCGAGTCAGAAATTCTCGTAACCGCCAAAAGTGGTCCTACACAAAGTGAGCATAGGAGATGAAATAATTAGCATTGGACAGTTTGAGATTGTGTTGGATGAGCTGGAAAACCACCGACGTCTCAGCGAACAGATACTGTACCGGGACGCAAGTGACCCTAAAAGGGTACATTCTTTACAAGCAGTAAAAGTCAGGTAAACAGTTGCCTGTGTATATCGATCTGTCTGCGAGCTCACAGCACCGCATCCCCCAATCCAAGATAAGCAAAGCTTTCACATTGACTCACATGTAGCATGATCACAAATATACAAGTGTGCAAAAAATCCTCAGTGGGAAATTGAACGGGCCAGAGAAGAGGAACTGGTGAGACGGTCTCAAAACTCCATTTCAATACTACTTATGTGTCTGTATAAGGATGGTGTAGCTAAGGAACCTAGGTGGGAGTTAATTTCTGTTTCAGCATCCATATGAGAAATTATTAATTTTGTCTAGTAAATAAATTAGAATGATTTGCTTTAGCATGAGCGGATGTGAACATTGGAAGAAAATTAGCATCCCGAACCGGATACACCAAGTGTTTGTGGAACAAGAGCATACATAATGACAGACTTAACTGTTACAAACTATTATAGGATCGATAAGAAGGAAAATACAGTATTTTCCCTGTAACAAAACTAGGAAAGAAAAGAGATTGAGAAATGCAGTAGTGGATCTTAGAAAAGAGGACTTGACAAGATGGGCGATGGGAGGCGTTACAGTTAAACGAAGGAGAGATTGAAGTGAATGAGAGCATGTCGAGTATGAAGTTAATGGAAAACGCGAATAGCAAAAATCGATGAGCGTTATTTGGAGGCAGAATTGTTCTTATTAATTTCTGCCATAGGGACAGAATTCAATTTTACATCCTCATAGAGTGGAGAGAACAAATGACGTGGCATTATTCGTGTTCAGGATCCTGCATCACACAGTAATCTTGGTCATTGATATTCGTTATTGATATTCAAACAGAACACTCGCATGATCTTTGTTTCAAAGGATTTTTTATACGTACGAACTTCTCTTATCACTGCATTTGAAATCTGAAGAAAAAATATTTCACTAGTTTGTTAGCTAAGACTGGTAAAAACAAAATATATAGTGGCATAATTAAAATTTACACCACCAATCTATATATCACTCAATCGATTTATAGGAGTTCAAAATTATCCCAAGCAAACGTTTGCAAAATCGCATGCAGAGTAGGATAATATATAATATAAATATTTCGTATGTTGGCTTTCCTTTTTTCCTGCCTAAAAGTGGTGTATGAAAAACGATATCATTTGCTTTTATTTTGTATATAGTATCTGTCTGTCTATCCGTCTGTTTGTATATCCATCTGTCCGCCTATCTGTCTGTGTATGTACGTATGTACGTATCTATCTATCTGTCTATCTATGCCTGCCCATTTATATGACTGTCTATTTATCTGTCTACGTGTTTGTCTGACTGTCTCTCTCTGTGTCTATCTATCTGTCTGTCCATTCATCTGTATGTCTATCTATCTGTCTGTCCATGTGTTTTTTCGTCTATAAATTATGTCTGACCATTTATCTGTCTGTATATGTATGTATCTGTATATATGTTTGCTTGTCTGTCTATCACTCTATTTGTTTATCTGTTTATCTATCCATTTATCCATCCATTCATCCGTCTATGTATGTATGTATGTATGTATGTATGTTGTTGTTGTTCTAGGGTTTAACGCCATTTTTCAGCACAAGATAGGCTATACATGGCGGCCAGTATAACTGGTGGAGGAAGAACCATGGAAAACACAGGGAAGAACCACCGACCCACGAGAAGCTACTGGCAAGCTTTCCTACGTACCCACGCTAGCCGAGCCTTGGACTCGAACCCACGCAGACAGAGGTGAGATGGCAGTGATCCGGAACGGTGAGCGCTTTAGACCACTCGGCCACTCGGGGCCCCCATGTATGTATGTATGTATGTATGTATGTATGTATGTATGTATGTATGTATGTATGTATGTATGTATGTATGCATTAATCTATCCATCTATCTACATATCTATCTATCAATCTATCTCTCTGTCTGTCTATCTGAGTATCTATGTATATATTTATCTACCTATTTGTCTATCTGTCTGACTATGTATCAATTTATCTATCTGTCATAGTGTTGTCTTTCAGTATCTACTTAGTAATAACACTTTTCTTTATTTTTCATCAATATTTTCGTAGACTTCTCGCAACAAAACTTTTTTTTTTTAGCGGTTTATGACTTCAATTTCATACACATTGTTATGTATATTTGATTCAATTTATGTTTGATTTAATTTAATTGTTTGTAAGTTGTAAAATCTTTTTTATTTTTAGTTTCATTACATGTCAAAGTAATGTAATTTTGTGTGCTAGGAAATCGATATTTTCCAGCAATAAGTTTGACCTGACTGTTAAGTCATAAACACCGAACTTTGTATCTTTTGCTGACCTAGTTCCTGGCCTTAATTGAGAATCAAGTAAACAACTTCTTTTTTAAAAACATTAATTCTTAATGTATGAATGATAATAGTGAAATCGAGGCTGTACTGGAATACGTGACCTTAGACATGTAAATACCTTCAAAACTGTTCTGGAATGTGATCACGTGACCCTCATACGGGTATTTTTTGCGCATTATTTGACTATAACTTCGTTTGTAGAGAAATAATCTCAGTTTGGGCTTTACCTCGGACACTGAAAAGTATTTCGTTGTGACCAGTTTGAAGTTCTATTTTAATTTTTATTCAAATTATTTGGCTTCTGAAAGATTAATTCTTTTTCCTGGAAATATTTGAGTGCTCATAGTTAATACTTGGAGAAAGACATTTATTTAAATTTTATTCGGAAATTCAAACACTCGATTATTGTTTGTGAATCAGCAAAAAACTGTAAACACATCAGCGTTATAATGACTACAGTATACGCCATCACCTTCCATTTTGGATTTTTCGTCAGGACTCGAACTTGAATTTATTAGAACATTTCACTACTAGGACTTCTAAAATTTAATTCGTGGATTATTCTTCGATTATTTTGGAGTTGAGTCTTAAAACCGTAAGTTCTTTTTTTCCTCACTTTTACATCTTTTATTTCCGGGGATATAAATTATTGGTTAAATTTTTCAAAGCTTGTTTATTCACTCTTTATTTTGTTACTGTTTATTAGAGCCTAAACACGTAACATAAGAACACACACACACACACACACACACACACGAACCGGCGCATGCAGCATTAAAGTATTTGTAATTACTGTGGAAAGTATTGCACCAGAATCACACGTTTTGCAACGTTCCTGCATGAACTAAGCGCGGAGCAATTTAGGCACTTCATCCTTCATAAGTTTAGGAACAGAGGAATAACAAGTGCTCAGCAGGATTTATTTGGTTTTCAGTTGAATCCCGAGATTTGACTATATTTTATTGATTTTGATGAACTATTTCCTTGCTAATTACTGTTTAAACCAATTATACTAAAGATTTCCAATACAGTTACTTTGACATAACCTCAACAATGGGTTTGCTCTCTGAAGATATTTAAGAAATGGTCCCTAGAGAAATACACCGTATGTACTCGCTGGCAGATCTCGGTATGTGCAGTTTATTAGGAGCAATCAGTAGAGCAAACAAGACTGACCCTAATCAGCAGGCGCATTATGCTATGGCAGATCAGGATTTATGTTTCTTGCAGTTTGACTCGATTCATAAACGAGTAGAGACGGTAGGTTGAAAGTTGTTGTTGTGGGGTTTAACGCCATTTTTCAGCACATAATAGGCTATGCATGACGGTCAGTATTAATGGTAAATGTACTATCAATTTCTCTGCCTTGCCTCTCGTTAATTCCCGTTTCTTTTTAATGTAAACGTATAAATCTCACAAGAAAGTGAAATGTTTTGAATTCGAAAACGTTTGTTATAAAGCAGGATACAACAGTTTTATGATTCCCATCTGTTCTGATCGGTCGGGTGTGTTATTATGTTATCAAAACATTTAATGATAATTCGTTGGTCGTACTGGTCTTTTGTACCAATTATCTCTTCATTGCTAAGGCAGGAAATGGCAACAATCAATAAGAATTACGTTGTGGGCAGCAGAAAACGACACAAACTGGATGAAATAAAGACTTGTGAGCACATCTCAGCTTGTTGTTGTACGTTTTTGTTGTTGTAGTGTTTAACGCCATTTTTCAGCACAAGATAGGCTATACATGGCGGCCAGTATAACTGGTGGAGGAAGAACCGTGGAAAACCCCGGGAAGAACCATCGACCCACGAGAAGCTACTGGCAGGCGTTCTCACATACCCACGTTAGCAGGGCCTGAGACTCGAACCCAAAACCCGGGAAGAACCACCGACCCACGAGAAGCTACTGGCAGGCTTTCTCACATACCCACGTTAGCCGGGTCTGAGACTCAAACCCATGTAGACAGAGGTGAGATGGCAGTGATCCTGAAAGGTGAGCGCTTTAGGCCACTCGGGCTCCCTGTTGTTGTACGTAAAGATAGAGAACTATTCACTGAACTATCTCAAGGAAATACCATGATTCAGACTCCATCATACCTTGATTCAGTCAGTCCCCATCATGCCCTGATTTTCCGTCCCCATCATTCCTTCACTCTCCATCATGTCATGATTAAGTCTCCCATCGTGCCATGATTCCCTCCCCATCATGCCATGATTCAGTCCCCATCATTCCTTTACTCTCCATCATGTCATGATTAAGTCCCCCATCGTGCCATGATTCCCTCCCCATCATGCCTTGATTTCGTACCCATCATGTCATGATTCAGTCCCCATCATGCCAGGATCCCGTGGCCATCATGCCTTTATTCCGTCCCCATCATGCCATGATTCCGTCCTCATCATTCCTTAATTTCGCCCCCAATCATGCCTTGATTCAGTTCCATCATGCAACGATCATCACTATAAGTCCTAATTATGCATTTCAGTTTGATCTTTAACAAGACAGTCCTCTTACTGATCAAGATTTGCAGTCGGTGCTTGCCGTGCTGTATCTTAGTTAAATATATCGTCTGGTGCTGCGAATCATGAGTCATGCCACTTATCGCATGTACTCGCTTATAAGCTGAGTCAAACAACAAAGATCCATATCTGCCGTAGCATAATGTGCCTGCAGATCAGGGTCTATGTTGTTTATTCTACTGATTACTCCTAATAAAATGCGACCCAGGTCTGCCGGCTCATTATGCGACGGCATATCTGGTTCTATGCAGTTTGCAGTAGGAATCGTCCTTTAAGTGATTATATACGACTTTGGCATCCGGCTTAAAACATAATGGTTTTACAGGCAGGAGTGCCTTTCTGTCGATTTTCCATTAATATATTTCATGGGAAACTCTGGGCGAATTTTCCATCAAATTCAAATGGCTTGCATTTATCACGAAAAATGACGGTACGCTATAACCATATATAAAGAATGGATGATTAATACTATTTATAAGTCTACACGTTTCAAGGATTTTACATGATACCCTTTTCTGTTATTTTATATGCATTCTACCGATCTTCTTGAAATTAGTGTTTATTTATTTGGAAGGGATCATCTTTTACATTTTTCGAACGTTAGCTTTACTTACATACCTACCTACATACATGTCTGCCTGCCTACATACATACATACATACATACATACATACATACATACACACAGACATACAGACAGACAGGCATACATACATACATACATACATACATACATACATACATCTGCTTAACTCCTTTCTTCCTTTCTTGAATCATGCGACATATTGCATCTTTTAAGGGCTATTGGGGAAAATAAACCGTTTTATACATATTTCTTATCTGCAGCAGTACTTTGCAATAAGTCTTTCTGATAGTACACAACTGTAACCCCCGCTGCACATAGTTTGGATAATTATGTTATTTTAGCCCATGCAGTTATATTAAAGTTGTTAGACGTTAACCGACTTAAAAAAAGACTAGTACAGCTTTTCACGCGATTTGCAGTATACATTGCTCACATTTGCCCATAAAAATGTGGTCTTAATGGAAGACACAGCTTCAGCTGTACACCAGAAACCATTTGACCCTTTATCCTATCCTTTCTTAAATGATAGACATTACTTCATTTTATGGAGATCTGTGAAGGAATCGAAATAGAGAACTGTTCTTTCTGTGACAGACTGGTAATCAGATTCGCAGCTTCTGTAATTTATTTACAAGTAATATTAGACGACCTTCCGCTTCCATGGTCTCTACAGTTCTCTCTTCAAGTGTAACAAATCAACCATTTATTTTGCATCCAAAATAATAGTGAAACGTTCGAATATGCCGCTACATTAAATTTCAGTTGTAATGCAAGTTAATAAATTATGAAGCATCCTCAATACGTACAATATATAACGTGTGGAATATTATGTACATTTATAATACACAAATACATCGGTAGACTTACGCAATATGGCTTCTGTCTGTGGAATACCGTCTCTGTCATCATTGACCGTAAAATATTTGATATATGTACAGTTGAGCTTGGAAGGGAATTGACCTGAAAATAGTGTTGAAAAAAATTTGAAATTTATTTAATAATAATTAAATCAACATATCTGGATATTTATTTTGCCTTCATACAAAGATATTAAGTTTTTCATGAATCATTGGCATAGTTATTTCATCATTGGCATGTTATTTAACGAATCATTGGCATAGTAAGTTGATGAATCGTTGGCATAGTTATTTCGTAAATCGTTAGCATAGTTGTTTCATGAATCATTGGCATAGTTATGTCATGAATCATCGGCTTAGTTATTTAATGAATTATTGACATGGTTATTTCATGAATCATTGGCATAGTTGTGTCATGAATCACTGGTATATTTATGAATCACTGGCACATTTATTTCATTAATCGTTGGCAGAGTTATTTATGAATCATTGGCATAATTATTTCATGAATCATTTACATATTTATATGCACTTCGCTTCCACAACTATACGCAATTTCTGTGCGGATGAACAAAATTATTACTGTCAGTATATGTGATAAAGCTTTATAAAACATGTAAATGAAAGCTTTGTTTTTCATCTTGTTTTTCATCATGTTTATTTGTACTTAATTGTTCTCATCGAAAATATCAAGATAAATAAGCAACAAATTTATACAGAAGACGAAAATGTCCGCCTCGAGATTACCAAATAATTTCAATCCCCAACTCAGATTCTTACGTCTGATTTGTCTTTTCTGACGTTAGCCGATCGACGTTAGAATATGGATTCGAATATGATTTTGAGTGCAAGAAACAAACGTGCAATACTCGAGATTAACATGAATGGCAGCCTATCGTGACTTTAGTTTTATTTACGATGATATTTTGCAAGGGATGAAAAGATTTGATTTATTTCTATGGGGAAAAAAAGCAAACGTCTCGAATTTTAGAAAATAAAGAATATTACGTGTGCCATTAATAAATGCTGCTGATTTATTGATTGACAGATATATATCATTATTCCTCCGCATTTTACGAAGATTACAATTAATAGTAAAAAGATTACGGCAAAAATGGAAATTAACAACAATTAACGGTGAGAAATGACATTAATTTACAAATTGTCATAAGAAATAAATGCATGTATAGTTAACATTCAAGCTTATATATGGTCAGGTCATAGTTCGTTTTCAACATTTGTTCTACACATCGTAAGTGTGGGATTACCATTTAGGTGAACGCAACTGGCACGGTTGAAAAGTAACTTTGAAGATTTCCTGCTGAAGCGAAATGGAAATAAACTTTAAAAAAATAATTAAACGATTAGAATTATTAAAATTTAAAGGGTTAGATCTCATTGAAATGTAGTAACTGCACTTGAAAATTATGTAATAAAAGTTAAGTTTAATTATGTTTCAATAAAAAAGTTTATTTAAAACTGCAAAATCGTGTATGATATGAAGGAAAATGTGAAATTTATGATCGTAATTTCTAAAGTGACAACTTAATTATGACGTTTTGAGAATGTCGATAACGTATCGACAACATAAAACTTTTCATGAATTAGAGCTCAGCATGTTGATAACGTATCGATCATCATAAACTTTTCTATGATTTTGCTCAAAATGTCGAAAACGTATCGATGACCATGAACTCTGAAATGATTTACAACTCAACACCGATGTAAACTTCTACGAAAATTTTAATTTGATTTATTTGGAGCCTTCTAATAAAATTTCCAATTCCCTTGACACCCTCGTCCTGATTAATGACTTGAAGAAAATTTAGTTAACTACATTCATTGCTCAGATCAAGTCAAATTGAATTGTTAAGGGAAACTGGTGATCTTACGTACAACCATTAACATAGCAGTTGAGCGAGTCAATTTCTTGTTAGTTCAGTTAAGCCGTAACAAATGATATTGATTTTTCTACAAATGAAACAGGTAAAACACGAGCTATTTGATTTGTTTTCTCTTTACAGTGTCGGGTAATTGAAACTGTCATTAGAATGCACCCATGTTCATCTACTCGTGTGCACAACATGTAAAATGTATGGGTTATTAATTATGACAGATTCGAAATTAAAATTGTTAAAGATTTTAAATAAGGAAATGTTAATAGGAAATCACTGTGTTGCGTGCATTCATTTAAAAATGTTGTGCAGTATTATATATTTTGTTTTCATTCAGAAAGTTTGAAAAGTACTAACATAATTTTTCGTTAAATTTCTTGCATGTATTATAACTTTATAGAACACTCAACATAAAATACCCTTATAATGTACATATATCATCATCAACGCCATCACAATCAAAATATTAAGAAAAAACGAAAATTTGTGAATCATCTTTATATTATTCTTGATTTATACAACTCAATATAATTTTTCTTCAATTTAAAAAAAAAGGTAAACTGGTTGATGATAAAGTTTTTGATGATGATGATGATGATGATGATGATGATGATGATAATAATAATAATAATAATAATAATAATAATAATAATAATTTGCGATTAGTATTCAAAACTGTATATCAGATGAGTTAGCCCTTTAATTTTATTACACATTGACGTGTTCAATTTCTTTTCTAAATTTGAAATGATTTTAAATAAATTTTTCTCAATTAATTCACATAAAATTGCTTATTTATAAATAATAAACAAATCTATGCAATGATAATGTAACACAAAACGTTTATAAAATAAAATTACGAATTGTTAGATTTCCACATCTGAAATAGTTTTATATCATTTTATTAGAATCGGCGTGATTATTACACGCTATTGAAAGAATAAATCTTGAGGCGTAAAATAAAATGTCCTTTTAAATTTCTAGGCAAATATTCATCTCTTGCTATATAGTAATATTTAGAGATAATTCGTAAAAGAAATGTATTAAAACTTCCAATAATGATTTTTAGAGAATCATTGTCATCATTTAGAAGAAATCCATGATGTCAAAGCGAATAGACAGCGCTGTTCATGAACATAATAAAAAAATAACATCCTGCTTTCGAAAATTAATATGAAAGTGTATTGTTCAAAATATCTAACTATTTTTTAGTACAATGTATGCAGGTCTTAAACTCAAGGAATTAAATCATCTTTAATCCTAATATATTACTTTTATCAGTGGCTTTTCCTATCTAAAGAAACGTCGGAAAACGTTACATAACCAATAGTCGATCGATCTGTAATGTAATAATTATGTTGGATTCGTCTTTGTAGCCCTGGAAAGCAACCAAGGAACAGAGACACTTCCTTTAAACAATAAAGTTCATCATCGACAAATAATTTGCTCCTGATGTTTGTAAGTTTCGCCAAAGAAAATCGATAGAAGAAAATAATTAATTCAAAGGCTAACACACCATGTTGGACCTGACTTGCTTCCGACAGGAGTCGGTACTTACGGAACAGTGTTTGCCAATACATAATACCTTTTATTGATTTTTGGCGCCAGACTTTGACTGACACAAATCCAGGATAAACGGCAGCCTTGAAATCTGAAAGCTTCTGAGCATGTCTGAGTTTTGCTGACATAATAAGTCAAAGTTAGCTCAGACTTAGGACATTTGTTTGGTCAGTCGTAAGTCAGACTTAAATTTCAGCCAATCAGATATCTGAATTCTTGTCTCAAGTTTCAGTCTAGACTTAAGTTTTTATAGACTCAAATTTAAAATGCAACCCATTAAGCCAACTGATTATGGACTTAAGTTTAAGTCCAAACTATTTTTTATCCAACCATTTACGTGGAGAAAATATTAAAATGTTATATTTGCTTCACTTGAAACTCAGATTTAAATTCTAGACTTGTATGATCAGCAGAACAAATCATTAAAGTTGTCCACGACCTTCAACAAATGCTAATTTTTCGAATGCACTTCTTGGAAAGTAAATGCTATTTACAGGAAATTTATATATTCCTTAAAATATAAATCTCCCAAGGGAGAGAAGGTATTTATTTTGTTGCTAAGTGCCTTCGTGTCAATATATTTCTTGGAAATTGAATATTAGCAGAAAAATATTTGAAGCAAGTTACATAATGTGTAAATGATTAAATGGTGCCATACGTTTTTGCGTTTTCTCTGTCTTATTGTTGGTAAATTAGATTATATCTAAGGATGTTTATTTTTTAATGAATCCACTTTTGCGTGAATGAAGTGCTTGCAATTTATTGCATTTGCTGTCCAACCAGAAGCGATTACACTTGGGATACAAACAATTTATACAAACTATCATATATCAATGCCTTGCAGTGAAAATAATAGAATTTAGAAGGCTTTCTAATTTTTATTGGCTTAATTAGACATTTGTTTTGGTACAAAATATATTGATTTTCATGGCTACGACAAGATGATTAAAGTGTCGAGGTTTAAGACGCCAAAATTTACAATTTTAAGTGGGAAAGAGCTTATCATTTGGATTGTGTCTTTGGATTGGCAGTTATCATACTTGACTTCATTAAACTCCAGTTAGGAATGTTTCAAGCTCAAAACACAAAGTATACATTATAAACATAAACACAGATGAGGATTAACTCAGCCCCGAAGTAATTTTATACAGTTTTGTCCAAAAAGAGACGAGGATTAACTCATCCCCGAAGTTTTGATGTATTGTTTAGTCCCAGTATAGACGAAGAGTTACCTATTCCTGAAATGATGATAACACTATATAGATAGATAAAAGAATTTCTCAGTTGTGTTGATTTGTCTCTTTCCTCCAATATTGAACATATGACGGCATTTTTGATAGAATTTTAATGTCACAAATGGTTTTAGAATCGCTCCATTATTGGGGTAGAGTGATAGACAAAAGAAGTATACAAATAACCTTCTAAAAAAAGAAACGGCCTTTGGTAGAATTTTTCAAAGACAACACACAATTTTTGAAGGATATGTTCGACAAACAAAAAGTCAAGATGGCCTTCCATAACAGGGAAATGTGACAGAACTTTAAATTCGAATAATCAAAGAGGAATGAAAGCGCTGAGTGACCTATTTGCTTCAGGTTGTGTTAGAAAAAATGATGGTGAGATACCAGAATTACCGATAACGATAATACAATAGCTCGGAATTTATTTGTTTTTGGAAAGACATTGAAAGATCAAACTTGATTTGGATAGATTGACAAATAACAGATTGATTTTGCACATACGTTAATAAACGAAACTTTTGAAATTATTGGCGGCTAACGAGTTATAGATGAGTAATGCAAAGTTTGTTATTTAAGAACTTAAGATGTTTAAATGTTGAATACAGCGGTAGAAGACGAATGATTCATTACAAGCGAGGAAAATATATAATGATGCATTAAAGAAACGCTACGTTTCATATATTCAACACATCGTTATCCATATGTCAGTAAAATACGTTTCGGTCACAAACACCAGATGAAGTAAATTGATAGTAAGTAGCTGAAGAACCTCAATAGAATACATTCATTACCATGGATGCTCGCTTATAAATCGAATCCAACTGCAAACAACATAAACCCGATTTGCCGACGCATTATGGCAGATAAGCGTCCATGTTGTTTGTCCTACTGATCTTTCCTAACAGACTGCATATACCCAGATCTGCCTGCTCATTATGCAACGGTTGATTGGGTCCGGTCAGTCTGTGTTTGGAGTCCATCTATCTTTCTATCTATATATCTCTATCTATCTCTGTCTGTCTGTCTGCTGTCTGTCTGTCTGTCTGTCATCTCTCTCTGTATATATATATATATATATATATATATATATATATATATATATATATATATATATATATATATATATATATATATATATATATATATATATATATACATATATATACATATATATATATATATATATATATATAATTTCTTTCTGGGTGATACTGCGTGACACTTCGCATGTTAGAAGAAAAAGGAACCCTTTCCACGCAGTAGTTGCACAAATTTTACGGTTAGTGAAACGAGGAAGATACCTTTAAAACTGCAATTTACTATTGCTGAAAAACGCGCTTCGTTCTGTTCGTATAATTTGATCTACTGATTAGGTTTTATGAAACCTTTAAGACGACCCATGCATGAAATCAGTGCGAAGACGTGACCTTTAACATATGCATACAGTTTCATTCTGTTTAACTTCTATAGTTATTTTGCCGTCCTGTTTCAGACCCAGTTATGTAGACATCCACACAAGTCCTTGCCTCCATCTTGCTTTGGTGATTCTGTGTAAATTGAAGATCCATCCGTCTGAAATGTCAGTTAATAAAGACACTTGCGGTTTTTTGTATCCAGTTTTACAACTCATCTTGAGCGTTTTTGTGGTAAACTCCTCTTCCATCTTCCTCTCTTGTCTGTCCAGGTGACAAGAAGATGGTTACATTTTGCTAATGTTTACATAGCTGCTAGATGAAGAAAGAATTGTCATTGTTTACACATTGCCTCGGAAGTTCACTCCTGCAATTAAATTGTATTCACCCAATGGTTTGTTTTTGAAAAAAACAGTATGTCATTGATAAATCTGAAAACTTGAGAAAGTTTACTTAGTATGAATTTACAGTTTTTGGTGAAAACATTTTTTTAACGAAAATTGAGCGAGAGATATTTCACAGGTCTCAAATGTATACGTCGTATGTAACCCAGTATATGCAGGTTACATGATGAACGAATGCTAAACAAGTACCCAAATAAGGTCATAACAGACCGGACTGACTTAAAAATTTTAACCTCTCTCTCTCTCTCTCTCTCTCTCTCTCTCTCAATGTATTAATTATGATCGATTAATTCAAGCATGTTAGACCAAGGGTAACTCTTTGATTTTTATGAGAAAAAAAATGTTTAAATGTAAAAATAAAACTTGATCAGGTAGCCATTTTAAGTCATGCTTCGTGCAATTTAGCAAAACTTCGAAAGGTCAGTTGTCGCTTGAGCATTTGCAAGACCAACCATCATCTTTTAATAATATCCACAATACAGGATTTACAATCTTATATATCATGATTAGTGAACAGGTCATATAATATGTACATGTACTTAATGCTATTTAAAAAGAATTAGAATTTGTCATCAAGTGTGAATATATCAATCACATCTTATGAAATAAAAAGAAATGTTTTATTCCGAAAATTATAAAGTAATTTAAAAGAGTATAAACGTTAAAGGTACATTATACTGATATCCAGTTCTGATAGTAAAGGTAATTTGTACTGATATCCAATTCTGCTATTAAAGGCACGTTATACTGATATCCAGTTCTGATATTAAAGGTACGTTATACTGATATCAAGTTCCGATATTAAACGTACGTTATACAGATATCCAGTTCTGATATTAAAGGTACGTTATACTGATATTCAGTTCTGTTATTAAAGGTACGTTATATAGATATCCAGTTCTGATATTAAAGGTACGTTATACAGATATCCGGTTTTGATATTAAAGGTACGTTATACAGATATCCAGTTCTGATATTGCTGCGCATAAATTAAAAAAAGTTTTATGTTGTGTTACTTTTGTTACGAGTCTATGCTTTTAAATTAAGTAGTAGAAAAGGGTAAAAAGCAACAAGCTTTGTCATAATAAACAAAAAAGTTATTTCCCTAGAATACAAAGTGAAAATGAAAAAATAAAGTACTTACGGTATTGCGAACTAAATGCCAGAGTAATCATAGAATTACAGACACATGTCCTAAATATATAGTTCTAAATACACTTTAGTGGAAATCCAAACCAAGTCCAACGCTGAAAGTGTTGATGTGCCTTTGGCGGCTTGTAATGTTTTTTTACTAGTAGCCTTTTGTTAAAACGCAGTAATATAATTCTAGCTTTTGAATTCACTATAATTTCCAGTGAATGTCTCTCTCCTAGAATCTTATTTTTAAGAGCGTTTTGTATTTCCAGAGAAAAACAATCACTAGATTAAAAAATCTGAAGAAATAAATTTCGGTCCAAATGATTTACTGGGCACAACAATAATACAAATTTATTCTGCTAGATCTTAAAGCAGGAATGAATAATCTTTCGAATAACAAGATAATATAGAATTCCACTTGAACTCAGGCCACAATAAAATAAATTACGTAATGGAAAATAACTTTCTAGAAAGTTTTTAATGTTTACAAATAAAATATTAGTTGTTATTAGAAAGTCTGTTATATTATACAAACTGGACAATGTGAGGTAACTTGTACCGTAAAATGAGCAAGTTTATCAATTTAAAGAAGAATGGCAAACACAAATTTAAAACGGACTCAAATATCTGGCAGTCACACAGAGTTTTAATTTTATTTTCCACTTAGAGATCAAGGGCAAAAAGTGTTTGTGGGTTGACCGTGTAGAAACGCTTCTTTTTGTTTGTCATCATGGTTAATCCAAATCCACTAGTCAACTATTTACGTTTAAACTTTAGCTATCTCTTGTCCCATTGTCATTTAACATTTTTTTTTCTTTAAATTCAGGGAACTTAAAACAAATGATTGACATTCCTACGTTGTAATCAAGGAACTTAACGTCAGTAGTTAAGTTACATTCGTAATATACCTCGTTTAGCCATTAAAAGAAACGCAAGCAAAGTCCTGTTGTATTTCTCGTGAAAGTGCGAGAATCTTATAAAATCTGGAGAGATTTCTGAATCCTGTTTCTTCAAAAAGTAAAAAAACATCTCCAGGTATGACAATAGTACAAATAAAGAAATATTTGTTGTCCTTGGGACTTCATCTACTCTTGAGTACGTAACTAATGCTGTAGCACGTATCGCATACTAGATAAAATAAAACTTAAGCTTTTGGAGACATTTTGAGAAACTGAGTAAAATTCGGAATGGATACTATAGCTAAAACGTATATCCAGGGCCGGATTATGTTTGCGAAGGGCTTAGGGCTATTAAGATATAAGGTCGTTCAGCTATTATTTCTAACTGAATGGAGGGCCTATAGGAGGAGTCCCTACAAAATAAGCCTTATTATCCTCTGGGTTAATACGGCCCATGGTACATCCAACACTTCTGAAAATAAACCGCGTCTACCAGCTCGTTCTAGAATTTCTAATGAGTTATACTTATCCATCAAAACTATTCTCGAAGGACACAATCATGTTTAATTTTCAGGCACTCATGAAATCTTTGTAATACTTTCATAAGGGGCAGTAAAACGAAGAAATGACTTGCTATTTGGTTGAACCTTATACAATTAATCCTACATAAACATAACTTTCAAACGGTCGTTCAGATTTGATACTATCTAATTAGACTGCACAGGTGAATTGTGACACTGAAGTTCATAAATATAAATAAATGACCAGGAATAAGTAATAGATAAAACATAAGTGAATGAAACTATGTCATAACTTTTCTAATCAGTCAAACACAGTGGATGCGTTAATAATTCATTTATACAATATCCTTATAATACCACTTTACAATAAATGAAAATACTAATATCACTAACAAAGAACCCGTGATAAACTTAAATGAATTGGCAGAGGAATTTTGACAGAAAACAAACAATGGATATTGTTTAGCAACGTTTATCCAATTTTATGTACTCGGGAATTTAGTACAAATTTGAGATATTTTATCATTAAGAATTACATTTTAACGAGTTCTAAATTTTACACATCCAATCCACAGACAAATGTATGTATGTATGTATGTATGTATGTATATGTATGTATGTATGCGGTTTATTTTCACAAGTGTTGTATGTATGTATGTATGTATGTATGTATAACAGTCAAAAGTATGTAAGGATATATATATATATATATATATATATATATATATATATATATATATATATATATATATATATATATACTTCTGCATTTATAATTGAAAAAAGTGTTTGAAATGTGTCATTTAGAGTAAGTAATGGAAGTCATCAATAAATCACTGAAAAACAATTCGTTGTGGAACCTAATGGCAAACATTGGTAGTTAATTAATCATCTGGGATTTGATATGATGTTTTACAGCGCAACAAAACAATTATTTTATTTAGTGCCGATGTAATTAAAGTGCTTTGTTAAAGGACACATGACAAAAATCGACCAGATTTGATCAGATATTAGGATTTAAACCCACACCCTTTAGTTGGGATTCCTGCGTGCTAACCACTGCGCCACCGGGGCTACTGCGTCTAGTTGTCTTCCTCACGGCATGAAGAAGGCGAATTGGGCCTATACAGTATTCCTGAACCCGTAAGGACTTTAACTGCTGAAAAGTATGAAATGTTTTACTAAGATATCAGTAAACATGCAGTGTTATCATCATCCTCTTTCACACGTGTGAAATACAACGAAGCATGTTCACTGGCTTGACTCTTACATCATGATATTTCTGTGAGAAAAATCACGTCACGGTCCTATTCGTAGCAAGTTATGACTGTGGCGTAAACACCGAAAATTTCTATATGTTCCATATGTCGCTTATACCCCTTAAAATAAATATGAAAACCATGATAGGATTAGGTTTTTTAAAGTTCTAATTACTAGTACCATTGAATTTAATAGCACATAAAGCAATCGACATTGCATATTTTGGTGTCATTCTTTTGTGTACCAGTTATATCAAAAGGTAAATAAACACATCGCTCCAAATGTTTTATCCAACAGACTACTTCAATCAAGATCACTTGACCAAGGCATGAGTCCTTTATTAATCAGAATTCGTTATGGTCGTTAACAAAACAATATCCATACTATACCGTCAATCCTGTCTTAAGCCAGACTAAAGTTTAGGCCTGTTATATTATGTTATCCAGATTAGAGCGTAGACCTGTTGCGTTATATGATGTTATCCCGACTAAAACCATTTCAAATCACCGAAATGTGACATGTACTGGGCATCGCGCCAAAGAAACCGCTCATCAGACGGCAAGAGTCGGTCAATCTGACACGCCACTCTAGCAGCAGTCATATTAGTCTAGATCGTTTCCAATCTGTTTATATAAACAATTAATCTTTTATGAAATATTGTTTTAACTGCTGAAAATCAATTAGACTCTGCAAAGCTTCTTATAATGGAACTAAATCTAATCCCCGTTTGTCCCAAACTAAGTGCATGGTATGTGGATCAATCTGAGTGATTATGATGAAACAATGTAAAACGTCACAAACATCAGTTAGAAGTTGATGTCTAATTTCTGACCTAAATTAAATTTTGGCTTGTAGAATTAAATTAAGTACCACATTTTCCTGTTTTCAAAATGCGACATTTAGTTATGCTGGTATATGTTTCTGTCGCTAGGCGCTCAGCATTAAGAGGTTAGTGTTAGGACTGGTCGGCCTGGTGTCAGGATAATGTGACTGGGTGGGATATCATTCTACATGTTTGCGTCATGATGCCCCAGTGCTAGACATCACTATAAACTGCCACACTGCAAACATCTTAGCAATATGACTGAAACATTGTTAAAGCTACGTTAAAATCCTAATCACACACACACACACGTTTCTGATTTAAAGTGAAGCTTGTTTGTTCGGATTCAGAAGAGATCGATTACGACTGTTGTGACTTTCTTTGTTCTTGCCTGAAGTACCTAAAGGCAACAACTAGAAACTGGTGACGTTAGGTAAGAGATGGTAGAACTAAGAGGTGAATATAAAAAACTGACGTTTATTAAACACACACACACACACACACACACACACACACACATTGCCAGCCAATGGTCGCTTGAGAAAACATCGTCTTTAATCTGAACATAGAGATGCAATATACGACGTGATTGAGCATGAAGGAAAACTATTTTTTTGGCTAGTTAATGGGTATAAAATCCACCAAACATTGCCAAGACAGCCATAAACAACAATGAATCTTGGAACTAGCATCTAACATGCTTTGTTCTCCATCCGAATTAAAGAGAATCAGCTAGTCTAACACCAGAAATTGGTTCGTGCGCCATCAGCTAACTCTCGGGGATAAAAGTTCGTTTAAAAAGATGGCATTTTAACTGATTACATTTGATGTAGGGCATTCTATTGTAATATGTAACTGTTATTATTTGCTAAAATTTGTTTTCATACCAAAGTGGATAAGAAATGAAGCAGAAGATTGGCCCACCCCACTACGACTATTTTTCAGCTTTAAAAACTGCAAATAGTTCTAACATTGGATTATCAATCGTTCATGAGGCGGAAGTGGTCAAGCCGTCACAAACTATTAAAAAAATGAAGCAAAAACACGGTCATGCAATATCACCAATTTCTTATACTGTTTGAAATCTATTATGATCTGCTGTTATGTATACTTAATTTGTATTGTGTGATGGCTTTTGTCCAAAGTTGTTGATTGTGCGGGTCATTTTATAAGCAATGCATTACATAGCTAATTTTCGTCTATGACTGTAGATTATATTTTAAGATAATTATTACTTATAGGTAAATATGTTTACTTGGATCTGAATTTAGATGTCGATTTTCACCACGGAAATGTCTGGTCTACCTGATATTTGACATGTTATCTACTCTGATTTTAGCAAAAGGCCTGACCTTATTTGAAACTTTGAATGTTCTAAAAATGAACTTTTGACCATAATTCTGGTCCTCTTATCGAGTCTTAGGTTTTAATGTAAGTTTGGAAGAAACATAATTATTTTATTCTTATTTTAATATCTGAAGTGGAATCAGATTTATTTATTAAAATTATTAATTGGAATTACAAGTGCTCATTAATACTTTCAGACTCAATCACATTTTTGGGATTATTGTAAATTAATTTAGAGACATTTTTAAGATATCATTGTGATAAATCAAAACTGTTGGCACATTAACACTATTCAGGTTATTCGTATATCACCACATTCAATATTGGAATTCATTCGGAGCACCGTGGAATTCATTCGGAATTCTCTTTACTTCTGGACTTGTGATATAACTTTAAGGACTATTTGTAGCTTAATTCAAATACTGTAAATTCTTTTAAAATTTTCACCTTGTATTAGATGGAAACAAACTATTTGTTGAACTTTACTAATCTTGATGGTTTTTGTTCGCTTCTGTTACTTAGTTTAAGATCATAGAATCGTAACAATGCAAATAGTTCACGAAGCAGTTTGGTTACCTGTTCTAATTTCTGATTTGAATCAGAAATTTTACAAGTTCAATTCTATATTCATAGTAATCACCTTGGATACATTCTATCATGATCTGTGCTGGTAAACCTTTGGCTAGTTATCTACACATGAACAGCATATGATTGTTGGAGGGAACCATTGGATCTAAGTAACCGATGGAGAGTGTAAAGGTCATCTATAGGCAGGGAAGCAGTCTAGCTGAGGCATCTCTGATTGCGGATGTTGGGTTGTGTCCTCTGTGTGTATATATTTTATGCCAGTAGGGGCTTGCATGTCAGCTAAGATCATCGGGTTGAAAATGACGGGACTGGATATTGTTTTAGTACGTAGTTAGCATATCACCCTGGGTCGCGAGATAGATACGCCATTACTTCCTCTAGATTGGGTCCTGACAAAGGAAATAGACCATCCATTTTACCTCTTCTAACTTCGGTCCTGACAAAAGAAATATGCTTTGCCTTTTACTTCCTTTAGCTCGGGTTTGAGAAAAATGTTTTTGATTAATCCACATTGTGTGGTGACATTTTTGTGCTTCGTCTTTTCGTTGCAAACCAGAGCCTGGTCCCCAATGTCAAGGCTATAATTATACAAAACAAATCTCCATAGGATTAAGCTAACTTAAGCTTAATCCTTTTGTCTCACAGGTGCTATCTTTCCCCGACCGATGACAAACCAGTAAATCTTTAACCTTCTGTCCAACAAGCAAGTGAGGAATTCAGAAGCATTTACGTTTATTTTCATACTTTTATGATAACAATTTTATGCAGTAATCAGACGTACTATTCAGACGCAAAATATCCATACATATTAATGTGCATGTCTGTATACTTACTATTTCCTAAGTCCTCTAATTTACACATGAACCAATTCTTTTAAATTAACCTTCATGTAGTTTTCTTCTAACAGATTTCGTTATATTGATTTCGCAAAGATGGTTTCTGACTCCTTGGGCTATAGAATGGGAAGGACTAATTTAATGTGATTAGCAACTCCATCCCCTCCTCAGGTTGCCCCACGGGTACTGATGGCATTAATGCAAAAAAGGATTTCCATTTGGTACACACAAAATCCAGGCTTTTAGATTCAATGAAAGCTATCTGACAGGTATAATCGAGTTTTCTCAACGTATTCAGAAGCGACCCAGTTTGGGATGTATATCGAGGTGATAAAAATATATGCCAGTGGGGGCTTGCATGTCCCCATAAAAATATATGCCAGTAGGGGCTTGCATGTCCCCATTAAAATATATGCCAGCAGGGGCTTGTATGTCACCATAAAAATAAATAAAATATAAAAGCGTTCAACTTTTATCACGCAAACTTTTATCACGCAAACTTTGCTCATAAGCACAGTATGAGGTACAGAAAACCTATACTGAATACAAATGTTAAAGATTTGCAAATCCAAATTCAGGCATTTTGTAACTAAATGTTATTGTTAGTGTCCGGACCACATGTTTATTATTTTTAAGTATAGAGAAACATATACAATCACACTTTCATGAATTTTAAATCGTTACAGTTTAAAGGGTTTATTCACAGTCATTGTACTTCTCGATTAGAACAGCCTTTTCATGTACTGGTCATACCAGCTTAAAATCGGTCTTTTTAAGTGAAGGCATTATAGATGGGTCATTATATTTTTCAGCAATGTTATCATAAAATTTGGATTGTGTTATATAACGTCTTAATCATTACAGAAGTTGTTTTTGAACATTGCATCTGAAGGCGGGGACAAGGGTCCATTGTGTAAGATTTTGTTTTCTTCTTCTGGAGGATATCACCATGTGTAGCCCTCAAAGGAGAAATGTACTTTGAACAATGTGGCAGGTGGGGAGCACGGTTGACCAAATGATTGTCTATTCTTGCTGCGTGTATAGTTCGTACAGAAAATTTTAACAAAATCTGCATAACTTCATATTATCAGGAGCACTTGAGTGTCAGTATCGACCTTAAAAAAAGATAAATCCACCCGGTATGACAGCGATTGACAGCAAATAATTAAACGAAGATAGATTTGAAGCGAAAATTTCCATGTGTTGACAAAATTAACTGCATTTTTACACTCTTGTACTTGCCTATGGTCACTCAAAAATGGCCAATTAATTTCCGTGTCCGTTCCAACAGCTAAGGACGTGAGCCAGCATATAGAAGAATGATTAGGGCCGAAATCGTTTGGAGCAATAAAAAGAACCATACTATTATACCCACTAGTTCAGTCTAACTCCACGAATCATTTACAGCATCAATGATGGAGTTTCTACTGGAATGTCCGCCTGTACTTTGGATGATTAATTATCTTCTTGCAAACAGATCTTTGCACGGAATTACTGTTCCATTATCCCTTGCCAGGATTGTTTCTGCACAAATTAGTGGTGCAGCAAAAAAATTGAAGTTTCAAAGATATTCATTATCAAAAATATTTTCCAGATCTAATAATGGGGTGTGAAGTTTTAGAATTTAATTAACTTTGTTGCATCCACTAGTAACTGACATTGTCAGGTGTTATATATATATATATATATATATATATATATATATATATATATATATATATATATATATATATATATATATATATATATATATATATATAAATGCAATAAACTGACTACGAACAGTGCAAAAGTAGTATCTAGCTAGCATAAGCGCTTTCGACTCTTAATGAGTCTTTGTCAAAGGTAAATACAAAACAAAGTCACAACCCCAAATGGAGTTCTGAAACCAGGAAAGAAAAGGAATCTTAATGGATACGCCGCCTCAGAACATTGCAACCAAGCGGTTTAGACCAAGAAGACTAGAAAAAGACAACCATTCACAAATAAAATTACCTTTTTGCAGCGGGCATGTTCTCTTTTCAATAATTCTCTAAATTTGCTTATTAGTCACCCAATAACATATAATTACAACTATACCATTGAAATATCCGGGATATAATTTGCGCGTACATACATTTACATAAAATAACAGATGACGCTATGGCTCATCCATTTCTAGGTCTATCTTTCAGCATCCGCAATAAGTCACAGTCTTGTAAAGATTTACAAAGACAACGGTTTGTCTGTTTTATTTGTTTTTCTTGTCTATGTTTGTGTATTTGCCTTTGAAAAAGACTCATTAAGAGTCGGAAGCGCTTAGGCTAGCTAGATACTAATTTTGCACTGTTCTTTGTCAATTTATTGCATTTATCTTAATCAATCCCTGACAAACGTGATCCCTTGCTGGATCCAGTGTAGCTACGATGTCGTAGCTTGATTTGTTGTGGTTGTGGCTACGAACTGAAACCATATCATGTAATGGAGCAAAATAAATCATCACTAAAGTCAGAAAAACAGACAGTGTTGAAACCTACTACATAAATATAATCATGTTGTGAAAGAAGTTTGGCTTATTTTGAATTTATTAAACCCTTACACGATAAAACAAATTGGCACGGTTACACTAACCTCACCCTGTCCGCCATGACAGATAACGCGAGACTCTCGCTGTGACCTCTTTTCTACGTAAGGCTTGCCAGATCATATTTGGATATTCTACGCGATGTTATTATCAATCAAGTGGCGAATAATCGCTTCTTGGTGGAATTTCAAAGTTGCCGATAAAACCGTATTTACTTTTAATGCGCAGAATTTCTGAGTCAAACGGCACCAGATTTTTACTACGATTTGTTTACGTTTCCAAATAAGGCGTCAATGTCCTTATATAGCAAGCAAACAAACGAGGCTGAGAACGGAAGTAATCATTATTTGAACTAATATGGCGGATGATCTAAACGAAAATATCGGCTAAAATAGGTAAACGAGATTTCACAACTATTTCAACAATGATTTTCGATATTTCCGGTATTAAATAAGAGGACTACTCAATTGACTGGATTATATGCAAGGAATATGTTCAAAGTATTATTATCAGGCTAAAAGAGCGCCGGGCGTGAATCACACCCGGCTTGCTCCATTGACACGTCTATGCTCATGTTAGTACCCTGTCCGCGAGATAGGAGTAAGGGTACTAATATTAGTTCTAGATCCAGTGCACATATATAAGGATCTCCTGATATGTTTCCACCTGTACCTATTTCTTGCTATATTCGCATTACTAAGGCTATGATACCATGATCTGTGTTATTAGTTTGTATTTTTATGGCTTTTTTCTATTCAGTTCTTGTGTATGTTTAGTAATGTCGGGGAAGGACAATTGTAAGTAGATAGAATTTATGTCCAGCCCCTTTAGACTTACATTTATGACTTGGCAGCAAATCATATTCCACTAAAGTCAAAGACGGTCAGGACATTTTATTTCGAATGATTATATGTTTTTTAATGTCAGTTATACCCATTGGATCATAGCTAAACCAAGTTTCTCAATAGACTTGTTGCATTTAGATTGAGAATTTTTTTGGAATAAGAGTCTTAGAAAGAGCAGAGGGGGACTATTTGGGTTGTTTTGAAGTCGGAATCCAAACTTCACGAATAATCATGAACAAGGAATTCACTTAAATGAGTTCAACCAGTTAGAAAGAAAACATTCCAAATGACTTGATCTGTATGCAAATTAATTATCGAGTCATTGGTTTCCAAAGATAAAACAAATTTCTTGGATAATGGCAAGAGATACGGCTGTTTAAAGAGCATTCTATAAAGGAATGAGCATAATTAAATATATCACTATCCAAATGTCAATAACTTAGTAATTTTCGAATCCCAAACAGCGTGAATGAACATGAGAAATGTGCTTAATTTCCAAATTATTTAAGAGTTTTTATTTAGTTTGTTTTCAGCTTTTATCGTGGTTTAAACTGTATTTACTATATTTAAGCTATCTGATTCGGCAACTGATGTGGTATATGTCACGACAAGAGCAGTATAAACATCATTCACCTCCCATAATTTCAATTCTGAGCTAATTTACCCCTTTTTTTTCTTTTTCCAATTTTGAAGCACTGTCGCTTAAGCATAATCTTCTGTTTCTGAATTACTATTCTTTAGACGAACATTTTTTTCTGAATGAGAAATTAGAGCCCCCCCACCACAAATAAAAATGACATATTTCTCCTTAGGGGTCTACTCAGATCAGTGTTCAGCACGGAAAAGGTAAACATTGGTAAATATTCAAGCCTTCAATCTATTCTGTTTCTCTTTATATAGAAAATTTCATTGATGAAAAGTGCACAGAAACTGTCAATGTAACTTCCCTGGCTCCGTGAGAGAGAGAGAGAGAGAGAGAGAGAGAGAGAGAGAGAGATTTTTAAGATTTCCCCCGACACGCGAATCGGTGTTACTGAAGTGAGCTAAGGTCTCGTTGTCCCTAAAAGATAGAGGAAAATATTTAAAAGTATCTGAGACCGTTCGATTGAAGTGTTATATTTAAAAACGTAAGAAATGAATAACATTCTTTTCTATGTATAATGTCTGCTTTCTTCAGCAGCCACCGTTGATCATATCTGAGAGATCGGCACGCTTTAAATGAAATATTATGTACATTTAAAAATATTCCATTTATCGGTCTACATAACAGTTTGTTTTTGAGGTAATTTAATATATTTCACAAAATATTCTACAATAAAGTGATAGTGTTACCTTAAAAGTCAACGTACAGCGTTAATAAATCAAATAATTGAATTACTATAATTGTCCCCTGAAAATGTGATGTACAAGTTTGCAACACATGTTCGTCTGTCCTAGTCGGATAAACTGTGATTTTTTTCATCATCATACAACAAATGTCACAAGTGTTTGCCGTAGTAAATGTCGGAGGGTGTTCTTACCCTGACCACCCACATTGATCAAAATATCTGATCAGAACAAGGTTTCTGTTGAGACCGATTTTTTAAAAAAGCATTAAAGAACAATACTGATTGATTAGCAGATATGAGAAACGCTTATTCACACTATGCAATTCGAACGATGTAGGCAACGTGCTTCATAATTTGTTTGAATGCACTCGCATTTATATACACGAAGAAAGCAATTGGCAAACAACTTTTATGGAATGCAATACAAAGCAAAACACCAACCATCCCCTCAAAATGCCCACAGAATAAACACATAATAAAACAACAACATTCAAAACAAAACAAAATAAATAATAAAAATGTCATAAATTGCTCGGAAGCGACAATTTTGCAGATTTATACAAATCATCATTGATAATTTCTAGTTCTGTATAATTCATGAATATTGGACTAATTTGTTAGTAGCATTCTATTCAGTTCTTCTTCTTATTATTATCATTAATATTATAGGATTATCACAATTATAGTTTTGACATCAGGTGGCCGAACGGTCTAAAGCGCTCGCCTTTACCAATCGTTGCCATCCCACCTCTGTCAGCTTCGGTTCGAGACTCGGGCATATCTAATGTGGATATATAAGCTGCCAGTAGCTTCCCATGGGTCGATTGTTCTTACTGGGGTTTTCCCTGGTTCTTCCTCTACCAGTTACACTGGCCGCCATGTATAGCCTATTTTTTGTTAAGAAATGGCGTTAAACCCTAAAACAACAACATTTATACGTTATGTCATTATATAATATACTTAAAGAATGTTTCTTTTTTATCCATATGCAAATGGAATCAAATAATGTGTGTGTGTGTGCTTGCCAAATGTATTGTTTCTAAATTGACCTAATATAAATAAAGTCGATTTAATTTTGATTTAGCATGGAAATCTTCTGTTTGGTAGATTCTGCATGATTCGAAAGTATAGTTTCTATTCTTCGGTCAGTTGTCACCCCCTGCGGGTCCGGGGTTGTAGAATTGGCCCGACGTGCCTCGCTACGTGTCGTAAAAGGCGACTAAGTAGAGGCAACCTGTTTGCCGTGGGTTGCGTCCCGTGTCGGGGGAGGAAAGGATCCTGGTAGTTGAGCAGTGGCTTTCCCTGCAATACACTACTTTGGTCTCTACTTCTCTTAAACGGGTGGTCGGGATGGGCCCGGTTCCGACAAATCGGCTGGTCACGCCGAGCCCTAGGAGGTCTTTATTAACTTTCTCACCTTCTTTCTCTCTCTCCTTGTATCTCTCTTGATACCACCGTTGCCCCTATATTCTTTTCCTTTATATTTCCCTTTTCCAAGTCTTAGAAGGCGGTGGCTTAACGGGTCAATCGGGCGGTAATTTTACCGACCTTAGAAACTGGCGACTTCAAGGTCAATCAAAGGTAATTTTATCAACTGAGTATGGCATCTGTGTATCCCTGACACTTGAAAAGTGTCCCCTTGTTGGGCTCCTTGGTGGGTGGGGAGCACGGGTGCTGAATTTTTAATCTAGCCATCATGGATAATTCCAAAAAAAATCAAAATAAAAGATCGAAACCCTTATCAGAGTCTGACGATGAACCATTTAGTGTGGAGTCATTTCCACGCTTCATGGTCATACAGTCAAAAGATGCCACGAAACCGCTTGCCGCACTTTCTCCATTTGTCATCGAAAAGACTATCACAGGATCGATTGGCACACCTAAAAGTGTTAAAAAGTTGAAATCGGGTTGTCTTCTTATTGAGTGTGAGCGACGAGGTCAATCAGACAATATCAGGAAAATGAAAACGTTCTTTGATATCCCAGTAACCTCATTCGCTCACACCACACTGAATACGTCCAAAGGCGTGATTCGCTGCCGTGACTTGGCTGGAGTCACCGACGCTGACATCATCGAAGGAATGAAAGATGAAGGTGTCACTGCAGTCCGACGAATACGTATTAAACGTAATAACAATCTGCAGGACACCAACACCATTGTACTCACCTTCAACAGGCCAACTGTACCCAAAGTGGTGAAAGTTGGCTTTTTGCAAGTAAAGGTAGAGATTTACATTCCCAACCCCCTTCGGTGTTATAAGTGTCAAAAATACGGCCATCACGAAGACCGCTGCTCCAAGAGCCGAATATGTGGCCGATGCGGAGACAATGCTCATCAGGAATCTGATTGTAGAGCAACTCCGCATTGTGTCAACTGCGGAAAAGAGCACCACGCAAATTCCAAGGATTGCGATACCTGGAAACAGGAGAAGGAAATTCAGAGGGTAAAATACACAAATAATATTCCCTATCCAGAAGCCAGAAAAATTGTACAGGCAAAAACAGCCCATCCTGGCCCATCCTTCTCCACTGTAGTGAAGAGCAATCCTAAAACAACGAAGGACGCTCAAACACAAACAGAAGCACCCGATTCAACACCAAATTCAAACACCCCCCATTACCAAGCACAGAAAAACACGGCATCTACTCAGACTACATTTAATAATACCCAACAACCTAAATCACCAAAGAATAAAAAATCTCACGGAAACAGGCAACAAAAGGGGTCAGATGACCCCATCAAACTTTATAACAGGTTTGGAGACATCGAGAGCATGGATGCAGAAGAATCTGCTCCATGTGCACAAGGGAACTCCAGACCTACAAACAAAAAATTCACCCCCGTACTTCCTCCAGAGAAATAACAAAACAAATTCCGTCTGCGAAAGGTCTAACCTAGCTCCACAATCTTTAATTTAAATTTATAATGAAAAACACTATCATACAATGGAATTGTCGAGGACTTAAAGCAAATTACAATGATATTCTCCTGCTTTTAAACGAACATGATCCTGCGGTACTATGCCTTCAAGAAACATTCTTGAAAGATACAGACAATATCACATTTAAAAACTACTCCCTGTTTAACACCTGCTCTCCAAATGTTGATAGGGCATCAGGAGGAGTTTCTGTTATTGTAAACAACAGTGCTCCTCATAGCTTCATTCATTTAAACACGAATTTACAAGCCATTGCTGTAAGCGTCACTCTACATCGAGTGATTACATTTTGCTCTATTTATTTATCACCAAACACTAACCTAGTACCAAACAAACTGGACAATCTTGTTCAACAGCTTCCCGCACCCTTTGTTTTACTCGGGGATTTTAATGCCCATAACATTTTATGGGGATCAAATCATATAAGTGACAGAGGTCACAAAGTTGAAGACTTTATTTCTAGACACGATCTGTGTCTATATAATACCAAAACACCTACATATTTACACCCAGGCACGGGTACATACACAAGCATCGATTTGACAATTTGTTCTCCTTCTCTGCTTTTGGACTATAAATGGAAGGTCGCTGATGACCTTCACAGCAGCGATCACTTCCCAATCTTTCTTGTAAATCTTAACTCTACAGGCGATGAAGTAATTCCACATTGGAATTTAAAGAAGGCCGACTGGGCCAAGTTTGAAACACTCTGTAAAACTAGGCTGAATGAGGATACAGTTTTCACTGTTGACGACACCATTCAGCATTTTACATCTATTTTAATAAAGATTGCAGAAGAATCCGTTCCCAAGTCCTCGCCATATTATAAAAGAACCCAAAAACCTTGGGTCACTAAGGAATGTAAGGAAGCCATTAAACTACGCCGAGAAGCATTAAGGAAATTTAATAATCAACCGACGCCCGAAAACTTAAATATATATCGCATTGCCCGGGCCAAAGCTCGCCGCATAATCAAAGAAAGTAAAAGAGCATCATGGAAGAAGTATGTTTCCTCTTTAAACTCTCGTTCCTCTGTTAAAAAAGTTTGGGACACTATACGCAAAATAAACGGAAAGAGAAAGCAAAACCCTCTCCGACATCTGACACTGAACAGTAACAACTTTAGTTCAAAACGTGACATTGCAAATATCACTGGTCAACAGTGAAATCATTACTGACTTGAAAAGGCCCTAATCTGTAGTATTTTGGTGTGCCGAACACGAATATAACCGTGAAAAATTTGTATTGGCTCTCGTTTTGAAGATATTCATATACCTCATTTTCTATGTTTCACTGTGTAAATTTCTCCAGTAGGACTGCAGCAACATCCGGAATAATGATGTAACATTGCATAATACCATCATGCTCACATCATCCACAGTTGATTGCATCATTTTCTGATGCAATGCAATACTAATGCCATGCGGCTGCTGAAGTAAGTTGACGTCAGCAGTGTACTATACATGTGTAGGCCTATTATACTAATGCCAGGCGGCTGCTGAAGCTGACGTAAGCAGTGTACTATATAAAGCCCAATCAGATAGGTTCAGCATTTAAAATATTTTAGACGTTGTGCGAGACAGTTCAAGCTACTGTTACATAAAACTTATTATTTTATCCATTTACGTACAATAAAGAACAGTAATGCCTCGAAAGTGTGTTAATACCGCAGACAATTTTTGCTATATTTGTGGGGAAGTGACATTTGCCAACCAGAAGAAAAGTATCAACTCTCAAGTGAAGAAGGCATATCATCTTTACTTCGGATGCAAGGTTGGTGACCAAGACAAGCCTTGGGCTCCGCATATATGCTGTGCTACATGTACAACACAGCTTTCACAGTGGTTGAATTGCAAAAGGTCATCAATGCCGTTTGCAGTCCCAATGGTATGGAGAGAGCCAAGCAACCACCTAAATGACTGTTACTTCTGCTTGGTTCCTCCTCTTTCCGGCGGAATAACGAAGCGAAAGAAGTCGAGAATAGTCTACCCAAACATTCCGTCTGCATTGAGACCAGTTCCACATGGTGAGGGACTTCCTATTCCAGAACCTCCAGCAGAATATTCTCTTGATTCATCTGACGAAGACAAAGGTGAGTCGACCTGTTCTTCTCCTGGTCCATCAGCATGCAGTGATCCAGATTTTCACTGTGGTGCATCATCAACCCCACACAGAATAACACAGGAAGAACTAAATGACCTGATTCGTGATTTGGACTTATCAAAGAACAAGGCAGAATTGCTAGGATCAAGACTCCAACAATGGAATCTTCTAGAAGAAGATGTCACAATTACTGCATATCGAAAGCGCCACCAGCAATTGGAGCCTTTCTTCAGAAAGGAAAGTAATCTGATATTCTGTTCCGATATTGAGGGCCTCATGAATGCTTTAAAAATCACTCATGACCCACAAGAATGGAGACTATTTGTGGACTCTTCGAAACTGAGTCTCAAGGCTGTGCTTTTGCACAATGGAAACATTCTTCCATCTATTCCAGTAGCGTATGCTGTCCACATGAAAGAGACATACGATAACTTAAGGCAGCTACTGAATTCCATTGAGTATAACAAGTACAGCTGGCACCTCTGTGGTGATTTGAAGGTAGTTGCCCTTTTAATGGGACTGCAGCAAGGATATACAAAATACATGTGTTTCTTATGCGAGTGGGATAGCCGAGCAAGGGAAATGCACTACATGAGGAAGGAATGGACTCACAGGCAGAATGTAGCCATTGGAGAGAAGAATATCCAACACCCAGCTCTGGTTGAGGCTCAGAAAATCTTGCTACCACCCCTTCACATCAAACTAGGTTTGATGAAGAACTTCGTGAAAGCCATTGACCGGACTTTGCCAGCATTCCGATACCTGCATGAAAAATTCCCTCGACTCAGCGAAGCAAAGATTAAAGAGGGAGTTTTTGTGGGTCCTCAGATTCGAGAGCTTTTCAAAGATGACCGGTTCAACAACTTGCTGGAAGGTGACGCGAAACAAGCATGGAATGCTTTTCGCCTAGTTTCTACAAACTTCCTCGGAAATGTTAGGGCAGAAAACTATAAGGAACTAGTAGAAGACATGTTGATGAAGTATAAGAAACTTGGCTGCAATATGTCTCTAAAGATTCACTTCCTTCATTCCCATTTGGATTTCTTTCCTAGCAACTGTGGTATTGTTAGTGATGAACACGGCGAACGTTTTCATCAAGATATCGCAACAATGGAACAAAGATACCAGGGAAAATGGTCCACTACAATGCTGGCTGACTACTGCTGGACACTCCTCAGAGATGCTCCCGAACAGCTGTACAAGAGACAGGCGAAGAAATCTAAGATGTAGTCAATGACTTGATTTTTTATAGGTAGGCTATTACAGTTGACCTTTTACTATTGGAATGCATTTCGTTATGTAAACATTAATTTCTTGCAGATTACAAAAAAACTAGAGCCAATTTTGCAATTTGACTGTCATATTCGTGTTCAGCACATAAAAATTGATAAGAATTGACTAATTTTATTTCAGTAACATGACTTTTGTAAAAATTTGTTGTCCAATATATTCTTGCTGACAGTTTCTCGAAAAATTCCTCATCATCTAATTATTCAGAAGCCTTCCAAAAACTTAAAACTCAAAAAGAAAAGTCACGTTTAAAATTCACATCCAACAACTCGGAAAGTTATAATCAATTGTTCTCACTATCGGAGCTTAGGGAGGCTTTAGATAAGGCCCATGATACATCCGCTGGGCCTGACGAGATACATTACCAGTTTCTGAAACACCTTCCAGAATCATCATTAACGTCTCTTTTGAAACTCTTCAATGATTTATGGATTACTGGTAATGTGCCAAAAATCTGGAAAGAAGCAACTGTAATACCAGTCCCCAAACCCGGTAAAGATAGCGAAGACCCCAACAGCTATCGACCAATTGCACTCACAAGCTGTGTGTGCAAAACAATGGAACGAATGATCAATTCTCGGCTTGTCTGGTATTTGGAAACTAACAATTTAATATCTCCTTTCCAAAGTGGCTTTCGATATGGCCGGAGCACTAATGATCATCTGCTTAGACTAGAAACATTCATTCGCGATGCATTTATTAAGAAAGAACATTTAGTAGCGGTTTTCTTTGATTTAGAAAAGGCCTATGACACGACATGGAAGTACGGGATACTAAATGACCTGAACGATCTAGGTCTAAAAGGCCGTCTGCCCTCTTTCATATCCAACTTTCTCTCCGACAGAGAATTCAAAGTACGAGTGGGCTCTACCGTCTCAGATCTGCACGAGCAAAGATGGGTGTGCCCCAGGGCAGTATTTTATCTGTGACGCTCTTTAACATCAAAATTAATAGCATCACCAAGTGTTTGACTCCTGGTGTGGATTGTTCGTTATACGTTGATGATTTTCTAATATGTTATCGGTCAAAGCACATGCATACAATTGAAAGACAACTGCAGCAAAATATAAACAAAATTCAAAATTGGGCCAATGCAAACGGTTTCAAATTCTCGAAATCAAAAACGGTATGCATGCATTTCTGTCAGTTACGAAAACATCACGATGAACCGAACCTCACACTGGATGGAACACCTATTCCAGTTGTTGAGGAAACCAAATTTTTAGGTATAATCTTTGACAGAAAACTGACCTTTATTCCACACCTAAAGAACTTAAAAGCTAAATGCTTAAAAGCACTTAACCTACTTAAAGTAGTAGCGCACACTGACTGGGGTGCTGATAGAAAAGTCATCCTAAATTTATACAGAACGTTTATTCGCTCCAAACTAGACTATGGTTGCGTTGTGTATGGTTCTGCCAGAAAATCGTATCTTAAAATGCTTGATCCAATTCATCATCAGGGAATAAGACTGGCTCTGGGAGCATTTAAAACATCCCCGTGTGAAAGCCTTCTAGCTGAGGCGAATGAACCACCGTTATCGCATCGTAGAGAAATGCTTTCCGCACAATATGCTCTCGAATTAAAATCAAACCCTCTGAATCCTGCTTTTTCGGCTGTTTTTCAACCCAAATACAAAACTTTATACGAAAATAAACCAAACGCCATATCTTCCTTTGGCATTAGAATATCATTCAGCCTTGACACTGCAAATATAGATCTTTCAAAAATTCAGAAAACATCCATCTCCGAAACACCACCCTGGCTAATTAAACAACCAAAAGTACGTTTTACGCTACACGATGGGAAAAAGTCCGAAACAAACCCTTCTATCTTCCGCAACTCTTACCATGAACTCCTCACCGAATTTAAAAACTATACCAGAATTTACACTGATGGATCAAAGGATGAGGAAAAGGCTGCTGCAGCCTTTGTTTGTGGAAATCACACAACGCAAGTTCGCTTACCAAATGGAGCATCAATTTTTACAGCCGAAATCAGAGCAATAGACCTTGCTCTGCAACATATAGAAAAGAACCGTATTTTAAACAGTATCATCTTCTCCGACTCGCTATCAGTACTCCAGTCACTACACAATAGAAAACTGGAGAACCCATTATTGAAAAACATACTCGTAAAAAATACCGAGCTGAGTGTCTCCCACAATATAATATACTGTTGGTTACCTAGCCACATTGGTATTAAAAGTAACGAAAAAGCAGATCGCGCTGCTAAAATGGCCCTTTCTCAAGAACCATCTGATTTTAAAATACCATATACTGATTTTAAACCTTGTATCAGAAAGTTCTTACGTCAGAAGTGGCAGGCATCATGGAATGATGCTGTAAATAACAAACTTCATGCAATCAAACCCACTCTAGGAGAATGGACTCCTTCCTACAGAACCATTCGTAGGGAGGAGGTAGTCATTGCAAGAATCTGAATTGGTCATACTTATATCACCCACACCCACATACTAAAAGGTGAAGACCCACCAGAGTGCGTTTCTTGCAATGAACCATTCACTGTCAAGCACTTTATGATAGAGTGCTTTGACCTACAACCTACGCGCGATCGTTATTACGTTGTGCATGACATGAAAGAACTTTTTGATAATATAAACATCACTCGTATTATAGAGTACTTGAAAGCCGTAAATATTTACTCTAAACTCTGACTTTTATGCTATCACCTTGTGCAGTTTTATGCAATATATATACCGTCCCATTTTAATACCTATTCATCTTTTTTACATCTCCCGTTGATCGGGAAGCTTTATTTTGCACCGTTACCATCTTACCGTTTTTAATTTCAACCATTTGTTCTTTTATATCGCTGGTCGATATAGAACCTTTTATAAGTTTTAAAAGATTATACAAGTAACACTTTGTTTGGCGCTAAATAGCCTAAAAGTGCTGATGCGCCGTTAAAAAACAAACAATCAATCAATCAATCGGTCAGTTGTCACATAATAATCTAGCTTATAAATTCAGTGAGGGAAGTTGGCAGCATGCATCATTTTAGAACTAAGAAATAATTAAAATAACACGATGGTGCCAGATCAAGGTTAAAACTAAATCTCTCAGGGACATCAAATCTCAGCTGCACTTTTGACGGTGTAAGCAAATCAAACTATTCAAAACATTAACTTTTTCATCGAAGTAATCTCGGAAATTTGCGCGAAAGCAAATAATGATATATATTTCTGTTTTCATTCACCTATCTAAGGAGGGACGCATGATGTTATAGCCTTGTCGGTCAGCCCGTAACGGTATTTACGTTTCAAGGAAATATCTTCATATCTACTCCAAATACCTTCGCAAACTTCAAAAGAAAATAAAAGAAGCCAGTTGCTTTGAGAACAAAAGATTACAGACCAAATTTATTTCAACATAAAGATGTAAAATGGCTCGTTTCCTTGTTTCACACGTTTATTTCATACCATTATACAATCTTATAAGATATATTTACTAGAAGATTAAGCAGACCTGTATGATTTCAAACTGGGGGGGGGGGCAAAGGTCAGCATTTGTGAGCCTGAAGGAACCCCATTCCAATTAAATTATAACTGCGATCTGATGGTTTACTTGCATTTATTTCATCTACGTTGGTACAAAAACTGTTGAAGTGATACCATGAAATCTAGCAATAGAGCTGTATTTAGTGAGCATGGAGTACGGGTTAACATTACATCATGCAAGGGATACAAGTCAAACCTTGTAGCATGCATGGAGTACGAGTTAAACCTTGCAGCATGCAAGTGATACTAGTCAAACCTTGCAGCATGCAAGGAGTACGATTTAAACCTTGCATCATGCAAGGAGTACGAGTCAAACCTTGCAGCATGTAAGGAGTACGAGCCAAACCTTGCAGCATGCAAGGAGTACGAGTCAAACCTTGTAAAATGCAAGGGATACTAGTAAAACCTTGCAGCATGCATGGAGTACGAGTCAGTCTTGCAGAATACACGGAGTACGAGTTGAACCTTGCAGCATGCAAGGGATACTAGTCAAACCCTGCAGCATGCAAGGAGTACGAGCCAAACCTTGCAGCATGCAAAGAGTACGAGTCAACCTTGCAGCATGCAAGGAGTACGTGTCAATCGTTGCAGCATGCATGGAGTACGAGTCAAACCTTTCAGCATGCATGGAGTACTAGTCAATACCTTGCAGGATGCATGGAGTGCGAGTCAGATTTTGCAGCATGCATGCATCGAGTACGAGTCAAACCTTGTAGCGTACATGGAGTACGAGTCAGCATTGCAGCATGCATAATGTTCGAGTCAAACCTTGTAGCATACATGGAGTACGAGTCAACCCTGCAGCATGCATGGGGTACGAGTCAAACCATAAACATGGTTTAAGATCATTGGTTTCGACTTCCTCATATACCAAGAAAAAGTAAAATAAAAAATAAGATTTGTTGACACGTTTCCTTACATGCACTCTATTAGCGCATCTATGTGCAGTACAGGCATGTCCCTCGACGTGAGTTACTTTACGTTCAAGCTTCTGGAACAAAATATTATCAAGCGTTCACCACATCATTATGGGATTGAGGTAAAAATCTTCTTCTGACATTTCTCCATTGTCAGCTAAGAGTATCTAATATTTGGATTGAGAGCATCGTCTTGCTACCACATAATATACATTATATTCCTGACAAATGATTCGAAGACCTTGAAGAATATGTACTTCTCTCGTTTGCTTTCTATTGAAGAAGCCCCTCCTTGTGATTTTCGAGAAAATGTTGACTCGTTAAAAATTCTCATTGACTGATTGATGGTTGAACGTCACTACTTTTGATGTCAGCACTACACAATCAGCTGAGTACGACTATTGTCTGAGCCACAGAAATAATGTTCCATTGCCAGCATGTACAAAACAAAGTTGTATTCAAAAATTGTATGCTTTGGTAAATTGTACTATAAAGCAGCCAACTACAGCAGTCTTTCCTTTCCTCCATATTTGTACCCAACTATTAATAAAAATTTTCAGCCTTTGTCAATAAAGGAGGACCAGGATTCCAATAGATTCCTTAAGATCAATGTCTTGCTGGCATCAAACAGTAACCTGCCAATGCTGGAACTAACATTATTTGATCATTTGTTAAACTTCCAAGCTATAATGTTTTCACTATTTTTCAGGTTTGGGGAGCATTTCTCAAAACTTCCCCTTATTTAAGTTCTTCATTGGAGACCAAAATAGCATTATGATCTGAAATAATTAAAAGAACTAGTAATCATTCTGTCAGCTTTAATTAATCTGTATTTATTATATATTTACAATAATCTTGATAGAAGACTTGTCTGTTATTACGATTTTCACTTTCTTCACTTTGATTTATGCCCTCATAACTATAATTTGTAATATCTGATTATACTTCATTTTATCCTGCACACAATTTCCAGGTAAGTTGTTTTGATGCAGGTGGAAAAGACCTTAAGATCAAAATCCAGTGTATTAGAGATAAAAATCTGGCATGTGCTCTGATATTCCAAAAGTTTCGCAGTAGGCCACTATGGCCTTTTGTGTACGTTTTTCCAGGGTTCTCTGCCATTAGCTAGACTGATTGATGAAATACGATACTTTAACGAGTCACACAACATAAAGACTCAGAAGATGAAACCTTAATGCACCGTCTATCGTGGTTGTTATAACTGTCACAAGATCATCATCAGTTAGGAACTCAGCGTCATACAGATTAGGCCATTCTCATTTCCTAGTAAGTTTTCAATGATGCTTTAAGGCCCTTTATTTGATGCTAGAAAGAATTGCATGATTATTGATTGCTTCTACACCATTTTAACCAACTCAATTTCTACGTTTCCGTGTTGCTTCTTTACTGTTAATATTTAAACCAAAACCTTTCCGCGATACCAGCATACATATTTATGAGAACTTTCTTTTAACCTTGAAATGTGTCATCGACCTTACAGATAAAAAACGACAAAATTATAATATATTTTGCCAATTTTCTTCAGAGACCTCCAATGGGAATACAACTGACCCTGTATGAGTTAGGAATTAAGACTAAATTAACATTTGTTTTCGTCCTAAATCTTCAAGAAAGAAACACTATGCAGTAATCTAGATTGGTCTCTCTAAAAATATCTGTCGGTATTTCAAAACTCAAGGAAAGTTTCTCAGCTGATTGCATTTGAACCTATTTGGAGGACGGTATCGTTCGTTTTCATTAGAAATTACAATGGGACACCAATCACAGAAATAGGCTCACAAACTTTACCAAGGGAACGTTCTGTCTTATGCTGATGACACACCACTTCTTTTTGATGGTTCGAAAAATCTCAGATGTCTCCTTTAAAACTTCTATATCAATAATCCAATTTTCTTGTCTTAGTATAAATATTGAAAAAACAATAGAACAGGTAGAAGCAGGAAATACCGTTCGAAAATAAACTTAACTGGGGATGTACAAAGTTGTTATCTTAGGTATAAACTTGGGAAATACTTTAACTTTTAAATATCCATCTAAAATTCGCCGAATTAGGAACCAGCTAATTTAGTGTAATAAAACGTTTTCAACCACATTCGGAAGGAAAACTGATAAAAAGTTAGCTATCTCTAAAATGAATAATTTTTAATATAAAATCAATCCAAACATGTTCTTAATATTTAAATACACTCTTTTACAAGTTTGTATAGCATGGGGCAAATGACAAAATAAGAATACAAATTTCTGTGAAGGTCTACCATGAAGGGGAGGGGATTAGATGTGATTGATACATTTAAGTTTGTGTGTCACGGAATTGTATAAATCCTTTTATTTATTAAATACATATACTCGGGTTTCGTTTTCTTGTGTACAACGATACCCGAGGATGAGTTATGTATATTCTACAAAGATTTAGAAATAGTGAGTTCGGCTCATCTTACGCCGCACGTGCGACGTGCTTTCGATGGGAAGAACCGAATAATTCCAGCGCACAGACGATGTATTGCGGCATCGTCCGTGTATAAATATCTCACCGTAGGTCAAACTTCTTACATTACGGAACGTCTTGTCAGTGAGAGGTCTACTTTAAGTACTTGCACATTTTTAGCTGTAGAGGTATGTGAGTTATTAATTTCTTGTGTATAAGTTATCACTATTGTACTACCACGTTTTTTTTATGGTATATTTTCTATGTAGCTTCGGCTTACGTGGTATCATTTTAATATTTTCTATTCTTGTTTGTGGCTTAGCAGGAGATTTATATTAGCAATATATAAAGTTGCATTTTTAAGAGACGTTTAGTACCATAGGATTCTTGTCGGGTACGGTTAGGTTCACTTCTGAATTTGTGTATTGTTTTGTAATTATTGTGCTGATAATGTAATCTGTGTAGCTTACCGTATATATCGTCATTACATTTTATCGTATATGCCTGTGTCATGCATAGTACACAGTGTTTGATGTATTTTCAGCTGACCGGAGTGATTAGAGTGATCCGAGTTGTCGGAGTGATCAGAGTCGACGTGGTACCAACAGCAGAGCTAACCACAGACGTTGACCACATCAGATGTAAAGCTAAACCATAGCAGCCGTAGAGCTGAGTAAACAGCTTTGCTGGTCGAGTAGCAGGTGATTGTGTGTTGCTGACCGTGATTGGTGGGCGCTGATTGCTTGATCGACCAACCTGAAATACTGACTGCTTGATTGACCAGTGTAACTGTTAGCCAATTGTGCTGGTGACGGAGTGTGTAACTCCCTACATGTAATCTTTTAGCGGTGGGCTAATCTTTGGGGTTTGTAATACCCAGTGTGGGTTTGGGACTGTCAAGATATTTTGTACATCTGTCCGTTTGTTTTCATCATTTTGACTATGTGAGTGAATATATTTTTAATATATGAGCAAAATACCACACTTTTACTATTTGAGTAAAACATATTCTTTCATTGTGAAATCACTGTGAATCATCATTCACCCCATGTCCTTGTACTGTGTAGGGTCATTTATTGGTATTTTAATTATTTAGTTCGTGTTGATTGTGTTAATTGATCCAATATTTGGATATTTTTCACACATATTAATCATAATTCTTTTCTCATTCAAGTAATTCGTAATTAAACATTGTTTTTGTATCACCATCAAAAAAGTTATGTTGCAAATCCGAAATCCCACCCGGTTATCCTGTTACATTGTGAATGCTTTGAAAATTACTTGGATTAGAACAATTCTATCTGATGAATCCAAAAGGAAATGTTTGTTGCAATTTTTCTGAATTGATAATTTAATTTCATTTGTAACAAATTTTCTTGATTTATTGAACAAGGTGCTTATTACATTTTGGCTAGATCTCTTAAAACGCGTATTTGGAGTTAACTAGATTTTTAAAAGTAATCACAGCTGAACATTTCTAGAAACACAAATATGATTTAGTCCTTGTATTACAATAGACAGAACAAAACCGTGTATTGCAAAACACGTGTCCAGGAAAGCGTTATATTTTCAACGATTTTATAAATTAGAATGAATCCTGGAGAAGTTTTCATTGTTTTAAAATAAATTTTCTGTTAGCATTAACAGTGGCGTCACTAGGGTTGGTTTCGCCCAGTGCGGTAACTAATGGTGTCACCCCCATTGATCTCCTTCCGTAACAGACCATACAGAATACTTAGTAATGTCATTTTGGTGTCACCCCCTCTGATGGTATCATCCAGTGCGGTTGGCATTCCCCGCACCCCCTAGTGACGCCACTGAACATTAATTTAATAGATTTTCAAGGCATATTTGGAGCTATAAAGTCATAAGAAAATTAATTTAGTATCAATCATGATTCAGATCTGTCACAACCTTTTGTAAATATTGCTGTGCATCCCAATATAAGAAACAAAATAGGACGTAGAAGTAAAAATGAAAAACTGATTGGAACCAATGAAGTATAACGTTCATGATGAAATCGGAATTTTAAAGTTTGCAATTTATATGTTGACGACTGGCAGAAATGTTTATTGTTACCTTATAAAACTTAAAAATGTTCAAATCTTCGATAGTTGCGGCTGAAAATATTACATATAATTTTGCCTACGAATGCATTTCTCAAATGAATCAAAATAACCATAAACGAGCTCTGCTCTCTTAAATGTTACACGCAGAGACAATTTCTAATATCTTTTGGAATTGTCACTTAGTTATTGTTTTCAATAATATTTTTTTCCAATGTATAAAAAGTAAATATAGTCATACAAATATTGTAGAATTCAGGAACAAAAATACTATCTTTGGGATCAAAGACAAAAACTCTGCTTGATGATGTAGGTAATCTGATAATTCTATATGTAAAACAATATATTTATAAATGTAGATTTAATAGAGACAGACCAAGTTTTCCCCAGTTCTGCAAGATTTCTGTTTTCCTGCTTTTCACTTCAAGGTAGACAAATGTTGCACTTTTATAAATGGTATTGCGAAAAGCATGACAATAGATGGTCGTTATATAAATAGTCAGTACAGTATATATATATATATATATATATATATATATATATATATATATATATATATATATATATATATATAGAGAGAGAGAGAGAGAGAGAGAGAGAGAGAGAGAGATGAATAGATGTGATGTGTATATATTACTATGCATATATTAATATATTTGTATGTCTTTGTGTAAATGAATATGCCGGTATTTATATACTCTTGTATTTGTTTTGTAGAATTCATAATGTTGTCATATATAATGCTATATTAACTTTAAAATATACATGTAAACAATATCTCTTTTACCAATCTCCATTCTCTGTCTCTCCTTTCTTTTCCTTCTAAAGTGAGAAAATTAGTTTTCTTGAAATATATTCATTTTTGTCTTATAGTTGTAATATTTTACCAATATTTATGTATTACAAGAATGCATAATCTACTTTAGTCTGAATAAATCCTTAAAAAATACCAAAAGTTCTTTAAAATTTGAGAGAGGGACATGAAATACTAATATAAATCGGGCTAAGTCCCACAATAACATATTCAGAACCCAACTTTTTTTTGTACATTAAGTTAACATTTTAAACAGCATTATCAGTAGTGCTAGTCTCTCCATAAAAATAGTCATTTTTGCCTCCGACTTCACACGCCATTATAGACATCTTGTTACACCTGAGGTGCGAAATGGGTAGTTTTATCAAATTCAGACTGATTGGGTGCCTTTATATCATCTGCGTGTTGATGGTTCAAAAGTTATTTATGATACCCATGGCTTTACCAATTAGCGCTAGAATTCAACCTGCTACTATTAGATAATATAAAAAAGAGAATGACATCGTTTAACTGAAATAGAAATAAACAAGCGTTGACATGGATGCAAAGAAACCAACCAGCAGAAACTGACGTCATATATTTACAGTATTATGGTGTTTGTACGTTTGCATGTTGTGGTCAAGACCGAAGTACAACGGTGTGCGCTTGCCAGCCACACATACTTCAGGCAAGACCGCAACATCCAGCTGTACTAACACTATACTGTATTTATTTTATTGCAAACTTATTTGTAGTTGGTATTTCAAAATTATAAAGAAAACGTTTTGAAAGAAATTTCATTTTAATAAAGAATATTGTACAACTCTTCGAGCGTAAAGCGTATGAACACATGTAATGAGGTGTTTGGCCTTTGCATACTATTGCGTCTTACATGTGAGAATCTACAAGAGACCCAGACAATGAACTAACCCTAACAGTAAGTGCAGTATTGTAGTTTTTGCACTAGTTTATTTTAAATTCATCTTAAATGTAAAAAGAAAAAGTACTTAAAACAAGCAAATATTGGATGATGGAAATTGTATGTCACTCAAACAATAGAAAAAACAGCTAGAAACAAGCAAATGATTGTAATTCGGTCCTGATCGATACAGATATTCAGTTCTAATTGCATACAGACATTTACAGTACACTCCACTGAAGGCAGAACTTTACAAGTACATTGTGATTTGGGATCAATGTATACATCATAAATGGATATGTATGTCTATTTTTTATTCAGGGTAAGAAATTGTACTAATTACTGAATTATATTAAAATAAAAATTGCAATTATTGATAGCAGGAGATTTGAAAGGATGTCTTAAAAGCGTCACCGGGATCTCGAATCTGGGTATGGGGCACAATCTAAGTAGTCTGATTTGAGTTGACTTTGTCATTAAGATGATGTAAATTGTTTGTAATAAAAGCATTTAATGCAGATGTGCAGAAATTTGTGTTCATGGAGGAAAACAGTATGCAACTGATGATTCATTGTTCATTCTGGTCCAAATGTTTTATCATTGTTGATGACCGAGGTGGCATTTGTATGGTCAGTTACTTGCTGTACTTTATCGGTAGACACATCGGCTTTAACGTGGGTACACACTGTAATCTGCATGGCTTGGGGGTAAAGATGGGGTGGACGTGACCATTTGTCTTGAAGGAAATACTTTAGACTCGTCATCAGATTTAGGTCTATATTTATTTAGCAGTAATCGCGTGGTTCATTCAAGGAACATTCTTCTCGTAAAATCTTTTTCACAGTCCATGATTTTGAGAAAATGTTCTATACCGTCTTTCACAGAATCAATGTCGTTGGTTCATACTCAAAAGCATCAGTTTTTCTAATATGAACAAACGGTTTGGCAAGCTTTCCGCTTAATTGTTCGGGTATGATACTTTCTATTGATCTGAGGTTTCTTTTAAATTTTCAAAGCCACCTTTGAATATTTGTCATATCTCTTGGTATTTTTCTTTTCCGGTCTTTTAGTTAGCTATCTGACGAACATTGTTCCCTCAGGAACATTCCTATTTGAGGTCTCATTTGGAACATTGTTGACAGAGCTGACCCGATTCGTGTTGCCAAGATGAGGCTTTTTAAAAGACATGACCATGTTTTTGTTCCTTTAATATTTAGAAAGGTCTGATCGAAACCCATCGCAATATCTTTAGATGTTAAATAAGACAGGCAGTCTACCTAATCGTCCGCATTGGCTGCATTTTTACGTGATCAGCAGTTTTTAAAGTAGTTCAAAGTAGTTCCTTAACTACTTCGAACCCAATAGATTACGTTGTTGTTGTTGTGGGGTTTAACGCCATTTTTCAGCACGGCCAGTATTAATGGTGGAGGAAGAACCCGGAAAACCCCGGAAAGAACCACCGACCCAAGAGAAGCTACTGGCAAGCTTTCTCACATGCCCACATTGGCTGAATCTTAGACTCGAACCGCCGCAGACAGAGGTGAGATGGCAGTGATCCGTAACGAAGAGCGCTTTAGACCACTCAGCCACTCGGGGTCCCAATAGATTACGTAGCAACAAGCCTATCTGGTCATGCGTGTGCTTGATGACGTTCAATAAGTTGAACATATACATAATGCGTACGTGCAGGAAGTCACTAGCTGGGTGTTTCTGCTGATATTCGCTTTTCTTGCGTAAATTAAATGCATTATATTGAGGAAAGATTCATCTTTTTTGAAGTACACAGATCTCACAATGTTAATTTTATGGACGATGGGGAATGTTTTGATTTTGTTTCCCAACTTGATATCAGCCTCATCTAAGCAAATTGGATCATTACGTGGACCAATTCCATATCGTACGAATTGAGACTGGCCACGAATGAGGAGAAATATTGACCATCGAGAATGTAGTCAATCTTATTCAAAGACTTAACCAATAATACATTTTCTGTCGAAAACGAAGATGGAAAGTAAAGTCACAATATAGATAGTCTTGTTTTTGGTTTTGTCTTTGGGGGTCTTTTTTTCAACCCAGCCATATGTACAATCATATGACGCCTAAATTTATCACGAAATCCGCTGGCAAACGTAATGACAGCTTCTCATGGCCCTGGTTTTCACTGAACGAAATGTCAACATTGTAGAAGGCGAGCTTTAGACGTGTCTCAGACAGGGACAATGAGTAATTGCATTTATATCACATAATTGAACAGCAGTATATATGTAAGCGTCAGAAACATTCGATACGTCATGAGATTGATTGAAATCTCATTATGTGTTTCTAATATAGAGAAATGTTACCGACTCGCACTACCATGAATATCGAGTTATCACATTGTCCTTCATGATGAAACTCGCAAAGCATCAACACATATTAGTATAGGCGAGATGTACAATTTTTTGGTCACTAGATTAACTTTGCAATGCACTAAATAATTTGGATCCATACTTTCTCTGGTATTTTTAAAGAAGCGAAAGGATGAATCAAATGGACCACCTAAAGTAAAAAAGTAGTCACAGATTGCGTCACGTCATGTACTAGAAATATAGGGTAAACAATGAGGCGCTGATTTTAACTGTAATTAAAGCTATTTGAGAGTATACAAATATAATTAAATTCAAACAAAACGAAAAGAAGAAACCGACTTTAAAGACCCTATATTAAGCAATTACATTATAATGATAAAAATGGAAATTTTAGACTTTACAAATAACGATTTTTATGTCTGGGATGGCTCAAGATGGCCTAATTGAATATAAATGGAAAATAAACACAATGAATCGAACCGAAAGTGGGCACAACGATTTTGAGAAAGAACTGTAAGTTTTAAATGAATGGAACCGTAAATGCGATATAAAACACTCGTTCTATGATTGTATCACTTTCTATCACGAATAGTGCACAAACGAACAAAAAACTGAGTTAAGTTGATGTTTCCACCCAGAATGTAAAGCTACACAGCAGTCAAATCGTTACAAACAGCCTAAATGAATAAACATTCAAGAGTGTCACAATTTAAATTTGGATTTTCGTTGTTGTTTGAGACAGACACAAAAATGATTTAGTTTCGTACACTGATATTTACACCATACTATTTGCTTTAGATGACATCAATTTACAGTCAGAAAAGTGTGCGATAAAAATAATAAAGTTAAGGTGAACGTAAACAAAAAATATAGTTACATTCAAAGGTTCCCATTTCTAAATGTGCTTAAAAGGTCTTCCAGAAAATGTTTAATCTACAGACGATTTAACACAACATTGAACGATTTGTAATTATTAAAGGAACAATCAAGTGGAAAAAAACTTTTTTCTTTTTTAATCTAAAAATCTACTGGAATGTAAATTTGACTATTAGAATCTTAAATGTATTTGGTTGCATGAACACTATATTTCATTGTGTACTTTACTTCAAATATCTCCTTTTCAAAATATGTAATTTTCTCCTGGTGCGATTGGATTTTTCATATTTATTTTGGTAGTTACTATATAAAAGACGATGACTTTAACTGTATCGTAAAGTTGAAAAAATAACAAAACAGCTATATCGAATTTCGGACACTTTTAATGTCATATTAGCCACCATCCATGTCTAGGTGTAGAAAGATTTGTGGTTAATCCAATATTTTGAGAAACTCAGTGCTATTTTCTAGTTTTTTGCGATTGAAAGAATATAATTGACAGGCGATACAAAATATAAATAAGAATATCTTTTACGTTTGCGCCGAAGCTCTGTTACTATATGCAAAATTGTTTTGTCACTGTTGCATCATACCTCTGTTCTCGAACTAGTCTAAAGATAAGATCAAAGAAACATGTAACTGAGAACTCTAATAAAGCAGAATGTTTGTTTCCCATGTACTCCAGGAGTATAAATAAAGTGTTCTAACGAGAAAAATATCTTCATTTGTTCTACTTGGACATGATAAAGAAAGATTCCGTCTATGTCTATGTGTTTCTATATATATATATATATATATATATATATATATATATATATATATATAGTGTGTATAAAGCATGCATGCATGCATGTAGTATGGTACGGATAAATACAAACATTGATTAAAATTATATTTATTTTGAATTTATGAGGAGGAGCACCTTATAAAAGAGGTCTGAATAAAATGGGCAGAAATAATATATGTTCCATCTTGCTAACTGATACAAAAATCTTCCCCTATTTTCTCACCGCAATACAGAAGTCTGCATTAGCTAATTGTGTGTAACCAACCTCCTCCCACAAAAGACATACTACAGAACATAGATTGCATGCCATGATGTAAAGCTGAACAGATTTATTTCTCCAATTAGAGTTACGAGACATGTCTTCAGTCGGATTTTATATTGATCGTGTTTTGCCTGGCCTATGCGCCATTTCTATAAATAGCTCATCTTGTTACAAAGGACAAACTACTGTTTCTATATCTGACCGAAATTCTGGTGGGCGGGCACCCTGATTATAGCCTCTGACGTCATAGCGGGAAAGAAAACGCCAGATTTACGCACTTTGAGTACTCCAATATCTTAGGAATCGATAATCTACCAGAATATAAACACCGAAGAATAGACAGTGAATAGTCTATCCTTTTGTATCTACACACATTGTTGATGCTATATCTGAATGATGTCCTGTAATCCGATTTTCCCCAGTGATTAGAGATTTAAAAATAACCAAATCACCTCATTCTGCTTGCCAGTATTTAAGTCAAAGTTGGGCTTGTTAAGAATAGATGAAATTAGCAGTTTCTTTGTTGTGAAACATCAGCTCTTGTGTGATTTACTAAATGTGCCCATGGCATCATACCAAAATAGGCAGTCACAAAGGTCATATCAGCCTGATGTTAAAGTACCGCACAAAAGCAACTTTACAACAGGATTAAAAAATCATTTAATGTTTATGCCAATGGACAAATGCTTTAGATAGACTTCAACAATCGGGGTGTCCAAGAAGAACCGTAGTATTTTGCTGGAAGAATAATTAGGGAATTTACATCCTTACGACACAAATACTTTACTTAAAAGGATGGTTCTATGTTACTTAAAGTCAAGTCATAATTAAAAGGTCTACAGATTTTCTTAATTGCACCGTTTAATGAACGTAAAATGTTAATAAGCCTAGCATAACATAATGAAAGTTTTTCTTAGATTTAAGTATTGACTTTACATACATTACATCGGTTTAACTTCAGAGTACTATTGGTGCAGTAGTCAATCATTAGATCAAAGGGTTTTAGTTTTGGTTGATACAAGGACAAATAAGTGCGCATGTATTAAAACGTATAAAAGCGTATTTATCAATTAGGCATGATTTACCTCAGCGCTATCAGACATGTTACAAGTCGAACTTGAAGTAGAACGTTAGAGGTATAATCCAAAAAATATTAAAGTTTATATTACTAGACAACAAAATGGACAGGACATCCTATTTAAGTGCACTGATAGTGCGGTTGATTAAACATCTCCAAATGTGTGTCTCTGGAGGGATTTGATGGGGACCGCTTAATAAGAGAATAAGAGGCACTCAACGGGCAGACGGAACTACTATTCGAGCCATATTAATGGACAAATCAGGCGTAAGTAAGATTTCTCTTTGGTGGAAGCCAGAAAAGATGGTGTTAATAAGATGGTTTTGTTCAGGTATATATATATATATATATATATATATATATATATATATATATATATATATATATATATATATATATATAGATAGATATATATATATATATATATATATATATATATATATATATATATATATATATATATATATATATATATATATATATATATATATATATATATATTGCTCATAGTTTTCTAGCAAAATCACTACAGAACTGTGACTGAAAGTAACAGAGCCATTAAGGTTTTGTACTGAGTAAATCTTGTGTAATTTCATTATACTCTCAATATGTTGGTGTTCATTGCTTCATACACATATTGCAATCCTATTCTGCTAGATTAGATTATGATACATATGAAGTTTTCCTCCAGTCAGTGTCATTACGATTCTATGATCTTGCTCGTTTCCGTCGCAGGAAAGATAACGCTGGTAGGACCAAAATGTTATCCTACATACAGTACTTATAGGTTACTGTATTTTTATGGGAAAATATGAACGAGTTTTTCGGACGGAAATACTGCACGACCGTGGGAGTGCAGTATACCCATCCGACAAAACGAGTTCATATTTTCCCATATAAATGCAGTAACCTTTTTATTATATGCTCATTTTCTTATTCTACCTAAGGCTTAATTATATAAACAAAATACACTACAAGAAACAATATAACTGAATGTATGCCGTATTCCAAACTAAATACACAACCGCAGATTCATCGTTACAAAACAACAACTAATAATGCGCACATAATTCCGTCCAGAGAAATCTGAACTTAGTTGCACGCTATACATAACTTTCGGAAGAAAATGGCGTGTCTAGTTAAAATTTAAATTTGGAGTCATATTTTGAATGAATGTGCAATACAACAAATTTCCCATTCGATCTGGAATGAATAGGGTTTGGTATTTGTTTTTGCGATTCTTCGACATTTTGTGAGTGTAGACTGGATTTACATGTGACAATTCCACATGAAATACATCGGATTGAAGAAGCGAGGGAGAAGCGTGTTGACATCTGCAAATGTGTTTCTGTTTCTGTCATTGAATGTTTGTAATCATAATGTGGGGAAAATATGACGTCTTTCAATTGCAATTATGAAAAAGACGCTATGGAATTTAATGCGTATTTCATTTTGAATGCAGTAAGGAGGATCTAATTGCACTTGGAATATATTCGAAATTACAGTACAATTTCGAAATGCGTAATCAAGCTTGCGAAGTCATTTCATGGCTCATGTAATTCGGATTTGCAGAACTAAGAAAGTACATTTTGAGGAAATTCAGGATTTAAAACTAAGTATAATTTTGCTATTCTTATTACCAGCTAAATAAGACAACTTTCTGCCTTGTCACTTACATGTTATTTGTAAGGACCTTGTCTGCCGTCTATTGTATAACTAGTCTAAGTCCGAAACACTGTAGCAAAAAAGTTAACGCGGAATGTGCCAAAGCAGCTGGTGTGTGGCAGTCCACGAAACATCTGCTTTAGCTCATTCAGAAACAAATTTCATCAACCAAAACGTAAAGCGCATACTACACGAATGTACATGATTTGTTTACAAATCAAAAGTGCAGCCGTCTGCGTCCATTGTTTGTTTACAGTAGAAAGTAGTTCCCTTATGCACGTGAATGCAATATGAAAGTGTGCAATATCGTAAAATACTGAACGATTTTGACAATGTAAAGTTAACGGAGAAAAATTGAGCATGTAAAAAGAAACTATATTTTGAAAATCATTCTTATATACAGTATGAAACTTTATTTTGATAATCAGACTTATATACAGTACGAACGTTATTTAGACAACCATACTTATTTACAGCAGAAACATTTATTTCTTCTCTCCAACTTTGTACTCCCCCTGCGGGTCCGGGGTTGTAGAATTGGCCCGACGTGTCTCGCTACGTGTCGTAAAAGGCGACTAAGTAGAGGCAACCTGTTTGCCGTGGGTTGCGTCCCGTGTCGGGGGAGGAAATGGTCCTGGTAGTTGAGCAGAGGCTTTCCATGCAATACACTACTTTGGCCTCTACTTCTCTTACACGGGTGGTCGGGATGGGCCCGGTCTCGACAAATCGGCTGGTCACGCCAAACCCTAGGAAGTCTTTATTTACTCTCTCACCTTTATCTTTCTCCTTGTATCTCTCTTGATACCACCGTTGCCCCTATAGTCTTTTCCTTTATCTTTGCCTTTCCAAAGTCTTAGAAGACTTCTTAGAAGGCGGTAACGGGTCAATCGGGAGGTAATTTTACCGACCCTAGAAATTGGCGACTTCAGGGTCAATCAAAGGTAATTTTATCAACTGAGTATGGCATCTGTGTATCCCTGGCACTTGAAAAGTGTCCCCTTGTTGGGCTCCAGGGTGGGTGGGGAGGACGGGTGCTGAATTTTAATTAGGCCAACATGGAAATTTCCAAAAAAAAATCAAAACAAACGTACGAAACCTTTATCTGACTCTGATGACGAACCATGTAGTGTGGATTCATTTCCTCGCTTCATGGTTATACAGTCTAAAGATGCCACGAAACCGCTTGCCTCACTCTCTCCGTCTGTGATCGAGAAAACAATTACAGGATTGATTGGGACACCAAAGAGCGTCAAAAAAAAAATGAAATCGGGTTGCCTTCTTGTGGAGTGTGAGCGACGAGGTCAGACAGACAATATCAAAAAAATAAAAACTTTCTTCGATATTCCAGTGACCTCATTCGCTCACACCACACTCAACACATCCAAAGGTGTAATTCGTTGTCGCGACTTGGCTGGAGTCAGCGACACAGATATCATTGAAGGAATGAAAAATGAAGGTGTCACTGCAGTACGCAGAATACGTATTAAACGTAACAACAACCTGCAGGACACCAACACCATTGTACTCACCTTCAACAAGCCAACAGTACCCAAAGTGGTCAAAGTTGGTTTCATGCAAGTGAAGGTTGAGATCTGCATTCCAAACCCCCTTCGATGTTATAAGTGTCCGAAATATGGACACCACGAAGACCGCTGCTCAAAAAGCCAAATATGTGGCCGATGCGGAGACCATTCTCATCAGGAATCTGATTGTAGAGCAACTCCGCATTGTGTCAACTGTGGAAAGGAGCACCACGCCAATTCCAAGGATTGTGATACTTGGAAACAGGAGAAGGAAATACAGAGGGTAAAATACACAGCAAATATTCCCTATCCAGAAGCCAGAAAACTTGTACAGGCCAAAACAGCCCATCCTGGCCCATCCTTCTCCAATGTAGTGAAGAACAATCCTAAAACAACGAAGGACGCTCAAACACAAACAGAAACACCCCATTCAACACCAAGCTCAATCACCCCTCTTTACCAAGCACAGGAAAACACGGCATCTACACAAACTACTTTCAATACCCAACCACCGAAATCACCTAAAAACAAAAACAAATCTCATGGAAACAGGCAAAAAAAAAATGGGTCAGATGACCCCATCAAACTCTATAACAGGTTTGGAGACATTGAGAGCATGGATGCAGAAGAAACTGCTCCATGCGCCCAAGGGAGCTCCAGACCTACAAACAAAAAATTAATCCCCGTACTTCCTCCAGAGAAATAACCAAACAAATTCTCTCTGCAAAAGGTCTAACATAGCTCCACAATCTTTAATTTAAATTTATAATGAAAAACACTATCATACAATGGAATTGTCGAGGACTTAAAGCAAATTACAATGATATTCTCCTACTTTTAAACGAACATGATCCTGCGGTACTATGCCTTCAAGAAACATTCTTGAAAGATACGGACAATATCACATTTAAAAACTACTCCCTGTTTAACACCTGCTCTCCAAATGTTGATAGGGCCTCAGGAGGAGTTTCTGTTATTGTGAACAACAGAGACCCTCGTAGCGTCATCCATTTAAACACAGATTTACAAGCCATTGCTGTAAGCGTCACTCTTCATCGAGTGATTATATTTTGCTCTATTTACTTACCACCAAACACTAACCTAGTACCAAACGAATTAGACAACCTTGTTCAACAGCTTCCCGCGCCATTTGTTTTTCTCGGTGACTTTAATGCCCATAACATTTTATGGGGATCAAATCGTATAAGTGACAGAAGTCACAAAGTTGAAGACTTTATTTCTAGACACGATCTGTGTCTATATAACACCAAAACACCGACATATTTACACCCAGGAACGGGTACATACACGTGCATTGATTTGACAATTTGTTCTCCTTCGCTGCTTTTGGACTACGAATGGAAGGTCGCTGATGACCTTCACAGCAGTGATCACTTTCCAATATTCCTTGAAAAAATTAACTCTGCAATTGATGACGTAATTCCACAATGGAATATAAAGAAGGCCGACTGGACTAAATTTGAAACACTCTGTAAAACTAGGCTGAATGCAGATACAGTTTTCAATGTTAATGACCCTATTCAACATTTTACATCTATTTTATTAGAGATTGCAGAAGAATCCATTTCGAAGTCCTCGCCGAATTGTAAAAGAACCCCAAAACCTTGGGTCACTAAGGAATGTAAGGAAACCATTAGACTACACCGAGAAGCACTGAAAAAAATTAATAATTATCCGACGCCCGAAAACTTAAATATATATCGTATCGTCCGGGCCAAAGCTCGCCGCACAATCAAAGAAAGTAAAAGAGCATCATGGAAGAAATATGTTTCCTCTTTAAACTCTAGTTCCTCTGTTAAGAAAGTTTGGGACACTATACGCAAAATAAACGGAAATAGAAAACAAAACCCTCTCCGACATCTGACACTGAACAATAACAACTTTAGCTCAAAACGTGACATTGCAAATGCTCTTGCTGACAGTTTCTCCAAAAATTCATCATCATCTAATTATTGAGAAGCCTTCCGCAAACTTAAAAATCTAAAAGAAAAGTCATTTTTAAAATTCACATCCAACAACTCCGAAAGTTATAATCAACTGTTCTCACTATCGGAGCTTAGGGAGGCTTTAGATAAGGCCCATGATACATCCGCTGGGTCTGACGAAATACATTACCAGTTTTTGAAACACCTTCCAGAATCATCATTAACATCTCTTTTGAAACTCTTCAATGATTTATGGATTACTGGTAATGTACCAAAAATCTGGAAAGAAGCAAATGTAATACCAGTTTCCAAACCAGGTAAAGATAGCGAAGATCCCAACAGCTACCGACCTATTGCACTCACCAGCTAAGTGTGCAAAACAATGGAACGAATGATCAATTCTCGGCTTGTCTGGTACTTGGAAACTAATAATTTAATATCTCCTTTCCAAAGTGGCTTTCGATATGCCCGTAGCACCAATGATCATCTGGTTATACTGGAAACATTTATTCGCGATGCATTTAGTAAGAAAGAACATTTAGTAGCGGTTTTCTTTGATTTAGAAAAGGCCTATGACACGATATGGAAGTACGGGATACTAAATGACCTGCACGATCTAGGTCTAAAAGGCCGTCTGCCCTCTTGCATATCCAACTTTCTCTCAGACAGAGAATTCAAGGTACGAGTGGGCTCTACTCTCTCAGATCTGCACGAGCAAGAGATGGGTGTGCCCCAGGGCAGTATTTTATCTGTGACACTTTTCAATATAAAAATTAATAGCATCACCAAGTGTTTGACTCCTGGTGTGGATTGCTCGCTATATGTTGATGATTTTCTCATATGTTATCGATCGAAGTACATGCATACAATTAAACGACAACTTCAGCAAAATATAAACAAGATTCAAAATTGGGCCAGTGCAAACAGTTTTAAATTCTGGACGAAACACCTATTCCAGTTGTTGAGGAAACAAAATTTTTAGGTATTATCTTTGACAGAAAACTGACTTTTATTCCACACCTAAAGAACTTGAAAGCTAAATGCTTAAAAGCACTTAACCTACTTAAAGTAGTAGCGCACACTGACTGGGGTGCTGATAGAAAAGTCATACTCAATTTATATAGAACGTTTATACGGTCCAAACTGGACTTTGGTTGCGTTGTGTATGGTTCAACCAGAAAATCATATTTGAAAATGCTTAGGAGCATTTAAAACATCCCCTTGTGAAAGCCTACTAGCTGAAGCGAACGAACCACCGTTATCGCATCGTAGAGAAATGCTTTCCGCACAGTATGCTCTCAAATTAAAATCTCACCCTCTGAATCCTGCTTTTTCGGCTGTTTTTCAGCCCAAATACAAAACCTTTTACGAAAATAAACCAAACGCCATACCTTCCTTTGGCATTAGAATATCATGCAGCCTTGACAGTACAAAAATAGATCTTTCTAAAATTCAGAAAACGTCCATCTCCGAAACACCACCCTGGCTACTTAAACAACCAAAAGTACTTTTTACGTTACACGATGGAAAAAAATCCGAGACAAGTCCTTCTGTCTTCCACAACTTTTACCATGAACTCCTCTCCGAATTTAAAAACTACACAAGAATTTACACGGATTGGTCAAAGGATGAGGAAAAGGCTGCTGCAGCCTTCATTTGTGGAAATAACACAACTCAAGTTCGCTTACCAAATGGAACATCAATTTTTTCAACCGAAATCACAGCAATAGACCTTGCTCTGCAACATATAGAAAACAAACGTATTTTAAACAGCATCATCTTTTCCGACTCACTATCAGTACTTCAGTCACTACACAATAGAAAACTGGATAATCCATTATTGAAAAACATACTCGTCAAAAATACCGAACTGAGTGTCTCCCACAATATAATATACTGTTGGTTACCTAGCCATATTGGTATTCAAGGTAACGAAAAAGCGGATCGCGCTGCTAAAATGGCCCTTACTCAAGAACCATCTGATTTTAAAATACCGTATACTGATTTTAAACCTTGTATCAGAAAGTCCTTTCGTCAGAAGTGGCAGGCATCATGGAATGATGCCGTGAATAACAAACTTCATGCAATCAAGCCAACTCTAGGAGAATGGACTCCTTCCTACAGAACCATGCGTAGGGAGGAGGTAGTCATTGCAAGAAACCGATTTGGTCATACTTATATCACCCACTCCCACATACTAAAAGGTGAAGACCCACCAGAGTGCATTTCTTGCAATGAACCATTCACTGTTAAGCACTTTATGATAGAGTGTTTTGACCTGCAACCTACGCGCGATCGTTATTACATTGTACATGACATGAAAGAACTTTTTGATACTATAAACATCACTCGTATTATAGAGTTCCTTAAAGCAGTAAATATTTACTCTAAACTCTAACTTTTATGCTATCACCTTGTGCAGTTTTATGCAATATATATACCGTCCCATTTTAATACCTTTTCATCATTTTTCATTAACACAGAACATTTACATCCCCCGTTGATCGGGATGCTTTATTTTGCACCGTTACCATCTTACCGTTTTAATTTCAACTATTTGTTCTTTATATCGCTGGTCGATATAGGACCTTTTATAATTTTTAAAAGATTATACAAATAACATTTTGTTTGGCGCTAAATAGCCTAACAGTGCTGATGCGCCGTTAAAAATAAAATGAATCAAGCAATCAATCAATCAATCAACCAGCTTTGTACAAAAATATCTATATTTTGGCGAATCACATGTTACGAATTTAGTAAGCATAGAGCCTACAGTTCGCATGTGCTAATAATATCTCATGATATTTTGTCTCAATAACCTTACAAACTTTATTTTGTATTTGTCGTTTCATAGTTGAGCCAATAGCAATTAAAATTATGTTCCGCGCATGGAAGAGATTTCTTTTGTTTGTGAAGCAGTCATTTAACCGTTTTCCCCGAGCATCCTTGCGAAGGAGGTTAGTAATTAGTGTGCATATGGGAAACAATTACAACAAAAGTCCACTTAAGCAGGTCTCTCTATTTGTTCTTGAGGGATGCAAATTGTTGATATGAAATACTACTCCAGAAGTAATGTTGACACGGTAAGGTAATGAACTTAACTAAAATCAATAAAGTAATCTCAGTAGTTCCTCTTATGTAACCCCGTCTACATATATCATCATTCTTGCCCAAAGCTGCCAATGTCTTCGTGCAATTTGCAAGTTACATTCTGAATAGTATGTTCCCTGATTAACTACGAAAACGATTGTAGTTTTTAAATCACAGAAATCTAATTTGAGGATTACAAATTATTGACTATATCTGGATTAATGTTTTTTTATTTACTAGTTATTAGGATTATGTATCAATATTATCAATAAAATAACCAGCATTTCTAAATGTCTTATCCTGTTTTCAGGCCTATGATTGTCTTGACTTTGCTGATTCTCTCGTTTATATCCAATTATTTGTAAATGTACCCTGTAAACATGTACATTCCTGAATTATTCTTTGGTTCACTACCTTGCATATAGATATTGATATTATGTTCTAACCACACTAAAATTCATTATAAAAAACGTTAGCGTAATATATTTTACCATGGTAACAATTGAAACGCTCAATTAATATGAATATTCAGCTAAGAACAGATTTAGATGGGACGGTGTGCTCTGCAAAAGAGAAATATAATGTTTACAGAAATCCAGTTCATTTCCTGATGTGTCTTGTTCCAATTTATGTATGAAATTGTGACATTTTACACAAATATTGTTTTAATTACAACATTAAAATTTTTGTATCACAGTTTAATAATCGAGCAAATAGGTCAAACGAGGAGAGCTTAAATTATCGTCATTTCACTAATGGAAAACTCATTAATACCGATAAAGATTCTACATAAACTCCCCATCACTATTTTCAAAGAGGTTCCATAAGCGTCTTCTTTATAGGTGATGAACTATAGCATTTTCTTGAAAGTAACACGAAATACACAATGGATTATTATTTTACCATATGAACATTCATCACATGGATTGCAAAAAAGTGGCAAATTGAATTTTTCTAGAGATAATTTTTGAGATATGTGTCTATGTACATTGTTCAGTCCACACACACACACACACATACACACACACACACATAAAATAATTTCAATAAACAAACCGTGACAAGAATTTTGTTTCTGCAACGTATTTACGTGTCACTGTCAGCGAAGCATGTGCAATTTATTTTATCAATACAATTACTTTAACAATGTCTGCTATTACATTTTACCACTTCAAGATGTCAAACATGTGTGCAAAGAATACAATCTGCGAATAGTTAACTGGTCGTGTATATATAATTTCATTATAACTTTTAGCAAATTTATCCAGCGGATACCAAATTATCGCGAATTCCATGACAAAATATAGCACCTCACAAGCTTCCGTCATAGTTTCGCATGGTTTAAGCTGACAGTAGGACTGTTATAATTTTAAGAAATTGAAAATCAGTGAGAAAATGTTTAGTGCCTGCCAATGCATAATAAATCTTCAAGGTATCATAAAATTAAATAAAACTGCATACAAATAAATCATTCCTTAACTCACCATAATGTGATAAATGTAATTTGTGTCATTTATCAAAAATATTTATGTTGAATCGCAATCACGTTCTTTGTATCCTACTTAAGGCATGTTTGTTTTTTATGTTGGTAACGAAAGTCTTATATTTTACTAATTGTCAATTTTTCCATCTTTTATCTCGTCACTTAGATGACTGTTGCATGATACATTCTATTAAAAGTGGCTCTTATTGGTTATATAATTTAATTTGAAATTTGCGCTATAATGTGTAGAATGCATATGTCAAATATAATCTACCTTAATCTGAAATTATTTGTCATGCATATTTAAAATGAGTTAAACGCATCAGCACAGTAGACCGCATAACTATAATTCCACGGTATTGTTTAAAAACAAAATGCATAATTAAATAATGTAGAGTGTTGCATCATACGACTTGCACTACGGATGAATACCATTATTCCTACTTCTACTCCCTAGGCAAGAAATTGCTCCTATGTCTTGGAATTTATAATAATCAGATAAAGCAATACCTCCCGTGGGTAATTATAGTCGTTAAGCCATATAATAATTGATTTTGTCCCTCTAAGTTCTGGTGACCTTAAGCTGAACACAAACAATAGGTGGATTTAGAGGTTTTGCACAGCAATAGAGTGATTAGTTGGATGCATTCTAGCTTCTCAAGCCAAATATAAGAAAAATGAGATAAAATAAACTATTCTATCGGCAAGAGATGCTTGAGACTAATAGTCTTATCGATATGCTTTGGGTCGATAATCGCATCCAAATGCTTTGGGTCGATAATCGCATCCAAATGCTTTGGGTCGATAATCATATCCTTTCCTTATACAGGTCTGCAAATCAGATGATTAAATTGTCGCATTTACTCGAAAATTTAATGTTTGAAGTTCTAACATTTGATCGGTCAACTTAGATGGTTGCATAAAGTTCAGACACCTTACACTACAGGACAACAGTTAAATATTAATTTATACTGTATGCGATTTAAAACAGAGTCTGGGACATAAATGTACGAATGAAGTGTGATGAATGTAAGCAATTTAAAGATGAAGAATAGACGAGATGAAATACCTTCGACAAAATAATAAGATATGCGAAGAATGTGCAACAAATGTGAGAAAGTGGAAAGGAAATAGTTGAATCTACTACTACACAGATGGAATCATTGATGTTGAAAACACGAATTAAATGTGCTACGAAAATTAAAGTCGATTAATGAGTTATGCCAAACTAAACACAGAGGAGAACTGATAAGAGAACATAAACAATGATATGTGAATCATAGAAGCAAAACTATCTTTTAACCAAGACAGCAGAAAATATTTTATTGTATATAATTTGGCAGATTTGAACCGAGGCACTTGTGGAAAGTGTGGCAACTAAATGGATATTAATACTGGCAATAGTTTAATAATGGCAAGACAGTCAAGAGGTAGCTATTGATTTGACTGTTGCAGGAGTTGGAATGTATTTGTTTTTAAAGTTTTAACTCTTGAAGTAGCATTTTTCATGTCTCTAATACCAAAGGCGACTATCGAATAACTAATGCAAACATTTTCAACTAGGAAAAAAAAGTTACACATACAAAACCAAAAATGCAAAATTAAAATAATCTTTTATGCACTTGGAAATAACCAACTTATGATGCTACAAATAATAGCAGGTTTTGTTGCTATTGTTTTATCAGGAAACGTCTTTACATAAGCTGAAATATTGTTCAATTATTTAAATACATATATTAGGACGAGCAGAAGAACACAAAGGAATATGAGAAAGAATTGGTGGTCCTAATGCTACAATCGTTTAAATTCACTTACCCCAAAAGTTATGAAGCCTGTTCTCAACAATTACTAAAAGACCGTTTTATTTTCTCATTTGCTCCCAATGCATTTCCACATTTGTTCGAGTTTTTGTTTTTCCTATCAGGATTAGTTTCCTTGTCTATGCCAGCATGTGTTAACTGATTAGCTTTTTGGATAGGCTTTCAATATCAATTCTATAAGATCTTCACCTTTATTCATCCTGAGCTCAGTCATTTATAAACGGCAGCCATGTCTCTATCGTCAGCAACCAGTTTGGTAATTTTATAACATGTTCTTCGTAAGGTTTGCTAGTATTTTGTGGTTACATATCTGTTTTCTGTATTACGGTTGTCTACATCAGAATGTACTTGTCTTTCGTCTTTCTGTTATAGATTTAATCTAATAATTCCATAAAGATTTTAGCTTGCTGAGCTGGCTTCTGCTACAATTTTGTTTCTTGTTTGACTTTCTACTGATTCATCTCTAAGTGTTTTAGTGACAACATTTCTCCTCGATTATTTTGCTGAAATTTAATTTTGCTATCATCAGTGTAAGTACAACGCACTGTAACCAGATTACAGTATTAGAAAATTTGTAATCTTGTACTGGCGTGTTTATATCTATAACTTCCATGGTTTGTCTCCTCAACGAGTCTGTAAACTTAGTCTGTAAATAAGATTGATCTACACGGAAATCAAATCCTTGATTTCATAAATTAGTAATGAGTTTTGCTTCTATTGAGATTTTGATATTTCTTCAGTTATTAATTTAAAAAATCTCTAACTGGTTGAGAACATTTTGCCATCTTAAGCTATTTAAATGGACAAGAAATAGGAAGAGGAATTAGGATTTATAAAAGAAATCTATAGTTTTTCTCCAGAGACTGATGAGCAAAAACAAAATTGAAAGTGAAACAGCCAGTGGGATTAGAAAAGAAATCTGATAAGCAGTAACTGAGAAAGAGTTTTAACAATATGGATACCCAGCATGTAAAGAGATTAATTCGTATATGCAAGATCAGCCAAAATATCTTGATCGTATATGATGTTATCGTCACAGCTGTAACATATTCAGTTAAATCAATGTCGAATCTTCTCTAAACTGTGTATTTATCAAAGTGTACAACTATATAATAATTACGAGTTAAACTTATACAAACTATATTGAAATATATACTAAAGTTTCAGCTATTTTCTAACTATTAAAAGAACCTTTATGCCCTTTGTTATTTACAAGTTCATAGGTGTTGGCATTCCGTTGCGTGATTTCCAAAATAGTTTCAACCTTTCACAATTCGAAAATTTCCGTACTTTCAACTCTCTTGGATCTTCTGATTTATACAGAACAGGGTCACCTAAAATGTCATTTGTTAGGTAGCCATACATACTTATCCACACGTGACTTAATTCTTCGTTTATGTTTCTATGAGACTCTTCTCGATAAAAGCACAGTAAATGCTGTTGTAACATTTTATTAATCAGGACAAAATATCGACTTATTTTCTAGTCTCATTTTGCGTAAAAAATATTTCCACATTCCATCCTTTGGAGTTCTATTAAATCTTTTCATAACACACACCTTTTAATCCCATTGAGAAGTAATGAACGCAGTACCTTCTTTATCCATTAAATTCTGTATCTTCCAATTGTAAAGTCTGTAGCCCAGTCAAATCATGTCTTCTTCCGTCTTTCCTCATGAAAGATTGATCTAAAAGTCTCGTATCTCTCGCTTGGATTTAACTTTATCAGCTCATCTATACCTGTAACCCTTAGGATACCTCTTGTAAGCTTTATAACATCACAAGTATGACTAACATAAACCCTCTTTAAAGGTGATTGTGTTCATACTTAGTTAGGAAGCGGACAAAATGAATGTTCGGATTAACCATTTCTTTAACGATGCATATTTTATTTTCGTATGGTCTTTTGTAAATTAGTTTGTCATATAATATTTAATTTCATAAAGGCACATCGCTTTCATAGATTATCCTAACAATTCTCCTTATCTACCGTTGTAAATTTTACCGCTTATTTAAATGAGATTTACAGTTGTGAAACCAAACATTTGTCAAGAAATATTTTAATTATTTATCACGTGTGTAAAAAAGGAATCTATGTCCATTTTCACACTCTGGTCTGTAGTTATTTGCAAACCATTCATGTCTGTCTTTACATTGATCTTACAGTAATTTTTCTGCGTTATAGAAGAAAGATAAAAGTTGCAGATTATATTTTATGTACTAACAACAATGTACATAAAGGTCATTCTACAACAGATACCTGAAGTGCTGTTGTCACTGTCTCTTATATATGATAATTGCAACCGTATGCTTGACACAAATTCACACAAAGTCTCAGTTTCCTTCTTATGGGTCAATACGACACAACTGCATTTTCCAAGCATCTCAACAAGCAGTTATTCAATTTTCAGCCATATAGCTAGACTTAAATCTGAAAATTCAATCGATACAATTTAGCGAATACAGCGATAAATAAAAGGAATATTCTTATCATGTGTTAATTCACAGGATTTTGAGACCTGAAAAAATGATTTTTACATTTATGATTTGAGGTTATTCATTTCACCTGAAAAATGAAAATAAATGTCACGCCATTTTGTTAGAATGAAGTTAACAGACACATAGTATATTGGCTGTACTTTCCGTTATATTGCAACCTGCTTACAGTCGGCAACAGACTGTGCACGTTCTTCTTCAAACGTGTTTGTGATTTTCTAAATTTCTTTAAAAGTCCTGCTATTAAGATTTTGAAATTTTAAAACACAGAAACATGCAAGTCTTCAGTATGTTTCAATTTCTCTGAGATCGTTTTCGTTTAAAATATTGTATAATCGAACACATAAATAGACTGTATTCACACAACATGACCATAACAATCAATACAACTGACAACGAAATGTTGCTGTATTTTAATGGAAATTAATGATATATACATTAGGACTTGCATGATCTCTTTTCACGAAAATATTATTTATTTATATCAATATGAATTAGTCAATTTCAATATCCAAAATATATTAAAACTCTTCTTTAATGATAGCTTTAAGATACGATATTTCACAAGAAAATATGTCTTACTGTCCACGTGGGTTCGATTTGTGGGCTCGACCAATGTGGGTATGTGTGAAAACTGCCATTAGCTTCCCGTAGGTCAGTTGTTCTTATCGGATTTTCTCGGGTTCTTCTCCCACCGATTATACTGGCCACCATGTATTGCCCATCTTTCTCTAAGAATCGACATTACACCTAAAACAACAAACACACAAGGAAGAACCATGTATGTGTTCAAAATTACTATCATTTTGTGATCCCAGATATACCTGCCACAGATATATTAACACCGATCCTCTAAATCCTAGACTATTTTTTAACAGTACATATACTATAGAATCTGAATTCGTTTAAAAAGTGTTGTCTTGTACTGATATGGTGGATAGTTATGAAGAAGAAAGAAGACAGCAACGCCAATGAAGCTATCATGGTTTTGGTAGCATGTTGCCTTGCCAAAGCCAATCAAATTGCTTCTAACAGAATGGTGGGTGCTAGGAGTAGCTTAAAGTGTTCAACTGGCATCATTGTTACCTATTCGCATGTCAGTGATACAGTCAAAGCTATGTTTAAGCATGATATGGATCGTTGTAACTATGGTAACTATTTCAATATAAAGTAAGTCCAATATGAGCTGTTGAAACGTCTTTTCACTCAAATTCTTCTTCATTGTTGAAGTGTTTGTTTAAGCTAATAGTGTTATAAAAGACCTAAATAGCACTGAAAAACATGCTTTGTAACTGTAGCCAAAATCAATTAAATGTATGAACACTTTACATCTTTAAAAAAAAAAAAACCTTTCCTTGGAGGAATTTGCCGGTGATAAAATGGGATTTACCCAGCACCGTTTTTCCCATCGTTAACTATTACTAGATGAAACCTTATGACCTTTCATACTTATGTATCTTAAGTACAAGAAACATAATGATATAAAATCATGCAGCATCAAATATCTTGTTTTGAAATCACTTCAGACTACTCTAATTACTACAAATGCAATGTTTCCTTTCCTCGTGAACATAACTAAAATTATCATGACCGAGCCCTTTATATCGGTAGACATCCACGATAGATCTTCGAAAAGTCGAACCGACAAAATGTGTGGTTCGAGTGTTCGTAAATATCGAGGTTTCTGATGTCGCAGATAAGATAATGATTTACGGTGGGATACATCAAGTCATTCGAGTTACGTCGAGTATTCGAGCAAATTATAGTTTATATTCGAATGTTTATTGTATTGCTTGCTGCTAAAAAGAACAGTAATTATGATATTTTTTCTCGACAGTTCGGTCTTCTGTTAGTTTTCCTTCGTGCTTTGCCATATATTATATAGTATGTGTGTGTATGTGTGTGTGTGTGTGTGATTCGGATTTGTTACGTAGCTTTAACAATTTTTCAATCATATCGCTAAGATGTCTGCAGTGTGGCAGTTAATAGTGATGTCCAGTACAGGGGCATCATGTAGGCCGACCAGTCCTAAGACTAACCTCTTAATTCTGAGCGCTAAGCGAGCAAGCTCTTAGTACCATTTTTTTAATTAGTCTTTGGTATGACTCGGCCGGGGTTCGAACCCGTGACCTCCCGAATCCGAGGCGGACGCTCTAACCACTATTACATTGGAGCGGTATGTATATATATTGTGTATATTATATATTTCATTCCGGATGATACTTAAATTCAATTATACCAGAAAATTGCTGTTCTCGAAGATTAAGATGGTTAATGTATAAGCAATAAAAATAAATTATAATATGTAAAACCCGAGGAAAGGAAATTACTTGTAAGTGAATTAAATATGAAAACAAATAACATTCTCGTGTTTCGTCTATAGAATAGCATGTCCGATAACACGATGTAATTCGAAAGGGAAATTATACTCATCCTAATCGCATGAAGCGGAAATAATTCTACACAAGTTAAAATACTCAGGCACATGCGTCTACCTTCTGGCGGCATCAAGATACTGTTTGTTAAAATAATGAGAAATGGTCACGCAAACAAAGCATCTAATAAGTCATTTTCCCGATTGATCTAAATATTATCTTGCAATATACGAAAGAATTCGTAATGTTACGTTAGATGAATACTCTTTTCCCACCCGTTTCTTCCATCCTTCCTGTGAGTTTTATTAAGTATCGATGTAATTAATCTGAATTATTATATAAATTAACAGGATTATACATTTATATATAATAATTGACCATAAAAAAAAAATATGCCAAAAATTCATATTTATACTGGGAACATAATACACCAAATGTATTCTTCGTGTAACTACATATGGCCTTAGAGAAGCTGGCTGCTTGAAATTACATCCCAATATGTTGTTTGGTAAAAGTATACCCATAGGTCAAACAACGATGGAACGGTTAAAAATAGCAAGTCATAATGACCCAGACTAGACGATATAAAATATTGCCAGAAAATCTTTCAGCTTCCAATACCATCTGGCCTTGAGATCCTATAATCAGAGTTTGAAATTTGGTTTCTAGTGTCAGACAGCCAGTACTGACATTATACAAGTAAAACTTTGCTGTTACTTCACACAAGCTCATACTCAATTCGACAATTTTATGATCTCCAGGCGTTATGCCATTTCAGAACCCACACATTTCGGAAAAAAAGTATTCTTTTGAGTGTACATATGATTACAGAATAAATGAATTACCAAGTTAATGTTTCCGAACAAACGAAATCTCCGACGTTATTGCTGGAATTAGCAGTCAACAGATGGAAAAGAGAAGAATGTTGCTTCTCAAATATCCAGACACCTGATGTTTCAATGAGGCCTTTTATTTTAGAATGTAAACTCTGCTGTGCGATACATATGACATAATTATCTGTTTAGATTTTAAATGAACAAAACCCACGCTGCATCCCATGTCTATGCTGAGGTTAAAGATCATTTACAGGAGTCAGCAGGCATATAAATAAGAGATATCGCAACCTATTGAAACTTAATTGTATTTATCGTTTTAATCATGCATTTTAATCTACAGAAAAGTAATTTTAATACAATATATGTACATTTTAATGTCTTCATTTGTAATTTTATATACGAATGGAGCTGTTGATGACTGGAGTGAAGAAGGAGCACCAGCAGCTCTCATTCTTCCCTTCCATCGAAAGAAACCAGGAGAAAGCGAAGGCATCGATAGTAAATCATCAAATATTACGACCACCAATGCTAGCCTATTTTATCTTGAATTTGTATAGCCTCCCGGTTATTTCTGTTTCTCGAATAGATGTAAAATAAATCATCGGATCACGAATGAGGATGAAAAAAAACGCTGACTCAAGGCAAGAAATCCATGAAATTTTCTGATTTTGCATTGAAGACCAAATAACTTGTGTGCCCTAACTAACAGGCTAGAGATCAAGGTAATACAGGCTACTCCGATATTTGATATAAATCAGATCACAATTATTAGTTCCGGTTCAGTGCCCACAAATGTAGACCCACTATATTTTAAGAGCATCTTTTCCTCTTACCTTTTGGTGGCGATATAAGAGTTAGATTTAGGTATTCTTGGTGTTGATTTAGAGGTAATTGTTTATTCTTTAGAATTTGAGCATTATGATGTGTTTGTCTGTGTGCATTTCGGCGACAGTACACAGTGAGTAATGAGTCTCAATTAAGATGACCCGGTAGTGAAATGTGTGACCCAATATAATGTGCTTTGTTTACAGTCCAGCCTCTCAAAAAATGCCGGAGAACGTAAGACACGAACTTCACCGTGAGTTCATCTTTGAAGGTACTTTAGAATAAGATATAATTTATTGTTGGTATAGTTTTCCTATGGTATGTGCAGTTTCATATTTGTATACGACAGCGTATTACATATCACTTTGTGTGATTCTGGTTGGTCCAAATAAGCCCATGAAATTGCTGTGCATTATTCTCTTTATTGATTGGCTGAGATCGTGGGAAAACCTTTGTAACCTCGCCTTCTGGAAATGTTCGTTTTCATTGAACATTTTGGCGGCAATTCTTCAACCGAGTAGCGAAAGTGAATTGAATGAAAATGGTCGCGTCTCTCTGAATATGGCCAATATACACCCACATGGGTTTGTTATGTCATGTATAGCAATATCATCATATAAAAATGGCGTGAAACTCCAAGACAAGAAGAATAAAAAGAAGTAATACTAGGGGTATTGCCCAGTTGATAGCGGGTGTGTGGGGTGGAAGGGGAGGGGTATATCTGTAATTTAGATCCCACCCAATACGGAAGCGTGGTTTAAATGTCTACTTTTCGAAATCAAATACTACCAATATCCAATCGCAAATACCTTACCGCAAATATCGGAATCTCCGCATCCAGTAATCTTCCTTTCACATGAATATCGCAACAATGTAATGCCTAGTTCTGAAGTGACATTTCATGGTAAACAGTTATTGTGCCTGTAGACGTACCATAACCAGTACTGTACTATCGTATCAAACAATCTGTCTTCACACGCATTGGACATTCTGTGTTAAAAATGATTTTGTCTTTTGTAAATTGTTCTGTTTATTAGGATTTATAGTTTTCAAAAAAGCATGATCTTCTTTTACTATTTCTACTTTGTTTGGGACTATTTTTAAGCACAACAAATGAAAGGTGCAACGTCTGTCAGAATGAATGAAATTATAAATTCGTCTTTCTATCTAAATAATTTCTACTGAAATATAAACTATGTGATAAAAATAATCTCAAACGGGTAATGATTTAAGATTCAGTTTATGAAACTCGTCAAACAATGTCCGACTTTTGCGAGCTAAGTCTTGCAAAAGCTGGCATTATTCAACTCGTTTCATAAATTCAGTATTAAATATTACCCATTTGAGATCCACTATTCATCAATTGGACACAATGCCAAATACAATATTGAGAGAAAAAAATGTAGAGAATATATAGTAAAATTAATTGTGGTCTGATTCGTACTGGAAAAGCAGTCTAGAGAACGATGTAATAGAAGATACTCTGATGTTTATTGAAGATTATTTTTATATTCCTACAGTAAGTCCGTCTTCGGCTGGAGTGAAAAATGACTCCTTATGTTGTTATTTTAGTGTGCTAGAAACACCGAACCAATAACTTGGTTTGGTTGGGCTGAGAAAACTTAAAAGCATTTTGCCCACAAGGTTTTCTGATCATTTTTATTTCCTAGCGGCAACCTTCTTTATACATGAACCACCCGAAAAACACATCATGTCACTACTTCTTTATACACAAACCATCCTAGTCACGTCATGTCACTACTTCTGTATACACAAACCATCCTAGTCACGTCATGTCGCTACTTCTTTGTACACAAACCATCTTAGTCACATCATGTCAGTACTTTTTTATATACAAACCATCCTAGTCACATCATGTTACTACTTCTTTTTTTATAAATTGGTAGAAAAAATGATTTTGTATAATGGGATGGCGAACTTTTTTGATGACACCGTTATATAGTGCATAATTCAGGATCACTGAAAAATCGTACTCCAACTTCCAACGTTTTGAAAATTATGGTATTTCAAAGTGACAATCACTTCGCCACTCACACATCGACTAGGCCAGTGACACTAAGTACATATGAAGGGATTCCTATCTTGGCATCCGTCCGTCTACGAGAGACGATGGCATAGCTCCAAAGTACGCTTTTGCTTATCCTTCTTTTTAGCTCTCTTTTCAGCTTGCTTTATTCTTCTCTTTTCCTCTGCGTTTTGAACTCCCTGCCTAACAGCTAGACGCCAGCTGGAACGGTTGTTTGCACAGCTCTCCCAATCGTTGACATTGATGTTTGCTGTCTTCATATCCTTCTTGCAAACATCTTTGTAGCGCAGATGTGGTCGTCCAGTTGATCGTGCACCTTCTGCTAACTCCCCATATAACAGGTCCTTGGGAATGCGACCTGGGTCCATTCTCTTGACATGGCCGAGCCAGCGAAGGCGCCTCTCGCTGAGTATGGAGAACATGCTGTTCATGTTGGCGCGTTCTAGAACCTCTGTGTTGGGTACTTTGTCCTGCCACTGGATGTGCAGAATGCGCCGCAAACATCTCAGGTGGAAGCTGTTGAGTTTCCTCTCGTGTCTTGCATAGGTGGTCCATGTTTCGCTGCTGTAGAGAAGTGAACTGAGCACGCACACTTGGTAGACACGCAGTTTGGTCTTCTCTGTGAGGTTGGGGTTGTTCCAGACCCTCTGGTTAAGTCTGGCCATCACTGCTGCTGCCTTGGCAATCCTGCCGCCCACCTCAGAATCAATGGAGAGTGAGCTGGAGATGTTAGACCCGAGGTATGTGAAGTTCTCGACAACTTCCAAATTGTACCCATCGATGGAGACAGAGGGAGGGGAGTCTGTGTCCTGTGCCATGACATTTGTCTTCTTCAAACTGATGGTCAGTCCAAATTCCTTACATGCATGGGAGAGGCAGCATACCAGCTGCTGAAGTCCATCTTCCGTGTGTGATGTCAAGGCTGCATCGTCGGCAAAGAGCAATTCACGGATGAGTACCTCTGTGACTTTAGTCTTAGCACGGAGACGGGCGATGTTGAACAGCTTGCCGTCAGCCCTGGTATGGATGTACACTCCCTCGCTGCAGTCCTTGAACGCGTACTGGAGAAGCATGGAGAAGAAGATGGCAAAGAGCGTCGGTGCAAGGACACAGCCTTGTTTGACTCCGCTAACGACTGGGAATGCTTCAGATGTTGCGCCATTGAAGCACGCTGTGCTGTGCATGTTCTCGTGGAACGACATAATGACAGCAAGCAGACGTGGGGGGCAGCCGATCTTCTGCAGGAGTCTGAAGAGTCCACTCCGACTAACCATGTCAAACGGCTTCGTCAGGTCTATGAAGGCAATGTAGAGGGGCATCCGCTGCTCGCGACACTTCTCCTGCAGCTGACGTAGTGAGAAGATCATGTCTACAGTTGACATGCCGGCTCGAAATCCACACTGGGATTCTGGGTAGACGCGGGAGGCTAGGATCTGCAAGCGTGCCAAGGCAACACGGGCGAAGGCCTTTCCGACGATGCTGAGGAGGGAGATGCCCCGATAGTTGTTGCAGTCGCTACGGTCTCCTTTGTTTTTGTACAAAGTGACGATGTTGGCATCACGCATGTCCTGTGGGATGTATCCCTGTTCCCAGCAAAGGCAGAGGAGTGTGTGTAGGGGCTGGAGCAGTGCTGGTTTTCCGCTCTTGAGGACTTCAGGCGGAATGCCGTCGCTTCCAGGAGCCTTCCCACAGGCAAGGCAATCGATGGCTTTTCCGAGCTCTTCCAGGGTGGGCTGTGTGTCTAGCTCCTCCATGACAGGCAGGTCTGGAATGGCGTCCAGGGCAGTTCCAGTGACATTGTTTTGGGTTGCATATAGCTCGAGATAGTGCTCAACCCATCGCTGCAGTTGTTTCCCCTGGTCTGTGATGACTTCGCCCGTCTTGGACTTGAGGGGGGCGGTCTTGTAGCTGGGGGGGGGGGGCCTGTCGCTTTTTTGATACCCTCATACATTCCTCTTGTATCCCCGGTGTCAGCAGCTGTCTGTATACTGTTGCAAAGGTTCAGCCAGTAGGTGTTGGCACAGCGGCGGGCGGTCTTCTGGGCGTTATTCCTTGCAATCCTGAGGGCTTGTAGTGTTCTGGGGCTAGGTGCAGCCTTGTATGCCAGGAGGGCTTTCCTCTTTGCCTCAGTCACGGGCTCCATCACCTCCCAGTTTGCCTCATACCAGTCGACATTCTTTCGCTCCCTCTTCCCGTAAACTGTGATGGCTGAATTGTACACAGAGTCACGGATATGGGACCACTTGGAATCAATGGCGTCATCAGGTGTCACTTTGGTGAGGGCTTCCTTCAGTTTGCTGATGAACTGCTGTGTTTTCTCTGGGTTGCTTGCACAGTAGGTGTTGATACGTGGGTGACCCTTCTTCTTGGTGTGGTGCAGCTTCTTGGGTAATATTCGCACCTTGCTGGCCACGAGGGAATGGTCCGTGTCACAATCGGCACTGTGGTAGCTGCGGGTAAGGAGGACACTGGCCAGTTCTGCACGCCTGGTGATGACGAGGTCTAGCTGGTGCCAGTGGCGTGAACGTGGGTGTCTCCACGACACCTGGTGGATCTCCTTGCATTTGAAGAAAGTGTTTGTCACACATAGGCTGTGGGAGCAGCACATCTCCAGCAGTCGCTGACCATTCTCGTTGATCTTGCCCCTTCCGTAAAAGCCGAGACAGGTGGACCAGGCCTCATGGTCAGCTCCCACTCTAGCATTGAAGTCTCCTAGTAAGTAAAGGCTTTCATTGTTGGGGATACTGGATATTGCCTGATCCAGAGCCTCATAAAACTTGTCTTTCTCCTCGTAGGTGGAGTAGAGGGTTGGGGCGTACACACTGAAGATGTTGACCGGGCCTAAGGATGTTGACAGCCGGAGGGCAAGGATTCTCTCAGTACCTGATGATGGAGGTTCAATGAAGGCGATTAGCGTGTTCTTGACGGCAAAGCCTACACCATGCTGCCTAGGTTCATCCAAGGGCTTCCCCTGCCAAAAGAATGTGTAATTGGCTTCCCTGATGGTGCCGCTGTCAGCCAGTCGGGTCTCCTGGAGGCAGGCAATGTCGATGTTCAGTCGGGAGAGTTCTCTGTCAATGACGGCAGTCTTCCGTGCATCGTCGATCTGCTGTAGGTCAGTGGTCAATCCAGGACACATGGTCCTGATGTTCCAGGTTGCAAAACGAAGAGTTGGAGTCTTTTTATTTCTTCTTTTAGTCTTTCCTGGTGCAGAGTTTTGTGGCCCACTTGTCGAGATGGTTCTCTAAGCTCCACGCATCCAGTGAAGCAGGCAGGACATGGCGGGCAGCACCTTACTGACTGGGGGCTGCCCAGCTTGAGGCGGGCGGTAGCTGTCCAGTGAGACCTGATGATCTCTCCCACCGTCAGAAGTAACCCCTGGCGCCAAGCTCTACGCCAATCGAGCTTTGACTTAGAACCGGTAAACTGCTATTTCTCGTGTTGTGCCGACGCCGTACGACGACGCTGGAGTGTCCTCTCCAGTGGAGCTATGAAGCCTGGGCAGGGTGGTATGGAGAATCAGCTGTTGCCCATGCAGCAGATCCCCCCTCTCCACGCAGCTGGTGTGCCCAAGGGAACGACGAATGTCGATACAGCTTGGCACCAACGGCGACGCAGGAGTTGCCGGAATGACGTTGAAGTCAATGTCAGACCGCCTTAGGGACTCCATCTCCGGATTTTCTGTCAGGGTTTACTCCCTTAGCCTTTCCCATGAGTGGGTATAGCCACAAGGCAGCAGAGGTTTGGAATCGGAGTTTTCCTTCTCCTAGATGAGCTACCATCCAAGGTTTACGAGTCCCATCTACCCGAAGCAACTGGTTTTAAGGCGCCAGTGGGCCGCCTTCACCCCTTCTCCTGTTAGTAGAAAACATGGTCTGCCGGGCTTCAAATCTAAGCCACTCGCGAAGGCCAGGAGCTGGATTTTAGTTGACAGAGGCAGTAAGAGACGCAGGCCGTATGGGGCATTTTGGAGGATTGGGGCGCTTGTCTCCCACTCCCACTCCGGGCAATGTCAACCTTAGACCATGAAGGGATTAAGGAGATGAAATAAGAAAATCCAGATGTAGTCAGTAAATAAAGATGCACAATAAATAGAAACATATTTGATTATTGAAATGCAAATGGTTTCAAACTAAAATGAACTTTGAAATAATGCCTGAAGCGAATACAGAGAGAGAGAGAGAGAGAGAGAGAGAGAGAGAGAGAGAGATCTAAGCTCTCCAAAAGGCAGTTAGAATAAGTCTTCTTTGTGGTTACAATTTAGCTCATCTGGCCATTATTGTGCTGTTATGATGTTACACCCTAGCATATGCATACATTTCTTTATTTATTGATCGTGTTTAGCGGACTACGTGAATCGAATGGACCGTTTGACGGACTCCCTGAATAACACATGTTCGTGTATAGTATATTAAAATAGATGTTTTAAAAATTAATCTGAAAATAAAATAATGTTGACATGTGACTGTAACATTTCTAGCCTTATCTCAGGCAAAATATCCATAATCATTATGTAAACATTTTTACATTTTAAACAGAGAGAGAGAGAGAGAGAGAGAGAGAGAGAGAGAGAGAGAGAGAGAGAGAGAGGGAGGGAGAGATGAACAAATTAAATATACTGAAGAGAAAATGATAGCTCCAATATCTATTTTTACAATAACGTAATATAAATATTTACTTCTACCTTCAGTGCCAATTTCAAATAAGCAGTAGGCGAATTCGAAAAGAATAAAATTAAATTAAAATAATTATACACAATACTTGGGCTATCGGATATATATATATATATATATATATATATATGGAATCAGCGACAGTTTATTGAATGTGAGAAATATATATCCAGTACGTAAAAAATCATAAATTTTCATGGCGAAATATCCATTAAGTTCCATGATCGTTTCAACAAGTACATTATCAATATCATACGATATCAATTGAATGTATGCTACAAGACTACGTCCTTACGAGAAGTGGGTCAATGAAACTGAGACAATAACCACTGGGAACGAGAAGCGATAGCACTGGTCAAGATTTTGTACCAAATTGGCAGCTGCATGGCAATGGAGTGCTCAATGCCATCTACATAAACAGATTGGCAACGCTTAGACATATAACCAACATATAACACAAAATGTACACACCACTCTTAGGGTTTACAAGAATAATGCTTGTGCACATGTTCACTATATGTAGCTTGTCTTCGCATCATATACTGATGTACCAATTGTTATCTACATTTAATTCATGTTGTGTGCATAACTTTTGTCCATGGTTGAAAGTTGTAAAATAAATGTCTGTATTGTTAACTTTTGTCCATGACTGTATGTTGTAAAATTGTTTAGTGTCGAGAGTTCATCGTCGGTCTTATTTACAGTTAGACTAAGTTTCTCTGTTGGAAATCTTCACATTCTAGTACGCTATAGGTGAAGGGAAAGTGTGTATAACCACAGATCTGACATATTAAATAATTATTTTATGTTCTATGTCAGTCTGTGGAAATGCTTGACTAGAGTTTGCAATGTACTGGCATCAGATATATAATTCGAGAGGAATTGTTTATTTAAATATTTGTTTGAATTACTAACACACCCATTGACGTTTGGAATAACATACAATTTTGGATAATCGTGAACTCATTCAAATACATTCTGGATTGCATCACTGTGGTACATCAGAACATTAAAGAATATTGAATTCATTCGGGACATTCTATATTTTTCGACTTGTGATAGAACATTTAGGATTATTTAGTTATTTAATTCACAATATTATAAGTGTCGTTTTAATTTTTACTTTGTATTGTAGGGAAATAAATAACTTGTTCGTTTTACGTAACTTGATGGTTTACTCTTCCACTGCAAAACAGAATTTGGGGTCCATTCTGGGATATGGATTTCTTTAAAACATTTCAGATATATTAAAACTTCTCTTTAGACTTAAATTTACTTTGTTTAGGAATTTTCATTAATATCACACATTGAGAAATCTTTAGTGAAACCAGCAGACATTCACAATAGCATGTGTTGTCGAGAACTTTGTTTCAAATCCTTTCCAGAAAATGTCAGAGTCAATGAAAACAAACGAGTTGCTTGAACTTGCCAGCCTATACCTATTAAAATATTAAGGGACAGTGGAGCTTTTCAGAGTATTTTGGTATCTTTTGATATGCCTTTTCTGAAGAAGTCTTCTTGTAGTGAAAGTGTTCTTATTTAGGGAGTAGAGTGCGGATTTGTTAATGTCCCTCGTCACTGTGCCAATTTGGCATCATGCTTAGTCTCAGGACCCGCGACTTTTGAAGCTGTGAATCTTTAATAATATAATGTTTATATTTATTACTAGGCAATGAACAAGCTTTGGATGAATCCACTAGTAACTGATAAGCCTTGTTTGAATCAAAATGTTGATTCTATTGAAAGTGAAATCCCTGATTTGTATCCTGCTTGTGCAGTTACATGAGCAATGTTAAAAAGAGCCCTTGAAAAAGATGTTGATCTAGGAATTATTACCTTAGTTGAAACATTGATTGGTCAGTATGTTTATATGATCATTTTTGCAATTGCCCTAGATCATCAACCAATAGGTATTGATCACAATTATTCTCTTTTTTTATACATCTAATTCTCATTTTTTTAATGTATGTGATAAAAAACAAAACCTAGCTGTCGATCTGGAACAAGATCCTGAGATCTCTTGTTTGTTTCAAAGGCTATTATTGAAGCTACACAAGTCCAAGTATAATGGATATCACTTGAGGCACACGAAGTTGACGAGTGGTTAGTGAGGTGTCAAGTTATTGTTATATTGTTATATAGACAGGACATGGTATGTCTGCCCATGAAACTCCCTTAACTGATCATATTGGAGTAAATACGACTTATCACAAGAACTTGACTCATTTGTATTAATTGCAAATTAAAGGTTTCTCCTCTTCTAAAAATAGTAGATCTTCTCACACTTGTCAAATGGTAGGAAACCCCAATCAGAAGACATATAAGGCTCATCTGCAAAATTCTCTTGCATTTGGAGACCCATTTAGCTGAATAATGGTAGATTGTGCCAGTACCTCACCTAAGAACAAATCAGGTAACCAATACTTGCTGACCATAATTTATACGTCCACAAAATTTCCAGAGGTAATTCCTTTAGACAATATATTGCAACTAAAACATTGTAAAACCTGTGGCAAAGTTTTCCTTACACTTATTGGCCTTCCCAAATTTGTATAGTCTGATTCCGGGTCAAATTTGATGTCTGAACTTTTCTAATACATAATGCTTGAATTTGACATCCAAAATTGTAAATCTTCTACTTATTACCATGAAAATCAAGAGGCTTTGGAATGATTTCATCAAGCGTGATTTGTCATATTGCTTTGATACAAGAAATGATTGGGATGAAGGTGGTCATTTACCGTTGTTTGCTCTTTTAGAATCAGTTCAAGAATCTTTGGGTTTTAGTCTTTTTTTAATCTATTTTTTATATAATGTCTGTGAACCATTGATGTTTTTAAAAGAGAAACTCCTTTCAAATAAAAACTCTAAGATCAGTTTTCTTGACAATTTCTCTGATCTCAAATATAACTTGCCACTGTCTTGTGAAGAAGCAAGAACTCTTATTGACTCTAGTTAAAATTAATATATAACAGAAATACAAAGGAAATTAGATTTTAGGTTGATGACAAAGTTCTGGTTCTTTTGCCCATACCTCCAAATCGTCTTCGGGATAAATTGTACCATCTTTATAAAATTGAAAAGAGGGTAAATACTTAAATGATATCATTAACACTCTTCGGAGGCGGAAACAGAAACAACTTTGTTATGTAAACATGTCAAAGGAGTATTTTGATAGAGATATCACAGTTAATTATTTAATTAATTAGTTGTACCTGCCCCACACAGTGGCACGATGGAATACAATCTGATTGTAGTGAGTCTGGTCTAACAAATCTTCGGAATTCAGAAAAACATAAACAACCTGGACCAGAAACTTTCACATCTACAAAATCAGGAAATGAGTGAACTACACTAGTTGTTATATGATTATGAGCATGTTTCCCAACGTTCCGGTATGAACAAATAATTCTGTCATGAGTTTAAGATTGTAGAGTCTGTACCTGTGAAACAGCATCATTATAGGATGAATTCTCTCGGGGTGGAATATTTGGAGAAAAAAAAGGAATTCAGTATTAACTGGAGAATGATTTTTATAGAACCAAGTACGATTCATGAGGAGTTTCAACTTTTGCACCCGGCACTATTTAATGGAGACATATTATTATTCCATTCGTTTCTATTAAGGGTCAAGATCAATCTTATCAAGCGACAACCTGAAATGCTTAGGTTATTTATAGATCACTTTATTTTGCACAAGTGCATCTTGACATTATGTACACTGAAAACAGTAATAGCAGTTAAAAAAGCGCATTTACAAGTGTTTGAGAATCATCATTAGGCATTGCTATTAATAATACAATCCTGCAACGTTTTATGAGTTTCTAATTATGTCGTGGTATTTGATGGAGATATTTTAAGAATTAGAACTTTTAGTAAGACTAAAAGTGTGAACAAGAAGGAAAACAGGTAACAATTTATATACAAAGTCTGGCGAACTCTCACGGCTTCGGTTACTTTCCATTTAATTATTTACAAGAAATTAAATCTTCTGATTTGATTATATTGTTTTCAGTTTAAAAAGGATGCTAATATTTCTGCAAAATTGAGACTGTTAAAACATTGAATATTCTATTACTGGAATATGTTCCAAAGTAAGAAAAAGACATTCAAGCCTTCAGGCATGTGCATAATCTATAGATGAACTGCGAATACAGACGATGGAAGTTAAGACTACGAGCTAAATGTCCGAAATAAACCGGTGTCCAAAATATTTTTATTCTTCTCTTTTCTTACTCGTCCTTGTCTAATACTTCTTTCTTATTTCAATACGTTCACAGTTTATGCGGTAACAAGGGTAAATTAAAAAGAAAATCACTGAGTATTTTAGAAATAATTCAATCTTAAAATGTGCATATTGTATCAAATATTTTTCCAGATAAAAATTTATTTGATAATCATTATATATATATATATATATATATATATATATATATATATATATATATATATATATATATATATATATATATATATATATATATATATTGACCACTAGTAGTAATTGCATGGGAAATTGTTGCCATGAAGATGTACACGTGACACCTCAACTCGAATGAAACTGAAACAGACATTAGCACAGGCATATCGTTCATGTAAGCCACTGTTTTAGTATCATATGTTTAGTTTCTGAATAACTAGATAATCCGATAAAGCAAATGGACAGCTATGGTCGTGTGCAACTTATAATGATGTCAACGCAACGGATCTCACAAACGTATCACAGGGAGTTGTTTATTGCCATAAGGAGACCAAATTTGACTGGACAGACCAATTTATTTTCCAGTAAGGAAGCACAACAAAGCAATAATAATCTTCCTGATGAAGTACGTATTTGGCCCAATAAGCTTTACTCAGAAACGCCGCTCTATTCACATCAAAACGGATGAGGAGACCATTTCTCAAACTGCAATGGCAGATCGATAGAATCTTATTAGGTTGTCTATTGGTTTGGCCGGCATATGGATCACGTTGTCGCGTTAAGAATCAGTTCATAAGAGAATTGAAGAAATATTGGCAAAAAATCATTCCTAAAATATTTGTTTCCTTATATTATTTTACAGTAGATTGTACATTTTACATTCTTTTTTACGTGAATGTTTTGTTCTCATAGTTTCTTGTGGATAAATTATCGCTACAAAACTTGAAATCCAAGTTAAAATTTATTCATTTCGGAATGACCAAGATCAACATTGTGAATACCCTGGATTAGTGGCACATAATATCTCCAAGAAATGTACGATTTTTAAAAACCTGATAAACATCTATTTTGTCAATAATAATCTAACTGAAACTAAATAAACCCTGCAGCTTTAGACTTGATGGAATTTATTTTGGATACGTATATCTGGGTACCAGGGAAAGGCACAAAGAAATAATAAAAATGAGAAATATTTTTTACTGAAAACGTGAACTGAAAATTATGTCAGAACTACTCCTTATTGAATCTTACACATGTCAAATAGTCACGCATACACAAACATACTTTGCATCAGGTCTGACCTGTCTTTTGTGGAGTTGGAATCGATTTGAAAACAATCTACTCATAATTCTATATGGGATGAAAATCATCAAAAACCAACAAGTTCTCATATTTTATTTGCAATTATCTTTAAAAAAGGTAACAATAATCACCAACCCTAACCTCACCCCACTCCGACTAGAATATTTGCAATCGCAGATACGGATTTTGGATACGAGAAACGTTTATGTATGTGTTTACGTATTTGTGGGTTAAAATAAATTCTTATTTATCATACAGAAATAATATATTTTGAAAATTCATAACGAAAACAATATACAATCTTATATCCAGAACGAACAAATAAAATCAAAAACTTTCCGTGACGTTGACGAAAGGAGCAGCGGTAAGCATAAATCAAGGTATAAGAATTAAAGGTGATATCGCTATAGCTGTTATCTGAAAATAAGAAAAGGGTCACTCTGTTGACGATTTCTCAGTTTATTATGTCATTTGGCTGGTTCTGATACAACTCGAATCTAAACTACCTTTGAAAATGGGAAGGTTACTTTTTGGAAGAAAAAAGTATAACAAAATTGGCACTACCTTGGGACCAGGAAATAAAATCAATCATCAAACTTAAAGAGCTATTCCAGAATTGTTCTTTTGTAGAATAATATCCTGAGCCCAGTATGTCCTAGTGGTATATGGCGCATGTACTTACAAGTCACTCACACAGATCACATCTGTCGGCATGAGCTCAAGTTTCGATTCGAACAACATGGGTATATGAGAAAGCTTGCCAGTAGTTTTCCCGTCGGTCGGTGGTTTTTTTCCTGGGCCATGACAGGTTGTTCTTCCATCAAATATACTGGCCCTTATGTATAGCCTATCATGTGCTGAAAACTGACGTTATACCCGACAAGAAACCCTGGGAAAAGTATCCATTGAAAATGCATTGATCAGTTCGCCAATCTCGATAAATCTTGAGTTTTGACATAACGGCAGGCATCTCAGAGAAGCGACGCACAAGTATTTCGCCAAGTGTTTGAAATGTAACCTTAAATTAGTCTAGAACTAGATTTTTTGTCCGATTGGCAAGAGACAATGTCAAGCGGAATACTTTCAGCTTTTTCCGTCAATTCAGAAAAAAATCTTCGTCGCCATTGTGAACTATACTCTAAACTACTTTCATTATCATGGAACAATATGGCGAAGGAAGGAGAAAAAGCCACAATCGGAATAATCTCAGCCTTAGCTGTCGTAACATATGTGGTACACTCCGCCAGAGGCTCATCACCAAACACATATAATTAATATGTATTGATATAACCACTTCGGAGGATATTTCACGATCTGACTAACATTGTCGAGCGATGTTCCGAAGAGGATCTGAAATAAGTTCATTTCTTTCGTCTCCCCGTCCCTACATATTTTATTTACTCTCAATGCAAATATGTTTGCTATGCCAACCCGTCTGTCAGTCCAAGATAAGCACCATCTTAGTATATCCAATATCTCCCTCACCCCTTCTTTCCCCATTGCACGGTCCACCCGCCCGCACCGTCCTTACTAACCGGTTTGAAATATAACATCAAACGGTTCGAGACTGGTAGTGTGCTCTACGGAAGGAAACTAACTAGAGAAATATCTTAATTGCTAATAACTACTTTTCCTTCTTTTGAAATTAGGACGTTCTCGAATATAAATCTTCGGAAGTCTTAAAATGATACTGCATGCAAACATCATTAGTCATTGTCATACTGTGTAATCTATTTTTTGGTCCAGTATACATTTTTATTTATTTCTTCTGAAAGAGTACTACGTGGCAATTTTAGTGAACTAAAATAAAGGTTTAGAAGCCAATTTAGATTCAACATAAAAGTGCAAGGGGTCCATTTTGTCATAAAAGATTCCAGTTTAAACTAAGATTACCAGTCACCTTGAGTGTGAGCAGATCAAGATTGTATTTAATAAAACATTAATGAATTATTATTATTATTATTATCTGCAGTTGCATAAGTGTGATCTATTTCTGATACCTTTTTAAACATCGTGGAGATAAATATATGACACTAAAATAATTAAATTTATTATTGATTCAATGCAGATGACGGCTGTTAACGTTGAGAATAAATGTAATCATTGTATTGTTCCTAAGACTGATACATACGTTTTTTTTTAACAATAAATACGTTCTTGACTCTGCATTTATCCTTGACTGTACATACGTTCTATAACTATGCATAAGTTCTTGGTTATACATACGTTCTTGAATATACATAAATTTTTGACTATACATACGTTCTTGAATATACATAAATTCTTGACCATACATACGTTCTTGACTATACTTATGTTCCTGACTATACATACATTCCTCAGTATACATATATTCCTAACTATACATGCTTTCTTGACCATACATACGTTTTTGACTATTCATACATCCTTGACTATACATACCTTCTTGACTACACAAACATTCTTGACAATACATTCATTTTTGACTATACATACGTTCTTGACTGTACATTCATTCTTGACTATACATACGTTCTTGACTATACATACGTCCTTGACTATATATACCTTCTTGACTATATATACCTTCTGGACCATACTAGCGTTCTTGGTTATACATACGTTCTTGAATATACATAAATTCTTGACGATACATACGTTCTTGACTTTACTTTTGTTCTTGACTATGCATATATTCTTAACTATACATATATCCTTGACTATACATACATACTTGACGATACATACATTCTTCACTATACACACATTCTTGACTAAAAATACGTTCTTGACTATACATACGTTCTTAAGCATACATACACTTTTGACTATACATTCTTGACTATACATACATTCTTGACAATACATAAATTCTTGACAATACATACGTTCTTGACTATCCATACGTTCTAGACTATACATACGTTCTTGACTATACATACATTCTTGACTATACATACGTTCTTGACTATACATACGTTCTTGACTATACATACATTCTGGACTATACATACGACCTTTAACTATACATACGTTCTTAAAGTATATACACCTTCTTGACTATACATACATTTTTGACTATGCAAACGTTCTTGACTATATATACACTCTTAACTATACATATGTTCTTGACTATACATACAGTCTTGACTATACATGCGATATTTATTCAAGAGATTTTCTTGATTATACATACGTTCTTGACGATGCATACATTCTTGACTATGCATACGTTCTTGACTATATATAATTTTTTCACCATACTTACGTTATTTAACTATACATGTTTTCTTGACTTACATACATTCTATATTATACATACATTCTTTAAATATAAAAAGATTCTTGACTGTACATACATTATTGACTACGCATACATTCTTGTCTATACATACATACTTGACTATACATGCATTCTTGACTCTACATACATTCTTTATTATACCTACGTTCTTTAACTATACATACATTCTTGAACATACTCATATTCTTGACTTTACATACGTTTTTTAACTATACATATGTTCTTGACTATACATGCATCCTTGATTATTCACACATTCTTTATTATGCATACGTTCTTTATTATAATACATTCTACACTATACGTACATTCCGCTCCTGTAGCCTACTGGTTAGGGTTTCCGCCCCGGATGCGTGAGGTCGTGGGTTCAAACCCCGGCCGAGTCATACCAAAGACTTCTAAAAATGGTTCTAACAGCTGCCTCGCTAGGCGCTCACCATTAAGAGGTTAGTGTAAGGACTTGTCCGGGTGTCAGGATAATGTGACTTGATGGGACATCATGCTACATGTCTGCGGCATGATGCCCCAGTGCTAGACATCGTTGCGATATGACTGGAAAATTATTAAAGCTACGTTAAAAATCTAAATCACACACACACACACACACACACACACACACACACTTTATTATACATACTTACTTGATGATACATACCATCTTGACTATACATACGTTATTGACCACATACATTCTTTAACTATACATGCATTCTTGACTATACATACATTCTTGCCCTACATTCATACCTGACTATACGTAAATTCTTTACTATACGTACATTCTTAACTATATACATGTTCTTGACTATACATTCATTCTTGACTATACATACATTCTTGACTATATATACGTTATTGACTATACATACGTTCTTGACTATATATACGTTATTGACTGTACATACATTCTTGACTATACATACATTCTTCTCTATACATAAGTTCTTGACTATAAATGCATTCTTTACTATACATACGTTCTTGATTATACATACATTCTTCACTATACATACATTCTTCTCTATACATAAGTTCTTGACTATACATACATCCTTGGCTATACATACGTTCTTCACTATACATACATTCTTGACTACACATGCATTCTTGACTATATATACGTTCTTAACTATACATATGTTCCTAAATATACATACATTCTTCTCTATACATAAGTTCTTGACTATAAATACATTCTTGGCTATACATACATACATTTTTGACTACATATACGTTCTTAACTATACATACGTTCTTGACTATACATACATTCCTGACTATACATACATTCTTTACTAAACATACATTCTTGACTACACATACGTTCTTGACTATACTTACATTCTTGACTATACTTACATTCTTGACTATGCATACGTTCTTGACTATACATACTTTAACTATACATACATTCTTGACTATTCATACTTTTTGACTATAAATACGTTCTTGACTATGCATGCATTAGTATACATACGTTCTTGACTATGCATACATTCTTGACTATACATAAGTTTATGACTATACATACGTTATTTACTATAGACAAATTTCGTGACTATACATATATTCTTGACTATATAAACTTTCTTGACTATGCAAACGTTCTTGACTATACATACGTTCTTGACTATACATACGTTCCTGAAGATACATAAGTTTTTGACGACACATACGTTATTTATTCTACAGATGTTCTTGACTATACATTCGTTCTTGACGATACATACGTTCTTGACGATACTTACGTTCTTGACGACACATACGTTATTTATTCTACCGATGTTCTTGACTATACATTCGTTCTTGACGATACATACGTTCTTGACGATACTTACGTTCTTGACGACACATACGTTATTTATTCTACAGATTTTCTTGACTATACATTCGTTCTTGACGATACATACATTCTTGACGATACTTACGTTCTTGACGACACATACGTTATTTATTCTACAGATTTTCTTGACTATACATTCGTTCTTGACGATACATATATACATTCTTGACGATACTTACGTTCTTGACGACACATACGTTATTTATTCTACAGATGTTCTTGACTATACATTCGTTCTTGACGACACATACGTTCTTGACGATACTTACGTTCTTGACGATACTTACGTTCTTGACGACACATACGTTATTTATTCTACAGATTTTCTTGACTATACATTCGTTCTTGACGATACATATATACATTATTGACGATACTTACGTTTTTTATTCTACAGATGTTCTTGATTATACAAACATTCTTGACTATAAATACGTTTTTGACGATACACACATTCTTGACTATGCTATCGTTTTTGACGATATATACATTCGTCGACTATACATACATTCTTGACCATACATACGTTCTTGACAATGCATACGGTCTTGACTATACAATCGTTCTCGACGATACATACATTCTTGACTATTAATACGTTCTTTACTATACATAACGTCCTTAAGTATTCATACGTTCTCGACTATGCATATGTTCTTTATTCTACAGACGTTCTTGACTAGACATACGTTCTTGACCATGCATACGTTTTGTATTCTACAGACGTTCGTGTCTTATATAAAGAATATGATATGTATATTTTAAGTGTTTAACGTACCTATAAATCTTACTGCGGTAATAATTCAAGATGTTATGTACATGAAAAATTTATTATTTTAGCTAGATGTGAGCTCAGTTAAAATGGAGAAAAGTCGAAATTATGAAATGAATGTTCTTTTTCGAAATACAAAACGTATTAAGAGGCACGTAAAAATGAGACATAGATGGTTTTATATATGATAGCTCGTTCTCTTTCAAAACAAAATGCTCCGAAAAGTATTTGTGTAGTTACTCAATTTTTTAATCTGAAATTATGCGTTTACAACTGTAATGCCTGAGGAAGTAAAGACAACTTTCATAAAATATGTTACGAGTGTCGCTGCAGTATGGATAAACAAAAGTTAAATGCGGATTTTAAAAAAATACTGGATTCCAACTAAGATCTATTATTATTATTATTATTATTATTGGTTATAATATAGTATTTTAATTTGTTTGGTGTTTTAGGCACGGCAACACAAGCAGTTATTCAGTCCAGAGCAACTGGAGCAAAGTGCCTTGCCCTTCACAGTGACCGACGTGGGCTGGTCGAATAATAGCAATCGAATCTGCACCCTTTCGGTCGGGAGTCCGGCACCTTGACCATTCAGACACCTCTGATCCCTTATTAAGCTTTAAATTGGTATTAATACAATTAGTAAAAAAAGTAGTAGTTGTATTATTACTAGCAGTAGTGGTATTATTATTATTATTATTATTATTATTATTATTATTATTATTAATGGTAGTAGCAGTAGTAGTAGTATTAGTAATGGTAGTAGTAGTAGTAGTAGTACGAGTAGTAGTAGTACCAGTATCAGTAGCCGAAGTAGTACTGGTTTTGGTAGCGATAATCAGGTGCATAACATTTCTTGAGAAAATCTGGATACGTTTGGTATGATTTTTACGGTGGAAGAAGTCGAATATATTGAGTCACAATTGACATAGCATTGTAGCTAGTGCTTTCTTATACAGTATAGTAAATTAATCAATCAATATTTTACTTTAAGAATGCATCTCGTTCAGAAACAGCCACGTTACTACGTGGTTTCAAATTAAACTTTACATCAATGCACATATCCTATTATCTTCTCTCTTTTTTATATAAATTTTATTTTTTTGCGCCCAATATCCGCAGACTTCAGTGGTTGCAAGAAAGTCGTGTTTAAAATGAATACTCAAAAGAAAAGGTAACAAGCCATCAACGAAGGCTAACTTTAATCACATAGAACTCAAAATATACAGCCATATGTAGCCGTGTGATAGACAATCATTATGTAGCCGTGTCATAGACACTGTATGTATCTATGCGATATAGGTTAATAAACTGAAAAGAGACATCATATGAAACCGTGTGATGTTGATTAATAACGCACATTGAGACTTGGAATAGTCACACGTAGCCGTGTGATGTTGATTAATAACACACGTTGAAACTTGGAACAGTCACGTGTAGCCTGTGATGTTGATTAGTAGCATACGTTGAGACCTGGACATGTCATCGTATTTAGTCTGATATTTAGCGTGTGAAATTCTACAAAATTTGAAATTGTTCCATATTGCTTGACTGATATCGATTAACGCAATAGGCTGTGACTCATTCTCATTTATTAAATAAAGTGTTCCCAAAAGAGTAATCTGGTGAAAGCATGTTCAATCAAATGAAACAAATGCTGTTTTAAAAAGATGTTATCGTTTAATATTCGTATTGTACAGGATTGTTGTATTTACGTCCTCTAAACGATAACGGGATACGATAAGCAGAGTAGCTAAACGGATGTACATTTGTTAATTACTAGGACACATAAAATGCAAAAATTATTTCAGGCTTTTGACTGCGAAGACTAGCATATCTACATTTCGAAGTGCGCATTTTTTTCCACGCGACATAAATGTATCACATACGTATCTAAAACTAAATAATCCAGTGCTGAGCTAAGTGACATTTTTGCTGAAGGTTTATTCTTGAAGGTAATTATACAAATTAAATGCAGGTAGGGGAAAATGATGATAAATAAATACATGTATCACTTTAATGGTACATCAATGCAGTCCTGGACATAATGTGCGGAGTGTAAATTAGATTGTGTAAAAAATGTAAAGCTATAAGAAAATGGCTAAATTCTTAGAAAGATCAAACCTTGTGAATTAAAGTAAGTATACACTTCCCAAGATAAACACTTAAAGGTTAAAATAATCAAGGAAATAAATATAAACTATTTTCAATAGCAATGTTTGTGTTAAGGCGGAAAGAATACATAAATGTGAGTATACACTTCCACACAATTTATGAATTCATATAGCCTTTTTGTACCGTGTATAATCTATTCTTGTTTTCGATGCATAAATGCCTTCTGGACATACATGCGAGTTAAGAGAAGACGTTTCTTGCTAAGCACACGATGAGACCTGGAGGAAAATTCTTGGGAAAGCGCCGATCGATAGATGCTCCCCTTAATCCCGCTTTGTACAGCAAACATGGATCGATGAAACTGACACTTTCCTGAAACTCCGTCTCCTCAAAAAGAACTATCGTAAAAGGAATGGCGCTCTCTTGATCTGTTGCAGCAGTGATATAACAGTAAATCCTGCTTATTTGTTCTTCCTGAGAACTTGAGAAAGTCACTATAATCATTATATATATATATATATATATATATATATATATATATATATATATATATATATATATATATATATATATATATATATATATATATATATATATATATCAGTGACCCTTGTCCCCCATTGACAAACACCGTTACTGGACTGCAAACCCGGCCCTAGGATGTGCGGAGCCCAAGACAGCAGGCGCGGCCCCAAGGCAGCAAGCGATAAGCGGGGCCCCAAGCAAAAAAAAAAAAATTGCATTGTGGATTTTGATTTCCTGAAAGCGAGGGACCCAAGGCGGCTGCATTGTTTGCCTTGCCCTAGGGCCGGGCCTGCTGGTCTGTTATTAAAAAAAAAAGGATTTATTTCAAATCACTATTGTAATAGTGATTTTCGAACAAGTTTGAAATTGTTAATTTATATCATATGTACCATCCGTTGCTGAATATCTTTGGACATATTTATTAATGATTTTTACACACTAAACTTTCTCTTGTACACCAACTAGGAACTAATGCAGACCAGTGACGCGCCGGGTCTATTTAAGGATCTTCCTTTCCATATCTGAGTAAACCGGTTTTACCCTGGGGAAGAATTCTGTATTTAACCAGACATTCGCAGGTCAAGCTGAAAATGTAGTATTCCATACTGCAGGAGGACCGGCAGTGATTGAATTCCCAAGATTTTTATGCAGCCAAGTCAGTTACCCCCCCCCATATATATATATATATATATATATATATATATATATATATATATATATATATATATATATATATATATATATATATATATATATATATATATTAGACGATGTGATTTCCTGGCCATTGGTAATAATTCTGACATTGTTTTATTGGCCACGCATTAAAACCATATTTTGATTGTATTATTTCTTTAATCTGTTTTTCTGTATCCGATACTAGAATTAGTTGCACTACCTTCTACTGATACTAGTACAATTTCCCCACAAGACCGAAAGTCTGTAAGCCATTTCCATGAAGAAGTAAGTTCTTTCCTAGAAACTTCCTTGAGTAAACATTCTTTACAGTTATATAGTTCCAACATGCCCTGGAAATGCTTACAATGTAGGGGCTTTAAGAGGATTTTCACCTATGCACCTTAGAATATTTTATTCCAAATAGCCCTTACCTTACCAGTTATGTATGTATGTATGTATGTATGTATGTATGTATGTATGTATGTATGTATGTATGTATGTATGTATGTATACAACATGGGAGCGGCGTGAGCGTAAATAAGTAGGTGAGAGGATCTGTGGAATGAAAAGCCCATAAAAGCTCCTTCATTTGATGCATCGTAGGCATAGTTGAACTCTCTAACTGTGAAAACAAACTTACCGTGGATGTGAAAGAAAAACTGAGAATTAAACATTGCAAAAATGGTGTGAATCCAGCCCAAGCGGTTTCGGAATCTAACGATTCTTTTTTCAAGGGCACGCAGCTTCAAAGTACAATTATACAATTAATATAAGGAAACACACACACACACGCGCGCGCGCACGCACGCACGCACATACACACATATATACACATATGTACGCAAGCACACACACACACACAAACAAACAAACACACACACACATACACACACACACACACAAACACACACACGTAACTACTTTATATGATTTGCAAGTTATTGGGTTGTATATATTTACAGAAGTGATACAAGTGGAACACATGAATATAGCTACTGACTTTAAAATATTGCTCAATAGTGACAATTTGTTGCCATGTATAGGATTCCGTCTTCAGTTTGATCGCGGTTATAGTGTTTTAGTAAAAAGAATTAGCTCGTTTAGGTTCTTCTTTTTAAGTCGCTTATTTCGACTGTTCACAGCCGGCGAAATGAAAAGGTTTCTTTGGATTTCCTATTTTCTGTGCTCCAATTTGAGTTATTGGCGATTCCAGTTAGAATTACATCAATGAATGTTGTATTTGCCAGTTTGATCTGTGCAAATTTATTTGAATATTTAACGTTGTTTTTCCTCCAATATAATGAATTCTGCTTACCTTGCATGTAATGAGGGAGATCAAATTCTCTGTATTGCATTATATAGTCTCTCTCTGAATGTTGAACTGGTCACGTGTGCTTGAAAATGTGCGTGTTTTTTTCTCATAAGCTTCTTTACATGCCCGTATTCTCTCATGGTGCGGAATATTGGCGGGGTGGGTGGGTTATTAAGTCTGGTGTAACAAGCATTGTGTTAAGTGGTAACGTTTTACTTTTTACGAATTAGTTCTTTGTGTCCTGAAGTTAGGAAGTCAGCGCATTTTATGTCGGGGAGAGTCTTTCTGCATTCGGATTTTCTGAGAGTATGATAGTATGATATTCCAAAAGATAATTACACATAACAGTCTTTCCAAATTGCGGCGGACTATAAAGACCATGCTGGTCAGAATAAATCATTTATATAAAAGAAAAAATGACGATCAACCGTGCAAAACTGGCGTGAATCTAGCTAAGCGCTTTCAGATACTACTGATTCGCGGGGGTGGGGGGCGAAGCTACATCGGACGATGGCACAAACGAAACATGAACAAAACTCACACCACGTCATTACTTTACAGAATCTACAAGATGTTTCGCTGTAGATATTTACTGGAACAATAGTTAGAACAGATCAATCTATATCAAGACGTAAGCAAGAAGGTCAAAAAATTAAAACTTACGGAAAGAGCAAAAGGAAGCCGTATGGTAAATAGACACCAAACTGACATCATAATCAAACCAGTTGATGGTCCGAGAAGACATTATCAATAAAGCAAACTGCCGACTGATGTAGGATCTACCAGGAACTAGATTGACCCATCACTAGAACATGCTAAGAATACTGATCATTTTGTGAAAACAAAAAATGCAAGACGTGCCAACACATGAAGGAAATACAAAGATATTCAAGCACTGTTACAGGTGGAAAGTTCAACATTCAGAGCTGGGCTATAACAAACAATACAGAACATGTTCGACCCCCATTACATACAAGGTCTGCACATTGATTATATTGGAGAGAAAAAAAAATGAAATTAAATATTAGAATGAATTGTACAGATCAGATTGGAAAACAGTTAAAAGACGCCCAGTGGCGGAACATTTCATTTCCTCAGGCCACATTTTCAGTGATTTAAGCATGGCTGGAATCGCACATAAGTCAAACTGGAGCACATACAATATAAATCCAAAGAATATATTCAATTCGCTGGCTGTGGACACTCAACCAACAAGTTCAATCAGGATAAATCTATAGGGGTAATTCTCCCTGCATCGATAACAAGTAATTTCCAAGTGACAAAAGATCACATTTTCTCTTTCTCAAACCGATGAACTCTGCTTCCCTAGGTTTGTGAAAAAAATGTTAACATCCATAAAGATAGATATATAACTTGTTTATTGTAAACTTTTACTTAGTCACAACACAACTTTGTAAAATAGCTCTGGAAAAAACTATTAGTTTTTAAGGATCGCGTTTAATCATATAATTCATCGGGGATGAAACCTTTCGTTGGACGACTGCAGACAAGCGATTGCGGATTTAAAAAAAATATAATCCACTTTTTAATCATTTGGACTCCTTTGGTCCTATTGAATCGTTTTGTAAATAGATTGTAGATTCTGTAAAGTAAATAAATTGTGCATTTGTGTTTTGTTCTTGTCTCGTTTGTGTAATCGCACATTGTAGCTTTGTGCCCTTGAAAAAGGAATCGGTAGATTTCGAAAGCGCTAAGGACAGGTTTTGCACTGTTGCTGTCCGTTTTTCTTTCATATATTTTTTTTTATAACGAGCATGACAATTCTTATGATCTAGTGCTGTTTGGAAAGACATGCCATATGTTGTTTCTATATTTTCAGAACTTCCTTTTGACATTATCAATGATTTCCTCTCCTACTGTCAATGAAATAGTGTCAGTAACTCTAACAGTATCAGCAGATGCTACATCGAAATTACTTTGATTTTTGTCTTGCAACCAAAACATTTGGCATTAGTCACCATAATTTATACGCTCCGTTATCATCGACCTCATTTTTAGTCCCTATATCTGATACACAATATTCACTGTTGACCTTAAAAGGAGAAATGTACAACAAAATTTGATCTGAGTCTGTTAATCTCTACTACAAAATTCATCGTGGAGAAGTTACAGTACTATTGCACGTGGTGGACCTGTAATGGGATATGTACGGGATTCCATTCTCTCAATGGTTTACGGTGTCAATAGGAAATTAAGTAAAAATGGATACTTACCAGACGGACAAAAAGCAAAGATACAAGGCTTATTGAATCAGTTGTTCTTGTGCGGACTTGTTTTTATTTGTTCTCTATCCATAGAACAAATTGGAATACTCTTCGTTTACATCAATACAGAGACCAATACAATCACCTCATAATCCATCAAAGTCTTGTGGAACTGTTTACAGAAGACTGAGCACCATTTCTTCTCCTAATCCTAATGGACTGGACCGCGAATGAAAATATACATTCAAAGCCAGATTGCACCGTCTTGTGTTTGCTAATCACTCCTCATACTCAATAGATTTTTTTGTTGTAAAGAGTTAATGAAGGGAATATGGATACTTAGTTATCACGCTTGGTCATTTTAACGAGACATACAAATCTCGATGTTTTAGTAATAGTTAAAGATATTGTTAGAAAATCAATTATCTTTTAAAAAGTATGATAAACGCGCTCTTTAGCAAAAGATTGGTCTGGTTTGATTCAGTTATAACTTAATCTAGAAACAAGGAAATGTCTAGACCTCCCCCCCCCCCACACACAACATGGATTTCATTATTCTGGCTAACTTCATTAAGGTCTAACAAAAAATTCCTTTCAGTACATTTACAATTATCTGTTAAATGAGCTTATAATAAAGGAGACATATCAGACATTTGCTTTTACTCATAATATGTAGCCAATGTTAGCATGTTCAGTTATTACTTCCTTATATGTAAACCCATTTTTATTTTTGATAGCGGACCATACAGGACAGTTGTTGAATTGAGTTTTATGCCAAACTGAAAGTTCAATGGCTGCCATCATATGATAGCACGTCCTATATCGTCCATATCTGTCTTATTTGGTTTTCATTTGATGCTTTCTTTGGAGTTATCGCCTGTCAGATCAAACACGGTTTGCTATGTATGATTATTTTCTGGATCACTTGGGAAATGTTTTAGCAATACGATTCAGCGCTAAAGTTGGACACATAAAGCGTGTACATTTGCTTTTCATAAACGACCAGTCAATATATTCATTAATTAGATACCAAAATATTTACAGTATATATTATTGACGATCTTACACGAATATTTATTAGGTGTGAAATTTATGCAAAGAGATGACTAATATATTATTATACTTGATGAAAATTTTGCTATCAACGATTGGTCCACAGGGCATCATGTATCAGGGAACAAAACTGAGTCTCTCTCAGGCGATCACGATTCCCTGTATAGGGCAGTTTACGAATTAGGCGGAAGTGATGCCACGCATAATGACCTCATTTTGAAATTATCAGCACATGGGCAGTATCTTAGACCATACAGATAAACGTTGTAAACTGGTTGCTGAGTTTCAATACTGAGGTAACTGAAGACGATGTTCTCGATGCGAAAAATGGGCGCCCGCACATAGAGGCAAGTGGTGGTGATGGTGGTGGCGAGGCGAGCGCCTACATCCGTAAATCTAAATAGCACAGACAACCTTATGTTTGTCCCCACCCCCAACCCCAAAGCATAATAATTCTGCGGGCACTCCTGAGGCGAGATTACCTTACGTATTTTGCACACATTGCTATGAGCAAAGCAGTATACTTCAGATGTTATAAGGTATAGTTCAGAGTGATTACCAAGATGTGTACACTCAAGTTTTGTTCTGTTTGTCCGTAAAATTAGGTTAGGTTAGATAGGAAGATGTATTTACCTGCGACAAGTCATATTCTACGAACGCTTCGTGGAACACGACTTGTTGCTGGTGGATAAATCTTTATATCTCTTCCTAGCAAGGCCAACACATTTATTATAAAATAAAGAGATAATATTCTAATATTTAAAATTAATATCAAACGATCTTATATGAAGTAACTACATACACTAATTATATCAATTATTTATATATAAATTTCATGCAAAATGTACAAAGAGTTTGCAATCTGATTTGTTGATGAAGGATGGTCACGGACTGTGCATATTTCCATCACGTTGCTTCTCGACATTATTGAATGTTTTGACAGATTGTTGAACAACTTCATGACATTAATACAGGTGATCGTAATGTGAAGACAAAAAAATTGAATTTTTACACCCATTAAAATGTGTACACACGTAGCACGTGCTGGGCCGATGTTTGAGTTCAACTGACATAAACACGTCTCACATGTCAAACAAGCCGGAACCGGACCTGTCAAGTAGGAATACAGGATTAACGTTTTTTTTGTTTGCTTGAAATTCAACACCGAGCTGTTAAACGTCTAGGCTGATTTTAAAATACATAAAATCAGTATTAATTAATGTAACATTAAGTGACCTTAAAGGACATGTAGAATATTTTGCCGACAAAAAGGAAATCAATTATTCTGGAACTTCAAATAAGTTTTGTAAAAAAAGAAAACTGTTTTCTCCGTCGTCCGTAAACGATTTAATACATCATCGGTGTTGAAGTGAATGAATGGTAAATACATAAATTTACTAAATGGACAATATTAGTCTGTGTAAAATCAATCACGAAAATATCATGGCTTTTGACCGAGTCGAATGATACACAATTATTTTTCGATTTGCAAGATACAATTTTCAGAAAAGTGACTCGTGGAATCAGATACTGATAAAAAAAAAACGTGCCGCATTAAACAGGGAAAATAGTATTGAACCCTTTAAACAGCGGAAATGTTTATCGATACCATTAAACATGAAATCGTTACTGACATTATTAAACAGCACAAATGATTATGGACACCCTTAAATAGCGGAAATGATTATGGATATCCTTAAATAGCGGAATTGATTATGGATACCATTAATAGAGGAACTTATTATTAATACCATTAAACAAGAAATGGTTGCTGATAGCAGTCAATAACAGAAATGGTTACTTATATAATTAAATAGCAGAAATTGTTATTGATATCATTAAACAGAGGAAATGTTTGTTGATACCACTGTACAATGGAAATTGTGATCGATACCATTGAACGGCGGAAGTGGTTATTGATACTGTTACCTGTTTAGGCTAGAATAAACAGTGACACAAGAAAGAGTGAAAACAACAAGCTTTGACAAATATAATAGTTTATTTCCCTGGAAAAATACTGTAAAAGTAAAAGAATATGAACTTTCGGTTTTAATAATCAAATCCAAAAATATCCAAGAATAATAATCCACGAATAAAATTTTAGAAGCCCTAATAATAAAAAGTTCTATTGATTTCAAGTTGGAGTCCAGACGAGGAATCCAAGATGAAAGGCGATGACGTATGCTGTAACCTGTATTGTGTTGAAGTCTACAGTTCCTTGTAGAAACAAGAAATATCACTCCGGTTTTGGAAATCCGAATAAATGTTTACAAGAGATGTCTTTGTTCAAGAATTTTGTATTAGCACACGTATATTTCCAGGAAAAAAGAACCAATCCTTTTAAATCCAAATAATTTGAAATAATTCCAAACGACACAACATACACTTTCCAGTGTAAAAGCCCAACTGTGCTTGTTTCTCTAAATCGATGGTTTAAAATTTGAATTTTACGCCCCGGATAGGGGTCACGTGGTCATGTTTACATTTTAAAAAAATAACGTAGCCCCTGTATGTCCTTGATAAGAACCATTAATTTTACTCTGAAAATAAAAGTTGTTTACTTCACTAAAAACTATTCACAAATCTAGGGTCGCGTATTCAATACAGCCTCGATCTCACTCGTATTAGTCCCACAATAAAAATAAACAAAAAGAGAATTTGTTGGCGTGACCGCTACCACTCCCGAATCAAGGTCGGGAACCAGGTCAGCCCACGTGCCCACTAAAACCAACAGTCAAAGTCAAACTATTTTCAGGAAAAGTATGGAATTCCTAATAAACATACCTACATTATTTTGACAGATAATGAAATAAAAAATAGAAAGATTCTTAAACTTACAAACAATTAAATCAGATACAAAAATTAAATCAAATATACATAACAATACCATTACACAGCGGAAATGTTTGTTAACACCATTACTTAGCGGAAATGTTTGTTGATGCCATTGCACAGCGGAAATGGTTATTTATACCATTGCACAGCGGAAATGGTTATTAAAAATGTGATTTATCCCCGTCAAACAAAAGTAGCTTCAAATCGACCATTTCTTAGAAACATATTGTCAATCTATAGAAAAGAACAAAAATGGACCTTTGCTTCTCAAGGGGACCGATTAAACATTTCGACGACAGCTTAGAGAGTTTATTTTCTCAATGATCTCGCTTGCAGAATTTAACAGAAACGAGAATACAATCAAAACATTTTGTAACGATCATTATTAAACATGCAACGGAAGGAAATATATTAAAACTCACAAATTTAAGCTAGAATTTGATACTGATGTTTCAATCCGTATTTTCTTATCGTGCATCATGGCTAGACTATTTGGGGGTTTCATTAACGTCCACGCGTTAGTATTTCTCGACAGTGCAAATGAACTTTGATAAATCTTAAATTTCAGTTTGTTTTAAATTCCATTCACATTGTATACCGGAATTTATTTGGAAAACGTAATTGGGGGTTATGAAATAATTATTAAACCATATCAATGTGTGTGTGTGTGTGTGTGTGTGTACTGAGTTCGGAAAAAGCTCGTTTGAAATGGCGCACGAATACATCTCAGCCAGACGGTCCGATGTACCCCTGTGTCATATCAGGCCCGTTCTCTTCGCCATTCTCGAAACAAACCACGGACGTAATTTTGCTTAAAAACCAAAACAACAAATTAAAATTAAGGTTGTTGAGGATGTTAAGGCACGACAGCATAGCTTGAAATAAACATACATTACACTGAAATCTTACTGCTGCAGTCAGTTGTTATTTGAAGCATCACGTTAACAAAAGCAGAAACTGTGTGATATTTTCTTAAATTAAGATAGGTGTAAATTCCCAATTCGTGTATTCTACAGGTTACCTTCTTTTCCGGGAAGAGACTGCAGCCCCATTTATTGGGATTTTCAATGTCTAGCTGAAATAGCATTTTTCCATGTTTAAGATGGCTTTAGAGAAATGTTTCGTAACAAGTCGATCTAAGCAGTTGTGTGTATATGGATGTAATGGTGCAATTTGTTATAGATAATTTCGTGGTACATTCTGTCGTGGTCAGAGTGACATGAACTTGTTAAAATTGACCTATGGGCTAGGCTCTCAATAACTTGTCAGCTTGTAATGATTAACGTCTCTTGTTTTAGGGCATAACTGAATTAGAGCCCGTTCGATAACGGTGAGTCACAGATGATAATGTAGGGTCAGGTAGCGGGAAACGATAAAGATAAGACAAAACAGAGCCAACATTTTGGGAAAGATCAGATCATTAGAAACAGGTGACATAAAATGATATTTTACAGACTGGATAATAATGAAGACGGTCTAGACAGATTTATTCGGATGTCGATGGGAGTGTTACAAATTGTTGGCGGTTAGAGAAAGTAATTCAGATTGGCTGAACAAAACGACTGTGTGTGTTTGTTCTCAGACGAAATTCAAAGTTTAATTAATCTCTCTCGCGAAATTAGCCAGCCTAAGTTCTGAGGGAGTTATAAATTTAGCTCTGACAAATAAAAATTATTTCTCGTTAGATTGTCCAAGGGACGTGTGTCGGAAAGTTAAGGTTACGAAGAGAGAGAGAGAGAGAGAGAGAGAGAGAGAGAGAGAGAGAGAGAGAGAGAGAGATTAGGCTTCATACAAATCGAGCGAGTCTCGGAAGAAGCACAAGGCATTGTTTCAACCACATACAATATGCATTGATGCAAGTTTGTAATTATTCGTTGAATTTATTAGTTTTAAAGTCATACATCAAGTTTTCCATGAGTTCGGCAGCTAAGAAAAGTGTTCCCGTGTTTTTGTCTCAAATTTTATAAGACTCGTGTATTATTTAGATGTGTTCGGATTTAGTGATTAACATGTAATAGAAATCATGTATTATAGGAATTTCTCCGAGAATTAATTATCTGTCTTAAATGATTTGCATTTTGTACGCTGATAATAGATTTTTCTATGCATGTAAATGTATTTCAGTGAATCGGTAATTAGCAAGGAACTAGAGTGAAGTCCATTAATTCGTTTGTGTTACTAAGTTGTGTATTCTTTTCAACCCGGAATCGACAGTATTAGCTTTAGGAACGCGGGGGACTGATATAATTCAACTCGTGATTTATAACCAACAGCGGGGTGTATTCTTTCATCTAAGAGGTCTAATGTTGTCATGGTTTCAGTTAAAAATGCGAGATGCCGTTGAAAATTACATAAATGCATGTTAATAGGATTGTGTGTCAGTGTTATGTTGCGAACAAACCATATCTTAGTTCTGTTGAATTACTATTGACGATGTCTGACGTAAAAAGAGTTTGAATATTGTTCGATTCCAGAAGAGAAAAATCTGACACGTACTTATGTAGGGTATTATATTTTTTGAAGGAAAAATAGCTCCATACCGGTAGTGCTGATGACCCGAAGAAGCTAGAAGAAGAGAGAAAAGGGAAATAAATAAGGCATCGTTGACCTATCACCAACAGTGATTTGGAAAAGACCGGAATGGTTCAGGTGATGCTAAACTTGCCGGCAACTTGAATTGGATCAGTCACTCGATTATATGATGCAATTTGTTTTGTAAGTGTAGCAGAACGGCTAATTGTATTTTGCATTAATTTTGTATCTATTTCTAAGAGAAGGTAATTTATTCGAATGTCATGTTCAGTTTCATTTTGCTTATATAATTAATTAAACTAATATATTCTAAATGGGTGTGGTTCTATTCAATATCCATGCTCAGATCTCTGTTATTCTATCCACTAATTTTCAAATTTATTTTATTGTATACTCGATTCGGGGAATAACACCCTGTCCGATCATCTCCTAGACAACGGTAACCAAAGCACCATAATGAGTGAGGGGCCCCGAGTGACCGAGTGGTCTAAAGTGCTCACCGTTCCGGAACACTACCATCTCACCTCTGTCTGCGTGGGTTCGAGTCCAAGGCTCGGCTAGCGTGGGTACGTGGGAAAGCCTGCCGGTAGCTTCTTGTGGGTCGGTGGTTCTTCCCTGGGTTTTCCAGGGTTCTTCCTCCACCAGTAATACTATGGCCGCCATGTATAGCCTATCTTGTGCTGAAAAATGGCGTTAAACCCTACAACAAGAACAACAACAACCATAAGGAGTGGGAGATCACACAAATCTTACATAAATATTTATTGTTTTTCTAAAGCTTAATATGAAGTAGTTCTACAAAGCATGTTCATTCCTGACTGTTGAGTAATCATCAGGGCCTTAGAGAGTGATCATGGGTCCTAGGGTAAAAAACATCCGGACTTCTCCTAGTTCTTGTTCAAACAATATTTTTATTTTATAAAATTAAAAAGTGTTCTTCGGCTCGGACCCCTTTACGGGCCCGAGGCTCGAGGATATATCTCAAGTTACTCTCCCTCCCTCTTGTCGGCACTGGTAGTCCACACGTTAGTTGTTATCACACAGCTTTCAGACCAAAAATATTAATTGCTTTGGACATTTACAATGGCAAACTGGCACTAAATTGGGTCAAGGAGAGCGGGGACGTGGGTTCTGATCATTACCACTGCAGGGTGTCGCGGAATAAGGCAACACAATAAATTGGTAATACCTTAGAACAATTTTGTGCAATTGATTTCGTAGGTGTGTACAGCGTTACCTGTATTCGTTTTATTATTTTCCTTTTAATTGTGACATAATAATACATTCATATCGTCGTAGGTTGCTTGCATGCCCATATTTCACGATGTGCAAGAGTACTTTACCCCTTGGTTTTGCACGTTTTTTAAATTACTATTTATAGGAGGCATCTTGTCATATATAGGCATAGTGAAGACCTGGATCTTGCCAGGGATGGTTTATAGTACACGACTTACTACATCCATAGAGGTTATTAGTAGATTATACAGAAGTAAAATGTGTAGTTGTATCTGTATTTTAAATGCTTTATACTGATATCCCACTTTTATCTTTCATTTCAATCTCTTGCCAATTGTACACTGTTTGGGTATAGAAAAGTATCGGTTTGATGTAATTCGTCGTTGAAGGTTGTATATATTTACGTACAAACAGGATGGTAGCAGGTGTTTCACGGATGTTTATTTTTGTCTGCCATATGTAGTGTATTTCTATTTGTTGGCCATGATTTAAGAGATGTTTGCATTTTAGTTACGTTAACGTTCTTCAATGTAGTAGGATGGCACGTTTGGTCTATTTATAGTGGAATTGGCTAGACGCAGGCCCAGCCCTAGGATGTGTGGAGCCCAAGGCAGCATGAGCGAGCGAAAAGCGCGGGGCCCCAAGCAAATAACTGCATTGCCTGAAAGTGCGAAACCCAAGGCGGTTGCCTCTTTCGCCTTGCCCTAGGACCGGGCCTGGCTGGAGGGGATAGCTAAGGCTGGAAGGGGTGGCAGCGTAGCTGATAGGATTGACAGCGTAGCAACTTATAGTTTGTGATAGTGTGACTTGCAGTGAAGCAGTGTAGCTGTTGGTGTAATAGATTAACCGACATTATAGTGGCGGATCTGAATGTGGGGCAGCACGATACGTCTTGTGGCAAATTAGCTGGCAGGGACAACGAAGTTTGTAACAGAAATTCGTTGAAGAACGATTCCTGAATGTGCAAAATGACGATGAACAGTGTGTATAACAATACATTGTTGTATGAACAATACTCATCATTTGAAAGCATTTGGTTCTAGGAACCATACTCATCTTTAAAACATGTGGTTGTTTGAACCACAGTTCATCATCGTTGTATCGTACATGAATCGTATTTTTTTGACATATTCATTATGCTAATTTCAGTGGCTTTTTTGTTTACTTGCCTGGTTAGGAATATAATATCTACGAATTGTCAGTGGGCAAGGACGCTCCGGTGGCCTAGTGGTTAGAGCGTCCGCCTCGTATGCGTGAGGTAGTGGGTTCGATCCCCGGCAGAGTCATACCAAAGACCTACAAAAATGGTACTAACAGCTGCCTCGCTTGGCGCTCAGCATTAAGAAGTTAGTTTTAGGACTAGTCGGCCTGGTGTCAGGATAATGTGACTGGGTGGGACATCGTGCTACATGTCTGCGGCATGATGCCACAGTGCTAGACATCACTATAAACTGTCACACTGCAGACATCTTAGCGATATGACTGAAAAATTGTAAAGCTACGTTAAAAATCCAAATCACATACACACACACTCAGTGTGCAAAATAGATCATCATGAAGGCATACGTGTTTACCTGTCACATATTTATTCAAATTTCATAAAATCTCGTTCATTCGCATACAATATGTTTATTTAGTCTAAAAGTCAATTTGGTTTCAATCCTGTTATACGCGGCGCTTTCATTGTGACATCAATTCCGGTTTAAACTCATCACCAACATCTTGCTAGGCCTCATTTTAAAATGTGGATGCTCTTTAACATTAATTCTGCTGTATAACAGTAAATATTATTATCGATGAGGGGCGACATCGAACAATCACCATTTAAAAGTATGTATAATCAAAATTCTTACAAATAATACTTATTACTGATATAATTGGAACTAAAATCCCACATGACCTGTATGACTTGTGTTTAAATTTTTTTTACAGATCGTAACAATTCTGAAACTTATAATAATCTGAGCAAATTAGTAAGTATATAATGTTTTTAAAGGTAACTTGGATTTTAACTGTGAAAATAAATTAACACTATATATTTATTTTTGTCTTTACAATTTAAATTAAAAAATGTGCACTCAGAGAGTATAATCAACACTGGAAGTGTGAGAAATGATAGTGTTTGGGTGGCTTTCAAGTGTAATGTTATGGTACAGCAACAGTTTCATTTAAAAGTTCAGGCATCAATGTGACATGACACATTGCCATAAAGTTATGATGGTAAAGGTCCTTTTTCACTACATGTATCTCTTTACAGGTTTCACACTCAGAGGTTAAATGCAAAACCACTGGAACCTTGGATAATTGCATCTCTATAAGGTACAGTATTGTCAGCACACTGTACATGTATGGCTGGACTGGGAGAAAGTTGTTCACATGTTGCTGCACTTTTATTTCATATTGAAGAGTGTTCTTGATGACGAAGTACGCAAACCAAGCTCGTGGGGTCACGTGATTTTTGTTCATGAAGCAGATAACGTACAAATTGGAATGGCGAGCAAAATTTCCAAATGTTCTTCAAAATCGAAGTACATTGACTCCCTGGATCATCAAACTCGTGAAAGATACATTCAGAAAATTAAAGATGTGAGTGGCGTAGATCCATATCAAGTCGATACGAAGAAATTCAGTGCCAACGAAGAGCAACTCCCAGACATTACTTTCGGCGACATAATCATGTATTTAGTAAATGGTACCAGTGCATACACACTCGAACAATTCAAAGCTTACAAATCTCTCGAGGCTTACAACTATGTTGTAAGTGGATGGGTTGACAATGTGAATACGTATAAGCCTGACGGTTGTGTCAACATCATCGTCACAGCTAAGGTGTGGTTTGACATTTTCATCTAAGAACATTTCTCGGTTCTTGATACATAACTCTTTGATTACAAAGTCAATTAATTTAAATACACTCCGATATGATTTACAGATCGTAACAATTCTGAAACTTATAATAATTTGAGCAAATTAGTAAGCGTATAATGTTTTTAAAGGTAACTTGGATTTTAACTGTGAAAATAAATTAACACTATATATTTATTTTTGTTTTTACAATTTAAATTAAATAATGTGCACTCAGAGAGTATAATCAACACTGGAAGTGTGAGAAATGATAGTGTTTGGGTGGCTTTCAAGTGTAATGTTATGGTACAGCAACAGTTTCATTTAAAAGTTCAGGCATCAATGTGACATGACACATTGCCATAAAGTTATGATGGTAAAGGTAGTTTTTCACCACATGTATATCTTTACAGGTTTCACACTCAGAGGTTAAATGTACACTGTACATGTATGGCTGGACTGGGAGATAGTTGTTCACATGTCGCTGCACTTTTATTTTATATTGAAGAGATGCCGAAATATAGGGAACGAGTTTCAATCACGAGCAAATTAGTCTACTGGAGGAAACCTAGCAAAAAATCAGTAGAATATAAGGAATTGAGCAACATAGATTTCCGATCAGCCACGAAACTGAACCAGCTAACAAATAATCCTGTTGCTGATGCCACCCAGCCTACACCCTATCGTATCTTGAATTTGTCAGCAGTTCCAGTGGTAGGCATATAAGATATGAAACAGATTTTGCAAACATTAGAAGAAAAGAACAAGAAACCTGCTATAATGACTCTGATTGAACCATTCTGTGAAAAGTTTAAACCTCTTCCACAAAATGAACACCTGCCATCATCTTTGTTGACTCTTCGGAACGAGAACACGGATTCAATGTCACTTGAACAGTTGTTAGATTACTGCAGCAAAATTTCCATTTGCATTAACAAGGAGCAAGTAGTTGAAGTTGAGAAAGAGACCCAGCTGTAAAACAAATGCAAACTTTGGCACCATGTTCGAGAAGGCCGAATCACATCCACTACTCTTCATTCTGTCTGCCACACAAATCCTGAAGCACCATCCATTTCTCTGCTGGAATCGTTAATTTCTGCATCAGTTTCCGTGCATGCACATCAAATGGTATGGGGTGTAAAAATGGAAGATCTAGCTAAGAGACAGTACACAGAAAAAATGAAAGCGACACATGATTTATTCTGCATTCACCCATGTGGTTTTTTCTGCACGCAGATATGCCGTTCATGGCTTCGTCTCCAGATGGGATGGTATCCTGTGTATGTTGTGGGAAAGGTTGCATTGAAATAAAATGCCCATGTTCTGCAAAAGACATGAGCATTCAAGATGCCCTTTCAATTAAAAAGTTCTGCCTTGTTAAAGAAGACGACAATGTGACGCTATGAAGGACACATCCATATTATACACAGGTTCAGTGTCACATACATATGTCTGATAGTGAATACTGTGATATTGTTGTGTGGACAAAGTCAGATATATTCATTGAAAGAATTGAGCCAAACACAGCTTTTTGGAATAACGTACTTTCAAAGGCACATTGCTTTGTGGCAGTCTTCTTTACTGTCAGAACTGGTTTCATGACATGGGCTGCTTCACCTTAATCATGGAAACAAGCAGAAAACATTTGATGCGAAAGGTCAAATGCCTTCATTTATATAGAATTTATTGTTTAATCTGTTTACGGGGTGAAATTTAATAATATTAACTTCTCCAAAACATTAGTCGAATTGCCCTCTCCCAATAAAACAAATAAATGGTTCGCACTGGCAACGTTTACTTTAGTGTTTCCCAAAATATGTCATAAAAGGTGCCAGTGTATAAGCTTATGTCTTGCTTAAGTCTTGCTGATTAATGAGATGTACCGATTAATACAATGCGTCTTTTCATTTCAAATCGTTTTCTGATAGTCGACGTTAAGTCATCGAGGTTTTGTCAATCCGTCATGAGGTTTTGTCAATCCGTCATGACTTTTGACCGGATGATTGTGGCATTGCTCTTAAAGTGACACAGATGTTTAAAAAATTCAAACACGTTTTGAAACAGACAATAATTTAACATTAATAATAGTGAAAGGTTAGGGACTTTTCTGTATGGTTAATATTGTGTCAAGAGAGATACCTTCTCATAAAATCTGTAAATATTCACGTTGCCATTTTCGAAGCAAATACTTTATGAAAGATTTTAACTCGTCAATAATGCCTTTATGATAATGAGATAAAGAAATTCTTCATAAAATCATGTAAAATGAAAATAACAATTGCATCATTATTTTGAATAGGTGTGTCAATAATTATCGATGATTTTAAATTTTAACATTAAATCAAGCAGGTCGTTTTCGTATACCACTTGAGACTGTTAAAGTGTTGTACTCAAACTAAATTTACTCAAAGGAGAAATTATGAAAATTTACCATATTATCTATGAAATGAAATTTGATAACAATAATTTAATTTTAACTTGAAATATTTAGTTAATGTTAATATGATTATGCTTTTAAAATGTCAGAAATGTTTTTGAAGATATCGATATTTACTTAGCATACATGTATTAAAAATGCAAAAAACTGACCCTCTATTTAATTTTTTATAATATTTTTATTTTTAAAGAAAATACAATAACCTCTCTGAGTTATCTCTCTAATATAATTGCTTCTTAACCACGTTGGCCCTATTTTCGACGACATTTTTGAAGTTTTGCACCTTTTTGTGTCTTTAGTCAATATATTATACTTTTATACATCATTATCACGCGAAGTAAGGTATTAGTTTGTATGGTATCGCCTTTCATCACATGAAAGTTCTTTTGTGCCCAGGAAATTAAAATAAAGATGCTCGCCAAGAAACACGCATCTGTGCAGACTTTAGGTGATCCAATTACATGATTCGAACCTGTATGCTTCCGGTTACAAGTCTACGCTAATTACAAAGCCACCGCGAATCCAGGTAACGTGTTAAATACAGTATACAAATTTTGTTTAAAATAGATTAAACTGATGAACTCTAAGTTTTGAAGAATGAAATCTGTCTCGATTATGTTTTGCTTGTGCAATGTCTGCTCTATTCGTCAAAGGAAGTCCCCATAAATGAAAAATAAAAAACGCAGAGCACAATGGTGACAATTTCAGCAAATTTCTCAGTATTGATCTGCCAAGTGCTCTTGATTAGTCATGTTAGCATGTTTTAAAATTTGAAAAACCACAATGGAGATTTCTTGTTTGCTTTTCAACAAGACAATCCTTACTACGTATAGATAAGACTTTACAGAACATCAGAAAATATAGATTTTTTGGCAGTCTTCCCAGATAATGAATCATGTTCCGGGAGAAAAATGATCAAACACATTTTGTCCGAGCTGGAAAGCGTATTCCAGCGTATCATAAGTTTTGGCTAAGAGTGAGAATGGGCCATGTCAGTAATGCGTCCCAAGGGAGTTCACTGACAAAACAGCTATTACTAAGTTCCTCACTGCGAAAGTGTGTATCGATCCAGTCTCCAGCAAGAACTGTTTCTTTATTGCCATTAAATATGCGGTACCACGATTATCTGGAGTTATCAAAGCACACAATCATCTAACAGGAAATTGTTGACAAATTTATCAAATATTACCTATTAAGAAGCTAGGTTTAACGTTACACGGTTATATTAGCACATGACGGCATTTTTTCTCTCTCCGGTTTTATGTCTTTTTCCGGAAGGAAGATTAAATAAAGAGGTGCTAAACGTCTTAACGTTTGTTAAACACGCTTTATAAATGGTTTCATTAAAGTCTGGACTGTTTTCTACCTTCAATGACATCAAACACCAATAAATATGATCACGCACACACACACAACATTAGATTGTCAATGAGATGCATATGTGTGGAAACTTATAATCAACAGATACATCTTTGCTTCATATTAGGGTCGGCGAGCTCCCCAATTTCTTTCAGAGGAAAAAAATGGTTCAAAACTAAGAAATCTCAACTCTGTCGGTATCTCCTACATCAGATCATCCATAATCGTAGAACGAGATTTGACATATATCAAGAAACGTGAAAGTTTAGCCACAGTCTATGAAGAAAGAACGACGCTACCTCGCCGTTCCGTCTGACCAGTAAATGTTTTACTTCATAATGTTCAACACCAGCAGTCCTATTCAAACGAAACACGAATAAAGGAACAGTTTTAGTCCTAAGCTATACAATAGAACTGCAAAGATATCCAGATTTTACTGAAACGCATTTGCGGAATTAAGGAATGTACAAATTGATCAATGTCTGGGTTAGCAAGGTCAGACATTGCAACTAACATGTAGAACTTGGTAGAATCTTGAAACCGTCGATCTGGCTGTCTGCTTGCACAACGATTATCATACGCTGACTTGAATAATTCCTTTCAGTTTTATTATTCTGCAAGAAGAGTTAAATACCTCTTAAAAGAGAGAGAGAGAGAGAGAGAGAGAGAGAGAGAGAGAGAGAGAGAGAGAGAGAGAGAGAGAGAGAGAGAGAGAGAGAGAGAGAGAGAGAGAGAGAGAGAATATTTAGTTATTTTCTTTAACTTGGAGATAAAACATCTCGTTTTTGTTCGTCACTAGTTATCGTGCCTATTTAAAAGAAACTCGTGTATCTCTTGGGTATTTTTTTAAATGAAATATTAATTCCGTTTATCATGGCGCTTGATTGATTTTAGTTATAGGGTATACAGCTAGGCCTTATTTAAAAAATATATATATAAAAACTGCTAGCTCCGCTTCGTCATTTTCACTTCCTAGCCTTGAAAGATAAATAGGAAAAAACTGAGCCAATAACATTTTCTATTTTTTGTTTATAATTATAGGTTACTGCATTTGTATGGGAAAATATGAACGAGTTTTGGGATGGAATACTGCACGACCTTGGGAGTACAGTATATCCTTCCGACAAAACGAGTTCATATTTTCCCATACAAATCCAGTAACCTTTTTATTATATGCTCATTTTTTCATTCTACCTAAGGTTTAATTATATAAACACAATACACTACAAGAAACAACGTAAATGAATGTATGCCGCATTCGAGACTAAATGCACAAGCGCATATTCATCATTACACAAATCAACATTATAACTCCGCCCAGATAAATTTGAACTTAGTCGCGCGCTCGACATAATTTTCAAAAGAAAATAGCGTTTCTAGTTAAAATTGAAATTTGGAGTCATATTGTGAATGAATGTGCATTGCAACAACTTTTCCATCTGATCTTGAATGAATAGATTTTGGTATTTTTCTCGATTCTAGGAAATTTCGTGATTATGGACTGGATTTGTATGTGACGATTCCACATGAAATGCAACTGAGTTAATAAGCTAGGGAGAAGTGTGTTGACATCTGCAAATGTGTTTCTGTTCCTGTCATTGAATGTTTGAAATCATAATGTGGGAAAAATATGAAGTCTTTCAATTGCAACTATCACAAAGACGCTATGGAATTTAATGCTTATTTCATTTTGAGTGCAGTAAGGATGATGCAATTGCACTTATAAATGAAATTACAGCACAGTTTCGAAATGTGTAGTCCAGATTGAAAACCTATGACATGGCTCATGTAATTCGGATTTGCAGAATTAAGAAAATACATTTTGAGGAAATTCAGGATGTAAAACTAAGTATTTTATTTTGCCATTCTTATCACCAGCTAAAGAAGAGAGTATATGACTTGTCACTTGTATGTTGTTTGTAAGGACCTTATCTTGCGTCTGTTATATAATGTAGCTAGCCTAAAGCAGTAACACTGTATCAACGCGGAATGTGCCAAAGCAGCTGGTATGTGGCAATCCACGAAACATCTGTTTTAGTTCATTCAGAAACAACCACAGCGTAAAGAGCCTCTTACGCGAGTGTACATGATTTGTGTACAAATCAAAGGTGCTGGCGTCTGCGATTATTGTTTGTTTACAATAGAAAGTAGTTCCTTTATGCACGTGAACGCTATATGTGTATTGTCGCGCGAGTTCAGTATCGGGTAATACTGAACGATTCTGACAATGTAAAGTTAACGGGGAAAAAATGAACATATAATAAATTTAGATATTGCACTTTCAGAAGCTGGTATTGCATTCTCTGGAAAAATTCCCCTATTTTTATAACTACTCACAGCTCGCCCTTTCCAATTTGTCTAATGATCTGTCCAACTAGCCCCATCTTTCCAAGTCACCATATAATCTATCCAGATCGCCCTTTCCAATTTGCCTAACGATCTGTCCAACTAGCCCCATCTTTCCAAGTCACCATATAATCAACCCTACTGATCTCACCAGCTCTCCTTACGATTTCTCTAGCTCGATATATCTTTTTCATACTTGCTCTCGATTTCTGTCACTCGATCCCAATTACTGTTTCTCATTTTTTTAAAAAACAATTTCGCGTTCCTTTTGCGACCCTTACTTTTCTTGTCCTGAGTTAAGTATCTCTGGTCAGTTATCTCGAAGTAACTTTTCTCTGTCTTCTGGTGAGAAGCACGTGCTAACAAGTTTTAGTAATCGGATATAAATATAACTGACAAGCATTTGTTCGAGACCTTGAACTCGTTGCATGTAAACAAAAAAGAGCAATAAAGAAGGAAATAAAAATAATTTACATGACTAATTAATTATATAAAATCATAGGTAAATAGGTGATATAAAAATAAAATTGATGTGTGTGTATGTATGTATGTATGTATGTATGTATGTATGTATGTATGTATGTATGTATGTATGTGTGTGTGTGTGTGTGTGTGTGTGTGTGTGTGTGTGTGTAACGTAGCTTTCACATTTTAAATCATATTTCTACGATGTCTGCGGTGTGGCAGTTTATAGTGATGTCTATCGATAGGGCATCATGCCGTAAGAAACTTAGCATCATGATATATCCAGTCACATTATCATGACACCAGGCCGACCAGTCCTAACACTAACCTTTTAATGCTGACTATCACGCGAGGCAGCTGATAGTACCATTTTTATAAGTCTCTGGTATGACTCGGCCAAGTTTCCAACCCGCGACTTTGAGGCGGACGCTCTACCTATTTAGGTCACCGGAGCTGTCAAAAAAATAAGAACAAAATTGGCTTTGGCACCACTGAGGTTAAGTAATACCCGTCTCTCATTTTCATTATTTGTAATTTTGTTGGTAAAGCCTCGCAGAAGAACAAATATCACTCACACTCTTGAATTTGTTTATATTGACAGAAACTTAAAGTGATGTTTCTATATACTGTAGATCTCTTCACACTTGTGAAATAGTATGAAAGTCCAGTCGGAGGGTACATAAGGCACATCTGCAACCTATTTCTGCATTTGACGAACCATTTAGCAGAATAATAGTAAGTTGTGTCGGTCCTTTACCTAAGACCGTTTGGGATATTTAATATTTGTTGGCCATAATTTGTGCGTCCACAATATTTTCAGAGGCAATTCCTTTGAGAAATTGTACAAATAAAATTATAGTAAAAGAAATAGTTTTTGTTATAATTTTTGGCCTTTCCAAATCTGTCTGATATGAATTATTAACAAATATATACGAATTAGGCATCCAACCGTTCAAAATCTTCTGCTTGTTACCCTGAATGTCAAGAGGCTTTGAAAAGATTTGATCAAACTTCGAAGAATACGCTTGCATCATATTGCTTTGAGGCAACACAAGATTGGGATCAGGGTGTTCGTTTGCTTTGTTCCGTGTCAGCAAATCATTTCAACAATCTCAGAGTTTGTGTTAGTGCTTTTGAACTAGTTGTTAGACATACTGTCTGTGGACCAGTGAAGTCATTAAAAGATAAACTTCTTTCAAATGAAGATTCCAAGATTAATTTTCTCGACCATGTTTCAGATATCAAGATATGACAGAAATACAAAGGAAATGAATTTTCAGCCTACTGATAGAGTTCTGATGGTTATGGCTGTCTCACCGAAACCTCAAAATCCTCTAAGGGCTTAATTGTATAGTCCTTATACAGTTGAAAAGAATGTAAATGAATTGAATGATATCATTAACACTCCTGAGAGACGGAAACATAAGTATTTTGGTAGAGATAGGCCAGTTAATCAATCAGTTAGTTTGCTAATATCTGTCCCAATCAGTGAGGGTATAAACGCAAAATTTGACAATTAGGTAAAAGTGAGTTTTGCATTGTTTCTGTTACATTTAATGGACAGCTTGTGAGAAACGGTCAAATTAAACCTAGAGAAGTTAAGGTCAAAGATCCTTTGATTTTACTATGCCTGTTAATAAAACGCAACTAATGCGAATTTTGTGTTTGGCTGGATATTATCTGAAACTTTGCTCTGATACTTCCAAAATTGCCGAAGCACTGACCAATTTGTCGAGTAAGAATTATAAGTTTCCTTGCTTTGACAAATGTCCGGACGCATTTGATACATTAAAGACCATTTTTAAGAGTGCACCAATTCTTTCAGCTCAAAATTGCAGTCAATTATATATAATGTCTCTTGGTGTAATTGATGTAGGGGTTGGTGGATAACTGATTATGGAAGGCAAAAATGGCGTGGACCATCCAGTGTGCCATTTTTCTAAAAAGAAAATCAGCAATCACCAGGTATATTATTCCACAATCGTGAAGGAAAAAATTGATTTGATATTGGCTTTCCAACATTTTGAAGTGTATATTTTTCAGCTTCTTCTCTTATTCAGGGAAAAGAACCCATTATTTTCATTAACAAAAAGAGAAACAAAAATATAGATTTTTAAGATGAAGTTTAATGTTGCATGAATACGAAATTGACATTAGGCACATGAGGAAAATATAATCTGATTGCAGATGCAGTTTCCCATGTATAGGAGTTATATACTGCTTTCTGTATATTGTGTCATTCATAATGCATCTTTCAACGTAATTTAAATTGTTATAGTATCATATCTATATTTCACTAATATGTAAAAGAGAGATCTTTCCTACGAATCGTTTTATTGTTACGAGGGGAGGCGTTATGTATATTTAATTTGCATTGTGTGTTTTACCTTCGTCCGTGACTGAGGTTAGAGTTCTGGCCTAATGAACCATTCTTTTTTAAAGTAGTTTACTTCCACTCGAGTTCAAGACCTAACCTAATTTACGAACCTAGAATACTCAAAAATATAATTTTTTTACCATTAGATGGAGTTTTTCCATTTAAATTACTGAAATCCTGGCCATTTTATTGTGTCAAGTGAAAATAGTACACATAGGATGAAGTCAAGTATATAATTTAGGAATCATTTATTTAAATTATTTATGGGAATTACAGAATGCTTATTGCCTTTTTGAACTAAAGCACTACTTCGTTGATTCATTCAAAGTCATTCTGGAATATATCATTGTGATACGTAAAGACTGTTGGTACATTAACATATTCAAGACTATTTATACATCAGCACATTGAACATGAATTTCTTTCAGAACAGTATACCATTGGATATATCACAGAACATTTTTTATGACTATTTGGACTTAAATTACAATGCAATTACAATTAAGTTTTTCTTAAAATTTTCACTTTGAAACTTAGTGAAAAAAATATATGTTCATTTTATTAAACTTGTTGGTTTCACTTCTTTCAATTACAAAGTTCTCTGGTATTGGGACGCAATCAGTGAAAAGACGTAAGCCTTGGAAAACGTAAGCTCTACGACAGAACATGCCATTATGAACTTTGCACGCATTATGTATTTGTCTTGATTTCAGTCAAGCCTTAGATGTGCTATCTGAATAATGTCGCATAAACTATTTGCTAGTATTGTCGCAACTACTGGCGAAGACTCACCAACACAAAAATGGAACCTATGGCCTTTAAAAAACCTGACGACTTCAACACTCTTGGAAAAGATACAGAAGTCAATGAAATAATTACAAGCATTGAGTCAGCTCCAGTTTCTGATTCTGGTAAAGAAAAAATAGTATTAAATGTACTAACGGAATAAGCTATTAAACACGGACAATTTTTACTATGGTGTTTGCTAGGCATGTTAAGCAGTCTGGAAAGATCTTTTATGCAAATGAAATGGTGTTGCGACAAAATCATTGTTTAATAGCTTATTCCGTTGCTCACCAACATTATCATTGACCCGTTGTCATTTCGCTCATTAATGCACAAAATGGTTGAAGACATCGATGATTTATATGGCAAACATGCGTACCAAGCAGATATTCCGTTATAGTGCACTTTCCATTGAAACACGTTTTGTTTTGCAAATCACTGATGAGACGCAGAATGTTGTTGCAAATACAACACAGAGCGTAACCTGTCTGATTACAATATCATCGAACAAACCAAATTTTTATATGACTTTCTTTGAAAATCTTAGCAGAGGAATCCCGAAGACTCAAGATCAGAGTAGCAACATGGTTCGTTTATTGCAGTTTGCCTAATGTTTGATTGAAATGGTTTGGGGGACTCAGTGTCAAACTCGCGTGTGTTTTGTCTGATGGGGCGTCAATTGCAATGCATCTGAATTTCACAGAGGGCGTACGAGATTAAATGAATGATGAGATTCAACGGAGGATTTCGCTAGTGACCAAGTGTGATTCTAAAATGTACATGCGTGAGCCGACACTATGCTTAGCCATCTTAAACGAATCTCCACAGTATGCGGTTGATATTGCAGTCATTGTTAAGAACGGTTCTCTGTCGGTCTGAGGATAATAATGAAATTTAAGCGGAATAGCGAATCATGCGTGCATAACTCGACAGTACCAGTAAAAAAATCGTTCCACATATTGCCAGGATTACCTCGACTTTTCGGGTGAATTTAACATGTGACGCTTTTAGCGGCAGTCACAAAAGCGGATCTTCTACAAAATTAGCCTGCTCCAAATGTGGAACCAGGCAATTTGATGTCAACTACTCCCTCATCACCTGTGTAGTTTCCATAACTCAATCCTTGGTTGACAAAACCTCGTTTTGCCCTTCTGGACGCTGACGTGTACATGTTGGATTTTCGCGGGGTTACCCTTACAATACAACCGTACATTAGAGATCGACCTAACATTTAATAAAATGACAGTCGTACGTGGACGCTTGATACACGTGCGTGATGTCAACACGAGAAAACCCATTTACGTAACATATAGCGGAAATAGCCTTTGTGATGTTGTACGAAGATAGTGTATACTCATAACAAAGGTGCTTGCTTAATTATCTTCGTGCTATACACCAAACGCTTTACAAGTTGCAACGCGAGTTGTTGATAGCATCAAACACGTTACTGCGGATAAGTTAATAAATCTAATTGCGAGCAGTCCAATCAATTCCAAATGGATATCGTCGATTAGATTAATTGTTCCCAACCCCTTTTCCAACCTAATTCAGGATCACGAGCGCTCTAGAGGGTCGCCATTATTATTTTTCTGGATGTTGGAAAAACTTATCAAAATTTAAAAAGAACAGAGTAATTAGGCTCGAAAAAGTATATTTTAGGGTCGCGACCAAAATGGGTTGGAAACCACTGGATTAGTTTACTCGAGCACTATCAAAGACGCTTTCATCAACAGCAGAAACGCAAAATCCGGTAAATAAATTCATCAATGAAGATTAAAAGAAGTACCCAACATCTCGTTTTCCTGTAATAATAAATCGAAGCAAAGGGGATGTTCAGTATTATTCGTACCCGCCGAATGAACCTATCAAAAAGGTCGAATAAACATACAAGTACATGATACCTTATTTTCTCCAGCGTGATGCCTTCTTAGGAATTGATGGACAATTCATACAAGCCGACTATGCCATTTACCCCGACAGTGCCAGGATTGGATATTTTAGCCACGATATCAGGACTTTATTCAGTAGCGCAAATTATTTTATTGATGGAAAGGAAATAGAAGAATGTTTGAGCTATGATTTCATTGTACGATGATTATTATACTGACCAGTTACAGAGACGATACTGGGAGATGTGCCAACAATTATATGAAATTTCAAAAGGGTGGATACGATCATGGAGATTATCTCCAGTCTTCTATTGAAAACGTTAAAGCGCGCCAGGATATGTGGAAACGCATACGGTAATTGGCACCAGTGACAATTACATCTTTGGATTAGTACAACGTGAAGGTCACCTTCATAGAGACACGTTGCCCTTTTCGTTTGCGATTCCTCATAAATTCGGATTTTGCAGAGATGTTCGCAAGGATATATTCGTAGCTAAACACACAGTTCCATCATACCGAAAATGTTATGCAATTTGGCGTCATGGATGTGCTGCTGGCAAAACTGTGTTGCTGAAATTGACATTATGATGCAGGTAATAATAGTTTCATTAGCTACGAAAACACGTTTGTTCTCGCTTATGGGTTTTAGTTGCACATAACGGCTATCATTTCTTACGTTCACCACAGACTGGTTCTGCACTATGGCCAATAACTAATCAACAAGGTGTCAGTGCACCAAGTCATGTATTGATAGCGTTTCGAACTATATATAATAGATGAGCGTCATGGACAGGAGGTGAATCAAATTATATTTGATCGGTTTTGGGAGTTGCTTTACGGTTAAACGATTATAATGAACCCTCGGTAGAAATAACGTTTCTTGATTTTACAAAAAATCACATCATACGTGCTTTTCACAAGCTGTGGTCCTTCATGGGCCAAAACCGAAACGTGGACACAGGTTTGCGGATTTCTCAGAAAAATGTTGCCATTTTGCACCCGATTTATTACTTTTCGTTGGAACATCTGGACCTGCGCAGATAGTGTGTGGTCGATAGGCACTTTCATGCACATGTGTCCGAGCCTACAGCTGGTTATAGATGCAATTATGTGATTCTTTCTGATAAGATACTGTTGTTCGAGGGTATTAATGACCGAATGAGGATTATTGACGCGCCTGTGGAAAACCCGTAATTGCTGCAGCTGTCGAAATTTAAATACATAGTCTAAAATAATGCCGTATCACGAAATTAAAGTTAGCCTTAAGCCAAAACAGACTGCAAAAATAAAGTGCGCAATAAGAAATAATTGAGGGGTCACATTTAAACGTTCTCTTGTAACAGTTAACTTGAATTATACTAGTGTTGTTCAGATCAGAGGTGACGCAAATGCAAAAAAAACGGTGGAATATGTCCATTCCTAGAAGCCATTCCAGCTTTGTTAGCGACTGCGGCTTCTACAGTTGCAAAAGCGGTTGCGTTAGGACCGTTGGATCTGCATTTCTCTCTGATAAAAGTGGTCAGTTGAAAATTCTACGATTTTGTTCAAGGCCGCCGTAGCATTGCGTAGACGAATACAAATAGTTAAAGGTCTTCGATTATTAATTCGTGGGAGCCAATTATTCGGGAGCGGAAGTGGTCTTCGCTTGTTTCCTCATCTCTGACGACAATGAAAACACAACTATTATTAATTTTGATTTGCCCACAATGACAAATTCAGCCAAATATTTCTGATATGCCATAATGCAGGATAAACTTACATCGATGAGTTCCATCAGTTCGCGGCAAACTGGTATCATCAACATGTATTTAACAACAGAACATGGAAAGCATTGAGTTGCATACGTGGTAACACATCGACATCGTTTATATCTTTACTTGTACGGGGTTGTACAACCACTTTGAAGTTGTTGGTTATTTAACCCGGCCATCATTGCTTCTGAACAACTGGTGTTTTATTCAATGCTTACAGCTATATCTCATATGGACGGCCCAGCGTGCACTCCCAGGAAGCAAATCTTCATCAGACCTAGCCCAGCAAACGCTATTTGATTTTACATGATGACTTTGAAGTTACACTTGAAAGGTATACGAACTGCATGTTAACATTTGTGACGTGAATGTGCAGTTACTACAGATGTTTTGAATCTAATAAGGTTTACCACCAAAGTGGATTTGAGGTTCCCTGCTTGATTGTTGCTGACGTCGATACAGACGAGGTTGTGATTTTCCAAGTTCAAACTGGAAAACTAAAAACGTCCAACGTGGACATTCAGGATGTTGTTTTGAAGCCAAGAAATGCCATCGTGAGAAACCTGGTCGAAATCTCGGAGAACTGGGTAATCAGAAATAAGGACGTGTCAATGATCCCTATCTAAAAATATATCAACGATCCTGATGCTGCAGTGCTAGCAGCCAAACCATCACCACCATGCTTAGTAACTGCATGGGATACTACCAAAGAAGGAGAGGAAAACATTAATGAGTTAACCTTAACAAATGGTCACGTTGTTTTCTACTGCACTAAAAATGGTTTTGGTAGACCTAAACGTAACATCTTAAACGTGCGCGAGTCCGGACCAAACATTTTTTTATTACAGCCAAAGTAAAGGTTAGTGAGTAAATGGCAGCGTTGGTAAATGTGCATCGGCATCTTGTTTTTTTTTTTTTCTCTCACCAATATCAAGGATCAATAGAGCCGAAAATATTAATGTATACTTATTTTCACAATGTATTATCAATCTGATTAGTAGAAGGAGATATACAATTAAGTTTGAATGACTCAGCATCTATCCGGAATGGTAAATAACCGTCTTTGGCAGCTATTTTTAAGAGTTTTTATTTTATATATCCGATAAATTATTTACCCAGTGATGATGTTGTAGTATGTACTGACATGGTGATAGGGGATGCCTTCTTTTATAACAATTTCGTTCCACTTGTTGATGCATATCTGCGTGAATACGGCGTTATAGTTATATACACTTAAATATGATCTACACTAGTGCCAGATAGAGATCGACCATTGGGACCACTCTGACACGGTTATATCAACTCGTTGTCAGCTTACAATCATTACATTGGCATGCGAAGAAAAGCCAGTCGACTGCACCACCAGGCGTGAAAACACCCAGTGATTATTTTTTAAAAGGATCGAGTAGAATTCACCGAAAAACCCAGCGCAATAAAATTTCCCGTCAATTATACTGAACCACTAACTATAACTCCGTTAGCAAATAAACACACAAAAGACAACCCAAAAAACCAAAACCATAATTAATATTAACCAAAGACGCACTTGCCCGTGTACAGCTTTTGGGATAAACGAGGGCCTTTGAAACACGCATTAAAGGCAGTCCAATGCAGTTTTCTATGAACGTGACTGTAAGTCTCCAGACCGCACATTTGCCAAAGATATACTATTCCCTCGCGAATTACAAACTCGTGTGTTTGTGGTTGTAGATGCTATTCGTCAAATCATCTTCGCTTAAATTGTCACCACAGCAGCTATCATAGGCACACCAATCGGATTCTTTGTCGGAGGTGTATTGATAGCAATTGTTGACACGGGCGGCACTGCTAATGTAATCTCGCTACGGCTGCATTCAGGAATACGTATTTATTTGGAAAAGTATCACTATAATTAATAAGCTGTACTCGATGGTTATTGAAGAGAAAAAAGCTAGCATGGCTGAGTCCGACTTCGTATTGGTGGAAATAGAAAACCACCGACGTTCCCGAACATATACAGAACCGACGCGTCAACGACCTCCCCCCCCCCAGTAGTTGATCGGCAGGCAGTGAAAATACAATCAGTGTTTTTCCAATGTATTTGGATATGTCTACAAGCTGTCATAGTGTATTAGTATGACCGACCCATTTCGTTGCAATTTCGTTTTGGAGGGGTCAAGGTGCCAGCTGGGGGATTCTTGTACGCGAGACTCACTGTTTACCCTAGATGAAAAATCGTTTACATTTCCGAAGGGAAGGACCATTTACAATAGTAGATTTTGATGCACAAAATCGTTCACGCAAGGAAAGAGTACCCAATATGTTTATAATATAACACCGCTGTTGACAGCTGATTTAAAAGACAGAATTGTTTTGCACCTGTCGTTTCAGCGCTTTTTTCCCCTTGAATAGGCGGTGTCAACGTTTACATTTCCAACGAATTAGTTTACACTAGTCGATTTTGATAAGCAAAATCGTTCATTGTAGCGTTAGAGTTAGTTTTTGTTCCACAAATTGTATGTATAAAATACGAGCAAAAATACGCATGCGTGTGATGCGAAGGTAGAAATAAATAAAGTCATTGGGTATGGAAGGTATTGAACCGGATCAGTAACCGAAATCTAAATCGCCCATTGTCATACTACTGTAAACAAATCCTATAATGCAAAACTGTCATTTTGTGTTAGTAAGCTCCATAGCAAGCGTACAACCCCAGCTTTCAAAATTATATCGATTTGTAATTCATGTACTTTACTCTAGCCAGAATCAAAATTGCAGAGAATGTGCAGCACTATTATTCATCCATATGGATAAATTAACTACTGGGTAAAGGGATAAATGTTTATTATGTTATCATTATGTAGCGTTTAATTCACTGGATATTGAAATTAAAAAAGTGCCTGAAACAGAATTAATTTCGTTTGCAATAATGTCACAGCGATTTGCTATAAGTTTGAGTAACTCAGAATGAATAAGAATCGTTCATACCAAGCCAGCAATAAATTTAATTCAAATCCACAGATATGAATCATTGCCCTGCAAGCAATAATCGTAAGTACTGAAGCAGGAATCAAAATAGATCTTTCCTAGCGGGAACGGATCCAAAATGCAGCAACACGTATCAATTTATACATAAACTATTCTCTAGGCGACGCAGACAATAGAAATCTGGCAGGCGTACTATATAAATGGCAGATAAATTATTTTCTAGCTTAACCCCTTCGGATTGTTTACGTGTCCTTTAATTCATGACTGAAAACTGCGCCTGTTTAAATCACGAAGGCTAGGAGTTGTGATAATATTTGCATTAAAATTGCATAGGGAAGCAAACCGATCGACATCAAGAATTGCATAGCTGCAGTGTATTGAAAATGTTCAGTCTCTCTTGTGCACAGTGCGATATAATGTCGATTTATCCGCGATAGAAACTTTTTAGACGACATAAAAACATATAATGAATGATGGATAAAGAGTTAGATGTCCAATTCAAAATTAAACCTTCAATTGTACAAATCACTGTACGAAATCTAAGAATTTCGTTCGACCAGTTCATCTCTTTCTTTGTTACCCATAAATATTTTTATGTGTACAGATTTTTAAAGCCCCATGGATATTATATCAGCTATGAATCTGCTACAAAAGAAATGGTCAAAGATGGTTGTTGTTGTTATAGATGGCGGCCAGAATATCTAGTGGAGGAAGAACCCGGAAAAAAACAGGAAAGAACCACCGATCCACTGGAAGCTATTAGCAAGGTTTCTCACTTACCCACATAATAGGTAAAGGCGAGCGCTTTTGACCATTCGGACCCACGGAACCCCTCCCCCGCTCAAAGAAGGCGTGCAACAAAACATAACGAGCGCTTCCCTCCCATAAATATTAAGAGCAAAACGTCCGAGGATAAGGCTTTGATGAGTATAATATTTTATGAACCAGTAAACATATAGACCTACACGAAGAGTACAACTAATTTTGAAGTTATATAGATTAATGAATCACTATATAACGTTTAGTCGACATATATAAAACGCTTTAATTGATTTCACCGAAACTTTAGACCAGGGGCCGGCAACCTACGACGGCCATAATCTCGATTTTAACAGTGTTACTGGTGGCACGCGGTCGTTCATTTTGTAATTAAACCGGAAAAATGTGTTCTGATTAATCTTATAAACATACATGGTTTTGGGGAAAGTTTGATTGTTAAGAATCTTTATCTTGAAAAGTAAAACTTCAATTAGACTGAATGCTTATTATCTGAAACGTCTCTTGTTTTAAAGCAGTTTTTTGAAGGGAATGTTTGTCATCATTTTTATTTTGAAATATTTGTCAACGACATTGAAAGATCACTAGCAGCCAATGATTTGTCCAGAATTTATAAAGTTGCATCTCTTTCTATATTCTCATGATATAGTTTCAGCGACAGATCTGCGATGCCCGTCATCAGCGTCTGAATACTTCTTATGAATACTCTTTTCAGTGGGTGTTGACTGGTAATATCTTTTTTTAAAAGTTCGATTTTGTCAAGTGTGTGTGTGTATGTATGTGTGTGTGTGTGTGTGTGTGTGTGTGTGTGCGCGCGCGCGCGTGTGTGTGAATGCATTAGATCATAAATTATATTTTTGGACACGAACACTTAGAGAATTGTATTTCGTGCTAAGCCATGAATTACTTGATTTTCTGAGAGAAATAATCTTAATATTTCACTGGAGTGAAAAAATTCTCATAATTTTCTAGTGTCCGTGAATAGACAGGGATGATATTATCATCAAAAATTCCAAATTGTCGTCTGACGCAAACGTAGCTGAGAGATAAATATGGTCGCCAGCCTATGAAGACAGCTCGAGTTCAAATCCAACAAACTACAGTTATCCTTTATTTTCTTTTCATTAAGGTACTATTTTACTTTGAATTGGATTTTATGCAACTGTTCGCCAGCCAATACGTTTTAGCATAACAAGAAAAATTTGTTTACTACGAGTGAATAATGGATATATTTCATCTCGTGGGTGAAAATCCTAATTATTTCACCCACTCGATAAAAAAAATCCGTTATTCACTCGTTCCAAGCAAATATCTTATATGTATTTATTTAAAATATCTGGGTATGGTTTTTGAATGAATGAGATCGATTAACAAATTCCAAACAACACTCGTTGTCTGGAGATGATTAAAGTCGTGCTTTCAACTGAACAAATGAAATGTTAAGTATCTATGCAAATATCTGCATACAATGTGTTTTTCTAACTTTATGATAAACTCGGCAAATAAGTTTTATAACATGTATCTGATGTTGAATCTTTCATCAATGTACGGCATCTGAAAAAGTTTATATAAATTCTGTAAAATAGTATATTAGGTGTGAGGGTAGATACAAATAGTAATGTCGGATCTGGTTACTCAAAATACACCCGTATGGATTGTGACGATGATATCGTAGTCATAGCAGTTTTCATGATATATATATTTTGAGTACATAGAAATGCATGCATGCTCTGTTCAATACACGATATGAGTGGGGAGAAAACAAAACAAGAGCAACAACAAAAGTGCTAAAATGTCTGTAACATCATATATATATATATATATATATATATATATATATATATATATATATATATATATATATACTTAAAAGCAAAGTTTATGTATGTAAGAATATGGTTCCAAATACTGTACAACTTAGACGATGGTTTAATAACAGTCTTAAAATTTCCAGACTATACCTATTATTTGAAGTTAAGCTAAGCATTAAAATCTGTCAGCTTCATATATCGCTAAATATAATTGATCTTTACAATGATAAATTAAAATCGACGGATAAATGTCTTGTTTATATCCAAGGCTGCGGTGACGACCATTCGATTACAGAAATAAGATGGAAAATAATTGATCTCACAATCGAAGCATCACTATGATGTCATCCCATTACTGTAATCTGTTCAAAACATTGTGACCACATCAATTTTATGATGTGAACTTCATGTCTCGCTAATTATCAGACAATGACTATAGATTACTATATCAGCCACTTACTAATGCAGATGAGGCTGTGAACATGACTAACCGGATTATCCTCTATTGAATTGACTACAGCTATGTAGTTAATATAACAAAGGAATCAATACTCCTCCCAATTTAGCCACAAAAAAATTGGCAACATCAGAAGACAGTGTCAAATAGCCGGGAGTCTGAATGGACATAATTGCCACACAAATTGCAATGTTTTAGCTAATGAACATAACACTTTGGGATGCAGTTTATTTAAAGGAAGCCTACGTTTAATGAATGTTTTTAATCCATACATAATATTGTAATACGGTTTGTTCTAACGAAGTCATATAAAATAAAGACACAACATCCACGTTCTGAATTCTTATAGATGGCCTTTTTTTTCACATCCGAGAATCTATGATAAGATACCACATTATTTAAAAGTTTTGTTTGAACATGCTTCTTTTCAATTTTTTGTTCTTTCAGGGTTTTGGTGTGTTTCAGAAACACACAATGAATAACTGGTTTGGTTGGACATAGCCCGTTTTTTTTGCAAATCAACTTTATGCTGAGCGTAGGCGATAGTAAGGAAGTGATTTGTTTGTATTTCAACATTAAAAGAACGGCCGTAATAGATTGTATGTTTTTATTTGTCCCCAGGCAGGGGTGTTACAGTGACAGGAAATTTTTTTTACACAAAAAGTCATAGTAATATTTAAAATGAAAAATGTCTGATACAATAAAACTATTTACATCTGGATTATAAATTAATTGCTTATCAAGCAAACAAAATTTCGCGGTCCAAGTCTCCCCTTCAAGCTTTGTATAGAGTAAATGACGTTAAACACACTCACGTATTCGCTGAAACAAATTTTCCCCAAGGATAAACCTTCCTCTGCGCGGAATCTGTTAAAATTATTTTCCGTTTTATGTTACAGTGTAAAAAAAATTAATTCACAATAAATAACCATATGCATCTGCGATGTGTAATATCATAGTCTAAATAAAATCACACACTACAAAAATAAATAAATAATTTGAGACCGTCCTCTGCACTATAAGAATTATTCTCTGTAACATGAACATTTAATGACAAACAGTGGCTTCGGGATGCCAACGTCCAACTTTAAACAATACATGATAGTAAATTTTGCATTGATCTAGAATACGTGTATGTTAGGAAATATGTATAGATTCATTTTGCAGTTATGCCGTTTGTGGACTGAGTTATGTACTAGTATACTAAGGTCTATAAATAAATATTTTTGCAATATGGTCGATTGTAGTGTTGGTATAAAGGTACATGATATACCAGTACTGTTGGTATATCAAATTGTGATCTGGCCATGGCCCATAAATAGGTCTATGGAAATAAGGTTTCAACATTAGGTTATATTTCAACAGTAGGCTATCACTTCTATGTTCTCTAAATCTGTAATAAGTTTCCACTGGTTAATCATTAGAGCTGTAATAAAATAACGATAAAAATATGAATAATCACCGTATTCTAAATAAATTAAATGTGTGTGTATGAGTGTGTGTGTGATTTAGAAGTTTAACGAAGCTTTTAACATTTTTCAGTCATGTCGCTATGATGTCTGCAGTGTGGCAGTTTATAGTGATGTCTAGCACTGCTGGGGCATGATGCCGCAGACATGTAGCATGATGTCCCACCCTATAACCTTATCTTGACAGAGCCCGACCATTCCTAACAATAAACTCTTAATGTCAAGCATCTATTCGTACCATTTTTAAAAGTCTTTAGTATCACTCAGCCGGGGTTTGAATCCGCGTCCTCCCACATCCGAGGTGGACCCTTTTACCACATAGGCCACCGAAGCAGTATCTAAATTAATTAAACATGGTGAAGAATTTCATTGAAATCCTCTCTGTTCCCCCTCCGCCCCCCCCCCATAAGGAAGAGAATATGGTTAAGCATGCTGAGTGAGAGAGAGAAAAAAAACAACAACAAACAACTGAACTTGCACTAAGTAACCTACAAGAACCGTGGACGTCGTAACGGTTAGGTGTACACGTTCCATGGGCTTTTATTACAGTATTCGCAATACCAATGATTCAAAGTTGCAAAAGCATATCAAGACTTGTACTATACACTTATTTGTAAGGATGAATACACATACTGGAATCTATTTAATGCTTTATTTATTATTTCTTTCTTCATGTTTTATTAACTTATTAATAATGATCTAAAACTTATTATTTAATATTATAATGTAAATGTCTCAAGGCCGCTCTACCTTCCCTCAGCCTTTCTCTATCACCGTGTGGGTTGATAAGGAATCAGACTAACATACCCACAAAGAAGCGTAGGGATGCTAAGTCTCCCCAAGCCACCACCATTTTCAATCGACATTCGTGGAAAGATACAAGCGAAATCCGTTAAAAAACTAGCGTGGTATATTTTCGCCTGTGTCATGCGACTATGTCTCTTGGCGACGAATGATAGAGAAATGCAGTCACACGAAGCAACGGAAACGGAAAAGATGGAAATGGATAATATAATCAATTGTATGGTTGGTAGCAATATTAATTAAATCATATTAATGACTTAGCTCATCTGTAAATGCATTTAAATATTTGAATTACCTCTTTCTGGTTCCTCGTTTCGTATAGTTTATATTTACAACTTCAATATGTTAGCCGGTATGTCAAAGCCAGCGTGTTCAATGTTCAAGTAGTTAACTAAGCTGTGTTTGCAGTACTCTGCTTTCTTTATTTAAACAATCTTTCTTGTTAAATCACAAGTGAGTCTTATATTTATTTAATCAATATTAATAAAAATAGAAGTGAAAAACTAAAAGAAGCAACTTATCAATTTGCAAAAGAGATTGCGATTATTCGCAAAAGGTTAAGAACTACATTTTGAAGTGGACACATAATAAAAATCAATACAACCTGAGTTGGTAGATACTGATACAGATAGACCCACTCTCCGGAGTGTCCCCTATTTTGAAAATTCAGATATGGTAATCTGAGGAAAGGTTTTGCGAGAAACTGGTATCACGGCTTTGCCTTTCAAAACAATTGAGAATACTTGTATAGGATATGCAAATACCTGTTAGAAATACTACAAGCATGAACAGATTCCTACAAGAATCGTCAGATATGATGAAATTTGGATACCAATTTGAGAAATAAACGCAAACGACAAAGAACTGAATGAAATATAAGAATTATCTCTTCCTTTTGAAAACACGAGTTTGCCGATTGGCTGTAAGGATACGTACGTTATATCCTTCAGTCCCGATGGAACAATAATTAGCCTTGCGTAACGTCCATAACTTATTGATTGGTATATAAGTAAAATTGATGACAGCTGGACTTCGTTAAAAACGTTTACATGGATTCCAGATTCGGTTCATAATGCACTGGATCTATGTATTGCGACACAGTTTCAATGCTGTTAGACACTAAATAACAGGGAAATCAAAATTTTGTCTCAGCATCTATATAGTAAAAACATAGTCTAGAGTGACTTTTGTCTTTTTCCGATAATGAAGGCTTTACTCTCGGAAACATCAGTACGAGACGAGAGAGGCGCTAGAGGTCTCTGCGATAAGTGCTCATGGGGTACAAGTGAACGATGGCATGACACACTTGTAAAATCTAAATGAAATCAAGATGGAATGACTGTGAAATGGAATGAAGTCGTGATCTTTGAGACTGGGGGGGGGGAATTTTGTTTAATAACCATACAATACATATGTATTATATACTTAAATATGAAATAGAGAAATTTATTAGCTAAATAATTTTTATATGTTTTCATTCATATATTTTTTCATGTGAACAATATATCCTTATATTTTCATATGTGAAATTTTAAGATATCCTTTCTTGCTCTGCGACTGTTGACTGCGTGTGCCTACGCAAGTCATACACGCAGTAACAAAAACTAGCACATTGTGTTCCAGAACAAATAAGTAGAAACTTCATTACATTTCAGGCATACAAATTACTTTTTGCTGAAGAAATTTGACTAGACACCGTTCACATCACTCTGACGTTAGTTTCTCTTGCTTGTTTAACAACAACAATAAAACCGTTGTAATGTATTACTGAAACGGACTGGATTTGTTTTCAGATAGGGCCAAGTAGCATACAAATACAAGAAATTTAATTTACTGCGACAGGTCAGGTAAACCCGATCCTATCGCTCTCTTAAATCTCTGATATTTATATGATCAGCCCATGAAAGTGAGGTGAATTCGACGAAAAGGGCGTGCGTGTGTGTGTGTACTGAAGAATGAGTTTAATAATATAAGCTTTCATTTTAGACCAAAGCTGGTACAGAATAAAAAGAAAACTTTTTTCCTACGTAAATACCAGATATATTTCGTCTTGTGGTACCCCAAAACGTTACCCGTTAAATTATCATATTTAAGTACCACACGATGAAATATATACGGTATTAAAGTAAGAAAAGTAAATATCATTTATTTATTTCACTACAGACCTCCAGTATGCCAAAAATATTTTTACTTGCTCGAGATGAATACAACCAAAATTATCACTTATATATGTAACTGAGATCAAGATGTAAGATTTCGTGTAACTGAGATCAAGATGTAAGATTTCATGTAACTGAGACCAAGATGTAAGATTTCAGCCTGAAATGATTATTCATATGAAAACAAATGCATCACATATTTTTACTTGGCATAATGTTGAATAATCGATTCTGTTAAGGCGACAATATCCTTAAGGTTCAAGCGCAAAGATATTAAATTTTCACGCCCCTTCAAACATCTGTAATAAATATTAAGCCCCCTGCCCCCCAACAAAAATTTCTTACAACTCAAAATGTAGACTGAATTATAAATACATGGTTAAATCACATAATAATATCATTATCTGCCGGTCAATTAATCTTTCTTTCAATATACTGTGTCACTACTAAGCCTTTCTCGATGATTTTATAAACACTGTACGCATTTTCATCCAGCGAAGAGATTCGAAAGTCCCAAGATTGGTAAGTACTTACAATACATTAAATGAATTTTAAATTATCTGAACGCTCAGCAATACTTTAAGGGCCTCACTATATTTCACTGACAAGAATACTGGACATTCTTGGAAAGTCTTATTACATTTTGTGATTTGTGCCCAAAAGCCACATAATGCTCTTTAATTTTGGGAGTGAAGAGAAAGATTCTTTAGGTCCCTTTTGACAGTCTTTGATTTTCCGTAAAGGAAATGCAAGTTTCAAGAAGGACTGAGCTTAGAACTTGCTAACAAACAGTCTAAGTCCTAAAATTAATATGCAACTTTTGTAGTGATGAGCATTGTTCATTAAGTATTTCTCCATGAAAAAAGCTTTGATTTCTGGAGTGGTAATCTCAATTATGCAAGTCCGTCGACTGATTTTGTAAAATACTAACAAAGAACAAAGAGAAAAATTTATTTTCCATTTGCATAGAGAAATGCCAACTTTCTTTTCCTTCCATTGCAAGGATGTAATACCTCTCTGATGAAGAATCCATCCCACCTTTGTGCATTAATGTTCTTCTTCAAAGTGGCATTATGTGTATGATTCAAGTCGAATATTTTTCTGACGAACTCTTATTTACATTCTATTAAACTAAGCAACTCTCATTATGTGTTACCCTATCTGCACAAAACTGAAAACTATCTCAACATTGAATTCAGAACCGATAGATCTGATTTGTTAGGAAAACCCAGGATGAAATACTAGTAAGCAGTTTTTTTTATGCTAAAGTTTTGTTCTAACCATACAAATCTGGAATCTAGGTTCCAATGGTAGCCATTTTTCTTGATAGATCTGGTTTCCTTTTCAGATGCAGTATGTTCAAGCTCCAAGTGCTCATCGACAGAAAGCAGAAAAAATTGTCTGCGTCCTTATAATCTCTGTGTTTGAAAGTAAAGTACACTACAACACATTCCGTTTGCCCGTAACTTTATCTAAACCGCTGTATTAGAATTCACAATACTGACAACTTCTGTACCAAGTTGGGTGTAAGAGGGTACAATTTGTGGGTTTCTCTCCCATGGGTCATATAAGGCAGAGAAATATCAATTGTCAATTACAGTGATATTTTTAAACATCTTAAATTTTTTATATATATGCAATGAATAGAAGAAGAATGACGTCATATTATGGCCACTGGGCCACTATCGCGGTACGGATGGGGACGAGGTGTAATGTCATCACAAAATGATACTCTTTCAGTATGTATTTAAAAATTATGTAGTTCAAGTTAAACAATATGTAATACAAAGCGTGAAAAGTTCATATTGACAGCTATTAACTCTATAATTTTTAAAGATGCATTATATCAGAGTGATAATAACCTTCTTTCACTAGTTCAGACTGCTACGTTCCGAATACATATTTTCCTGGTAATTTCGAATTCGGACTATACCGCATTAGCCATAGCCACATGTCTATGCCTACAATGGTGGGTGGGTGAGTAGGTCTAATGTATGTGTGGTTGACAACAAGAATCAATTAAATCTATTTCTGTACAGAATAGCGTGTTGGTTTTGAGTGGTTGATGTCAAGGCGCTCTGCGTTAAAATTGGAGTTTTCTACACAGATGACAGTACAAGTTTACATTCCACAATTTGGTATGGCCACGGGAGTACCGGTCGTATCACCTGCGATGGAGTCACTGTATAAGAGATTCACGAGTTTAAAAAAAAAGAAGCAAACACACACACACACACACACACACACACACACACACACAAAACCCCAACTTTAAAATGTATCTATTAAAGAAATGAACGAGTCGATACTTAAACCTATAAAATTAGTATCAAGATTTTTAGTATACAAGAATTTTCAGTATACAAGAATGCGGATTTTTGCGAGAAAAAAGTATCCACAAATATAATTCAGATATCTACTTTGCGAATAATAATAGCAGTTTCTTTCGTATATACCATTACGAATTTTTCTTTTTACTCAATCTGAAAATCCGATATATTTTCGCCAAGTATTATTAAATTTGCTGTTCGTGTGCGACTGTTGAGTATAATAACGATTAAAGCATGGCAGTTAGGAACATAATACATAAATGAATACATAAATAAATAGATAAATAAATAAATGTAAAAGTAAAAGAACGATATAAGTTAAAGTAATATATATTTTACACAGTAAGCTAAAAACAAAAATCAGGTCGAATCCAATTATTTATTAATTAAATTCGATAAGTTCAAAATGTATATTTTAAAGACAAAGACAAGGCCTTTTTGGTATATCATATAAATGTAAGTTTTATAGTTGCTTTTACTCCACTTATAAATTTCCTATTTCTCTATTATTCTGTCTATATTCAAACTGCAATTAAATATGGGAAAATGGAATAAAAAGAAGCAAGGTTCACGGTACAATGAAATACGTTTGTACACGCACACACGCACACACACACACACACACATGGACACAGAGGGAGAGAGAGAGTTCATTTTTAGGTGTCAAGACACTTGATGTTGAATATCAGATTATGCATAATCTACCCGATATATTCACAATGTCTGTCTGTCTGTCTGTCTGTCTATCTATCTATCTGTCTATCTATCTATCTGTGGCACTAATCAGCAGTCACCATTCGGCTGTTCAATGGACATTTTTATCTTAAGAGAGATGTCACTATATTCTGTTCTATAAACATAGACTTAAAAAATTAGGAATGATTATCTTTGGTCTGATTATTTCTTTGTATTAAAAGCCTCATTTACGATTAGAATAGTTCAGTTTCTGAGAGCATCATTAAGAGTTTAGGATATGCATTTTAAAATAACCTGATTTTGATAGTTGAGTAATTGACAAAAATACCTCCGACGACGACCGCGTGTAGTATGTCTGTCTGTCTGTCTGTCCTTCTCTCTGCGAATGCTAATATTTACATTTCAATCAATACTATACTTTAATATATTTATATGATGTCTCGCCACAGGAACGTTCTTTCCTTATCATGTTTATAATAGGTAACCGATAGAAATGAACCATTCTGTTCGCTTTTTTCTTTATCGGTGTTTTCGTCATTTAAACCTTTTTCTTTCTGCTTTATAGTGTGTGTGTGTGTGTGTGTGTGTGTGTGTGTCTGACGGCATAGCGCATAGAGGTTTACTATTGGTATCCATTATTTAGGTGCCGTTTTTGTTATTATTATATATCTTTTAGAGGCTTCTCGAAGTCATTAGCTAATTCTTTGATGTATCTAATGGATACAAAATTCATTATTCTATATTTGAAAGAATATACATGGAATCATCCCAACAGCTGAAGTTATTATTGAGCAATACACTTTCAAGGATGTGAAATGTCCTTTTCCTTGCTTTGCTGCGATTTAAATTTACTTGTATTTTTTAATCAAGGAAATAAAAAACAATTTTCTGATATTATATCCCTTGACGAAGAGAGAAGCTGTAAGGTAGAATACAGGTATTTAAGAACACTGAAATTTAGAAATGACAATATTATTCGCTAATAGGAACGTATGGGAGAAAGAGATTCACAAATGGTTGATACTTACTGTTTACGCTACACTTCCGCCAGAGTCCTGACCAGAATTTGTTATAGATGGCAGTTCCATTTGCATCTTCTACTTGTTTCTCCAGTGTATAGAGCCAGTAATCTGTGGCAACAGCAATGCAGAGTAAGCCAAATGCCGCGCACGCACAGCCACTCGTCATGACCATTAGTAACCTCTTTTTAGTGCAACAGTCCATGTTCTTCCCGCCCTTTCCACAAATTCATAAAATACATCAACCGTACTATCTCCGGAATCTTTACAGACGTAGAAGGGTTGAACTAGCGAATGCAGAAGCTCACAACCCCCCACCCTACCAAACAGTATGCGACATATGCAGCAGGCACAATTTTTTTCGCAGTATGCCATTCGCTACCTCACGTAGAGACAACACAATATTTTGCCTTTACCATTTCAGTAGGTGTAAGCAACTATTTGTGAAGAAACAATTAAATCCTCAATTATGATGTAGAGATTGCCCGTGATATAAAGTAAAGAACGTAAGCCCCAGGGTAGTAATATTCAGCCTCTTTCCAAATCGATTACCGTCATTCATTAACTACCTCTTCTGGTCAACACAAAATCCTATTAAAGCGTAGCTTGAAATCTGGTGAATGAACTTTGGTTTCAAGGATTAACTTATGAATTTTTACAAATAAAATACAGATTCTCGATAGTGCAGATAAATCCGTTTCATTCCTTTTCCAGCAGGACGGTTTTGCATAAATATTCTCTAGCTGGTGATATGAAAGAATATGCCATAATGCAATTCAATCAATTGACAGCGAGACTTCGGAGAAAATTATGGCCTCGGTAAAAGCAAGCATTTGTTTAATAGCACATGGGGCCGGACTCAGTAAAAGGCAGCCTCATATTCGGTTCTTTTATCGACCATATTAGTAAAGCTGGAAAGCTCGCGCCGTCAGTACAAAAGAAAGCATCACTAGCTCTGTACTATCATAAGAATCAGCTACATCATATTCATTCGATCGTCTGATGCACGACAAGTTAAGTCCATTAAAAGTATGTACCAGTGAGCATACAAAGAAAGAAACCTATAATTGAGGCAGAAAATTGTAATCCTTATTCGAATTTGTCAGGCTTCATTTCCCATGATGTTATCTTCAATTTATTTACACAGAGATATATAATGGTATAGCTTAAAGACATGAATCTATAGGCTGGACGTGACGTATAACATTATTCAGACAGTCTTAACTTGATAATTAATATGCACGCACGCGCGGTGCTAATATGAACTTCCAGGTGAAGGCTGATTTGGAACAGTGTGCGATAATGATCTCTGTACATCGAAATAAGAAGACGTGATGTCTTGCTGATTTGAGGAACAACGATTTAATGGAAGCTGTTTCAAGCTTTTATTGTAGATGGTGGCGAACCACAGTGCTGAATCATTTGATCTCAAATATTGAATGTCCCCAAATACAAGACGGAAATATCTCTTGTCAAATATTTTGAAACTCAGTTATAAACAGAAAAATTATCTTGAATTGTTATTTTGTGAGATTTTTTTGGTGCATTTTGAGCTGTTTTAAATCAATTGAGGCCAGTTTACATACATACATACATGTGTGCATACATTATCTATAAGATTCTGAAATATCTAATGACTTGGCTGCTATCAACATAGACTACTCAATGTTGAGGCGTAAAAAGTGTACATGGAATGTGTTTATTCATATCTTGTACTACCGTGAATAATAATATTAATACTAATAATTAGTAGTAGTAGAAGTAGTTTTGGTAGTAGCAACTTTTGTTAGTGCATTTTATGATGTTCACATCTTGTTGGGTACTGATCTAAAGGTTATCAAACACTGAACACAATCAAAACAAATTTTCTATCGAAATTTCACGTATCAACATTTCTCGATATAATGACCCCTTTTTAAATTTGCTTTCTGTCCAATCATCGAGAATTTATATTTTTGATGAAGCCGTTTGTAACGCTTAGCACACAATGTTATTGTCAAATATTACATGACAATGGATGTTCTTCACACTTTCCTGTATATTTTGTAGGAAAATTAAGAGACAACATTCTTTTCAAGTTCCAGGTTTTAATCCTGTCATTACCAAACAGTTGTATAAATGGGATACGGAGTATAGTCTTTTTGTTCTATTCTTTTTCAATTTATGGAATGGGTTTATTTGTTTGTAACTGAAATTATCAAAATTTAGACGATTTAAGATGATGTAGATAAGAAAAAGACATATTTTCTTAAATAAATCGATGATATACAAGACTTGTTTTTCAAGAAGATAGGCAGTTATGAAAAAAATTAAGACATGCTTCCTTAGCTATCAAAGTGTATGAACATAACAATTTACTTCATAATCAACATTAAAACCCATAAGAAAAACATTATGAAAATCTATATCTTCTCTTCCAGTAAACTCACCATCATGATGCTCCTTTGCTTGCATCTTGAAATCGAATTGCTGAAAGATCCTTAATATGTTTTCCGAAGTTTTGGGTTTGGGTCTCAGTTTAATTTTTATGCTCAGACTGTACGGCACATGAATGAAATGTTAAGCAGAGACTGTTATTTGGAAGATTGGAGTGCAAAAATGATCTCATTTATTTTAGAGAGAAATCACTCATTCTTAAAAAGATATACCTCTCCTTAGATAGGACATTTTATTTTACTGTCAATATATTAGATTTGGTGGTGTAAACCTTTTTAATAGACTTTGTCTTTACTACAAGCTATGAGTTTAAACACCCAGCAAACAAGAATCCTTCTATGTAATAACCTCTTCCTCAATCCACGAATGTAACTAAAAACAAAACAAAACTTTATTTTTCAGAAAGTTCCGAAAATTGATGCTCACGAAAATAAATAAATTCCCAGTAATTACTGTAAAATCAGCGATAAAACTGAAGACTAAATTAAAAAGAACACCACAACGTCTGAGATTATTTTGTTTACAAAAAAAGTCAGTATAATACGTGAATATAGTTTTAAATAGAGTCATAAACACTTTGTACTGATCCTTTTTTGGCAAGAAAATATATTCAATAAAGTAAACTCAAATACTTCATAAAAACTGAGGCGTTTGGTGCTTGGTTGAGCGTTTCATTGGTTAAATTTGGCCAAAGATGAAGAGCATTGTTTCTTTCTTTAATATGGTATATCAACTTTCCTGAAGTGAGTAGAAAAGTATACATACCTTTAAAACCATGTCATGGTTGAACTAAAGAGAACTCAAAAACGTGTCATAAGAACTGCCAGAATACGTTCCATTGCAATGAAATTGTACATCTAAAATATTTGTTTGTAATTATGGAGTTTGAATCTGGTCGTCACAAACACTTAACCATTGCATGTCTTTATCACATTTGTTTCATCTTGAATTCCTTTTTTTCCAAGTCATCAGGTGTATGCCTCTAAGGTAGTTTTAATGTTATATAGGTAGGAGTTATAAAAGAAGTAAACGCTGTTAGAAACATTGTCAAGTTCATTGGCCATTCCTTAAAGATACGTTCAATAGGACTCGCACGAGGAAGTGCTGAGTGCCAAAAAGATGACATTTATTCAACAGAAGACTTATCATTAAAGGAGAATAACATTACTACACCAGGAAGGTTTCTGTTATATAGTAGGTAATGAGAAAACACAAATTAAAGATCTGAACTTAATTCAATAATTCTAATTCAGGCGTAGTTACAGTATACGGATTCGATATATTTCGGTTCAGAATAATGGGCATACTACGTGATCTTCATTTCGATACTGAGCCAAAGGGACGTTTAAATTCAGTCATGAAGTTTGATTTTGTACAAAATTTACATTCAATAGCGTGAATTCAATTATTTTATTCTAACTGAGGCATTGAATTCCTCCTAGAGCACTGTTTTAATCAGCGCGGCTAAGTAGAACAGATGAAGAGCATTGATATATTTATATCTCATGACTTGTATATCCACCTTCCAAAAGTGCGTCCAAAAACAAACTGAAATGAGGAGAAGAAAATTAGAAATTGGTTTTAGTCATGTTAGTACAAGTTAGGCTATAGTGCGTGCAATAAAATCCAGTAAAGTCCAATTAAATTCACAAACTGATCTTTTATTCACTAGTTAGCATCATTACAGGTTCGCTAACCAATGAGTGAGAGACCTGTGTGGAATTCAAAACATCAATCAACATAATTTCTTTGTCGTGTATGAAGTCATGGAAATTAGCTATTTCGAGAATTGTTAACTCCCTTCAAACTACTCTAATGAAAATATTTACACGAAGAAAGGAACATGAAAACGAATACTATCTTATAGCGAAGGTTAATTCTTTCAAGGAATAAATGGTTTGTAAAGATTCATATTTCTAACAAATTATTAAAAAGCTTGAGCAGGGTCGCAGCTATCTATCAACGTAAATTCTATTTCGTGTAATAGGACTATTTCTGTAACAACGATTTTCTCCGAAACCAGTCTAATAAAATACCACATTATGCTCAACATTTAATAATGCTATGATGTGAATACAGGTCTTTGAACGCGACGTGCCATAAAGGGGGATTTCCTTGGATTGTCTGGGTTTAACAATATTGATAAGTAAAGACTAAATCAATTTCTTTCCAAAACAAATTAGCAGACCTGACATCTTGTTACAATGGTTTCGTTACGTTTAGTACAGAGAGAGAGAGAGAGAGAGAGAGAGAGATGGGGGGTCGGATGGATACATTTATCATGCCAAAGTATTGTATGATATACAAAAACACATTTACTGTGCTATATAATACTATTTCACGGTTAACACAAGAGCAACTATATTCCCAATGGAATAAATTCTTATTTTCCTTTTAGTTGCAAGGATATAGAATCGATAAAGCAAGATTTTTACGTTAATGCATCCCGAAAAATAGGCGTATTGTCACCTAATTATTATGCATAATTAAATGATTTATTTCCTACGTAGAAAAAGGAACCAAAATAGATATGTTAAACTGACGTCCATACCGTATCTCAATTAATAGTCACGGCAATTTTATTTATTTTGCTGAGGAGAAAGTCAATGATCGATTTAAAGCCATGTTTTAATCAAATCTGGGTTACAACCAAAGCAACATAATACAGTTATCAGCGCTGATTAATGTTTCGAAGAATGCTTGCTATGTCGATTCAGGTTCTCAAATAAACGGTTGAGCAGACAGCGTCACGCATATTAAGAAATTTCTATTTAGTTGTCAACGGCCCAAAGATGATGGGCTATTTCCAAACAAAGATTATCTCCTTAACACTCGAATAAAAAGTACTACATTATAGAAGCGCTGCATAGAAAAACTTAAAATATTAAATTTAACATAGTTAGTGTGAAAAGGCTGCTCTATGAAGGCAGTATGCCATAAAGGGGAATATCAGTGGTCTGTGTTGGCTTAAAAATATTTGTAAGTTAAGAAAAAAAATCAGTTTTTCCTAAAGCAAATCAGCAGTCCTGTAACGTCATCTTTGTCTTATATATCGCATTCTATTGCAAGTAAGCTTCCTTTTACTTTAGTTCACACATCTAATCTAATCAATGGGTACATGCAATAATATGCAACATGTGCATAGTCATCATGAAGCCTGTACGTTCTGCCATGCGTAGAGACAATGAAACAACAAAAAGCCCAACTAGGCCTGATATAACTTGCCTGTCTTGTACAACGTAGTAGTTGAATATATCGCTAAACAAGTTATATAGTATTGTCCGTACACAACCATATTAATATACGCAGGTCTCAGAACCCGTTTGAGACCATTATATGTTAATATAAGCATATTTACTACATTTGAGCAAATTGATCGAAACGGAGAGGCTAGCGTGATCTCAGCCAATCAAATGTAATATCATTCCATTAAAAGACATGGATATCATTCAATATCATACTAATCTGAAATCTTTATAATATAATTACATTTACCAAGTTTGATTAAAGGCTATTAGAAACAGGGCCTCTTGACTTAAACTCAGACTGTCAGATGTAACATCACCTATTAATATGCGTGAATAATGCTCGCAATGAAACTCTTTGGCCATCTTGATAATATAAGCCGGTGACCAAAGTTTGATTAAACTCGGATCGAAATTATAATATGCAGAGTGGTACAAGTCCAGCCAATCAGATCCACGAATTCTTGTTAAATTATATGACTATCACTTATTATAAATATGAATCGAGATATTGGTGTTATTCGTTTATACTCCATGTTTGAATACAATCTTACCGGAAATATAGCCTCGAGAGTGGTAACAAACCTAGCTAATTAGACTGGATTTCGCTTATTATTAACTCGTCCGAGTTAAACCAATATTCTTAGTTTGATAAATTTCTTTTAAGGTTCCAGGGGTTGTTGTCGCCTTGGGCGGATGTGGGATATAAGCACCCACTTCAACTGGAGATCCCCCAATGAATTGCGTCTGATAGATCCTCTGACAACCAGATCCAGTTCCAGACCTTCACGAGTGGCGGAACTTGTTTAAACTGACTGAAGAAGGGATGACAAGCGAGTTTCTGGCGCCTCAAACCCAGACGGTTTCGGCAGATGGGGCTCGTTAACCTAGCGTGGTAGCCCATCTAGGAGAAGGTAAACTCTGATTTCAAACATTCGCTGCTTTGCGACTCTACCCTCTGATGGGAAAGGTTAAGGGAGTAAACCGCAACAGAAAATTCAGAGGCGAAGTCCCTAAGGCTACTTATCATTGCTTTTAGTGTCATCTCGGCAACTTGTTCTTGTACAGGGTTACGCTGTTGGCGTCTCTCATGTCATGAGGCACTGACCCTTATCCCAGCACTGCCAGAGGAGACCGTGCAGGTGTGTGAGCATCACGCTGCATGTGCACTTGATGACCTCTGCGGGGATGCCATCCTGCCCTGGGACTTTACCTAAGGACAGTTTCTCTAAGGCCTTCGTTAGTTCGGCTACAGTAGGTTTCTAGTCCAGTTCTGCCATGAGAGGGAGATTTTCAACGCTCCATCTACTTGCCCTTGTTGTGGATTGTATCGCCTGCAGAAGACTTCAGTGGTACTGTAACTTTCTTCGTGGGACCCATTGCTTTGTTTATGCCATCGTACATTCCTCTGATGTTTCCGATATCTGCTGATGACTGTATGCTCTGACAGAGCTGAAGCCAGTATCCATTGGCGCACTGCCGTAATAACCTCTGCCTTTTGCATTTGGTAGACCTGTATGCCTGTAGTGTCTTCTGTCAGGGATGCCGTTTGTATTCCAGGTGAGCACTGCGGCGCTCTTCTGTGGCTGGCATGAGTGTGACGGAGTGGTTCTTCCGTTTCAACATCTACAGGGGCATATCCCGTCTCATCATCGTGGATAAAGTCTTCGCACGCGTCATCTTGAACAGACTACAGACGCTTGCTGACAGAGTGCATCCTGAGTGCAGTACGATGGCTCAACGTCCGACCCCTTTGACATCCGCAGCCCCCACGCTCTTCGGCATCTTCTTCGCTGTCCTGCTCAAGCACGCGTTTGAGACGTACACAGAAGGGATCTACCTGCAGACGCGATCAGACGGCAGACTGTTCAATCTGGCACGACTACAGGCAAATAGTAAAGTGCGTAATGCAAACATCAGGGACATGTTCTTCGGTGACGATGCTGCTCTAGCCACCCACACAAAAGCTGAGCTATAGCGCCTGATGGACCGCTTTGCTAAGGCATGCGATGAGTTTGGGCTGACCATCAGCCTAAAGAAAAGAAACGTGATGGCTCAGGACGCGCCCCCCTCCCCCAAGAATCATCATCAACAACGAGGAACTTGAGGTAGTCAGTCGTCGACTCTATCATCACCAACAACCTCTCGCTCAATGCTGAGGTCAACTAGTGGATTGGAAAGGCATCAACGACTCTATCCAGGTTGTCGCAGAGAGTGTGGAACAAAAGTATGCTGACCTGAACACTAAGATCTCCGTGTAGCGTGCCTGCGTGCTAAGCACTCTCCAGTATGACAGTGAAATCTGGACTCTGTGCACCTCACAAGAGAAAAGACTGAGCGCCTTTCACATGCAATGCCTCCGACGCATATTTGGTATCACCTGGAGCGATTGAGTAACAAACAATGAGGTGCTTGAACGTGCCAAGATTCCCCGCATGGCTACACTTCTCCGCCAACGTCGCATCAGATGACTGGGCCATGTATGTCGGATGGATGACGGACGGATCCCCTAAGAAATTCTTTATTCGAAACTTGCCTCTGGCAAAAGGTCGATCGGACGGCCACATCTCCGCTTCAAGGATGTCTGCTAGCGCGACATGAAAGCCCATGACATCGATGCAAACACATGGAAAGAGCTTGCTCTAAACAGGTTCAGCTGGCGACATGCTCTGATCACTGGTCTGAAAGCCGGCTAGCTGATGAAAAGTGATCGCAGTGGAAGAAGAAGCAGCTAAAATCCACACAAGACTCAACTTTCAAGTTCAGCAAGGACTGTCACTCCAGATGCTGCACAATCACCAACCGGGACAGGACATCACTTATGGGCGCACTTCCATCGTCTCTCGAGACTAATGGATGCCAACCATCAATGTCTTTTATTATTAAAATATATCTGAAATATGGCCTTCAGAGTGGTAACAAAATTGCTCATTAAACTCATTAAACATCTTGGTGATATAAGACTATTTGACGAGTTTTCATACAATTCACGAATTAATATGCTCGGATGTCTCTCATTATCGAACTAGTCCAAGATTTGGCGATACAGACCTATAATTGCTCAGATCGGATCGGAAGTATAGTCTTCAGATGGGTAACAAGCAACGACCCTGTAACACTCTCCTGAATGAATGATCATGTCCGCTTTATGACGATTTCATAGATTTATAGGTAGTTCTGGCCTACTGCAAATTGTAAATATGCAACTGTTTAAACTGCTGAAGTGACAGTGATTGACAAAGATTTAGACATATGTAAACTTACTTTCTACATTTTACCAATTTTACTGCTTGATCAAAAGAATTAGGAGCGAAATATTATTTAAACAATCAAGTCATTATATCTGTAAAATTGACACTCTTTGGACATGTAAAATTTAACATTGTACCACCATTTTGAAAATATGACCCTGTGCAGGTTATGGGAAGGTAATGTTTAAAACGTCTCAAGGTCTAATATCGTGGATCACTTCGGCGTTTGGCAAATTAACATAATGGGCCACTTTTGTACCCTATGGGAATTTAAGGTAAACAAACCCCAAACTTCAATATGTTTAACACTCCTGGTCACTTTGGCGAGTATGGGAATTAATTAATAAGGCGGTTATGGAATTTTAGCATGGGTCGGTATGGCGGTTATGGAAATTCACATTTGAGTCACTTTTGGCACATGGGTCATTTAATGTTGAAAACCTCCGAAGGTTTAAAATTGTTGATCACACTGAGGACTGTTGAAATTTAACATGGGCTGCCATGTTTAGGACGGTAAAGGAATTAAATGACGGCTGCCATTTCGGGCATACCATTTGTACCGTATTCTTGCGGTACTAAACAAAAGAAGAATCGTAAATAAATGATAATAATTTACATGCCAATGATGCTTTACTTGGTTTTTTAAAAATTCTATTTACAATAATGTATTCAGCAATAATATTGATAAGCCAGTTTTGCAGTAAACAACGATAAACAGAAAAGTCCAATAATGTGCCATTTACAATAAAATTGCTGAAATCATTATACGGAAGCGAAAGCAGATTGTAAAAGGGTCATGATGTCAATAACAAGACGCTGAATCGTTGCCTATAGCAAAATAAGCTCTCTGAAAATTACGAATTTGGAAAATATGTTCAGAGTTAAACTCATTATTAGTATAGAGAGATTTATTTCCAGTTATTATCTAAAGACATAATGATGTGCTCTTTACTCTGTACTCAAATATCTGAGCAGCACACTGACTCCATTGGGTCGGTCATAACATTATCCCCTCTTTTATTACATCCAGCTGATAGCGGTTGTCTGTAAGTACATTACCTTTTTGCCATTTTCCAGAAAGGAAACATTATTGACTGATTTCTTATTAGTTAAGATCAAACACGTCCTGAAAACAAAACTACCTCTATAAAAGACTTGCAGATGGTTCGATGATTAATTTAGAATGGAAATAGTCAATACCGCGAGATTATAAAACCAGCGAGAAAAGGAGATGCGACTATAGAACGATATGTATGGGGTCTAATGGGATTTTAACATTGTGGGTCACTGTAGGGATCTAACACACTTAATGACAATCCACGCACATCCCTACTAATCTGATGCCATAAAGGGCTCACGGTACTAATTCATTTCCCATAGTAAACCTAGGCAATCACCATGATATTAAAAATTCAATAACTTAAAACTGTTGAGTGCTCATGATCAAACCTATATTAATCAATATAGTTGAAACCTGGATGTCAGCTTCTGTATAGAGGAAAGGATATTTACCGCGACATTTTCTGGACCTGCATGTCTTTGAAACACGTGCTTTCAATTCAGCACCAAAGAGTCAGGTGCTAATTTTAGTAATGAGTGTTCCAAACTCAAAACTGTTAAAGGACTGAAATTCCATCAATAAAACAATGTCTCTATTTTTTTCCACTTACAACTAGGATAAGCTATCAAAAGATCATTTTTCCTAACACATAAATTACATTATTAACCAATCCTGGTCAACCAAACCCCATTTTGTGTTGACCCATTTACAGGCTGGTTCCCATTTTTCCATATCATTAGTACCGTTTGTCCTAAAGCCAATGCGGTGCACATAGACTTAGCATGAAATGTTCACGTGACTTTGTGAACTCCATGTTGGCGGCTGTAATGCGGTTATCTAGGTGAAGATAGAGTGTTTTGAAATAGACGGCTCATGTATATATATATATATATATATATATATATATATATATATATATATATATATATATATATATATATAATTAAACGGTATTAAGCGGATACTAAAATGTCACAGAATATTTTATTAAAATGGCTGAGACTAAACGTAATGCTAAAAGTCCGAAACTGACACTATGATATTGGAGAATAAAACAAATATATTTTATAAAAGTGTCCGAAACTTAAAACTAAATTTACAAAAGGATCACGTACTTTATTGAAAAAAAAATTATCATTTAGAAAACATGTAAAAATTGTATTTGAAAAATAAAATATTCAAAACTTTTAAAAGAGATATTTAAACACTTGTAAAACAAACTAACGGCGTTAGGGTGGGGTATGCAAAAGATGGATGGGAACTCAAACTGATCTGCATAATGTATCTGATATGTAATATCAGACATGCTATAATGTGCACTGGCTAAGAAAGAGAAGAAAAAAAAACATCGATTAAGATCGAAAGTTTAGAAAACTCTTAGTTTTAAAATCAGGAAATATGTGTTCATATTGAAACAAGCTGAAATTCAGTTGGGTCTTTTGTCTTAAAATGAAATGATTTGTTTTATTTTTAGAATATGCTATTTCTTTCTTTCAATTGAAGTTTATAATAAAAAGTAACATATTAAGTTAGTACAACTTTTCAAAAGAAATAGGAAAATTCCAGAAAATATTTTCAATCCGAATCACAATATCATAAAGCATAGACCGTATAGCACCCATTTAAACCTGCTAGAGCACGAATACTGCTTTTAAATGGGTCGAACATCAACGGGAGATCTCAGAGGCTTACAAACTTTAAAAAGGGAATTTTTCACAAAATAAATCAATTAATTAGTTAAATTGGTTGGGAGAGAGATGGATATGAGTCTGACCAGATTTAGCATTGTGCGATCTTCCAAACAGGTTTTGGGTTTCTGAAAAAAAGAAAGTTTGGTTTCTTCCGATGGCATAATGACTCAATTCTGCCTCTGACTGCAAGATTGTCTGAGAACATGATTAGAGAAAGCAAATTTTTCCACAAGACCACTTCTTCGGATAAGCATTCTATGGCAAGGTAATTTTCCAATATTTTTGTAATATTTATAACAGAATAGGACAATGAAAAGATAAATTGAAACTTAGATTCGCACTATGCATCTTGATTAATACGAAATTAGTAATTTTCCTATCAAGCGTAGCTTGAATACTTAGACGATTATATGCAAATTACCAACGGATCGATGACCAATAATATTCATGGTTGTTTACTTTAATTGTTTCTATGCTAGGATGAGGTATATTTGTCTTTTTCTTAATTTATAAAGAAATATTTGAAACTTGAACATCATCGTTTCAGCCAGATTCTTGAATTAAATGTACGTAAATAGCTTAAACTATAAAAAGACAAAATATCATAGTGGACAGATTGCAATCAGGACCTTTTCAAATGTAGCGAAAGATTAACTTATGTTATCATTTGCTATGACACCATATGCAAATGTTCGGTAGTTCAATTAACAGAAAATGACATCAACAAAAATAATCAATGTGGCCAGCTCATTCAGTCAGCTGCAAGCTTGAATAAATGGATTTATTATTCCACCTTGATGATTTTCCAAGAAAGATTAATTCCTTGAGACTGTCATTTCGAGACCTATTAGGATTATTGTTTCAAACATATTAATTGTTCGGTTTTGCAGGTCAGTTTCATCAAACTCTTAAAGTATATCAAATTGTTACTCATGTGGCATTGTCTCGGTCCGGGTTTCTCGTATCTGTCACACATAACTCGTATATTTAATTTCGTTTAGCCACAATAATATGCCTAGAAAATTGTAAATTTAGATAATTGTTTCTAAATACAACAGGCTAATATCCTCTCCAAACAAGATTCACGCTTACACCCCAGTTCATCCGAATTGTATTTCGGTGAAGGATTTACGTCTATATTTATATGTTACTATCCATATGTTAAACTGTCTATAAACATAGACCAAACACTATATACTAATCTCAAAAATGAACTTAAAGATATTAAAAGAATGGTATAAGAATGGAATAATTTATTTAACTTATTTGTTCCGTATGATACCAACTCCAGTGGCACATATTTTGAAAAACAATTAAACAAATATTCTGTAAATGTACTGGGAATAATACATTCGACATGTTAGGCACATCGACAATTATTAGCAAGTGTGAAAACAAAAAGCTTGAAAAGAATCATAAATGGTTCTTTATTGAATAACTCACGATATCTGACTTTTAATGACTCTAGTCGGAAAAAAATATCATCGATGACCTGCTTCACAAGCATAATAAATCCTGTCAAAATATCATAGATTTTTTTACCCCACAAACATAATCTCTCACTGGCAAACTACCACAGTTGAATTTCTTCATTAACATAATATATCCCTGGCAACATATCATAGATTACTTGCGCCACAAACATAATATATCACTGGCAAACTAACATAGTTTAATTTCTTCAAAAACATAATATATCCCTAGCAAATATCACAGTTTAATTTCTTCACAAACATAATATATCCTAGCAAAATATCATAGATTTTTTACCCAACAAACATAATCTCTCACTGGCAAAATATCACAGTTGAATTTCTTCAAAAACAGAACATATCCCTGGCAACATATCATAGATTACTTGCTTACAAACATAATATATCCTGGCAAAATATCATAGACTTCGTATTCTACAAACATAAAATATCTCTTACAAACTATCATAGATCAATTTCTTCGCAATCATAATATAACTCTGTCAAAATATGAAAAACTTTGTGCTCCACAAACATAATATATCCTGGCAAACTATCATGGATTAATTGCTTCACAGACATAATATATCCATGTAAATATCATCTATTACTTGCACCACAAACTTGTTATATCCCTGGCAAAATTTCGTAGATCAATTGCATCACAAAGATATTTTATCACTATCAAAATATTATAGATGACTAGCTTCACAAATATAATATCCCCAGAAAAATATAAAAGATCACTTGCTTCAAAAATATAATATATCTATGGCCAACTGGCATATATGCTTTGCTTCACATCGGGGCAAATCGAAGATTTCTTGGTTCACGAACATAAAATCTCATTACAAAATATCATAGCCTAATTGCTTTACAAATATAATAATTCAATAATCAAGAGTATTAGATGTCATCAATAGTATTAGATGCAATCAAGAGTATTAGATGTAATCACGAGAAGTAGATGCAGTTAAAAGAATTAGATGCAATCAAGAGTATTAGATGTAATCAATAGTATTTAGATGCAACCAAGGGTATTAGATGCAATCAAGAGTATTAGCAACCAAGGGTAATAGATGCAATCAAGAGTATTATATGCAATCAAGATTATTAGATGCAATCAAAAGAATTAGATGTAATCAATAGTATTATATACAATCAAGAGTATTTAATGCAATCAAGAGTATTAGATGCAATCAAGAGTATTAGATGCAATCAAGAGTATTAGATATAATCAATAGTATTAGATACAATCAAGAGTATTAGATGTAATCACGAGAAGTAGATGCAATCAAAAGAATTAGATACAATCAAGAGTATTTGATGCAATCAAGAGTATCAGACGCAACCAAGAGAATTAGATGCAATCAAGGGTATTAGATGCAATCAAGAGTATTAGAAGCAATCAAGAGTAATAATGCCATAAAGTGATTTGATGCAAGCAAATGTACTAGCTACAATCAAAAGTACTAGATGAAATCAAGATTAGATTCAATCAAGAAGATTAGATACAATCAAGAGTATTGAATGTAATAATTGGTATTAGATGCAATCAAGAGAATTAAATGCAATCAAGAGCATTAGATGCAAAAAAATGAATATGATGCAATTAAGAGTATTCGACGCAATTAGGAGTATTAGATGCAATCAAGTGTATTAGATGCTGTCAAGATTATTAGATAAAATCAAGAGAATTAGATGCAATCAAGTGTATTAGATGCAGTCAATAGTATTAGATGCAATCAAGAGAATTAGATGCAATCATAAAATCAAGAGAATTATTCTCAGTTAAGAGAATTAGATGCAAATATGAGCATTCGATGCAATCAAGAGTATTAGATGCAACTAAGAGTATTAGATGCAATCAAGAGTGTTATAAGCAATCAAAAGTATTAGAGGCAATCAAGAGTATTAGATACAATCAAGATAATTAGATGCAATCAAGAGCATTAGATACAATCACGATACTTAGATGCAATCAAGAGTATTATATGCTATCAAGGGAATTAGATGTTATCAAGAGTATTAGATGCAATCAAGAGAATTGGATAATCAAGAGAATTAGATAATCAAGAGAATTATATGCAATTAAGGTTATTAGATGCAATCAAGGGGAATAGATGCAATCAAGAGAATCAGATGTAATTAAGAGAATTAGATGCAATCAAGGGAATTAGTTGCAGTCAAGATTATTAGATGCAATCAAGGGCATTAGATGCAATGAAGAGTATTAGATGCAATCAAGGGTAATAGATGCAATTAAGAGAATTAGATGCAATTAGGATTATTATATGCAATCAAGGTTAATAGATGTAATCAAGAGAATCAGATGTAATTAAGAGAATTAGATGCAATCAAGGGAATTAGATGCAGTCAAGATTATTAGATGCAATCAAGGGCATTAGATGCAATGAAGAGTATTAGATGCAATCAAGGGTAATAGATGCAATTAAGAGAATTAGATGCAATTAGGATTATTATATGCAATCAAGGTTAATAGATGTAATCAAGAGAATTTGATGCAATTAAGAGAATTAGATGCAATCCAGAGTAATATATGCAATCAAGATAATTAGATCCAATTAAGATTATTAGACGCAATCAATGGTATTAGATGCAATCAAGAAAATTAGATGCAATTAAGATTATTATATGCAATTAAGATTATTACATGTAATCAAGAGAATTAGATGCAATCAAGTGCATTAGAAGCAATCAAGAGAATTAGATGCAATCAAGAGTAGTAGTTACAATAATTTGCAATCGCGAGTAATAGATGCAATCAAGAGAATCAGATGCAATCAAGAGTATTATTTACAATAAAGAGTATTAGCTATCATTTAGAGTGTTAGAAGCAATAAAGAGATTTAGATGCAATTAAGAGTAATAATTACAATAAAGATTGTTAGTTGCATTCAAGGGTAATAGTTACAATCAAGAGTATTAGATACAAGCAACATTATTAGTTCCAGTGAAACGTATTAGTGACAATGTGGTGTTTTAGTTACAATAAAGAGTTTTGTTTACAATAAAGATTATTAGTTGCAATCAAAAGTGTTAGTTAAAATCAAAAGTATTAATTACAGTTAAGAGTATTAGTTACAAGAAAGAGTATTAATTGCAATCAAAAGTATTAGTGACAATCAAAAGTATTATTAACAGTCAAACATATTACTGACAATCAGAATTATTTGTTACAATAAAGAAGATTAGTTACAATCAAAAGTATTAGTGACAATTAAAATTATTAGCGACAATAAAAAATATTAGCAACAATAAAGAAAATTAGTTACAATAAAGAGCATTTGTTGCAATCAAAACTATAAGTGACAATAAAGAGTATTATTTACAATAAAGAGCATTACTTAACATAAAGAGTACTAGTTATAATAAAGAGTTTTAGTTGGAATCAAGAGTACTAGTTGCAACCAAGGGTATTATTTGCAATCAAGTTTATTGGTAACAATAAAGAGTATTGCAGAATAAGTCACATGGGTCATGTGGGCATTCAAAACCGACTATTTCAGTAATGTGTGTCAGCTTTTAGAATTTGATTATACATACCTTTAAGTGGCAGGTATTTACTTCATTTGGATTCGTATGCATCCATATTTTTCTGGAAGCTCATTAGTTAGACGCTCAGAGAGGTGCATACGGCAAAATCAGTGTTAAAATACCTATACACTTTTGTACGAAATGAACCTAAAGGTGTGATTCAGTACAATCCGGATTGAATGTTGCACGCTGTGATGTCACAATAAAAACTACGCCTATTTTCAAACAAACCCTAGATTGCGACGATTCCAAGTACATGGCCACGATTGTAAAAGACCGTATAGATAGATAATTTTCGTCGGGAAGTTTCCTGATGACAGTTAAGGTACCGATCATTCAAAATTCAGGATTGAATAGACTTTGTTTAATGGAAATTATTGTTAAATAATACAAGAACAATTTATATTTAATTTTAAAATGCGTAAATGTGCATGCATGACCAATATGACTTTACTATAGTTACAATCAATTTTATTAGTAACAATCACGAGTTGTAGTTGCAATAAAGATTATTAAATATAATCAAGAGTATTAGCTACAATAAAGAGTTTCAGTAACAATAAATAGTACTAGTTGCATTTAAGGGTATTAGCTGCAATCAAAAATATCAGTAACAGCAAAGACTATTAGTTACAAGTAAACGTGTTAGTTGCATTCACGAATATTAGTCGCTATCATAAGTATTAGATTCAATCAAGACAATTAGTTCCAACTGCGACTATTCGTTTTAATAAAGACTATGAGTTACAATAAAAAGCATTAGCCACAATCAATAGTATTAGTTGCAATCAGGACTATTAGACACAATCAAGACTATTAATTACAATAAAGAGTATTAGTTGCACTCAGTAGCTTTAGTTGCAATCAAGAGTATTATATACAAAACAGTATTAGTTGCAATACTCTGTTGACAATTTATATTTATATGTTGACCACTCCGGTGGCCTAGTGGTTAGAGCGTCCGCCTCGGATGCGGGATGTGGTGGGTTCGATCCCCGGTTGAGTCATATCAAAGACTTACATAAATGGTTCTAACAGCTACCTAGCTTGGCGCTCAGCATTAAGAGGTTAGTGTTAGGACTGGTTGGCCTGGTGTCAGGATAATGTGACTGGGTGGACATCATGCTGCATTCAAGAGTATTAGGTACAAAGAGTATTAGTTGCAATCAAGAGTATTAGGTACAAAAGAGTATTAGTTGCAATCATGATTATTATATACAATCAAGAGTATTAGTTACATTAGAGAGTATTAATTGCAATCAAGAGTTTTGGAAACAATCAAGAGTGTTAAATACAATCAAGGATATTACTTACAATAAAACGTATTAGTTGCAATCACAAACATTAGATATAATCAAGAGAATTAGTTGCAATCAAGAGTATTAATTACAAAATAGAGTATTAGTTGTAATCAAGAGTATTAGTTGCAATCAAGAGTATTAGATACAATCAATAGTATTAGCTTCAATAAAGAGTACTTACAATCAAGAATATTAGTTACGATAAAAGTACGAGTTTCAATAAAGAGTATTAGAGACAATCAAGTGTATTAGTTACATTAAAGAGTGTTAGTTGCAATATCAAAAGTTTTAGATACAGATGAGTATTAGTTACGATCAAGAGTATTGTATACATTCAAGAGTATTAGTTACATTAGAGAGTATTAGTTGCAATCAAGATTTTTGGATACAATCAACAGTATTAGCTGCAATCAATAGAATTAGTTACTATAAAGTGTTTTAGTTGCAATCAAGAATAATAGATAGAATGAAGCTCATTAGTTTCAATAATGAATATTAGTTATAATATAGAGTATTAGTTACACCAGTGAGCATTAATTTCAATCAAGTGTATTAGATACAATCAAGACTATTTGTTGCAACCAAGAGTATTAGTTGCAATCAAGAGTATTATTTACAATCAAGACCATTAGTTTCAATCACGAGTATTATTTACAATAAAGAGCATTACTTGCAATCAAGAGTATTAGTTGCAATAAAGAGTATTATTTACAATCAAACATATTAGGTACAACCAAGACTCAAGGGTATTACTTGCAATCAAGAGTATTATTAGTTGCAATCAAGAATATTAGATATAATCAAAGGTATTACTTGCAATCAAGAGTATTAGTTGCAGTTAAGAGGTTTAGTTGCAAACAAGAGTATTGGATACAATCAAGAGTATTAGTTTCAATAAAGAGTTTTAGCTGCAATCAAGAGTATTAGATGCAATCAAGAGTATTAGTTACAATGAAGAGTATTAGTTGCATTCAAGTGTATTAGTTTTAAGCAAGGGTATTTCTTGCAATCAAGAGTATTAGTTGTAGTCAAGTCTTTTAGTTGCAATCAAGAGAAGAGTATTAGATACAACTGAGAGTATTAGTTTCAATAAAGAGTATTAGTTGTAATAAAAAGTATTCGTTACAATAAGAGTATTTGTTGCAATCAAGAGTATTAGATGCAACAAGAGTATTTGTTACAATAAAGATTATTAGTTGCAGTCATGAGGAGTAGATACAATTAAGATTATTAGTTGTAAACAACGGTGTTAGTTACTATAAAGAGTATTAGGCATGATATATGTTCGCCGGTCACTTTAACTTTATATTAACTAATTTGTCTTAGATGAACACCCTACCCGTACCAATTTTAAAATAAAGTTTTATAACAAGATACCCGACCCACTCCCAAATATTGTTCTTTTCAAATTCATATTTGACTCATTACCTTAGTCCTTTTCCAACACTTTGTTACACTGTTTCACAGCTATCAACTATATGCTACTCTAGAAGAAAATTCATGCAGTCTTTACCAAATATCCAGACCAACAAGTCTATGACCCTCTATCCACAAAAAATTACAACAACGGCCCCAGTAATAAAATACTTCAACTTTTATTATTGAAATTACAAGTACGAGGTTATTCACTTATTACACTTAGTACTTTGCCTATGCCAACATTAAGTGATAAACATCCACTACTAAGGCAGCTATACGGGCTACATTGTAACGAAAATAATACAGAATAGAGCACAATACGACGCACACTGTATGTAGCATAAAATTGCAAACAATCTTATACGTACTGACATTATAATGCACACGTCTGACAGCTGTTATATTACATCAGTTACATAGCCGATTGTTTCTTGTTACTCCTTCATAAAGATACATTTCTATATTCCGGTTATTCGATACTGCTCTAAATCCATCTGGTTCAATTTATCACACCCATGAACTAGTCTAATGTTAAATATTCTTTATACAAGAAATAATATCATAGCTTGTTTGATGATGCCAAATAGGATATTCATTTTCATTTATACTGATCCCTCCCTCTCTAATTTCTCTCTTTTTCTCTCTATCTTTTGACTAACCTGATAACCAAAACCTTACAAATTGTTCTAAATGTAGAAAACGCCGTAATCTTGAAAATTTAAATGCTCAGTTTTTCCCACTGTAAGAGCTGCTGTTATCAGCGCCGCTTGTTAGTATAGCATAAGTTCTAAAACCGCAAGCTTTTTCTATTTACCAATATTCCAGTAAAGAAATATTAAAAAATATATTTTCTACTTTCTCACATTGAGTATCTCCACAATTTATTATAAACAACATTCAAATTCTCAGAAATTTCACTCCTAGTATTCCTCACCACACGTTTGCAAGGAATTGCTAAACATCATTGTCTTGTTTCGGAAAACCAATATCTCAGATTCACAGTTAATCACAGATAAACAAATCTTGCACGGACAAATGAAGCAGTGATTACCGAAAATTGTTTATGTAAAGTATAAACTACGGTTTATGGTTAAGATTAAATAATGAAAATAGTGTAGTGGTACAGATAATTTTTAATATCAGTGCTGGTAGCGTGTCTCAACGATAAAGTTTATATTGGAAAATGACCAATGAAACACTGTATTCACAGCCATTGGTCAGCAGTTTATAGACTCACTCAAGCGGCTAATAATAATAATTACAGTATTAGCCTAATGTATTTTTAATAGTTTCAGGTGTCGGCTGTAACCAGTCTACATTATTTTCGAAAACTTTTAAAAGTCCTCTTTGGTTGAGATTTGTGTTTTGTTTGATCGTTAGGTCTTTACTGGAATCCACCTGAACCATAACTGCCAATACGGCAGAGTTTTTTCCTGGTATACGTCATGGGGACACACACATAGCTGCAAATAGGCTCAGAAAAGTCCAGTTCTCACAGTTAAAGAGAACCTACATCCGTCGTAAAGATTCCCTCAAAACACAGCCTTGCCTACATTGATCAAAACTGGCTTCTTTAACATCCTTGTAACCCATTCATTCATAATCGTTTGTGTTATTGTTATTGCCAGAAATATGACCACAAAAAACATGTGCAAGAGGACAATAACATTTTCTAGCTGTGGACATAAAAATCGCAATTGGTCATCCTGCTCAGAGAAAAAATCTTGTGCGAATTGCCAGCATAACATTTACTTTAGAGACTGCCCCATGTAGAAACTCGAAACTAGATCCAACGTGTGAACAGGACAAAACTACGAGGTTTCCTGAGGTCAGGAAATAATTGGAGGTCACAGCTCCACTTAACACATCAGGCAGATTCTACAACGGCTCAGCTAAAATGGATAAGAGACATGCCACAAATACTGTCTGTATCCAGACAGTTTTTACACGGTTACCAGCTTAAAGCAAATTCACAACATTGATTGCACCAAAACACGTAATAGGAGCTACCCAAATTGCTGAAATACTCAGTGCAGTCAAAACAGAAGTAAATTGCGGGATCTGGTAGAAATGCATGCTCTAATAAAGAGATGGGTTAAAGAAAAACTATTACACTTTCCAATGGATCTTACGATCTCATCAAACTCTTTAACAACTTCGGAAATCTAGAGAGAATAGATACTGGAAAAGGGCACAGAAGCCCGATGCTTCCACCACTTTCATAATTGTCACATAACATAATGTTACCTAACTCCTATGCTTTAAACGTTAATATTGATGAAATTACTTTTCTACCTTAACCGCAAGATACAGCCATTTTCTGCTTTTGTTGGAGCATATCAAGTTTTAAAGAAAACAACTAATAACGTTGCTTGAGGAGTGTACATCATCATACATAATGAAACTCCTTAGAGCAAAATCAATATCAATACTTGTGGCGTTTGGTAGGGTTGGTGAGGGGTGCTCCCAATCTATTATTTAAATTACCATAGAAGTCCCACCCCGGGAACGATTTTGTAAGGAGTGAAATTAGTGATAGAGAGAGGTAAGGCTCCGAACCCACAGTCAGCAATGCCGACAGTTAAATTATTGAAAACACAAAAGGTGAAATTCAAAAGAATAACAATTTAATACAATTAAATATTCAAATGATAATAATTTCCCGATCACTCTTCTTCCTCTCGACCAAGTGATAGCCTATTGCATTCTTGGATTTATATTGTGAGATCCCTTTCCACCTGTCCTTGTTTTCTACTCATCTGTATCTCTCCTATCCCTCCAATTTATTCTCTCCTTCCGACTTCCCTCCTAACTGCTTCTCCTAGACTGCCACTTCTCTAATTCCTCCTCCTCGACTCCTTTTCCCCCTCCTCATTGAATCATCTGTCCGACTAGCCTTCGATTCACAATCGGCTTCTCCACTGGTCTCTATTCCGTCTATCTCCTAGAGACTCAGGACTAAACCACACCGGAAGTCTGTCCCCTAAAAGCTTCACGTGAAAACACAAGGACGTTAGCATATTTCCTTAGCCATCTCGTTTCAGACTAAACCAACAATCAATTATCAGATAAAGGGTATTACATTTTTCGGACACGCATTCGTGCACATCGAAATACCCATACGCTCTTGTATGATAAACAACGTCGTAATAAAAGCACGGTATCAACTACTTATCATACAGACATCAATAAATTGTGTAATATCAGTATAAATATCCTTAATCTCATTATACTGAACAATAGCTCAGCAATCAGACGCATTTCTGTACAGTACACTCCCACAAGTGTATACAAATATTCAAATATCCATATTAACTAATTTTACACACTGCAACTATTTTCCAAAGTTACAATTCAATTAAACAGTTGCGAAATCTAGAATATCACATGAATATATGCACTAGTTTACTATGAAGTAACCAAACAGCGAATTACAATATTAATTCTAACCACGAGCTAGCAATCTACATAATTCTTTACATAATCATAGCTCATTTCTAAAATACGCATGTAAAATTAAACACTAAAAAGGTGATTCTACGTACTAACGATTCTAGTAATGAAGTATACATACTGCACATACTAACAATTCCAATGCCGTAATATTTTGCAACAATCGAGCAAATAACTAACTGACCTTTACGAAGGTTTGTCTTTCCTTAGCATTTCCTAAGTTTTCCCGCCAATGTACGAGTGGCTTTCCCGGAGTTATTGCTTTACTAAAGTTTCTAGTCTAAATTACTCAATTAAATTCGGATTGAAATGGTGACCACACCCTCTCTCAATTCCGATTGGATATTGATTCTACCCTGTTCTATTCAACTTAGCAGATAATGCTCCGGCCGTCTGTCGACGTGGTGAGATTTACAACGCCAATAAGGGTCTGTTCTTGAACAAATCTTTAAACTTCCACATCACATGTGATTTTGGACACCCAACAAAGCTGGCTCTCGTAACAATTACGAATAGGACCACTATAGCCGCGGGGTCTAATATATATACATGGCTTCTAACCAATTCCTTTGTTCTGGACTTACGTAATCGCGGGCAGGCAGCGTGACAATACTCTCTTACTGTTTTACAATCATTTCGAGTATCCATATATCTGGGACTGTAATGATATCAACAAGGAAGTGAAGAAACTAAAAGACTTATTTCAAAAGAATATTTGCCCATTAATAAGATGTAGCATACCTTCCTGCATCCTGCCGCCACATGTTTCTACTCGTCTTTAGGTCTGGCCATATGCAATCCAAATTTTTGTTCACATTTCATTGGAAGATGTTTACTACCAGATGTGGTAGTGACCTTTTTCCAATGTAATATTTCCAAACCTCAAGTGTGAGGGTAGAGAGGGAAATTGAAAAAGGCAGACTTTGCAAATTTAAATTCCTCTTTAATCAAATTTGACAGTTGATCAATTCAACGAAGCAATAGATCCAACACCCTTATTTACAAAGGTACTCCAGGATTTTGCTACGGATACAATGCCAAAAAAATTTCAGCGATTTCTAAACATGTCAACAAACCATTGATTGACGATGCACGCAAAGACGCTATCAGGGAACAGATAAAGGCCCCTTAACATTTCATTTCCAATCTAACAACTAAAATCTGAATAAATGCCTAAATATCAAACTAAAACTTGTCACACCATTAGAGCAAGAGAAAACGAAGATCATATGTATTATAAATTTCTGGCAAAAGCAAATGCAACTTGATCAAATATTTAAAGATGTCAGACGACGTGGTTAGAACTATCACAGAAATCTCAAAATAAATTGGCTGAAACGTTCTCGAAAAACATCTAGCATTAGAATTATGCCATATTTTTATACTTGAAGCATTTATTAGAGAAGATTTCAAAGAAAGTGTATATCGCTGCCGTCTTCTTAGACTGGAGAAAACTTAAGACACAACATGGAAAAAGTTGTAACTAATCACCTATCAAGCCTAGGTCTAAAGGCCGCCTAGATCTCTCCTACATTTTGCAAGATATAGGCACGCAGCGTCCTCTCTGAAATCTCCTCAGTAGATGGATGTAAACCATGCAACATATTGTTAGTCAACCTACTAAAACCTCAAAATTAACAGCGTAGTGAAGGCCTTAATCAGATTCATTGTGACGCATAGCTCTGTGTCCTATTGCTGCTAATTACATCGAATTAATGATGACGCTTAGCTTTATCTTGACGTTGGTCTTACTCCTGATGATTACAGTGAATTAATGATGACGCAAAACTCTATTTTGAACATATTTCTTTTGTCTGCTGATTACAACGAATTAATGATGACGCAAACACTATATTGACGATGGTCTTTATCCTGCTGATTACATCGAATTAATGATGGCTCAAAAATGTATGTCTTATGCTGTGGATTACATTAAATTAATGATGACTCCAAACTCCACCTTGCAATGGTCTTTTTGCTTCTGATTACATATAATTAATGATACGCAAAGCTCTATCTGAACGATTGTTCAATTCATGCTGATTACATCTATTGATGACGCAAATCTCTATCTGTACGATTGTCTTATCCATGCTGGTTACATCGAATTAATGATGACGTAAAGCTCGCCTTGAGGATTGTTCAATTCATGCTGATTACATCTAATTATTGATGACGCAAAGCTCTATCTGTACGATTGTCTTATCCATGCTGGTTACATCGAATTAATGATGACGTAAAGCTAGTCTTGAGGATTGTCTTATCCATGCTGATTACATTTAATTAATGATGACGTAAAGCTCGTCTTGACGAATGTCGTATCCATGATGATTACAGCTAATTAATGATGACGCAAAGCTCTATCTGTACGATTGTCTTATCCATGCTGGTTACATCTAATTAACGATGACGCAAAGCTCTTTCTGTACGATTGTCTTATCAATGCTGATTACATCGAATTAATGATGGCTCAAAAATGTATGTCTTACTGCCGTGGATTACATTAAATTAATGATGACTCCAAACTCCACCTTGCAATGGTCTTTTTGCTTCCGATCACATATAATTAATGATACGCAAAGCTCTATCTGAACGATTGTTCAATTTATGCTGATTACATCTAATTCTAATTATTGATGACGCAAATCTCTATCTGTACGATTGTCTTATCCATGCTGGTTACATCGAATTAATGATGACGTAAAGATCGTCTTGAGGATTGTTCAATTCATGCTGATTACATCTAATTATTGATGACGCAAAACTCCATCTGTACGATTGTCTTATCCATGCTGGTTACATCGAATTAATGATGACATAAAGATCGTCTTGAGGATTGTCTTATCCATGCTGATTACATCTAATTAATGATGACGTAAAGCTCGTTTTGACGAATGTCGTATCCATGATGATTACAGCTAATAAATGATTACGCAAAGCTCTATCTGTACGATTGTCTTATCCATGCTGATTACATCGAATTAATGATGACGTAAAGCTAGTCTTGAGGATTGTCTTATCCATGCTGATTACATCGAATTAATGATGATGTAAACCTCGTCTTGATGAATGTCGTATCGATGATGATTACATCTAATTAATGATGACGCAAAGCTCATTCTGTACGATTGTCTTATCCATGCTGATTACATCGAATTAATGATGACGTAAAGTTCGTCTTGACGTATGTCGTATCCATGATGATTACATCTAATTAATGATGACGCAAAGCCCTATCTGGACGATTGTCTTATCCATGCAGATTTCATTGAATTAATGATGACGTGAAGCTCATCTTGACGATTGTCTTATCCATGCTGATTACATTGAATTAATGATGACGTAAAGCTCGTCTTGACGAATGTCGTATCCATGATGATTACATCTAATTAATGATGACGCAAAGCTAGATCTTAACGATTGTCTTATACATGCTGGTTACATCGAATTAATGATGACGCAAAGCTCTATTTTGGCGATTGTCTTATCCATGCAGATTATATTTAATTAATGATGACGTAAAGCTCGTCTTGACGATTTTGATGTTCCTGCCGTGGAGGAGACTTTTTGTGGTCCTTTTTTGACGATGAACTAATTGTCTTTCCACATATTATATACCTCAGATACAAATGTCAAAAAGCCAAAGGCCTAATAACAGTCGTGGCACACATATATTGGGGACCAGATAGGAAGTCGTGCTCTGGTTATTCGGGTCATTAGTAAAATTTAAACTTGACTAAGGCTTGATTTTGTACGGATCAGTTTGTAAATCTTACTTGCAGATACGTGATCCGACACACAGTGATTGATTTAGACTATGGATTTGTGCATTTATAACATTCACGTCAGAAAACCTCGAGTTTGAGGCGAATGAACAATCACTTTATCTCAGACGAACAAAACATTGGGTTTCCAGTATACTACCAAACAGTCATCTAATCCCGTATATTATTTATTGTAGTCTTTAGTCCCAAGTACCAAGCATTGTACGCCAGAAACAATCTGCATTCTACAGTTTGACATTCGAATTGATCATCACTTATAAACATCAATAATCCATATTAAAAACACTGTTAAAATATGTTTTCCAAAATCACCGCTTTTGTTATCAACATCCCCAAACATTATATTTGATCGATGCAATTTTTGAAAGGTCCTCAACACATCTTCCCCTTATTAAGGGTAAAGTAGATGAAGTCAGAGCTTCATATCGTAGCCATACATCCCTGTAAGCCATATATCCCTGTAAGTCATACAACCGTGTAAGTCATACAACCGTGTAGGTCATGCAACCCTGTAAGTCATACATCCCTGTAAGTCATACATCCCTGTATAAAGACAGTTCGAACGACAGAGACCCAGCTGGAGAGGATGCTTTAGTACCACACTACACCACTTCCGGCCGGCTACCGAATAAGGTTTAAACGTTTACTGCAGAGATAACAGCCTTGCTAAAGGCTTTGAACTACAACGAAACCTCTCAGAAACAATTTCATCTTCTTTTCGGAATCCCTTTCCAAATTAAGCCTTGCATAAAAGTACGAGTAAGAGTCCAGAGAGCAAAAGCACCATCCGTGCTATTAAACATTTGAGTAAGCAAACCTTGTTCTCCTAGTCTTCCTAGTTTTATTATTATTTATTTACTTTCGTATTTCGTCTGGTAGTTCTCCCTTTGGTATCAGGTTATTAAATGACTCAAATATATAAGAAGAACCTGTTTCAAACCTCTTCGAAACCTCTTCAAACTTCTTCAAAATCAGTTTGTCTTGGTTAATGCAATACGATAAGTTTGTATCTCCTAATCTTCTCCCTTGTTCTTCATAGCCCCATTGATTCGGTACTAAGTAACAGGAATCAAAAAAGATATTTGTGTGTGTGTGTGTAAGATCATAAAATTATAACCATCAATTTTACGCTATGGCATTTTACTAGGGGATAGACAAAACCATAAATCTCGAGATATACAAGGTGTAAAAATATATATTTACTACTTCGTTGCATGCAAACAAAATATGCAAAAATATTTTGTAATATATCGTGTTTATTTTCGTAGGATTTGTTGAAGCAGTACGATAAGTGTAAGGACCATCCACATTAAAATAATCAGAACTGATCATATCCAAACGATCAGAGCTAAATATGGCACACTGAAATAAATACGTTTTTCATCTGATCTGATACATTTACACTCCGCGGCAAATAACACACCATCGTAATATTGATTCAATCAGACAAGATATGTTATTATTACAGTACACTGACAAGAGGGATCCCTGTTTCTAGAGAATTAGATTCCACCATTACTTAGGGTAAAATATCAATATTACTTGAAGCCTTATTAGACATAAAACAGTGACACCGACGAGATGATTAATGGGTTCTTTCATGTCGGTCAAGAGATACTTGTCCCTTTTTTTAAATTAACTTTTAACGCACTTCTTGATTGTGGTTTTTGTTACGTCTTGGAGATAGGGATGAAATCTTCTAATATTTAAAAGTCAAGTTAATTCTGTCTACCCACTCCTTTCCCCAAAAACTATTTACAAACTAATAAACAGAAATATATGTATGGGTATTACGTTCACGTGTTGCATTTTAAAGAATTATAACGTTATTCGTAACTACATCTGACACACTGGTCAAATACGCATGATAAAATTAGAGCTGTTTTGATTTAAGAAAGAGTTATGGGCTATTGATGCTACCTTTGTACTCCATAATCTTATAAGTATGTATGTATGTATGCATGTATGTGTGTGTGTGTGTGTGTGTGTGTGTGTTCAGCATGCATTAGGATTCAGCGGTACGTCAGCACTATATTGGCAGTATGATGCCGATTGCAAAGAAAGTTATAAAACAATTATACATAAATACTCCCCTACAACTCATTAAGGGATTGGTTCTACACAATGGATGCCACTCTCCAAGGACTGGTTTTAGATTTAGCTTGTTTTCAGAATTTTTATTTCAGCAGTTTTTTTTTATTTCAGAAGTTTTGCCACATATATTGAACATGCCGATTTATAAAATATATGAAGTCAATAACTGAATTTACCATATGGGTACTTGTCACTGCGGGCAGCTTTGACTGCTTTGTCTATCCTTTCATTATCGTTAATATCAATGTGGCTAGGCAACCAACAGTAAAATAATAAATAATTATGTAAGATTTTGATTATTAAAGGTTTTGTAAAATGTAAGATTTTGTAAGAATTTCAATGTGGAATAGGTATCCAAAAAGATAAAGAAAATTGTGTTTTGATAAATTTTTATTTTGTTCGAAGAATTTGTGTGGTTGTTCTTCTATGCAGATAATGTAGACTTTATTTGTTAACCGGTACGAAATGTTGCTATATGGTATTCAAACAGCATTACCAACCGTCCATAAATAGGTACTTAGACTCTGATGTCACTGAATGTACTGTAAAAAGCGAGAGGATTTTTAGAATTGTTTCATTTGACAAAGATGAAATAGCATGGGTGGAAGGGGATGCGATAACGAATGTTAAGATCTGATAGCAGAGAAGTTTTCAGTAATTTAAACTTTGACATTTGCTGCTTCTAGGTAAAGAAGAATCGTATTGCAAAAAAATATAATTAAATTATAATAATAATTAAAGCCAATATCATATGTGAGATTGGATGGATTAGATAATAGTTAAGTGGTATGATAGAGGATCAATATCTTTTGCATGATCTAAAGGTAAACATGTATTTCATTTGCCTCTTGATTCAAGCTTCCTGATGTGGAAGTTCTGAATGCCATCAGATAATGTCCTACGAAATGTATACATCAGCAATGACTAAAGATTTTATTTTGTTAGGTTATTCCGATACTTAAAATTAAATAGGTTTGCTTGCATTTTTCAGGTCATTTGGATACTAGCAATGTTCCTGCTTTTGTTTGACTGATCTCGATATTTATACAAACACAAAGGATGTTTTCTGTAGTGTTACACCCCCACCCCCCACCCCACACATACATACATATATATATATATATATATATATATATATATATATATATATATATATATATATATATATATATATATATATATATATATATATACTTTTTGCAACTCCTGGTGAATGATTATACCTGATCCTTGTACGTTTTATTCACGGTTGTAAACTGTGCAGATTATATTTAGTTACACTTTACCTACGTGACTTAGGTCTGTTTTAGGAATATTAAGAGCGTAAAATTACGTAGGATCTATAAATAGATGTTTACGTATGTGTTGACAATTACCAAATAATAATTCTAATAATAAGACCTGATGAAGACTTTGGTTTAATTTATAATTGGAGTGTGGGGTTTGAACGGTTCTAGAAGAAGTAAGCAATTTTCCATTGGTTGGGCTAGGTCACATGCATAATGCAATTTTGAAATGTATTGATTAGTAAAATCGTAATAGTTGGTGTATATAAGGAAAAAACTAAGCAATCAGATTCATTCCTATTTTGGAGTCATTATTTTTACCTGTGTTCCTGATGTAATTCTGCATATGTGCTTCTTTTTTATACTTAGAATTTATTTGAGAGATTGGACTGTTAAGTGGAAATAGAAAGTACTCATTATTTGGACTATAGTGTTATTCTGGAACTATTGTGATTTGTTGAAAGGAGTTCTGGACAATGCCATTCTGACACCGACACATTTCTTTACAGACCGGTACATTTCCGGTAAAAATGTATACGGAACTTTTTATTCTATGAGACATTCAAAGAACTTTAACATGATCACATGGTTATTTCGGATTCACTTCATAAGACTGTAAGTTCCTATCACATTTTCATTTATAACTTTCGTAACTAAGTTATTTGTTAGGTTTTACGAAACGTTTTGGTTTTGCTGCTTTCTTTTAATTAGTTTATGACCATAGAGTCGTAACTTTAAATTTGTAGCTTGATGCTGAAAATTATACTGTTATGTTGTTACGTTTGTGATTGTGCATTCCTTGATCTTTGATGAATCCAACTTAATTGCTTCAGATTACTTAAGTAAGTTAAGTATTGGTTAGGATGAAAAATTATATACTGAGTACTTCGTATCGACACTAATTTATTGACAGAGCCAAATAACAGTACTAACTGGGTTGCGCTATTAAAGATTCTTTAAACAAATTTGGGTTTGGTGAAGTTTGGATGTTTCCCGATGCAGTAAATTCCTCCAAATTTATTCAACGGGATGTAGTTGCTTTGCTATTAGACCTTAATAATAAATTATACAATTCTTAAACACTAACTTTATATTAACATATCAACATTGACATTCTCGGTAACCACAAACATAAATCAACTTGACAAAACTCGGAGTCTTCTCATGTGTGAAAGTAGAAACTGTAATATATGGAAACAACATAATCGATAGAAGTAGACGATATTCTTTGATATGATACAACTATGATCTTTAAGCTGGGTACAATTTACTTTTTGTGTCTAGCATATATTTACTTGTTTGTAAACTTAATTGAAAATTAATTTTGGAACAAAACACCACTGTATAAGAACATTCAAATGTTTATTTTAGGTAACAAGAAAACAAATTGTTCTCTGTAAAATTCGTTGATGAAGCGTTTAAAATAAGAGATTGTTACTCTTACAGTAATTTGATATAAAAAATATATCTGTTTGTTTATTCTCTCCTTTCCAACCGATGTAAATGATCTTTTATTTGTGTGTGTGTGTGTGTGTGTGTGTGTGTGTGTGTGTGTGTGTGTATGTATGTGTTTGTGAACTGCGTTTTTAGCATAGCTCTAACAAAGTTTCAGTCAAATCGATACGATGTCTGATGTGTGGCAGTTTATGCTGATGTCTAGCATCACGCAGCAGACATGTAGCATGATGTCCCACCCAGTCACATTATCCTGACACCAGGCCGACCAGTCCTAACATTAACCTCTTAATGTTGAGTGCCTAGCGAGTTGACCTTTTATGACTTTCCAGTGGCGTCACTCGGGTTGGTGTCACCCAGTGCGGTAGCTCATGGTGTCACCCCCATGGTCCTCCTTCCGTAACAGACCATACAGAATCCTTAGTAATGTCATTTTGGTGTCACCTCTTCTGATGGTGTCACCCGGTGCAGTCCGCACCCCCCTCATCCCCCTAGCGACGCCACTGCTGTGCCTGATAGTCATGTATTTAACTATGATCGGTTATCCGCTTATGAAATCCGACTAGACCGAGCAGTGTGTGCTCTGTAAAATTTGCAATTTTTCATTTTGGTGTCACCCCTCTGAGATGGTGTCACCCGGTGCGGTCCGCACCCTCTTAGCGACGCCACTGTGACTTTCTATTTAAAATTGTACATATAGCATTTGGTAACCATGTAATAGTTGTAGTAGGTATTATAAGAGCAGGAATCATCTAAGTTTTGAATCTTTCTTGATAGAATTTATCAAGTTCTATGCAACATAAATACTCAAATGATCAGAATTGTTTCTAAAATTTCAATTACTTTCACTAAATATTTGAAATTATATTGACAGCGTGAATCCTATAGACGACGTATTGAATCCTTGGTATGCAGGATGTAGGACAGGAAAAGTTCCACCCTCAGGATCAGAATTTTGTATCAGACCCGTGGCAGTATTCTGTCACAGATAACGAAATGTATTTAACCAATACCTGTGCTTAATGTACGATCATTATTCTCACACTCTTCTCACACTCTTTAACGAAAATTGATAGTCAAATTACAGCAGGGCGAAAGTTGATGCAACTCTGATCAGCAAAGACCAACTGAAAGTGTTCTGATCTTAAAAATCGAGAGTAAACAATCCGGTTTACAGTGACAACCATTACAATGACGGCTTAGTCGATGTGTACAAAACTCAGTTTTGGAACGTTATAAGTGCGTTGCAATCTAATATTTAACTTAAATTATTGTGACGAAATACTCTAGTGATTATAGAAATCAGGGAGGTTCTGTGCACTGTGAGGGTCATATGGTAAAAGACAACAGTCACCTGATGACAGATAAGAGATATCCTCTCCCGGTGTTCTACTCTGGAAACACGATCATACAAATATCGGAATGTGAGAAGGCAGTTTCCACCAAAGTATTCATCTCGGAACCTATTGGAATATGTTTAATAATCCCATAAAAATCATATATATATATATATATATATATATATATATATATATATATATATATATATATATATATATATATATATATATATAACGGCGCATACAGCAGTCTGGTCACCTTCTGTATTTGAAGATGACTGGGATATTCTCTTTAATGTTTTACTGACATACAATTGATTTTAATCCCATTCTTGTTTTATAGAATTCATTGCGAATCGGACTCCTACTCATCGATTTACATTAACATCATTTAACTAGAAGCAGCATTTTGCTTTGCTACATGATTAATAAAATCTTCATGGAACAATTAATGATTAACATATGTGACTATTTATTTCTGTTGATATCTGACTCAATTGATATCTGATGGTATTTGCAGAGTGGACGAATTCGTCGGAACCATTGAAAGAATAAATTGATATAGGGTAAATGAGTTTTAGATCTGAATGAAATATTTTTATGGGTTTCCAATAAACATTGGAATTATTAAATTATTGGAACGTAGGCACAAAGCATATTGCTTGTACTGCGGATACGGTTGCGTAGGCGAGACGTAAATATTATGGAAAGCATCCAACAATAATGCAACAGATACAACAGCAAGACGCTGATTTTCTTGAATAGAATGAAAACAGATTACTTATGAGATTGTGTAGGCTGAGTCAGAATGTGTTCTAGTGCCTTACAGTGATATATAAATCATGGAGAGAGAGAGAGAGAGTATGTTCGTATACGTAGCAATTAAATATCCTATTTTGTTTTGTTTTCGTAGTGTGAGGTCTGCATACATTTAGGCACACAATTAACACTGTCATTCATTGACATCGCACAATAGTTGTGTTTTTTATATAATGTTTTTGCTCGATTTCAAAGTTACAATCTTTACGCTGTGTTCAAATCTATCTACACAAGAGGATGTTTTAAAATATTTTTTAAGTAGTTGGTTTCAACTGATAAATCATGACTCAGGAACGTTAAGAATATTAAACCCATGCAAATATGTCTTGCACAGGAGGAAAAAATAAATGATATAGATGGAACGCGTAGTTTTATTTTCGTCAAACGAAAATTTGTTTTACCGCCGAGCAAATATAGGGAGATGATTGATTATAACACTGGCAAGATGCGTTGGACTGCATAAATGTTGTACATCTCCACCACTCAGGGAGACATTAATACATATATTAATTTCCACACTAATAATCGACATGATTTAGAATTGGTGCCAAGGTGGGGAGCCGAAACCTCGCTCATTATTCCGCATGCCTACCACAGCCGTGAGCATGTCGTTAAACTTGATAACTGTTATGACAATGTTGTTTGCAAATTAACTGGGTTAAATCATATGTGAGCCAAACAGAGTAACAACTACGACCTCACAAAGTGCTATCAATCTATTAGGATAGCACTTAATAAACAACTACTAAGATATCACAAACCGATATCACCTTATCAGAATGGCATATAATAACCAATTACTACGATATCACACAGCGATATCAACTAATCATAATATCATATAATAACCAACAAATACAATATCACAACGCGATATTAACTAATTAAATTAGGGTATAATAACCAGCTACTAAGATATAGAGCGATATCAACTAATCGTTGTAGATATTAATAACCATTTACTACGATATCACGAAGCGATATCAACTAATCAGAAGAGCATATAATAACCAACAAATACGATATCACAAAGCGATATTAACTAATTAGATTAGCGTATAATAATTAACATTTACGATATCACAAAGCGATATCAACTAATCAGAATAGCAAATAATAACCAACAAATATGATAACACAAAGCGATATTAGCTAATTAGATTAGCGTATAATAACCAACAAATACGATATCACAAAGCGATTTTAACTAATTAGATTAGCTTATAATATCCAACAAATACGATATCACAAAGCGATATCAACTAATTAGATTAGCGTATAATAACCAGCTACTAAGATATAGAGCGATATCAACTAACCGTTGTAGGTATTAATAACCACTTACTACGATATCACAAAGCGATATCAACTAATCAGAGAAGGATATAATAAACAACTACTACAATATCACAAAATGGTACCAGCTAATCAGGTGCAATGGAGGGCTGGTATTGGACAAATGTGTCAAGTTTTATAATCTCAAATTCTATTCAGAACAAATATTTTCCAGCACTAGCTAAATTAGGTCGTATTTCCAGGGACTGATTACCCAATGTGCACATAGGGATGTTAATTTGGCTTTCTTTAGATCTTTTGATTGGCTAAGACTAGCCAGTACAGCTAATTTGACATGAATTTAATATGACTCTTCGCCAGAAGTTAAAAATGTTTTGCAGTGTTACTGTTTCGCATATTTTACTCGAAGTGGATGTAAACTCTACCTCGGCCGAATAACCGATACTATTTCGTCTGCTGGATTTAAACTAAACGTCAGGAGCTTTCTAATCTTGCATAACTTGCTGATAACCCTTTACAGTGACTGTATTTGCATTGCTAGATGAGATACATAACGCGTAAATGTCACGACCGCTCATGTAAATGCTGCTTTTGTTTACATAGTCCAGAATCACGGGGATTAACAGATAAGAGTAATGATTAGCGTTTTCCTTTTACTTGACACTAGCCTGTGACTTAGATATGCCGACAAAATGAGAACGTACAGTGTTGGTAAAGTAGTATATGTCTGTATTTACCTTCTAGTCGTAAAATATCCAGGATAAAATTTGTGCCAGCATGTTAATATTATAAAGTCGATTCTGGTGGCGCTGCTCGTAATGTAATCCAAGTACGTACGTTAGACTGCGTGAAAATGTATGTAGTGGAAGTACGGTGGTTTGAGAATATAAGCCAGTGTCGCCTATTTACAAAATTTATTTTATTGCTTCTATGTTATTTTTTTTTTTTTTTTTTTTTAAATAATAATTTTTATACTAAATTATACATACCTGTCGTCCTTTTGCCCCTAAGACTTTCTCCATTTCCTCAAGAAAAAATTTGTGGGGTGGAAAGGAACTGGTCAGTGGAGAGCTCGAGCTCACGAACGATAATGACCAAATCGATATAGACTTTATCGCTCTGAAGATGTCATTTCATATGACAAAAATAGTTCATATGACAAAATGATTGATGTTTTTCAAAGCGAGTGCTGAATATGGCGCGTAAGTGTTCATTTCTATTCTTAACAGATTTCAAAATAATTCTAGTACTTGGTGGCAAAGAAGAAAGCATCACACAACCTGCTATTAGAAAGCATGTTACGCAAGTTATTTGAGCAGGGCAAGGAAAATGGTGCTGTTGAGAATCAAGCTGTCAGCAGTCTTCAGGAAAGGAACACCCCCCTTGTGAGCTACTGCTCTGAGTTATTTTCTGTGGAAAATATATTGTTTTACAAACCATATATGCAATATATTAAGACGGATAGAGTCGACAACTCCATCAACATCTATTGTTAGCGCATCAAGCACAATTTACGAATCTTTAACAGGTACATGTTCTGGGCAAATCTGTTTGGATATAGAGATTCTGATCTTTTTAGAATGTAGTTTGAAAGAAGGTTCTGCAGTCTCGATAGCCTCTATACAGGAAACATATTCTTGCATTCAGAACTTAATTAGACTTTTAAAATCTATCCTGTTTTTTTTATATATAAAGTTCTTAAACAGAATAGTGTTAAAAATACTCCACGCGTGGATTTTGCAAAACCATAATAGAGAACCACTTTCAGTTTGTATTTTTCAAAGATATAAAAGAAACAGTATTAGAACAAGCAGCAAAAACAACAGATACCACACAAAAACATTCAATCTTTGTTACATTCATGCACACGTGGTTCGTGCAGACCTTTTCAAATACCTCATCACGAACTTTTTTTTTAAAGTTCTCTCCATATCACTTTAGTCAAATAAAATGTGTCAGTTAGCCTTTATGTGCTTCTGAGATGGACACTTCAGATCTCAAAAATCTTCTCAATACAAATCGTGAGCCAGCCAAATATACGGATGGTTAGAATATTGCTCAAATGATTTGTTTCTTCGCTAACATGCCCCGATCTGAAGACTTCGTTGATCCATGAGGACTAATTGTCAAATCAGATGGCGATATGAATCGGTGTAAATAAGCTGACTTGGGCAAGAACTAACAACTCTTATCCATAGCTTCTCAGAATCTGTGATCTATAGTAAAATAATAGAGACACAGCTAGTCATGGAAGTCATGGAAAAGATGCGGTTAAAGATATATACCTACCAATGTTTCTTACCTTCATCGAACATATATTTATTTTGGAATCGGCAATTTCGATTTTAGTGAAGATACCGCTGATGACCTTACATACTATGGCCTTAGACATTTTTTAAAGAAAGTGGCCAGGTTCATATGCATTATAGAATCAGTTGCAAATGTTCGAGATAAATCTCTATCCGGAGTTCTAGAGTCGGTAAATTAATTGTTATACATTGTCTTATACAAAACCGCCAATAAACCAAAGTAGTTAGTCAATAAGAAGAACGAGACCAACATTGACATTTCTGTAACGCCTCTGCATGCAGATACAAGGAACACGTGTTCACATCTTCCCATATCAACTATTTTAGTTCATTTTGTGGCAATTCATTGTAGTTGCACGATTTATGGCTGCATTAAAATTGTTCATGGTATCCATTTATTTAGGGAAATTGCATACTCGAATGAGTATTATTGTGAATCGCATTATACCTTCTCCTCTTTTGAATAAAAATTGAAAGACTTAAATTTTTCGTGAAGGCATGAATACTTTTGTAATTGTAATTACCTTTAATATTGTTTAAAATCGTAGACCAGTCTTTTAAATTGTGTACCTCCTATACTCAAAGACGAGTCCAACTGCAAACTGGACACCCAGATCTAACGTCGCATAATTCGCCGGCTGATCTGGATCTGTGTAGTTTGTTAGGAGTAATCAGTAAAACAAACAAAACAGACCCTGATCTACAGGCGCATTACCCTACGGCTGATTATGAGCTTTGTTGTTTGCAGTTTTGATCGACTTGTAAACGAATACATACGGTATGTTTAAGTTGCGTTAGTGCTATTATATCTATAAATTAGATTGTCAAAGCGTACACCTATTTGTTTGGTCTCATTCTGAGTGAAATATTTCGACATTCTAGCCCCGAGATTTCTGTTACACATTTCCACTAAACCTGCTTTGTTGTCCGAGTCAGTTGAAGACTACGCAATGATTTCCTTCAATAACAAATCCTTCATTTTGTTTCTAAATTCTTTTCCCTAGCCAAACTTTATATTTTCAGGACTTCACTCTTTGAAGAGTTCTTAGAAAGTATCGTTAATCGTTCTCCTCTCCATTCTCGTTTCTAATTTTTCAGTCCAAGCTTAGATTGAGAAGGCAACTATCCCCAGTAGAGATGCATTTGTGTCCATTGTTTTACTTTTCATATTCTTGCATGTCAACAATATCTAACATGACTCTGATCATCCACGTAGTTAACATAAACCTTTCTGAAGTAAGTTGTTTTCTCGCTTGCCTGTGTAATGTAGATTATTCAATTAATCATTCTTTAGGTCAGCGCATTTTTTTCTCCGTTTCATTTTGTTTCCATACTTGTTTGATATTTGTGTAAGCAGATGTACTTTCAGAATTGTAGTTAATACATGTCAAATACAATTTCTTGTTTAACTGTGTCAAGTCCACCTTGGATGATCTGCCTTCAGCTGACGTCAGTTATGTGGACGAGTCTGCACTATCTCCGACGTCGGCGATTTTAAACGGTATAAAAACATAGTATACTTGATATTTGATAAAGTTTGGTTAGGGGTGATGACAAGCTAACAGGACATCAATTATCAACAGGAGCTTTTTCGGTAATTTACATTTTTCCCAATCCTTTGATACATTTGAATGATCTCAGACTACTAAAACTTTGAAACGTTTTAATGTGTATACATTATTGCATATGACACAAAGTCGTGACAGTTACCAAACAACTAAGAATGAAAAAAAAAACAAAAAAACCAAACAACAAATTTCTATCTAAATTTAATCTTAACATCACCACACAGCTTGCTGGTTGGGTAAGACTTGGCGATCTAATTTGAACCACCATATCAACCCACACCCTCACCACCCAACGAAAACATGTGCGCGATAAAAAATGTACATAATCTAACTCCTTTACAATTGAAAACACAACAAAACATTCAGTAAGGAACACGATAAATATTCTTTTATTAATTTGTACCTCGGGATTAATTAAAGAGAACAGAAAAGATATATTGGAATGCAGCATTTTCATACTTTTTAACTGTGTGACGATTTTTTTAAACCTTGTGACGACTTTTGGATAATACAATGATTGACCCTCAAAATTTAATGGCATGTGACACACATTTTATTTTGCATCGCTCAGTGACTTAAATGCAGTATCTTCTTGAAACTGCTTGACATTCGACATCCGAGCTGTAAGAAGTAAAATGTGGCATTCTATTTTAGTAATAGCTTTAGACCTCATAAAATCAAATTTATTTATACAGAGCAAACATTCTGCGGCAAAACTGAGGAAAACAGTATAGAGGTAAATACGAATGGAATAATTGTTTTGAAATAGTATGCTATGTGCATTTTCTGTTGAAATATGTGTGTAGTAAAGTGGGACGCTATAGCGTCAAGGGGACTTCTATGTTAAAAAAGGGAGGTTGTGCTCTGGCGTCAAGGGGAATTTAACATGGGGAAATTTAATAAAGAGTGAATGGGGAATTGAACATAGCGATAAGGGATTGGGCCACTATAGCCTCAATGGAAATCCCAGTCAAAAAGTACTGGGACTGTTTGGTGACAATGGGAATTTAACATGTGAAAATATTGCGGTGGTGTTTAGCGACATGGGGAATTTGACATGGGAATATTGCTGGAGCTGTTTAGCGACAAGGGAATTTGTCACGTTTGCCTGCCCGCGATTACGTAAGTCAGGAACAAAGGAATGGGTTAGCGCCTGTGTATGTAGACCCTGCGTCTATCGTAGAGATTCGTGTTTTACAATAGCCCACATCGTTAGGTGTCAAAACTAATATGTAGACGTTGGAAGCTTTGTTCTAAGAACAAAGGACTCTCGATGCTGTTGTAAATCTCCCCGCTTTGACAGATGGCCTGAGGCTCGTCTGTTAATCTGCACCGACTTGGGTAGAATTGATATCCAATCGGAACTGAGGAAGGGTAGGGCCATCGATTCGAACCAGAATTGAAAAGTCATTTGGGCTAGCAATAACTCCGAGGAAGCCACTCGTGAATTGGCGGGGAAAAAATCCTTGGTACATTCAAGGACAGAAAACTTCGTAAAGGTCAGTGAGTTATTTGCTAGATTTATTGCAGAATGTTACGGCATTGTAATTGTAATTATGTGCAGTATTTATATTTACTTACTAGAATTGTTAGTACGTAGAATTACCTTTGTATTGTTTAATTTACATGCATACTTGAGAAATGAGTTATGATTATGTAGATTGCTAGCTCGTAGTCAGAATTAATAGTGTAATTCGCTATCTGGTTACTTCGGGGTAAACTAGTGTATTTGTTTATGTGATATTCTAGATTTTGCAATTGTTGAATTAAAATGTAACTTTGGAAATGGTTGCAGTGTGTAAATTTAAATAATATGGATATTTGAATATTTGTGTACACTTGTGGGAGTGTAATGTACAGAAATGTGTCTGAGTGTTGTGATATTGTTCAGAATAATGAGATTAAGAATATACTGATGTGACGCAATTTAGTGATGTCTGTATGATAAGTAGGATACCGCTCTTTATTGCAACGTTGTTTCTATAAGAACGTGTGTGGTTTTCGATGTGCACGAATGCGTGACCGAAGATGTAGATAGCCTCTATCTGATGATTTATTGTTGATCGAGTCTCAGAGAGACAGGATAGAACAAGGCAGTAGGCAGAGAACAAGCCTAGTTGCTAGAGAAAGAGGGAGAGAAGGGAGAGGAGAAAAGGAAACAAAATTGGGACTGTTTATCTGCAATGGAAATCCCAGTCATAAAGGTCGTGTGTGTGATTAGCAACAACGGAAATATAACATGGGAATATTGCTGGGGCTATGTAGCGATAAGATGTATTTAATATGGGGAATATTGGGTTGTTTATCGACAAGGTGAATTTAACATAGGTTGGGTTTGTAAAGGGACAATAGGAAAGATGACGTCACGGTACTGAACATTGGCAACAATGTTCCAAGGGGCTGACCTCAATCGGGACCAAGCAGTGACAGCGGACAAAATCTTTAACACCTGGCCGGGGGGGGGAAGAAATTTCTTGCGGTACTGACCAGCAAACACGACATCGAATGGCGGGGCGGGACATAACTTTATAGACATAGTGTGTGTGTGTGTGTGTGTGTGTGTGTGTGTGTGTGTGTGTGATTTGGATTGTTAACGTAGCTTTAACAGTTCTTCAGTCATATGGCTACGATGTCTGCAGTGTGGCAGTTTATAGTGATATCTAGCACTGGGGCATCATGCCGCATACACGTAGCATGATGTCCCACCCAGTCACATTATACTGACACCAGGCCGACCAGTCCTAACACTAACCTCTTAATGCTAATGCGCCAAGCGAGGCAGCTGTTGGTACCATTTTTGTAAGTCTTTGGTATGACTCGGCCGGGGATTGAACCCACGACCTCTCACTAGGCCACCGGAGCGGTCTTAAGATACAGAATCACCTACCAAACGATGCATATTGATGAGAGTGCTAATCTAAAGTAAATTTTCATACAAAACAACACACTCATACTAACAAAATCCACCTTATTTACTATCAATGCATTGTGGAAAAGGACATTTTGTTACCTACAAAACACACCATTACCTGAGCTAAAGGTAGTGGTTATAGTCACACTACTGCACATTCACACAAGACAAACACATTGAGCAGGGAAAAAGCTTTTTGTTAAAGGAAAAATCAAACAGACAAACACATACAAACACATACTACACACACACATGTACACACTTTTTCTTAACGGATAAGTGTTTTGCTAAAGGAAGAAAACAAAATAAACACACGTAAACGAACGCGTGCATACAAAAACATACACACATGCAAACAAACGCCTGCATACAAAAACACATACACACGTACACTTTTTTGTTAATGGATACGCTTTTTGCTAAGGGAAGATAACAAACACACACACACACACACACACAAGCACACACTATCTTACAAATGAAGAGAAAGGAAATGTTTATAGGCACACTTCTTTATTTAAACTTGTACACATACACACAAAGACATACACAGGCCTGTTTTGTTCGGTGGGTTATTGCAATCCACCATTCAAAGAGGGATTACAGTCTTCCATAGTTTTTAATAGTCTAGAATGACTTCTCGCAAACGGTTGATATCTATCGTATTATCGAATTCGACATACAAGAGGACAGTCACCGTCTCGGTTAGAGCTTCTGAAAAGTGAAAATCCACACGCAATTGTCCAGAGTTTATAGGGTGGAAATGTCCCTCGTCGCTGCCTTGATCTGGAGTGTAATCAAAACCCACAAAGTGTAACTTTCTGAATAATCGTCGTTTTAAATGCCATGTCTGGCGTTAGTCCCTAGCTGTCCCATAGCTTCGTACAGGGACAAGTACGATCTCAAGTAATTTTTCTGGGAAAAGTTAGGTTCGAAGCATCTGGTACACAATGCCTTGCCATCGCGACTGACTTCGATCTTGGACACTCTGTAGTACTAAAACTGGAAAGGATTTTGATCGTGGGCTCAGTTGAAGGCTGTATTGCTAACAATACCAACGATTAAACGTTTGGGTAACTGTCCTTGGAACAGAAGATCTTCGATCATGGATCGAAGTCCAGCGGCAATGGTGAAGGTTTTCACTTCCACACGTTGTATCGGATACTTGGCAGTCGTTCTGCTCAAAGTGTGGCTAATGTCCTTTCCACTTTAGGTAACACTTCCACGCGTCGCATGCCGAGTCTGCTTTTTGGATGATGGTTATGTTCTCGTTGGCATGGGCCATCAGATAGAAAGCGATATTGCTGCGATTCAGTCTCAGGCAGATATCCACTCCGTTCAGCAAATATTTGTCTTGAAACCACATGTCCAAATGGAAACGATTCATCAGTTCTAAACTAGGTCCTTTCAGGATTTTCTTTTGACGGTCGTTAAAGCTCACATTGTGACGATCGTCATCTACGGTCAGGACTGTGTCGTTTAACGTGTCCATGCTCGCTGTGTCAGGTGAAGGAGTGGTCACTGTCGAGATTGTTTTGAAGGGCATGATGGTCACTTTTTTTTATAATCGATGACTTGCGAAGCGTCGATCCAAGAGTCGAAACTGGGAGAATATCCTTTGCAATGTATTTGACACATCGTTGTCCCACGTTCAGGGTTCTTCGATTGTGAATTCTTTCGATATCGTACACTTCGTCTTCTTTATTGGCCACGCGTTGTAACTCGGGCAAGCAAAACGTTCCTGTTAACATTTCACCATTCATGTCTTCAAATTTGTCGATGGCAGAACGACAGCCACGCATTCGTCCAGTGACACGAAATAATTCGGTGGTCCAATAGGGTAAGTAACCTTTGTCGAAAGTGCATTTGGTGTTGTAAGTGCGCACCCAATCACCCACGTCAACACTTCACCTTTCTTGGGGACAGCCACAGTCGGGGACGTACCAAACATACGCTGAAATACGGTCACTTTGTTGTCGGTAGTCACTTCTTGGGGAGTACATCCGATGCTCCGATGGTAAGACTGGTTATGCGCTTGGACAATGTGCGGTATTACGTCGATCTATTTGAGAATGTTTTAATGCGTAAAATATTGCCACATGCGTTCTTTCAAGGTGCGATGAAACGTTCCAGGATGCTGGTTTGGTTTCAGGATTCCTGGTCGTGAAAAAATGAACGTCTCGTTTCTTTAATTCTTTTTGGAAAGTTTGGTTCAGAAATTCATCGCCTTTGTTGGTTTTGCCATCGTACAGGGTGACGACCACTTTGTTTCAACACCAGTTTGAGGGCTCGCACTAACTCTTTGCTCGATTTGGAAGTCAAAGGCACAACCCAGGCAAATTTGGAAATGACGTCTATGACAAAAAACAGATATTTGTATCCACGATTGTAGGTGGCCAAATGAGAGACATCGGCTAAATCGGCTTGCCATTGATGATGGATGTCCACCACTCGGGTGCGACTTCTGGAAACTTTTCGTCGAATGGGTTTGTGTAAAGTGTACGTGCCATGTTCTTGTAACCATCGTTGCACTTGAGGTAAACGGACACTTTTGAGTCGAGTTTTTCAGCACGATACAATTTCTGAACTCTGTAGTACAGCACATGATGGGATGGATCGTAGTAAATGCAGGCTAACACATTCTCCATTTTTGTCATGTCAGCCACTCTTCACGGATGCTACTTTGGATAGTGTGAGTTGGTGGTTTGTAAACAGCTTTACGTGTCCGACGTGCCACGGGAGAAGACGTCGAGGGTAGTGGTGGTGGTAATGGGATGGCTTTGATCTTGCTTTATTTTATCACTTCTGGTTTCCCTTCTTTCTTTTTTACTTCTGTGGAAGGAGAAGTGGACATCATCTTTTTAACCATAGCTTTAAGTTCTCGTTGAGCTCTGGGGGAAGGGGTCAACAAGGACGCTGCAATCCTACTAGGGATGGGAGCTGTTGGCGGTGTTTAAGAGACTTCTCGTACGTCTTCTTCCTCTAGCACCCGTGTGGCTGCATCTGTCTTGGTCACTGAGGGTGATGAACGTTTCACCAGGGTCATAAAAGCTTTCAGTGTCGGTCAAGCTCTATTGATCCTCCGCGTTCTACCAACATCTTTATCTTTTGATGGATGGGTAGTTTCTCCATTTGGCGAAGAATGTGTCGATGCTTGGCTAAGCATTCTTTCTGATGTGGAGATAAATGTATTGTACCTTTCAATTCATTCAGTCAACATTCGCACACGTTATCTATAACATCTTTGGAAGCGGCTTGAATCATTTGTTTTCGCATGGGTGGAACAGCTTTGGACAGGACGGACAACATGTCCCTATGTTCGGCTAAACGAGGAGGCAGTCCATTGCTTTTCTTTACTCTGGTGCTAAAAGAGGGATGCCTTCTGAGAGGGGTGACATTTTTGTGTGTTCAGGAGTACAAAAACACTGATAACTATTGTTTGCCACATGTCTTTTTATCGTGGAATACGTCGCCACTGATTGTCTCTGCATCGTATCAACTTGATGACAAGCATCGCTCAACGTGGAGGGGTTCGGAACGGACTAAATCATGACAGTTCTTGCTTGGATAAGTCCAGAAAACTCTATAACATACCAGATCTCTCTTGGACTTTGATTTTTTTTTTTTTTTTTTTTGGGGGGGGGGGAGGTACTTTGTGAACCGTTACCACAGCAGCTAAAGAGTTGGAGCGAAAAAACGGCAGTTAAGCTAGGCTTGGCTGGCACCACCAGCAACGGAGAAGTGGAAGAATCTGAGGCTAATGGAGACCCAGTCACCGTGAATGTAACGTTGCGTCCTGGCCAAAGTGCTTCTATTGTGGGTAGAAGCTACTTTCTGGAATCTTTACCTGTGTCTTTTCTTTTTTCTGGTGACTTTTTGTTTTCAGAGACTGTAACCTGGTCTTGATACCATTGCTTTTTTCTACTGGGTTCCTTTGGGTCGGGGAGTGTCTTTTTTTCTTGGGGATGACTTTGGGGGCATTGTGATCCCATTTTGAGAGGGAACGAATGACGACACCTCCTAGAGAACCGCTACCACCAGGTTTAAAAATGATTTTCTTTTTGGTTTGAGTGTTGATGCGAGGATCTGCCAGTTGCTTCAAGGGTACTTTGTTTCTCTCAAAAGAGCGTTTGGTCTGATGTGGAATATGAATGATGCCTTGCAGTAATTGACGTGCTATCATCGTAAACCATCGTAAGCCTTCTCTAAGATTGGCTTTTTTGACAAGAACACGTATTAGTAGATTTATTTCGCGTATAATGACGTACTAGGCACGAATCGATTTGACGGGAAGATGACACTGAAGTAATGTCATCTTAACGATGTGTGAGAGAGACCCAAAGTGTCCAAGGTTGTAATAGATTTATTTTTAGTCGACGATGGGGCCGTGTACACGACCGGCCCTCCGTCTTGGCACCAGTGGTGAAACAGATCGGTATGAAATCGCAAATAATTGGGGTGGGGTGGGGGCTTAGTTTTAAATCCACGAGTAAATAGACATGTGTGGTTTGAAGATATAAGGCCTCCCAACTGGCACGATCTAAATTTTCTTTGATGACTTTGAAGTTGGAGGAAGAAGGAGCAGAGACGGTAGAGGTAGCCATAGTGCAGGGAGTGTCATTTTTGAAACGAAGACATACAAGAGTTTTATACTTTTCCCAGGACACGTTTATCTAAAAAAAATTGAAATGCAATATGAAAGTCAAAAATACATAAAAGCCAAAGGGTTAAGTATATCGATAAAATACACATCACAATGATGGAATATTAACAAATCACTGTACAACAGGATTGGTAACAAAAGTGTGTTGTCCAAGGGACAGTTTGTAATGTTCTTAGAGTCTCTACATCACTTGGCACAGTCACACAGGAGCCCTCATGGAATGGCCTTTCTGGGATGTCCATGTCGATGACAGTCTGGTAATAAACTATCGGTCTTGGAAGTTTTCCTTTTTAATATGTGGACCAATATCGATGTGTGCGTAAGGTAAAGTGTAGTGGTTAGAAAGCCTCACTCGCTTCTGATAGACGATTTGATACGGTTTTTCCAAAGGTCGACTGACAATTTGGTGTGTGGTTAAACCTACAACCTTGTGATACTCGTAGGTGGTCACCTTTAAATGTTGATCATCTCCAGACTGCAAGGCTTCTTTCAATACCCCAAGGTTCAACGCCTGACTGGTGCGATAATTGAGAGTTAATCGTTTCATTTAAACTCCTTGTGTACATCTCCTTGTGGGTCCCAATGTCTCTAGCCGTAGTTTTTGTTTCCACCACTAGCAAAACTTAGAATCTTGACGCTGCGATGCTCGTCCATCCAGGCTATAAACGGCCTTCTTCTATGTCAGGGTGACTTTGTCCCAAGCAATCGATGTAGATGTAACTGTCCGAATCAAAATACAGCACACGATCACCTAACTGGTGTAAAGCTTCGTACAATATTAAGCGAGCATGGGCTGTAACGTATGCTGCAATAATGGCATTTCCTAATTCGTCGGATTCTACAAACTCCAGTTCTTTTTCGTAATTGCCCAGGATCAAGTCTTCACGAAGGACGTCCATGGGTTTCATATATTTGGTTTTGTTGTGATTCATCTGGAAGTAACTGAAAGGTTCTGTCAAATACTCCGTCTTGAGTAAGCACGGTCGTTTTGCCATTTTGCCCCACAAACAATTTAACATCACTTTGGCAAACAATCGCCTTCCTTCCTTTTTCTCGACGTGGTCTAAAATGGTGCCTTCCTGCTCGAAGTATTTCCCAATGAATTTCTTTAGGTCTTCGGAAGTGTGGCACCAGGAAGAATACCCGCTGGCTTGTTTCAGTTTCAAAAAGGCATCCACGTAGTCTGCAACAATGCCTTTTTTAGTCTTGTCACCCTTGTGGTATTTTTCTGTCCTGGGAAAGGGTCAATTTTATACACTTCTAACAATTGGTATCCCATGTCCAGAGCTTCAAAATAATTCCACGCTGACCCGCGTTCCTGTCAAGGCGCGTTCTTCATGGGTGTGCTGACAAGATTGGTCTTGGTTGCACGTTTCGGCACAAGGGAAACATCAGTTTTCCTTGGCAATGGTGAGATGAAACAGGATGGTACAAGTCCGTGGGAGGCAAGACTTTGCATTTAGTCAATCCTTCGTGTGTCAAATGTTGTCCAGATCGATGTGTTTCGTCAGTAATTGAGGGTACCCAGCGGGATAGTGACGATATTTGCACACGGAAGGATACAGCAAACACACGTTCAAGAATTTGATTTCTTCTCATTTCTTCTCGTGGGCGTGGTCCATCAAACAGGTGGCTTTCGTCCGTCTTCCATACAAACTATCTCGCGGGTTCAGTGGGTCCACCAGCTTGTAACTTTCCACGATGCGTTTTAATTCGGGATCGATTTTCGATCTGTGATCGTACTGATGTTACCACATTTCCACCATTTGGTATCCTTGCTGTTCTAACTTCAAGCCCGCTGACAAGTAGCCTGGTTCAAGTCTTCAATAGTACATTTTAAAAAATGGTTGTTAATGTCGCGTTGACGGTAACATATGGGACATCCATGAAATAAGCACCCGTTAAACTCGTACACAGTCGGATGGTTTTCTAAGTCTCAGCCATCCTCCCAATACGTTCTGATGGTCTTCTCACTTCTTCCGTTTCTGGCATGCTGGATCCATTTGTCTTCCTTGTCGCACAAGTAATGTAGCCAGCGTAGGGCTTTGACCGAGTATTGACGTTTGATAAAATTGGTCGTTTGAAGGCGGATGACAGCCAGCGTGTTTTCGGGCATGAATCGATGGCTGTACACCAAAGAACACCTTTTTACAAAGGATCGAGCCCTCTGTGTTCCATGAATAGTTCTCGAAATTTTTCAAAGCAACGCCGTAAAATGTCCACGTCAGAACTACAATACTTTAACATTTCTTCCTGAAAGTCGAAATGGTCCGAGGTTTGAGTTTGGTACCAAGCGTAGAAAGCTTCTCGTTGTTTGGTGCGCATGTTGTCGGGGTCGTAGTAGTGAGCATTGTGCAAATCGGATGGAACGGCATGTTGATTGGCTTCGATATTGAAAAAGTGCGTAATATAGCCTGTGGTCATTTCTGTCATTCCAAACGTTTTAGGCATTTGGCTCAATGACATGGCCATAAAACTCATCTAATCTTTAAACTGCACTTGTCCCACTTGCATGAAAATGATTTGGGCTCCGTTCAAAGTGACTTTCAGACGTTCGATGCTTTGTTTCGTATAATATCTCAGAAGAAATTGTCCATCGTATCTAGAGAAAATGTGAACATCGCGATGACAATCTCCGTAATGTTCGATGTCCTCTTGGCTCCACGTCTCGTCGATGGAGTCTATCATCCACTGGACGAAATCGGCCAGCGTGTTCGGTCCTCGAAAGATTTGTTCACGTCCTCCATGAATACTGCAGCATTGAGAGAAATGACTTAACATAGGATATTGGATGCATTCTGGCACGCTCGATGAGCCACGTAGAAATTAGGAATGTGAATGCTAGTTTCTTGCATCAGTCTCAATTGAAAAAGATGAAATTCCCTTTCTCCTGGTCATCGTCATCTTCATGTTTAGACTGGTATTTTTGAATGTAGCATTCGTGTTTCACGTCCACGATTTGGTGAAAAATGTGACATCGTTTCTTTCCTGAACAAATGTGATCATTGACAGTTTTGGCAAGTATGCTTTGTTCACAAATAGGGCACAATCTCAGAAGTTGGCAAGCAATTTTCTACTGTGAACATTGCGTCTTGAGATGTTGTTGGTAACAGGTATGGCTAACAAAGGTGTGCTGACAAACAGGGCAAACACTCGTTGTTGTCTTTCGTATACACAGGGCTTCAGAGGCCAAACATCCTGGACATTTCGATCCGTAATGCTTGTGTTGCTCTCGATTGTTATAGCCATAGTCACATTTCTCACAATAATAACCATATCCCAGGAATGCAGTGATACTGGTAATGGCATCGAAATGTTCATCGTGATGATAACCGTAAATGTATTTTCCGTCTTCGAAATGTTTGCTTTGAAGCAACAGAGGACCGCGCACTTCTTGAAAGGTGCACTTTCAAGATGTAGCGTGAAGTCAAGACGTCTTGCAATTTTCGCATTTCAGGAATGCTACAGGGTGTGACTTTGGATAGGCCAGCCTGCTGTAACAAGAGTTCTCCTTCTTTTCGTTGTTTGGCTAGGTCAGATTGTTGAATAGTTTTCTCGCTTTTTTCGATTCTGCCGTGTCGTTCTTGTTGGCGTACGTTCGTCTCGCACGATGGCCCTGGATAAACACATATGTTAATTCGGACGAGTCTACGCTTGATGCACCGAAGTTCGTCCACCAATAACACCTTTTTTGCGTCCGGTCCCTTGAGGAAGAGAAACGTGGGCCATGTGCAGTATCGTTTTACCATCGGTGATTTGAAACCTGTTGTTGCATTGCTGTACGTGTTGATTTTTGTCAATGACATTGGAAAGTGTCAATTTGGATGGCCAGCTGAACTCGATCCAAAACGGGGGACTTCAGACTGTCGCGATAAATAGAGACTGTGAAGCGATCGTATTCTTTGGCTTCACATTGTCGTTTCAGTGTGGTTAACAAAGAATCCCACACATCGTTGATGAACTCTTCGGCTTTATCCAACGGTACATTGGACTTGAAATCTTTAAACTTCACCGTGTACGTGTAGATCGTGGTTCTAAATTTTCTAGAGGAGCGCCTTTCCGTCTCTCGAATGTGGTAATAGTTTTAAGGGGTTACTGGTGGTAACCATTGATTTGACGTAGACTCTCTGGGTCTGGATTCTGGCTCACTGATGTCATCTTCCATATCGCTGGCATGACATTGAACTAAAACTTCAGCTCGTGTGCGAGGCGATGCATTTCGTCTCTTCCACTTAATTTCTTCTTATTTTCTTCTCAGTCAATTCGTGCGATTGTTTCATATTGATTGCAAACTTGCAAATGACTAAATTTTAGACGCAACGGAGTCCTAATATATCAGGTTTGTGTTTTGAGGCTATCACTATACTTTGGTTTTTCCATAGGGATATTCCATAGGGATTTTATCTCATTCTCTTACATTCTACGCTAACACAAGGCGTTTGGAGTGTGTGTGTTTCTGTTTGTGTGCGCACATACGTTTGTGTGTATGCATGTGTGTGTTTGTGTTTGTGTGCACACGTACTTTTGTGTGTATTTGCGCGCGCGTACGTTTGTATGTGTTTGTGTGTTTTTTCCCTTAACAAAGAGCTTATCCCGTAACAAAATGTGTATGTGTGTGTGTGCGTGTGTGTGCGCGCGTACGTTTTTTGTTGTTGTGGGGTTTAACGCCATTTTTTCAGCACACGATAGGTTATGTTTTGCGGCCAGTAATAATGGTGGAAGAAGAACCCGGGAAGAACCACCGACTTGCTACTGGCAAGCTTTCTTATATACCCACATTGGCCGAATCCTAGACTCGAACCCACGCAGACAGAGGCGAGATGGCAGTGATCCATAACGGAGAGCGCTTTAGACCACTCGGACACTCGTGGCCCCGCGTACGTTCGTATTTTCCCTTTTAATAAAAATTACCTTATCCCTGCTTAATGTGTTTGTTGTGTGTGAATATGGATAAGTGTGAATTTAACCACTAACTCTTTTACTGAGGTGATTGTAGGTAATGGTGTGTTTGGTAAATAAACAATTTCCTTCTCCACGATGTATTGATAGTAAATAGCATGGATTTTGTTTGTATGAGTGTGTTGTTTTGTATACAGATTTATTTTAGATTAGCACTCTCATCACTATGGATAGTTTGGTAGGTGATTTTATGTCTATAAAGTTATATGTCCCGCCCCGACAGGCGATGTTTGTGTTTGTTGGCCAGTACCGCACGGAAGTTCTTTTTTTTCTTCTTCCGCTCTCAATGTTTGGTCCCGTTTGAGATCAGCCCGTTGCAAATTGTTGCCAATGTCCAGTACCGTGACGTCACCCCACCTGTTCCATTCATGTTGTCCCTAGACAGACCCAATACTTTTTGTCGCTATACAGGCCCAACCTTTTGTCGGTATAAATCTTGTCGTGAATCGTCCCAGGGTGTTTTGTAATGGTTGTTCCCAATGTCCGTGAATCGCCGTGAAAAGATATAACGTTTAGCTGAGAGGGACACATATAACTTTATATAACGCCTGGCGGAGCGGGACATGTAACTTTAAATAACGCCTGGTGGAGCGGGACATGTAACTTTAAATAACGCCTGGTGGAGCGGGACATGTAACTTTAAATAACGCCTGGTGGAGCGGGACATATAACTTTATATAACGCCTGTCGGACATTGTTGCCAATGTCCAGTACCATGAGGTCATCATTCATATTGTTCCTATACAAACCCAACCTATGTTAAATTCCCCTTGTCGCTAATCAAGCCCAATATTCCCCATTTTCCCTTGTCGCTAAACAGCCCCAGCAATATTCCCATGTTAAACTCCTTTGTCGCTAAACAGCCACATCAATATTTCCCGTTTTAAATTTCCCTTGTTGCTAATCACACCCACGACCTTTTTGACTGGGATTTCCATTTCAGCTAAACAGCCCTAATATTCCCCACGTCAAATTCCCTTGTCGTTAAACAGCTCCAGCAATATTCCCATGTCAAATTCCCTATGTCGCTAAACACCCTCCGCAGTATTTCTCATATTAAATTTCCAATGTCGCCAAACAGCCCCAGAACCTTTTTGACTGGGATTTCTATTGAGGTTATAGTGGCCTAATCCCTTTTTGCTATGTTCAATTCCTCATTCGCTCCATGTTAAACTTCCCCATGTTAAATTCCCCTTGACGCCAGAGTACAATTCTCCTATTTTAATATAGAAGTCCCCTTGATGCTTTAGTGTCCCACTTTACCACTCATGTGCTGCCAATTTGGAAAGTGCTGCTATGAGGTATATATTATACACGAAGTCCAAGTTCAAAAGTATGCTTTGGCTTCTGCACTTACTTGCTTTTTTTTGAATTGTCGTGTTATGTTATTCTTTACACGTAAACTATTTTGCTTTGCTCAAAAAAAAATATTGAATGAAACCTCTAAATGTCCGTCCCCCTGCGGGTCCGGGGTTGTAGAATTGGCCCGACGTGCCTCGCTACGTGTCGTAAAAGGCGACTAAGTAGAGGCAACCTGTTTGCCGTGGGTTGCGTCCCGTGTCGGAGGAGGAAAGGATCCTGGTAGTTGAGCAGAGGCTTTCCCTGCAACACACTACTTTGGCCTCTACTTCTCTTAGACGGGTGGTCGGGATGGGCCCGGTTCCGACAAATCGGCTGGTCACGCCGAGCCCTAGAAGGTCTTTATTTACTCTCTCACCTTCTTTATCTGTCTCCTTGTATCTCTCTTGATACCACCGTTGCCCCTAAACTCTCTTACTTTATCTTTCCCTTTTCCAAGTCTTAGAAGACTTCCTAGAAGGCGGTGGCTTAACGGGTCAATCGGGGGGTAATTTTACCGACCTTAGAAACTGGCGACTTCAGGGTCAATCAAAGGTAATTTTATCAACTGAGTATGGCATCTGTGTATCCCTGACACTTGAAAAGTGTCCCTTTGTTGGGCTCCTTGGTGGGTGGGGAGCACGGGTGCTGAATTTTTATTCAAGCCAAAATGGAAAATCAAAAAAATCAAAATAAGCGTACCAAAACGGGAACTGACTCAGATGATGAACCATGTAGTGTGGAATCGTTTCCTCGCTTCATGGTCATCAAATCAAAAGATGAAACCAAACCCCTAGCCGCACTATCGCCATTTATAATCGAAAAGACTATACTTGGATTAGTCGGCAAACCAAAAAGCGTTAAAAAGATTAAATCAGGTGGTCTGCTTGTGGAGTGCGAACGTAAAGCACACACAGAGAACATTCAAAAAATTCAAGCATTTCATGACATCCCAGTGACTTGTTTCGCACACACATCTCTAAATACATCAAAAGGCGTCATTCGTTGCCGTGACTTGGCTGGAGTCAGCGACAAAGACATCGTAGAGGGGATGAAAAGTGAAGGTGTCACTGCAGTTCGTAGGATTCGTATCAAACGAAACAACGATCTGCAAGACACCAACACCATTATACTCACCTTCAACAGACCAACGGTACCTAAAGTTGTCAAAGTTGGGTTCTTACAAGTTAGGGTTGAGGTATACATACCAAATCCCCTCCGATGCTACAAATGTCAAAAATACGGTCATCATGAAGACCGCTGTTCCAGAAACCAAGTATGTGGACGATGTGGAGACCCTTCTCATCGGGAATCCGAGTGCAAAGCCACTCCGCATTGCGTCAACTGCGGCAAGGAACACCATGCAAATTCAAAAGATTGCGATATATGGAAACAGGAGAAGGAAATCCAAAGGATCAAATACACATCCAACATCCCGTATCCAGAGGCCAGGAAGCTTGTACAAAATAGAACATCACTCCCCGGCCCATCCTTCTCAACCATAGTAAAAAGCAATCAAAAAGCAACGAAAGACGCCCAAACCCAAACAGACCCACCTGAATCCCCTTCTGTCTCGAACATATCGCATTACAAACCCCCAAAAAACTCAACATCGACGCAAACAACATTCAACAATCCTCCACCATCAAAATCACCAAAGAGTAAGAAAAAGTCGACAGGAAATAGGCAGCAAAAAGGGTCTGATGACCCAATAAAACTGCACAATAGGTTTGGAGACTTTGAGGATATGGATGCAGAAGAATCTGCTCCATGTCCTCAAGGTGGCTCCAGACCTAACAACAAAAAATTCACCCCCGTACTTCCTCCAGATAAATAACCAAAGACATTGCCTCCGCGAAAGGACTAATCTAGCTCCAGAATCTTCAATATTAACTTGTAATGAAGAACACCATCATACAATGGAACTGTAGAGGACTTAAAGCCAACTACAATGATATTCTTTTGCTCTTAAACGAACGTGATCCTGCAGTACTATGTCTTCAGGAAACATTTTTGAAAGATACAGATAACATCACACTTAAAAACTACTCCCTGTTTAACAACTACTCTCATAATGTTGATAGGGCATCAGGAGGAGTTTCTGTTATTGTGAACAACAGAGCTCCTCATAGCTTCATTCATTTAAACACCAATTTACAAGCCATTGCTGTAAGCGTCACTCTACATAGAGTGATTACATTTTGCTCTATTTATTTACCACCAAACACTAACCTAGTACCAAACGAACTCGACAATCTTGTTCAACAGCTTCCCGCACCCTTTGTTTTACTCGGGGATTTTAATGCCCATAACATTTTATGGGGATCGAATCATATAAGTGACAGAGGTCGCAAAGTTGAAGACTTTATTTCTAGACACGATCTGTGTCTATATAATACCAAAACACCTACATATTTACACCCAGGCACGGGTACATACACAAGCATCGATTTGACAATTTGTTCTCCTTCTCTGCTTTTGGACTATGAATGGAAGGTCGCTGATGACCTTCATAGCAGCGATCACTTCCCAATCTTTCTTGTAAATCTTAACTCTACAGTCGATGAAGTAATTCCACAATGGAATTTAAAGAAGGCCGACTGGGCCAAGTTTGAAACACTGTGTAAAACTAGGCTGAATGAGGATACAGTTTTCAATGTTGACGACACCATTCAGCATTTTACATCTATTTTAATAGAGATTGCAGAAGAATCCATTCCCAAGTCCTCGCCATATTGTAAAAGAACCCAAAAACCTTGGGTCACTAAGGAATGTAAGGAAGCCATTAAACTACGCCGAGAAGCATTAAGGAAATTTAATAATCAACCGACGCCCGAAAACTTAAATATATATCGTATTGCCCGGGCCAAAGCTCGCCGCATAATCAAAGAAAGTAAAAGAGCATCATGGAAGAAGTATGTTTCTTCTTTAAACTCTCGTTCCTCTGTTAAAAAAGTTTGGGACACTATACGCAAAATAAACGGAAAGAGAAAGCAAAACCCTCTCCGACATCTGACACTGAACAATAAGAACTTTAGTTCAAAACGTGACATTGCAAATATTCTTGCTGACAGTTTCTCGAAAAATTCCTCATCATCTAATTATTCAGAAACCTTCCGAAAACTTAAAACTCAAAAAGAAAAGTCACGTTTAAAATTCACATCCAACAACTCGGAAAGTTATAATCAATTGTTCTCACTATCGGAGCTTAGGGAGGCTTTAGATAAGGCCCATGATACATCCGCTGGGCCTGACGAGATACATTACCAGTTTCTGAAACACCTTCCAGAATCATCATTAACATCTCTTTTGAAACTCTTCAATGATTTATGGATTACTGGTAATGTACCAAAAATCTGGAAAGAAGCAACTGTAATACCAGTCCCCAAACCCGGTAAAGATAGCGAAGACCCCAACAGCTATCGACCAATTGCACTCACAAGCTGTGTGTGCAAAACAATGGAACGAATGATCAATTCTCGGCTTGTCTGGTATTTGGAAACTAACAATTTAATATCTCCTTTCCAAAGTGGCTTTCGATATGGCCGGAGCACCAATGATCATCTGGTTAGACTAGAAACATTCATTCGCGATGCATTTATTAAGAAAGAACATTTAGTAGCGGTTTTCTTTGATTTAGAAAAGGCATATGACACGACATGGAAGTACGGGATACTAAATGACCTGAACGATCTAGGTCTAAAAGGCCGTCTGCCCTCTTTCATATCCAGCTTTCTCTCCGACAGAGAATTCAAAGTACGAGTGGGCTCTACCCTCTCAGATCTGCACGAACAAGAGATGGGTGTGCCCCAGGGCAGTATTTTATCTGTGACGCTCTTTAACATCAAAATTAATAGCATCACCAAGTGTTTGACTCCTGGTGTGGATTGCTCGTTATACGTTGATGATTTTCTAATATGTTATCGGTCAAAGCACATGCATACAATTGAAAGACAACTGCAGCAAAATATAAACAAAATTCAAAATTGGGCCAGTGGAAACGGTTTCAAATTCTTGAAATCAAAAACGGTATGCATGCATTTCTGTCAACTACGAAAACATCACGATGAACCGAACCTCACGCTGGATGGAACACCTATTCCAGTTGTTGAGGAAACCAAATTTTTAGGTATAATCTTTGACAGAAAACTGACCTTTATTCCACACCTAAAGAACTTAAAAGCTAAATGCTTAAAAGCACTTAACCTACTTAAAGTAGTAGCGCACACTGACTGGGGTGCTGATAGAAAAGTCATCCTAAATTTATACAGAACGTTTATTCGCTCCAAAGTGGACTATGGTTGCGTTGTGTATGGTTCAGCCAGAAAATCGTATCTTAAAATGCTTGATCCAATTCATCATCAGGGAATAAGACTGGCTCTGGGAGCATTTAAAACATCCCCGTGTGAAAGCCTTCTAGCTGAGGCGAATGAACCACCGTTATCGCATCGTAGAGAAATGCTTTCCGCACAGTATGCTCTGAAATTAAAATCAAACCCTCTGAATCCTGCTTTTTCGGCTGTTTTTCAACCCAAATACAAAACTTTATACGAAAATAAACCAAACGCCATACCTTCCTTTGGCATTAGAATATCATCCAGCCTTGACACTACAAATATAGATCTTTCTAAAATTCAGAAAACATCGATCTCTGAAACACCACCCTGGCTAATTAAACAACCAAAAGTACGTTTTACGCTACACGATGGAAAAAAATCCGAAACAAACCCTTCTATCTTCCACAACTCTTACCATGAACTCCTCACCGAATTTAAAAACTACACCAGAATTTACACTGATGGATCAAAGGATGAGGAAAAGGCTGCTGCAGCCTTTGTTTGTGGAAATCACACAACGCAAGTTCGCTTACCAAATGGAGCATCAATTTTTACAGCCGAAATCAGAGCAATAGACCTTGCTCTGCAACATATAGAAAAGAACCGTATTTTAAACTGTATCATCTTCTCCGACTCGCTATCAGTACTCCAGTCACTACACAATAGAAAACTGGGGAACCCATTATTGAAAAACATACTCGTAAAAAATACCGAGCTGAGTGTCTCCCACAATATAATATACTGTTGGTTACCTAGCCACATTGGTATTAAAGGTAACGAAAAAGCAGATCGCGCTGCTAAAATGGCCCTTTCTCAAGAACCAACTGATTTTAAAATACCATATACTGATTTTAAACCTTGTATCAGAAAGTTATTACGTCAGAAGTGGCAGGCATCATGGAATGATGCTGTAAATAACAAACTTCACGCAATCAAACCGACTCTAGGAGAATGGACTCCTTCCTACAGAACCATTCGTAGGGAGGAGGTAGTCATTGCAAGAATCCGAATTGGTCATACTTTTATCACCCACACCCACATACTAAAAGGTGACGACCCACCAGAGTGCGTTTCTTGCAATGAACCATTCACTGTCAAGCACTTTATGATAGAGTGCTTTGACCTACAACCAACGTGCGATCGTTATTACATTGTGCATGACATGAAAGAACTTTTTGATAATATAAACATCACTCGTATTATAGAGTTCTTGAAAGCCGTAAATATTTACTCTAAACTCTGACTTTTATGCTATCACCTTGTGCAGTTTTATGCAATATATATACCGTCCCATTTTAATACCTATTGATCATTTTTACATCTCCCGTTGAGCGGGAACCTTTATTTTGCACCGTTATCATCTTACCGTTTTTTAATTTCAACCATTTGTTCTTTTATATCGCTGGTCGATATAGGACCTTTTATAAGTTTTAAAAGATTATAGAAATAACACTTTGTTTGGCGCTAAATAGCCTAAAAGTGCTGATGCGCCGTTAAAAATAAATAAATCAATCAATCAATCTAAATGTCCGCTCACAAATCTCGCCACCCCCCCTTCATTTAGTCTACCCGTAAAACAACCGTATCAGTTAAAAAATAAACGAAAGCAAAAACCGCAGCATAATGAAAAAATTCAGTTAATGTTGTAAGAAGTCAAATACATGATATCGATTAAAAAAAAAAACTCGCAGATTTATATAATTCAATCACCAGTTGATGCACATACCATAAATACGATGTGAAATTTCTGCTGACTATTTAATAAAATTTAGTCTACATTAAAAGTCAGAAGAGTTTAATCTTAGTTGTTCTATACCACATTTTACGTAATCTTTCTATAAACTATATGTAATTATTTAGAATTCCTACAAATAAAAATGTAATCAATATGACACTGAAATATTCTGATTTCTTTAGGCTATTTTCTGAAAAAATTAATCCACAAATGCAAAGCTTACCCCGCAATAAATCTAGTCTGTCGATTAACCTGTTCCCATACGGTGTTTATCCAAACATAATGTACTTTGGAGAGGTAAGAAACAAGTCATAAAAAAAGAAACTAACAAACAAGAAGAACAGCGAAAATTGGAACATACAATTTCACAGATTTTGCTAGCGTGTTGATAATTCCGGCATCATCTGTGTTAAGTAAGTCATGTAAATGGGCAATATTTGATCTTCATTTGCAGTATCAAAGACAACTAATTCACACTAGTAGGAGTTTGTATCAAGAGTCTTTATGTATATAGAAAAGTTGTGTCCCCTTATTGACTCTTCTTAAGAGCGTGCGCACTAAAGAAAGCATTCCTGCGACCGGGGAAACAAGCTGTTGTGATCGAACATAACAGTTGAAGTTTATAAACTAAAAGGGAGTGCTAAACAAAAAGGGCATTGAAAATGGTAATAATTCTAATTAGACTGACTTGACAGATGTGTAAATTTGTTTAATTGACAACTTAGTCAAATAAAAAGAAAAACTTAGTCAAGGCTACTTCAACTTGCCGTCGTCAGATGCTTAGATGGGGGATGGGAGTTGGTCAGGCTTTCTAGTTTCTGTAAATTTTTCGGACAAAACTAAGAAAAATATAAGAATAAAGTTTTTAAAGGAATAATCACAGCTCTTATTCACATATTATTTATTATATAAGAATGTAAAGGTGCGTTCTTGTGTCGCATACGTCGGATTCAAATTTATTTGCTATGTTCTCATTCCTTAAGTAGAACGTAAAAAACAATACAGTTAAAAATATTTGACAATTTATTTAACCAAGACTTAGTGTGCAGAAATGGTTTTCTTACATAAAGATGTATGCATTATTGGGTCAGAAATGAGTAGCCTGTATGTACATGTTTTTGGTTATACAGTGCATCAGTCTGTGGCGATTGTGATTTTTGTTCGTTTGTTTGGATGACTGTAGTAAAATAAGGTTGTGGTACCTCATGGACTGTGACTGCCACATCAATACGCCTGATATTCAGAAAACATACCTTTATATCTGTGTAATATGTCTCTGTGAAGTGCCTCATTTTCACATGTGATCTTCCCCTTTTTATATTTTCATCAATCTTGGCCAATCAGCAGAATAGCTGATGATTAGAATTGGGTAAACAGGCATGAAGCCAGTGTGACAAATTAACACTGAAGACATTAAACAGAACATGAGCTCTAAACATATTTAATGCTGACTCAGCCTCGATTATGGTGAAGAACATACATGGTTTTGCATACGATTTTAAAGTTGCAGTTTAAGACTCTTTCCTTGGTAGAAGTTGCAGTCCCAAGTCTAAAACTAAGAGTCCCAGTAACTACACTTTTCCCTCATGCAATAATTCAGAAATTATGTATCTCACCAATATAAATGTCATCTGATTGCAATTGCTAAATCATTGTGAAATAGTTTGAATTAGGTCAAATAGCAAAATATGTTTGGTTCTGGTTATCCAGTCAACCCTATTTTTCTTGCCAACCAGACATTTTTTATAAAATAAATTAATTCATGAAACAAAAGAAAACAAACATTAAAAACAAAGTAATCAAAGGTTTGAAACTACAATCAGGATGTGAATGATTCTTGTTTTCTAGTTTAGGTTTCATTTAAATCAATCTGTACAAAAAAAGAAATTATCCTATCTATCTACCTTCATTATTTTTTTCAATGTAACCAGTACCACACATATTTTTCTTATTTGGTCTTATGATAAAATATTGAAAATGATGTATAATAAGGTTTTAGAATGATTTATGACATTAACGTGGGAGTTTATATTCCTTTGACAAACAAAATAAGTCTCAAAATCTTGGCACTATTTGTGTAAGTGTGGTGTGCAATAAAATGCAAGTGCTCCAAATACAGTATCTTGTAATGATTTATAATAATGTGATGGATTAAATTTGTGTTGAGTAATATATATCAAAGATAGGTTCAAATTACATGCACGTATGATTAGACTTTTGATTACATTGATCATTGGGAACTGACATTTGATTAACAGACGTCTTAATCTCTTTGTCTGCTAAGATCTAATATATGTGGATCACCTAATCCCATTGAAATTACTTGAACTTTTTTTGATAGCTTGAACACTACATGATTAATACTTGCTTTGTACAAATAGATCAAATAAAACAGAAATTTGCAAAGAAAAGATCTTGAGTATCAAGGACTCAACTAATGGAATTTTTAGGTGTTCAGATTTAAAAATATGTGTACTTTTATGTACATCTTAGCATCTTGGAGAACCCTGGGCACAGATAAAAATGGTGGCATAACTATGAACATTAGAACTTAAAGGCCTGTGTAGGAGAAGTAGTTCTTGTGGTTGAAAAAAGCGGAATCAGTTGGTAAATTTAAAGCAATTTTTGAGTAGTTTAAGACTGCTGGAAAGCAAAGTACTTTCACTTGAAATGGAAGTACCAACTTGCATCTGTAAGCTTTTACACATCATGAATTTAACTTGGACCATTTAATTATTGTTGAGAAAACTCTTGAAATTGATGTGAGGGATTCACATGTTTATGCCAGGGACTTTTAGAAATAGGTTGGAAACTTGGAGTTCCATGACTGAAGAGTGCAGGACTCCTCATCTAGAATCCGTTGAAAGCCTATGAGTGTCTCTTGTGTGATGTATTTAGACTGCAAACATCCCATGTTGTAACATGGGGTTGCACAGTAGGGAGCAGTTACATGAGCTGAAATGGATGCTATTGCATTTAAAACAATAGTTTCACTGGCAGGAAGTTTGACAAAGTAATGGGTGTTTAGATTCAGATGATCTAGAAGAGAACCACAATGTCTAAAAGAAACACGCCTCTGCCTTATTTTAATAGCAACATGAGCAATGCAGTGCAGCTGCTGAGAGAAATTGGTTCACTGTAATTTTCAGCAACATGATGACGGTGATGTTAGACCAGCAGGGCTTGAAATTGTTGCTAATCTGCTATTTTGTAGTTAGTTGATGTTACTCAAAACAATAACGATTGCATATAACCAACAAGACTTGCAGATGACATGCCCTGCTTTGAATACTCACTGCAGAAATTGTGCATCATAGCCTCTCTTGTGTCATACGTTAGCCATTTGTGTTCATTTTCTCAGCATTTCAGATGTTTTCTTTGTGTCTTTTTTTCTTAATGTTATTTGCGATTGGGCTCTCTCATCATCAAGTCTCTGACACTTGGGTGGTGCTGAACATCTTTCAATAATTCGACATGTTTTCATATGTCACTGCACAATGCACTGAATGTTTAAAATATTACATTAATTTGAATTATAAATGTTGAAATGGAAACTGAACTGGCTTGATTTTTAGCAGGTTCAGTGAAATTTATGCAGGATCAATAATGAATTGAAACCAGAATGCTTGGAAATGTACAGCATTCTCCTCATAAAAACATTTAAGCTGTGTTTTGGGCTTATAACTTTTACAAGGATTGACATGTTGACACCTGTTGAAGAATGTAGCAATTAATATGGTAGACATGTTGACCTTTGTTGAAGAGTGTGTATGTGTAGAAATTAATATGGTAGACATATGGACACTTGCTGAAGAGTGAATGTGTAGAAATTAATATTGTAGACATACTGATACTTGTTCAAGAGTGGAATAATTTATATGGTAGACATATTGACACCTGTTGAAGAGTGTAGCAATTAATATGGCAGACATATTGACACCTGTTGAAAAATGTATGTAGCAGTTAATATGGCAGACATATTGACACCAGTTGAAGAATGTAGAAGTTAATATGGTAGACATATTGACATTTGTTGAAGAATGTGTATGTGTAGCAATTAATGTGGTAGACATATTGACACTTTGCAGAATGTATATAGAAATTAATATGGTAGACATAGTAACACGTGTTAAAGAGTGTGTAGCAATTAAATGTAGATATAATGGGTTGAAGGAAACAGTTTATAAACCTGTTGCCTAACCCTTCATGGATTCTGACTTTGGTTTATATTTTTATTGTTTTTTGTTATATAAAAAATTGTAACTCCATGATATCTCTGTCCATGTTTGAAGGAAAGTGTTGAGAGAAAAATTGTGTGCATTTGGCCCTGTGAAGTTTTGAAAACATTTCAATGTGCATAAAAAAATCTCCATCAGAATGCCAAAAGTTATCGTTGGATGATACATTTTTTCCATGCATTCTTTCACTTTTCAACTTTGTTCTTACTTTATTAGCAGCTGAATCCAAGAATGAATCAGCACTCTTAATAAAAAATGGACCTGTACTTCCAGCATTTTGAACACAGACACTTTATTATATAAAACTTTGTAAGGCCCACATTGCTAATAATAATAATAATAATAATAATGAGTGCTTATTCACCAACTGCTGCATCATGCGGGACTGGGTACCAACTACAAACTGCACAGAACCAGATAATAATGCATTGACAGATCTGGGTCTGTGTAGTTTGTTAGGACTAAGTTGTAGAACAAACATAGACCATGATCTGCATGCACATTATGGGATAGCAGATCATGGTCTTTGTTGTTTGCAGTTAGACTCATTTTATAGGCAAGTATATATGGTATAGCTTAGATTGCTAATAATTAGTGTTTACTTACATATATCTGGACATTTACAAGTTTTACTTTCAACAAAGTTACATTACTCATTAAAAACACAAATCTGAATGTTAATTACACCCATTTTATAACAGTGCAAATGAATAGAAACTTTATAATAGAAGTGTTTTCAGTTTTACATGATCAGTCATTGCCTGTGCTCAATATGTTGGCAGTACAGGTTGACCTTAATAATGGGCAGAAAAATGTGAAAATCCATAGTTTAAAAAAAAAATTCCTAGTATATTATTGTGGTTGCCCTAAAATTACAGTAATAAAAAATATTCAACAATTTTTGTCAAATCGGTACATATAATTTTCTAGAAAGCAAGCTTGCTTACTGGACTTCCAGACTACAAAATCCAGTTGCAGATAAAGTGGTATAGTTGTCTTGATTATAAATTGCTTAAAGTAATTACACTTAAATATTACCATATATACTTGCTTCAGTCCCACTGCACGCTGCAGAGACACAGATCTGCAGTTGCATATACAATATATAAAGAGGCTAAGCAGAGCAATAGCCATCCCAGTAGAATGAATATATTAAACACACACACACACACACACACAAAACAATCTCAAGTTGCAGCATGTGCAAAGTACAGTATGTAGTTGCTTTTTAGTGGGTTCCAATTGCAAACAACATAGACCCTAATGCACTGGGACTGACACATGGTGTGTATATCAAGATCTGCTGGCACATTACGTAATGGCAGATCTGGGTATATGCAGTTGGAATCCACTGATAAGCGAGTAGATATGGTATGACATGAATTTGTCCCTATAATAATAGATTCTTGAGACTATTCAAATATCAAATTGTTTCCTAACAAGGACTCTATTAATATGGGCTGTTTTCCATACTATCATAAGTCATACATTCAGATCAACTGGGATAAATTATTTATAAAATATAAATTAACACCAACATTCGAGTTTTGTTTTGTGAAAGCACATTTTTTTTAATCAGTGTGAAAAATTTGTAAAGCAGTCGAGGTAAAATAAAGTTTTAACTTTTCAAACTCATTGGAGGATTTGCTTTTCAGCAGTACACAGAAATGTGTGTTGTTAAAAGAATTATTTATAAGCAATATCTAGCTTTGAGGAAACCACCATCTGTAATTCAATGATATTCATATATGCGTAGGTGTGATTCTGTTGGCTGTTATATTTACATTCATCTGGTCAATCAATACTTATTAGTTATGGTAGAAAGGTGTTACATTATGATGGTAGATGGAGATGGACTAACAAATGTTATCAAAACAAGATTCTCCATAGGATCTCAAAACTGAGAATGATACTTTGGTTGTGAAACCCGGTGGTGAAATCTTGAAATCTGAGGGTGAACTTTTAAATCAGAAAAATAAAGGAAAAAATGGTCATTGTGATATAATGGCAAATTTTCAAGTTCCACAAATACATATTTTAATACAGTTGTAAGAAATTCCAATTAATATCTTATTTACCTGCTTTAGTTGTCCCAGTGAACCTGAAAACAATAAATATGCGATACCATACAAATGTTTTTGAAAAAAATAAGTTGAATGAAAACTGCAGTTAACTATTTAAGTATAAGATGAGATTTATCTTAGTTAATTGAAAATGTTTTTAGCAAATTAATTTTCATTATTATAACTTTCTCAGCATACTCACCTGTTTGGGTCTAATATCTAATGTACTGATATCCATTCAGTTAAAAATGATTCATGATTTTTCACTTGTACACTGCTCTAATTGACTGAATGATTGATTGATACACTCATTTACATATTATTGTAACTGTCTGGGTCGATCAGGATCAGAAATAAGTACTATGCCAGATATGTAACACCACTAACAACAGAGTGCCTGTCAACTTTTATCAATGCAAACATTAAGAGTGGTAATTGTCTACACTAGTAATTTGTCTGTCCAGTTTCAATACAATTTCAATGCATGATGAATATGACATTAGATCATAAATTTCTGTTTCAATTCTGTTCACTTTCTTTGATATCAATGACCGTTAACATTATGGGAAATAAAAGTGTTACTGTTTCAGAGATGATGTATTATGACAATATTTTAATTTGCCAGCTGGAAAGTTGCATGGCATTCATCAGAAGGTACACTAAGCAGGAGTTAAGTTGGTGGAGTTGTACTGGATCTATGTTTGAAGACTTTTGTCAATAGTTCTTCTGCTGTGCAAAATAAAAAACTGCATCACTTATACAAGCAAAGTTTAGAACAATCCTTAAAAACTTTGTTATGTGCAGAATTTAAATATATTGCCCAGTGAGAGCTATGTTTTAAATTCTTTTTAATTACAATAAAATTTATATTATTCTTAAAACTCATGGAAGTAGGAACAGTTGTGCCAGTGAACTGTGTCCGGTGCTGATATTTCTTTTTTCTAAAAGATATAATAATGCAACATTGGATTAATATTTTAGAAGAAAATATTCTTTCAAACTTTTTCAGATGCTTTCAAGGCAGAAGCCGGCCATAGGGCCCGGTTCTACCACACCAGCCAAAGAAAGCAAGAAGAAAAAGAAACTGCCCAAGGTGGATGATTATCTTACTGCTAGAGACTATACAGGGGCAATCACTCTTCTTGAGGTAAGATAGAACCTGTTATTGTAAGAGATGGAGTTTCACTGTCAGAACTTTTTGTAGGACATTTACACTGGAGTCATGGACCCTCAATCTCCAGGAATTAGAGGTCGTAAAATGAAAACTTTTGTCTAGCTGATAAATATGAGAGTCCATTCATTGGCATAATATCATTACTTTGAAGACAGATGGATACATGTTTAATGAAATAATTGATGATTATTGTTACTGTTTAGTTTCATTTACATTTTTAACTTAACTTTCTAAAATGAGATTTTATTTTACTTCTTTTCATTCAGATAATATTTAGGTTAAGTACGTCGTTTGTTGCAAATGGTTAGAGAAAATTTGCATCAGCTGGATTCTCAGTTTCAGAAGACTGTATGTCTGGGGTTAGGCAGGATTCTCAGTTTCAGAAGACTGTATGTCTGGGGTTAGGCAGGATTCTCAGTGTCAGAAGACTGTATGTCTGGAATTAGGCAGGATTCTCAGTTTCAAAAGACTGTCTGGGGTTAGGCAGGATTCTCAGTTTCAGAAGACAGTATGTCGGGGGTTGGTTATCTTAGAGCAGTGACAGTCTTTTGAGTGTCCATGGCTGGTTATTGAGAGTTCAGTGGATGAGCAATCCTAGAACAATGACCATCCAAGATTAGAATTTGAAGGTCCAGGATTTGCTGATAGTGCTTACAGGGTGCTCTGATCATGTGAGAAGAACAGAGTCAGCGTTTCGTAAATACACATGGAATTGCAGCTTGGAATGACTTTCTCATTAAAAATAACTGCATCCTTTCTTTTCAGTGTACTCTTAGCTTTGTTCTTAAGATGTTTTTCAAAACTGGAGCAGACATTTTTTTATCCTTGTTCCAACAAAATTGCAAACATAGCATATATATATATATATATATATATATATATATATATATATATATATATATATATATATATATATATATATATATATATATATATATATATATATACACACTCTGTATCACATCTTATGCTTTGGAAATTATTCTTTTGTAGTTGTGGATAATTTAATTGCATTATTATTATTATTATTATTATTATTATTATTATTTGCTCTTTTTACTTTGAATGTCAATTTTCATTCTTTGCCCTAGGAATGAATATATAAATTTTATATGCTGCAAGGATTTCACATTGCCATTAGTGTTATCTTAATTTTATCTCTTCTCATTGTGAACCACAAATTTATCTTTGCTGATATTTAAAAAAATATTTCACATAAATGCCAGGTGTTTCATACATGCTAAGACATATGACATAAATCACTGATTATTCAAAACATCTAACAAGTTTTTGACATAGACTACTATCAGACATAATCTATCATATTCTGGGCAGTGTACAAAATGTAACAGGATATGTATTTAGGTGCACTTATTCCAATGCTGTGGCTGCAGTAGCAATATTAAGATTTTATGGTAACACTATTTAATTTTCAAATACAAGTAGTATGGCAGGTCATAGCATGATTTGTAGGCAGCCCTGGTGTTCCATAGGACCCTTTTTCATTTCAGTTTAATAGAAACAGTGGGAAGGGAAATGAGGAAACAGACATGTGGATTGCTTACTGTGCTTTTCATTTGTCAGACTACAAGAGAGCAATGGAGGTAAGTGTGACGGCAAAATCATCTGAACTCAGTTGAGATTATATGAGACAGCAATTATCCAGACATTCTTTTTAGGTGGTTAACAGTACTTATGTACATATTGATACATTTCATAATATATAATTCATGATGCAATACATATTGTTGAGATTCTATTCTAAGAGGTGATTTGGGCAAAATAATTGTACTTGAATTTGTCATTTCATGTAAACACACACGACAAGTGACATAAAACTTGTCTTTCATTGATTTCATACTCCCTTCCCCTACCCTCATTTGTTTCAGCATAACACATTAATAATAAATGTAAAACATTTACTTTTTGTATCAACTTTCCCTTCTAAAGGGGCAGGTGGACAGTTAAAAACTGTTATGTTCTGTTAGTTTATGTGCAAATTTGATGAACATTAATAAATGCGAAAAATTACATATCTCTCCTTTAAATTCCAGCCCCCAAAAATCACTTCATGATCCTTAAGAATAACAAGTTAAAAATTAATTATTTTCCCCCAGTCAGGAGTGACTTATGCCTCAAGTTGATGTATCCATCCATGTCCATTACTAATAAAAGTAATCATTTGATTCAGTATGAATGAATCTTGTAAATTTATGAAAAAATATTTTTACTATATAAACATTTGCAGAATTTTTACTGTAGCCTATCTTCATAGCTACTGGCTTATTCCATGAGTAATATTTTTTAGAAAAAGTTTTATTGGTATTCCTTCAGTACTTTAATCATCTGTTATGAAAATGTGCAAAAACATCTGATGCGGGAGGTCATGGGTTCAAACCCCAGCCAACTCATATAAAATACTTTTAAAAATGGTACTAGCAGATGCCTCACTAGGTGCTCAGCATTAAGAGGTTAGAGTTGGGACTGGTCAGCCTGGTGTCAGGATAATGTGACTGGGTGGGACATCATGCTTCATGTCTGCAGCATGATAACCCAGTACAAGACATCACTATAAACTGCCACACTACAAACATCATAGCGATATGACTGAAAAATTGTTAGAGCTTTGTTAAAACTCCAAATCACACACCCACAGTCACACAGTTACTGTACCATTTTTGTTATTATTTTTGGATCAGACTTTACGCATGTATTTTTTGGCAGAATGTCACACAAGATATGCAACAGATTTTAGGTTATGATCTTTGGTGGTCGAGTTAATGTGATAAAAATATTGATGAGAATTGTGGTGACAAGCCATGGAAGTAGCTGTTGCTACTTTATTAGTTTTATTGGTTAATTATTAAAAATCTTTTAATATTGTTGGTTGATAGGATGGTAAATACGGATGTAGATTTAGACAACTTTGTTATAATTAGTCTTTCAGTCTTCACATTTGGTATCTTTTTTCCAAGTCCTTTTGTGTTTGGACAGGTTTAATGTATAGGTTGACTAACCTGATTACTGTTTTAAAAGTCACTTTACAGTTAGAAAAATTTTAATTTACAGTTTGAATATAAAATCATTAAAAATGCTTCTTCCCTTTCCATCTGTTATTTTGACCATGTCCCTAATTAATGTCAGAGATTTTCCCATCAGCAAACTGGACTTTAACAAAGTTAGGCAACATCTCTTTTAGCATATAGGGTGTGTTAATTTATTCCATCACTGAAGTGTATGAAAAAGAAAAAAAGAATAAAATTCAGAAGAAAACAATACATGCAGTGAATATTTTGTTTTGCATTTTGGATGAATCTGGCTTAAAATATTGTTGTGTTTAAACATACTTTACGTTGGGTAAGCAGTTTTAAAAAAAATATATATGCCAGGGTTTTCTGATTCTCACAGAGTTCAAATGAAAATGTTATTTAAAAAAAAAAATCAAAGCTGCATAAGTGAATAACTAGTCCTCTTTGAAAGTATCTACCCTGGGTCCCAAGTATAATGTACTGGATTTGTCCTAATGAATTTTGAATTGTTGTTTTGAGAACTTTCAGTAATATATAAAACTTCATATGTATTATGTATGTTGTATAACTTAATCTTTATGTTTATAGTACTGCATATACTTGCTTATAGAACAAGTCCAACTTCAATCTGCACAGACTTAGGTCTGCCATCGCACAATGTGCTGGCATATCTGGGTCTGTGTGGTTTGTTAGGAGTAATCAGTAGAATGAACAAGATAGACTCAGATCTGCAGGTGCATTATGCTATGGCATATCAGGATCTTTGTTGTGTGTACTTTGATTAGACTTATAAGTGAGTACATAGAGTATTCTTAGCTTTTAAGTGGAAAAGTTTTGTTACCTAAAAATTAATTTTCTTGGATTTTCCCAGGAGTATCTGAGGATGACAAAGAGGGACAATTATCACCCAGATGTATGGGTAGACCTTGCCTGCTGCTATTTTTTCCTGGGAATGTACCCAGAAGCTGATCAGGCTGCCGCTAAGGGTAACTACCATAGTGTTTGACTTTTTGTACGAACTTATTTTTTGTCAAGACTGCCTTGATGCATGGTGGCTCAGGATACTGCTCACTTTTCTGTGCCTGTTTGTATGTCCAACTATATCCTAGATTAACTTCAGTAAAAGAAAATGGTGAGTCCAATAAAAAGGTGCCTTGTGTATGGTTATATAAATACATGTTGACAGCATGTTGGAATAAATTTGCAATTAATTAAAAGTTAATTTTCTAATTGCTTATCAACTAAAAGCATTAACCATACATACTTACATCTTGAGAAAACTATTTTCTGGTTTATGTTTGTTTATAGGTATAACATTTCTGAAGAGGGATTAGATTATTGATCTGTGTTCTCCATTAACATTTTGTATGTTGAAGGTATGGACAATGCACTGTGTATAAATATTCATTTTCTCCACCACCATTCTTCTTCTTCCTCAGAAGTTTTGATAATCTCTGCAACCCAAATTCAAGTTTTCCCCTCATTGACAAATGATTTCTCTTTCTCAAAAGGGAGTTTTTGCATCTGGATATTTTGAGATGTGCCCGCATTTGGTTGAGGTAAAGACTTGATCTTTGTCCTTCAGGCACTTATGAAGTTAAGTTGCAGTACTATACATGTAAATGATCCTGTAAAGGTCTTTTCTTCAAACTTTCATTATGCTGAAGGAGATTGATCAGGCATATTAACTGAATTTTATATGAAAATTTACATGGTATACTGCCAGAAAAGTGTTTACCCCTGGAAAAGGCACAATCATTCAAAACATCAAAAAAGGAAAAGAACAAACAATAGCTCTGGAAGTCATAGACAGCTTGCCTATACCACAGTTTTAGATTGAAGCTGATTGTCCAATACCTAACTACTGTACTATTATTATTATTATTGTTATTATTATTATTGTTATTATTATTATTATTATTATTATTATTATTAAGGCTAACATACTGAAGTGGAACTTAATTTTTGGTTTTGGTCTTTTTGTCACCTGAATACTCCTCTGTTTATTCAGAAGAAATTATAGTGGTAGTGAATGAGTTAGCTCACCTAAAATGAAACATGCTATCAAATAATAATTGGAGGTCATTTTAATGCCTATATAAAAACGGAGCCAGATTTGATCAAATATGATGGTATTATTGACCAACTTAAAGACTTTGACCACTCTTGTGGTTAGATCGTCTGCCTCGAAAACGGAATGTCATGGGTTCAATCCCAGGCTGAGTCATACCAAAGACTTAGAAAAATTGTACTAAGATTAAAATGTACAAGTGAATCACTTGAAGATTATAAATTTTATAGAGAAGCAGGATTTAGAGTGTGATATTCCACAGCAGATAATATATTTATATTATATACATTAATTTGTAAATATTTAAGAAAATGTCAGGGTAGATTCTGTGCAGTATTTATTGACTATGAAAAAGCCTTTGATAGGATAGAGAGATGTTTACATGTTAAAAATCATTAAGGCAATTTATATTGATGTAAAAGCATATGCTAAGTCTAACAGTCTTATTACTGATGTGTTTAATTGCCCTTTGGGCTTGTACCAAGGTTGTGTTTTATCGCCTTTAGTCTTCTTTATTTTTGAATGATTTGAAACCCTTTTTAGCTGAAGGAAATGGGGGAGTGTCTGTAGATATGTTGGATGCAAGATTCACACCTTTCTCGTTCGGGACCAACTGATTATCATAAGTTTTGTTTTTTACATTTGTCCCTGTCATATCTAATATGAAGGAGGAATGTTAGTTTATGGTTTTAAAAAATGGCTCGACAAATTTAGTTTCCTCCACAACAGGAATAAGACAACCATCAAGTCATCAAGTCAAAACTATGGGTCATCATGAATTTGCCAAAATGCATACAAACAGTTATAGTGTTTAAAAATCGGTACTGGGGACAATATATAGCATCTGGTGATTTTTTTGGCAACATTTTGGGCTTTTTAAACTTGTGTATCAGTCTTGGGTTTGGGGTGGAGAAATTCAAAGTCACCATGAAAGGAAGCCGCAGACTTGGATATTAAATGCTCTGGAATCTATCTATTTTACATAAACTGATCTTTTGTTCACATTGACAAACAGATTTAAAAGCACATTTTTACATCGTAATCTGCTTATGCAGATACCTGGCTTGGGTACTTTGTGGTGTCATAAACATAGATAGTCATGCTACCGGATTAGTACAGTCGATCAAACTCTAAAGGCAATAGCAGGAATGGCTTCAGTGGACCAAATTAAAAAAAAAAAAATTTAACTAAAGAAATATATCCCCCAGCTATGATAAAGATCTTGTTTATCTGTACTCCTTCTAAATGGAAATTCATATCAACATAGTTCTCTCCAGAAGATTTATTATAATGTCTAGCTAGTCCTAAATTAAAATTAGGCCAGTCTCACTTCAATTATGGCCACCATGGCTGTCAGTTTGATTATTGCTACTCATCCTGAATGGAAAAGCTGCAGTGATACTTCTACTAAATAGATGGTAATATTAACATGGACTTTTCATTAGAAAACTTCTCATGATGTCTGTCTTGTCCTAACTGGAAACAATGCCACTTGGACATCCAGTATGACCAGCACAGTAGCTACTGTATCTTGAAAATTTTGGTATTGTTACTCCTCCTAAATTGATTGTCATATCATCATAGGGTTTTCACTAAAAAAAACTATTTACAGTGTCTTGTTGATCTAAATGAAAATGGTGCAGATCTGATACACAACATGGTCACAATGGCACCCATCTTTTGCAAGTCATTTTATTGTTGCATCTCGGGAATGGAAAATCGTATTGACATGGGCTTTTCACAAGAAGACATACTGTCTAGTTGGCCCTAACTTAAAATGGTGTTATGCTGACACATTTTAAGTAGAAATTGTTCAGAATTCTTTATGGCTCAGTAAGTTGCTGGATAGCCACCAATAAAATCTTTTCACTGCAGAATATTATTTCAAATTTTCTATTACTGAATAGCAGCTTTGATTTCATTTTACTGAGGTAAGCAAATAAAATGTCATACTATCTTATATTCAAGGAATAAATGTATTGCTGCTAAATATATGAAAAATAAAGTAAACATTGAAGTTTAATTCAGTTAACTTTATTTGCTTGTGAATGATCTATCCTTGTCATCATTTAGGATTCATGCTTGCACTGTCTTGGAACCTTTGATCATTAACATAGTATCTGATGCCATCACTTGAATATTTTGAGATGAATTCAAATTTCCCAGACTGCATTGCAAATATTTCATTATATTTCCAACATTCATTGCATATCGAATACAATTATTAAATAAGAGGAAAAATGCTGCTTCACATTTATCAAGTGTATACTAGTCTAAAAACTGAATTACATAGAATCAGATCTGTCCAGGTGGTCACCTTTGCATTGTGGTCTTCTGTTCACTGTCCGTTCTATTTTCCCCCTGGCAAATTTCCTGCATAAATGTTTTGTGAATGGTCACATGCTTTCTGTGGTCAGCAGCTAGGTGTTTCTAAACCAAACAGTGTTTTCTTCCTGCCTTAAGCAGTCACTGGAGTGTATCTAAAGTGACAAATCAGTCTATGCAACTAAAATTTTGCTTCATGAGGAAGGCTTTGTTTAGATATTTAATATCATATGAATAAATGTGCAATCATTTCTTATCTTACTTGTGGTCACATTGTCACTTTAACTCAGAAGTGTCAAGATGTTAGATTTGAAAGTGTCAGTTTTTATCATTATGGTAGAGGGTTGAAGCAATTCATTTGCTAGATGGTGGGGAAAATAGTTGTATTATCACAGCAGAAATAATAGTTGCCTTTGTGCCAGTATGATGGGTATAGTATGATTTGATATCTTCATTTATTTGCTGGTGAATTATAGCTGTTACCAATGAGAAAAGGGCATCTTTGATAAGAGGTACGAGTTATAATCCTTTTTATTGGGATCAAGGTCACTCAGTATTAAAAACTTGTTTTTAAAGGCAGGCAAAGTTTCAGTTCAGCCATATACAGCATTTTTTGATTCCCTTTTCATCACAAGCCTCTGATAAAAGCTTTTCATCTTGGTGAGGTGAGCAACTGGCTAATCCAGATATTGTTTGAAGTGTGAACATCTGTTTCCAAGCCTAATTTATACAAGTAGTGAAGTTAGTGTTTTTTCATGGTGTACAAAGCAGACTTAGGTAATTTACTATTTTAAGTCAGTGATTTAATTTATTAGATAATTAAAGTGTGATTTAATTTATAAGATAATTAAAGTGTGATTTAATTTATAAGATAATTAAAATGTGATTTAATTTATAAGATAATTAAAGTGTGCAGGATACAGTAATCTTGCATGGAACATAAAATTGCAACAGAACTTCTTATACAGATATTTTGATATTCTTGTTAATGTAATATCAGTACTGATATTTGGTGCATGTTAATTGTTAAAAAAACAATTTTGAAAGGCAAACCTGTGTAGAGAGGTCACCTGTGTACAAAGTCCAGTTTTGACTTTCCCCATGGGTAAATGCTAATGACAATGCACATCAATTTAAGGTTAGGGTGAATTGCTGCATACAGTCAATTAATGTATGATTGGCAAAATGCTGAATAGTACTTTAGAACAGGCTCAGTTGGTGTATAGCATGGATTATCTGATGATTTTATCAAGCTGTATCAGGGATCATTAGGAATGTGCAGCATGAATAGAAAGCTGCATCAGCATCTTAAGAGTCTGACACAAAACTAATGGGACCAATACTTCTTACTTGCCTGCAGAGAATATTGCTCAGTATATTTTCAGATATTCTTAAAAAAAATTATGACGATGCTTGATTTTTTTAATACCTAGTTTTTCTTTTTTGAAATAAGAATTGCATTTTTAAGCAGGACATGGCATACTGATACTCAAAACATTTTTCCACTATTTTTCATAGTTTAATATCAGTATCCATACAATTACTGTTGGTGTAAGTACTGAATACTGATTTAATACCAGTATCTTGCATTTACTGTTGGTGTAAATACTGAATATTGATATACTACAAGTATCCTTGCAATTACTGTTGGTGTAAATACTGTATATTGATATAATACCAGAATTTTTTATTTACTGATGGTGTAAATACTTTATACTGATGTAATACCAGTATTTTTGCAATTACTGTTGGTGTAAATACTGTATACTGATATAATACCAGTATGTTTGCATTTACTGAATAGTGATATAATAGCAGTATCCTTTCAATTACTGTTGGTGTAGTTATTGCATACTGATATAATACCATTATTCTTGCTTTTACTGTTGGTGTAATATATCCTGATATAATACCAGTATCTTTGCAATTAATATTGGTGTAAATACTGTCTACTGATATAATACCAGTATCCTTGCAATTACTGTTGGTGTTAATACTCACTACTGATACAATACCAGTAACCTTGCAATTACTGTTGGCATTAATACTGTCTACTGATATACTTCCAGTATCCTTGCAATTACTTTTGGTGTTAATACTCTCTACTGATATAATACCAGTATCCTTGCAATTACTGTTGGTGTTAATACTGTATACTGATATAATACCAGTATCCTTGCAATTACTGTTGGTGTTAATACTGTCTACTGATATAAAACAAGTTTGAAAATACTATAAGCATGAGCATTCTCTTTAAAATGAGTACTGAAACATTTGTATTTCAGCCCCTAAAAGCCGTCTGCAGAATCGTCTCTTTTTCCATCTGTCCCACAAATTTAATGATGAGAAGCGTCTGATGGGTTACCATCAGAATCTGCAGGATATAACAGAGGATCAGCTGTCTCTTGCTTCCATCCACTATCTCAGGTCTCATTACCAGGAAGCTATTGATATCTACAAAAGAATTCTGCTGGACAACAGGTAATGCATGCAGTGTATCTGTAACAGCCATATAAGGAAAAATAATAAACTAATTTGGGTTAAGAGAGGTGATCTTTCAAGAGAAGTAATATATATATATATATATATATATATATATATATAGTACGTACATAGCAGCAACAGCTTGGCTGGTGATCTGAGGTAGCTGATATTGGTGTTTGGACCAGTTTAACTGTGATCAGCCAATGCTACAAAATCAGATGGTAGCAAAGCTGACTTTTCGGAAAAGAAAGGTAAATTAAACTTAAGTCTAGAATCTAACTATCTAATTGGTTAAAGTGTTAATCGGACTTAAAATTTACAAACAGATGCATAATGTCTAGATTTAACTGCAGAATTTATGCTTGTGGGATCGGGACCTGGTGGGTTAACTTAAATTCTGTAGGCAACAGAGGGCACTATAATATCAAACCATTAGGTGTAAGACAACCCACTTTCCTTGTTATGAATCATTATTAATTTTTCTCATTTTTGAAATATCTTAACAGTTATGTTTCAGAAAGTAAAGGCAGTTGTGATACCATGTAGTAACTCCATTGTCGATCTCAATCCAGCATAATTGTTACATGAGTCCAGCATATGGGCTACCTAAATATTACATGTTTGTTGTGTGAAACCAGCATGTACGCTTCTTGAGTCAACATTAAGGCTCTCAGTCTTGCAGTTATGAATTCAGTTTTTGATTGTATAATTGAATGATGCCAATACACTAACTAGTTTAGCCAAATTCTTTGAATAAATTATTATTTGTATCTCAGCTTTAATGATTGATATGATAAAAAGAGAGCAATTGGAAATTTGTTAATTAGAAGTGGCAGTTGAAAAAGGAAGGGATGCATTTTTAATTGTCAAATTGTCAAATGCGTACCCAGAGACATGTTGTCATCTGTAATATTTCACCTTTCTTAACGAAGGAGAAAAAAATCATTTTTAGAGCTTACATATTGTAATGCATATTGCCATTTTGGTTATTTTATGATAAGACTAAGGTATTTTATAAAGAGTAGGTTGAATAACATTGCACAGATAATTGTATGATAACAATATCATTCATTTGAAACAGTTATTATTCACTAAAATAATATATTTTGTTTTCCATTTCAGAGATTTTTTGGCCCTTAATGTATATGTGGCTTTGTGTTACTATAAGCTGGACTACTATGATGTGTCACAGGTGAGCAACTAGAACAATTATCCTACTGTCAGACATTCATGCAAACTTATCAACATTTCATAGATTTGGGTCAGATACTTATAAGAACATTTTTAAATAATTGGCTGAAAGCTGTCTCATTTTTTAACTGCATTAGTGCCAGAAAATAAACTTGGATGATTGTTTTGTGCTTACACATTGCCGTGGATTGTACATGTAGCACAAAACTCTTATCCTTTACACTTTTTAATTCCTGAAACATTTTTAATATGTTGATTTTGCAATAATAAATGTTTTCTTTGTTCCTTGCAGTTTGACTTCCTATATTATTATTTATTTTATGCTAGGCCATGAATTGCTGGATTTTCTAAGAGAAATAATCGTGATTATTCACTGGAGTGAATTAAGATAAATGATGTTTCACTGCCCATCGGTAGACATTGATAACTTTATGACCAAGACATTTTGGAACTCTTTAAAAATGCTTACATGGTTTAGTGATAAATATGGTGCCTTGCTTGCAGATGAACCAAATTCAATCCCAGCAATATGCAAATGCTGTTTTTCCTCATTTTTTATTTGTTATGTGCTGTTTTACTTTGAATTGGAAGGAGAATAATGTCACTATGTATATTTTCAGTGTCAATGTACACAAACCACAGCAGAAAATAAACAGTTAACAGCTTACATTATTGGGGGTGGGGATACTGTTAGAAGTCTGTTACTTTAGTCTGTTATTCACATTGCTAGCCAATATGTCTGAGCATGAATCAAAAGAAAGTTTGATTGCTGTTAGTGAATAATCAATATGGGTCATCTTGTAAGTGAAAACCTTGAGTATTTTCATTCATTCTGTGAAATATATCACATTATTCTTTTCCGATTGCCGTAATATCTCATTTTAATCTGGTGTTTGCCACACTGGTATAATGCACAGCATTGTCTCTGAGTGATTTTATTTGACATACATTTTTTATTTTGATATATGGAATCCAAAACTCAAATTGATCATTCATAAAACTTATGAAACTTGTTAAATAGTACAATTTTCCACAAACTGCCAATTGAAGCAACCATGGCCATTTTCATTAAGCTAGAAAACCTCAGATTTCAAGGCAGAGTACCCTCCCCCCCAATTTTCAGGAAAGCAAAAAAAAAAAAAAAAAAGGAAGACATGTATTCTGAATTAGTTTGTTGATGACACATTTGCTGCATTGTATGTATTTTCATTCCTTCTTTTAATTGATGTATATGGTATTTAAATGCCAGGTGTTCACTCATGTAAGTTTCTTTCATGGAAATGGCACTAAAGCATATGGAGTTAAGCATTCATAGTGATCACTCTTGGGTTAGAAATTAATTGTGGATGATTTTATTGTTGCAGTTTATTTTTTGTTCTAGTTTATTTTTATTTTTTTATTGTTGTAGAGGTAAAAAAATTTTTTTTATAAGAATACTGTTTAAACATGACATTTTATTTAGTGAAGAAGTGAATTCTTTCTAGTAAAGTAATTATTTTGTCACAGCAATAATTCACAGGTGATACAACAGAACGTGTAGAAATTTTCTTGGTTAGAAGAAATGAAAATCGAAGACATAATGTAATAATTGGGAGTTCTTTGCTAAAATTGGAAGATATAAAATCAGGAGGTAGATGTGGAGCGATTCCAAAAATCAGGAGTTTTTTTCCCTCCCAGCATGAAAGTTGACAGGTACGGTGTAAGGTTGCTTACATAAAATCAAGCTACAACTCAGCTTTTACGGTATTAGCATAAATTTCAAATCATTATTTCTGAAACTTCATTTTTTTATTTTGGAGATATCATTAAAGTTTAGCGCAATGCTGTCCATGATTCGACTCCAAAGGTTGTGCTTAATTCAGCACATAATCAAACTTACAGTGTATATGCATTGACACCATTATGTAAATACACTCAGTAGCCTAATTGCGAGCATTGAATCGAACCGTATTGTTTGTTCCTTGTGTTGTCATACTGGGATTAAATTATAATGAGTTAGGTATTTACAATTTCAAAGCAAATTAAAAGCATAGTTACCGGTGTATTGATATAAAATGTCCAATGCAATAATTCATAAACAAAAGGGAGCGGTAGTGTTACAGCAACTCGTGATCGCTAAATCCTAGTCATCATTCGATCAGATTATACACAAATCTAAATTAGGCAGAAACTTTAAGAAAACAGAAAATTAAATATTTTACTTAAGATAAGTTTACATGTAATTTTTGTTAAATATAAGTTTGCCTAAATAAACGCATTGAAAACTTACTTCATGCATCTTGAGATGTCTCGGAGTTATCGGTCGGCTTATACACGGGTCATGCACTTTTTAGTGTTTATACCTGTTCTGTTTGTGGGTTGGCTTATACGCGAATGGGCTTATATGCAATTATATACGGTATGTCATGTGATAGGGATATTTTAAATATTGACCTTCAAAATGGTTGCCTTTGCGACATATCCAAAATGTTTCTTGGAACAGTCCAAGGAAGCTGTGGTTGACCCAATGTAATTAGATAATGCATATAATAATTAAGTCATTTAATAAAATTCATATTATTGAACGCTCGTATAATGTGAGATCCTGTAATTATTTACAGGAAGTCTTAGCTGTGTACCTTCAACAATATCCAGACAGTGCTGTAGCCATCAATCTTAAGGCCTGCAACCACTTCAGACTGTACAATGGAAAGGCAGCAGAGGTAAGCAAAGATCTCAGTTGGTAAAGACCTTAGTCCTAATGTAAGACCTGATGCTGATATTTATGTTTTGGGCATCAGGGTCTTACAGCCTAACTAACAGCGCTGTGTAGTGTGTTTTGATGTTGACTAACATCGTAATGAAAGTAAAATTTTCAGGAATATCTCACACAACTGGCAACTAAAATAATGGCGGTTTTCTACAAAGTAAGGTAATAATGTTTTAGTCAGACTTTAGTTACTCTGATGTCTTTTCTCTAATAAATTCAAATTCTCACAAAAGAAATGGACCTGTTTTCAAGTTTCGTTGGCCTATATTTCAGTTGACTGGAAAGAAATGAAAGCTGAGAATGCCGAAATCGGGTTAAGTGGAAATATTATTCTTTAACGAAACAAATAAAAATATAATATGCCTATTGGAACTGCGAAGCAATGTTTCGTTTCGTTCAAGAAACATATCTGCCACATGAACCTACTTAAATATACTTCGGTATACCTCGACTACCATCGCATTGCAACAAATTCAAATGTATGTCAACAGAACATGAAAAGGCATCCATTTGCTAGTGTTATATTTTCATTCCGCCAGGATAAAGACAGCACAGTAGTTATACTAATTACACATAAATTAGTGGAAGAGTATCGATATATGCTGTCAGATGTGTGAGATATTCCTGAAACTTTGACTACTCATTCCGATGTCATGTTGTTGGATGGTATGGAAACAAGTGGAAATAGGGATATTTTTGCACAATGCCTTTATGATGTTTTCATTTTGCAGAGGTAGTTTTAGGTCATCTAAACTAAGTGATCTTTAATGATTCTTCAAATGTAAATGCATGTCAGTTTTATACCTTTGATATTATAATTGTTTGTAATTACTTTTCTCCTGATTTTATGAATTTAATCATTACATATAAATTTATAGAACATATTTTTAATTTATAATAGATTTTTTTTAATGATAAGGATGGAAGTAGATGTTTATTTTAGATAGTGCTAAACTTTTTACAACTTTGTTTCTCCTTCAAAACCATTCCCCAATCACATTACATTAGGAATGTTAACTTGCTACCATGCAAATCCAGCCCTACTAAAAGACAAAAATTGTTTTTCCTGTCTATCTTGTAAAGACAAAAATGGTCTTTAACTATCTCATGTAGACGAAGGACAATAACTCTTTTTTTATTACCTCCCCTGCTATTGCAAGGTACTGCTAGTTTTTAGCTGAGTGATAGGCTAATGAGGAGATGTAGCAGACATTTGGGAGTTTTTTTTGTATTATGATTGCATAAGTATTCTTGAAAAAACATAATTTAGATAACAGTCACTTAATATTCCCAATGTAATGTGATTGGCCAAGCAAAAAAAAAAATACACTAAAGGGTCTTCTCAAAGAGCTCTTAATTATGCTTCCCTTCTTCATATAACATTATTAATTAAACTGAAGTATATGTTTGAAGAAAATGCTATCCTTTTTTATATTTTTGATAACAAATTTGTGAATGTACATGACACAAGATTCATCTTTTTTTCTTGATTTAACTGTGTATTCAGTACACTTCTACATTAGTGGCTGGTTGGTTGTTCAAGAATGATGTTACACATAACAGCAAATTGGGTCTTGGAGGTAATGCAGTTGATAATTTTGGACAAGCAAATTCTTCAATAAATTTAACAAGTTTCTGGAATTTGGCTGATTCAAATTTACCAGGGAAATGGATTTATATTCTGCATTGATTATTCTACTAAAAACAATGATTAATGAACATTTTGAAGATTTCTCCACAATTGACCTTTAATAATCACCACAGTGTCACATTAATAAGATTACATTGATGGGAAAATCCAAAAATGATCTATTTGCCGGTGACTGAGATTTTTGTGAAATGCCATGCATTTATGGACTCTTCCTTTATATATGATACAGACCTCTGGGCAAGCAGTAAAAGTTTGATAACCTAGCAAAGTTTTCAGGTTAAGAGAGCTGCTAGACAATGTTTTTGTTTTGTCCCTTGCTTTTTAAAGTCTTGATATTTTGCACACAATGCACGTAAAGTGTATATACTTGAAGCCTCAAAAGCCAAATATGTTTTACTCCAGTATCCAAATTTGTAACTGCCAAATTCATGTTACAAACCCAGAAATGGGTAATTGTACCAAATATATACTTTATCTACGTTTAATTTGTATTTGAATCCAAATGCATTAAAAGTATTTCCTTTGCTTTACATTAGCATTTCTGCTTCCTTCTCAGTTTTTGTTTACGGTCTTAGAAATGAATTCTGATTTTTTGGTTTTGTCACTTCGAATCATTTCCTTTAAGCTTTGTTTATTTGTAACAGAATGGAAATGAATTTAGTGAAGTTGGGTTTTCTATTTTTGAGAGGATTAAAGGAATAAAACTTTTGCTTTATATCTTATATTATTAAGAGTGTGCTTCAATAAAACACAGGGTTCATATGGTCTTTGAAGGTCTTTGACAGTTTGGGAAAAATGAGGTAGCATTTTCAAGGCCTTGAAAGTTTGGGAAAATTGAGCAAATTTCCCTGAGGTCTTTAAAAGTCTTTGAAAATTGAAATAAATCCAAACATTTTAATTTCTTTCTATAATCACAAATAAAATTGTCCAGGTTGTTAGATTCGGATGTAGCCGAGCTTTCCTGGTTTCTTTCTTTTGATGACCTGTTAAGTTTCATTTCATCATTAAACAGTATTATAGTATTTTGCAAAATGTTAGCAAAAATAGGTCTTGGAAATTTCTGTTTCTGGTCTTTGAAAGTTTGGGAAAAGTCTTTGAATTTATCATTCAGAATTCTGTATGAACCCAGAAACAGCAAATGCATAAAATGCAAAGAGAACATGGAATCTTTGACAAAGAAAAATAAAACAAGCAGCTGCAGTTGCAATTGCAATGTCGGTCTCAACAGGAACAATGTCGTGGCTTGTAAGGTGTGAAATATTGTTTCGCAGTCTTAAAAATTCTAATCCCAGTTTATCTTGTGTATGTTTTTTTTAGACTGGACATTTAGTGGCAACTTGAACATAATCAACTTTCAAGTCCATTCATGGAATACATGAGCATTTCATTGCATTCTCATTTATCTGTGTTTTGCACTTGCATACTCTGTTTTTAACTGACTTGTATAAAGTAGAAGAGAATGGTTATACTCTTTCATTGTCAGCTTTGGCTTTAGTTTCTACATAGATTAAAGCATACACTTATGTACACCCTAACTGACTCTACATTCAATCTTTTGACTCTATGCAGCATTTTTGTGGTGGATTTTTCATAGTATTTACCCTCTGTGGATGTGCCTAAAGGGGCTAATGTTCATGCAAGTGCATTGAATTTAGCTCAGGGCTTTTCTGCCACACCTTTACAAAAAAGGTCATTGTGACCTGTATTTCATATTTTGCTGTCTTAGCTAAAGATTTTTTTGTTGAGCTCATAACCACATTTTTTAAATCTCCTGTATATTACCATATGTCTTCACTTACAAGATGACTCAAGCAGCAAAAACTAAAGATCCTGATCTGGCATAGCATAATGTTTTTGCAGATCAGGGTCTCTGCTGTTTGTTCTACTGATTATTCCCAACAAACTGCACAGACCCAGATCTTCCAGTGCATCATGAGACAGCAAAGCTGGGTCAGTGCAGTTTGCAGTTGGACTCATCTTATAAGTGAGTACATACAGTGCTGTTATACTGGGAATCATGAAACTGGGCAAGAGGATGCTATCTGAGCACTACACCATCACCATAGAAATAGGTTACTGTGACCCATATTTTACATGTGACTGACTTTATTTCTGTTTGATATTTTTACTGTTTATCATTTATTTAATATATTCTTCTTACAGGCAGAATTGAAAAGCTTGCAAGAAATAGCATCACCCTCCTTTATATTTGCCAGAGACCTGATCAAGCATAATCTGGTAAGCACCTTTGCAAAGTTTGCATGTTGACATCAAAATGTATGCATCAATACCTTAAGGTAGAAGAGAAACATAACATTTATAAAGTTAAAGTTTATGGGTCAGTCTAAGGGCATAACATATTTGTGGTAGTTTTAAGCATTGAGACCTAGCTGTTTCTACTGCCTTGTAAACCTGGATCTGGAATTTGTAAAATCACTAGTACAGATGGAGTATTTGAGTAAATTCTCAATGTGAGTCTTAAAAGTTTTATGAATTCAAGACTGGGTGAATGTTTGTTAAATAAAATAAACTGTTACATTACTTTTTAACAAAATGGAAGTCAGCATATAAGCTTTTTATGGAAATTGTATAACAACTGCTGTTGACTTTAACAATACCTATATTTAAACAATCTTGTTTAGCTTGGTGACGTTTTAATTAAATTGTGTTTGAGTAACATGATAATTGAGATTATTAATATAGAAAAGCAAAATCTTCATTTTTTTATAACATAGAATAATATCTCTAGCAATATACCAGTATTTCCCCAAACCATGCCCTTGTACATTTTTTAAAAGTACAGTTTGAATGGGTAAATATCAGCATTGGCAACAACATATTGTAAAGGGTGCATGCAAATAGTTGTCTTTATTGTATACTTTAAGTGTGAAATAAAGAGACTTATTAGTGCAACAATTTTGTTGTTTTTCATTTTGTTTTTCCTTTATTTTCACATGTGAAAAATATATCCCATCATGCTATGTATCTTGATTGTGTGTACCTTCAAAAGTTTTACGGGGGCCCCGAGTGGTCTAAAGCGCTCTCTGTTACGGATCACTGCCATCTCACCTCTGTCTGCGTGGGTTCAAGTCTTGGATTCGGCCAGTGTGGGTATGTGAGAAAGCTTGCCAGTAGTTTCTCGAGGGTCGGTGGTTCTTTCCGGGGATTTCCCGGGTTCTTCCTCCACCATTAATACTGGCCGCCATGCATAGCCTATCATGTGCTGAAAAATGGCGTTAAACCCTACAACAACAACAACAACAAAAGTTTTACCTGCAACAACAACAAAAAAAGAGTACCTTGAGAGCTAGAACAAATAAATAGAAACTGCCTTTCATTTCAGATGGAAATTAATTTTTGATGATGAAATTTGACCAGGCACCATTAGTGTCCTGCTGAAGTTATTTCTCCTTACTTCCTGACATCAACAACAAAAACCTGTTATGAATCACTGTTGAATCGGACATTGTTTTCAGATAGGGTCAAATAGTTTACAAAATGAAAAAATGTAATTTCCTGCAACAGATTATGTGAACCCAATTCTACCACTTTCTTGAGTCGCATATTTATATGATCAGGACATGAAAGTGAGGTGAATTTATGAAAAAGGGGTGGGGGTGAGCATGTTGTGCCACTGAGTTTAATCTTCTAAATTTCAGTTCTGAAGCAAGTTTGGTATATGATAATAAAAAAATTCTTTTCCTACATTAATGCCAGGTATATTTCTTTTGGTACCAAAAGCTATATATTTTAACTTGTGGCTTTGACACTCATTAAAATATCATGTTTTTGGTACGACACAATGAAATATATTGGTATTAATGTAGGAAAAGAAAATATCCTCCATGTAATGTGCTGTGTCCAGACTATTAGGCAAGTCCACTAAGTCATCAGGATACATGATATTGTCTCTTTGGTAATGCAACAAGTTTCTCATTGGTCAAGGTTACCTTTTTTATGAGTGAATGGTAAAGAATTAGGGTTTTGTTCTGCTGTTTTATGATGTGCATATGGTTTGATTTTTAATGATATAGAATTTTATAAGTGTTATTTAAAAAGACCATGTATATCTTAGTTATTGTTAAAAGAATTATTAATTCCCTTTATTTTGATATCTAATTTATGGGTGTAATTTGGGTTTGAGAGTATACAGCATGGCCTTACTTGATATGTACAACTATCAAAAGTCTGCTAATTCTGCTTGACATTTTTCACTTACTGATCTTTAAAGACAAGTTGGAAGAAAATTAGCTGATAACTTTTTGGACTTTTTATATATTTTATGATTCATTTTTTGCACTTTCAGAAGCTGGTATTGCCTACAGTAGCAAAATTCATTTTCGATATTTTAATAACTGCTAAACTTAGCATTCTTTTGACTAGTTCATGTTCATTTTCCATCATATTATCAGATTGATCATTTGGGCATCATGAAACTTAAACACATCATACAGAAGATTGACCTTGCATTTTTTTAAAACTAATCAAACAGGCTTGACCTCATGTTTTTAAAAACATATCATATGGAAGTTTGATGTTTTTTTAAAAGAATTCAAGTATAATTCACTAACTTGGTACACAACAAATACACTGATTTGGTACAGAACAAATGCATAAATTTGGTTCAGAATAAATGCATTATTTGGTACAGAAGATCCAAAATGATCCAAGTTAGGGATCATAATTATAATTGTTTGGAGTTAAGTTAATAATATAGTAATCCAAAGGTTATTCTACCCATTCAGAAAAAATAATAATTCAAACAACAGAAGTTTGGACAATGGACTCTCTGTATAGTTCATAGGAACATGATCAGAATCAGAGTCTAGGAATTGATTGATAGAAGTTTATGACCAATATTATTCTGATAATTGTTTCTGTCTTTAGTCATATTCTTAATTCCCTTTCTCTTCCATTACTCACAATACCTAATGTGTATCATTTGCCCATTCTCATTTACTACTCCCAGTACCTAATGTGTACCATTTGCCCATTCTCTTTCACTACTCTCAGTACCTGATGTGTACCATTTGCCCTTTCTCTTTCACTACCCCCAGTACCTCAGATGTACCATTTGCCCATTCTCTTTCACTACTCCCAGTACCTAATGTGTACCATTTGCCCATTCTCTTTTACTACTCCCAGTATCTAATGTGTACCATTTGCCCATTCTCTTTTACTACTCCCAGTATCTAATGTGTACCATTTGCCCTTTCTCTTTCACTACTCCCAGTACCTAATGTGTACCATTTACCCATTCTCTTTTACTACTCCCAGTATCTAATGTGTACCATTTGCCCTTTCTCTCCCACTCTTCACAATACCTAATGTGTACCATTTGCCCATTCTCTTTCACTACTCCCAGTACCTAATGTGTACCATTTGCCCTTTCTCTCCTACTCTTCATAATACCTAATGTGTACCATTTGCCCATTCTCTCCCACTCTTCACAATACCTAATGTGTACCATTTACTTTTTCTCTTTCACTACTTCCAGTACCTCATGTGCACCATTTGCCCTTTCTCTTTCACTTCTCCCAGTACCTAATGTATTCCATTTGCCCTTTCTCTCCCATTACTCCCAGTACTTGATTTGTACCATATGCCCTTCCTCTCCATTACTCCCAGTACCTTATTTGTACCATTTGCCATTTCTCTTTCACTTCTCCCAGCACCTGATTTGTACCATTTGCCCTTTCCCATTACTCACAGTACTTGATTTGTACCATATGCCCTTCCTCTCCCATTACTCTCCGTACCTTATTTGTACCATTTGCCATTTCTCTTTCACTTCTCCCAGCACCTGATTTGTACCATTTGCCCTTTCTCTCCCACAGCTCCCAGTAACTGATCTGTTCCATTTGCTTTTGGTGTTTGTAAACTACAGATCTAAATATGATGGAATTGGCATAATAATAAACTATATGTATCATGACTTCATAAATTTCAAACTGATCACTTTGCAGGGTGGGTGGTGGGGGACATCACAAGAGTAATGTTTTGGGAATCAAAAGTCACTATTACCAAGTTTGGCATGACTGCAGATTAAACAGAAATTGGCTTTGCCAACTACAGACAGATATCATGTACAAAACAAGTTAGATGTAAATTGTTTGGAAAGAAAGTTACCTTGCTATGGAGTTTATTATTTTCAAACAGTTATGACAATTTTGGGTATTGTTCAGGAAGTTAAGTTTTTGCATTTGTAGTTTTACACCGAAGTACTAACGATACCCAAATTTATATACAACTGCTGGACTACAGACATAATAAAGATCATTCTTTGACATGAAATGCTTTAATCAGAGTTTACTGTCAGTCTTCATTTTCATGTTTTTAGAACTTGCTTTGCGTCAAAATGGAATGCACAATAAGGAATAAAAAATTAATTCAGGTACAGGTGTGGAGGATGTTTTTGACTTAAGAATCTGTCATCTTTCCAGTTTTCTGTCATGATAACTGATTTATCCTTCCACCCACAAACAGTTTAAATACCTACCAGCATTTGTGTATTCTGTTTGTCAATACATGTATTGATGTTATAGTGCAAAGCAAATGTCTGTGCTTTTGTAGTTCTAGTGATTATAGAATTCTCAAAATTTTATAAACACAAATTTAAAGTGTTATGTATATTTGATTTAATTTATATCTGATTTAATTGTTTGTAAATTTTAAAATCTTTTAATTTTTAATTTCATTTTATGTCAAAATAATGTAGTTCTGTTTACTAGGAACTCAATACTTTTTCCAGAAAATAGTTTGACTCTGACTGTTAATTTCGTAAGTACATAAAGCTGACCTAGTTCCTGACCTTAATTCAAAATTAGTAACAGTCACATCAACAATTTTTTTTTAAAATTTATTTTTATTGTGGGAATAAATAAGGTTGAGATTGAGGTTGTGTTGAATACGTGACCCTCGACTTGTAAGTAGTTTTTAGTGAAGTAAACAACTTTTTCTCTTGGAGTAAAATGATTGGTTCTTGTCAGGGCCATGCTGAGAGTACATGATGTAAACTTGATCACGTGACCTTTATCCAGGCATCTGTTTTGCGCAATATTCAAGTTTTGAACTATTGCTTGGAGAGATATCTCTCAGTCGGGCTTCTAAACACTAGGACGTAAAGGTGTTTCTTTTGTTGTGTCATTTTGGGAATTACATTTTAATGTTTATTCAGATTATTTGGATTCTAAAAGATTAATTCGTTTCTCTGGAAATGTTTTGATTGCTCATACAGAATTCTTGAACAAAGACATTTCTTAAAAATTTTATTTGAATTTCTAACACGGATTGTTTCTTCTTGTGCTTCTACAAGGAACTGTAGACCACAACACAATACAGGATACAGCATACATCATCGCCTTCCATCTTGGATTCTTCATTGGGACTCGAACTTGATTTCATTAGAACATTTCAATATTAGGACTTCTAAAATTTTATTCATGGATTATTTTTGGATTTGATTCTTAAAACCATAAGTTCTTATCTTTTCATTTTTACAGTATTTTTCCAGGGAAATAAATTATTTGTTAAATTTTTCAAAGCTTGTTGTTTTCACTCTTTCTTGTGTTACTGTTTATTTGAGCCTAAACACATAATGAAAGCTTGAGACTTTTGACTTATTAAAATGTGGTATCTGGAGAAAAAAATCCTAAAAAATGTTGCTTTTCTCAAGTATTGTTTCCTGTAATCAACAAAGAATCAAACTGACAGTTATTAACTTTGGTTAAAAAGAGTATTTGAATTGAATTGATTTTGTGAAACTCTGCATCCAGTCTTTCATTTTTGTGCATTAAAGTTAAGTTATTTTGGTCCTTGCATTATATCAATCATTATGGCAGTTTTCTTATTGCTTTGTCTTGCCAGGTTGTGTTCCGAGGAGGAGAAGGAGCTCTACAGGTGCTTCCCCCATTGATTGATGTCATTCCTGAGGCCCGGCTGAATCTTGTAATCTACTATCTCAAACAAGGTATATTTGTTCATTACCATATCAATATTTTGCTACCATTCAGTGTCTCAGGCCCTATTTCAGCTATACCCTTGAAAATTAGTATGCAGATTCATATCAGGAAGAGTAAATCGACTAGAGCTGGGTACCATGAACAATTTTGTACTATGGTATACCATGGTATTTATGAACATACCATGACATATATATATGCCAGAATATGCCAGTTATATTTTAGATGAACATTTTAATGTTCAGAGCCAGGGGCCTGACAAGTTTTTAATAAAAAAACATAATTCCATCTGTCAATAGCTGGAAAAATATCTTGCACTGATTTATATCAAAATAGCTGTGTATGATATTGATCACATTATTTGAATTTTTTAAAACTGTAATGAGATTTTAAAAAAGTAAGAATCCAAAAATTACCTCTCCCCAGAATTACCAAATAGTAGATGAATTTCATAAGTATATATTAATATGTTTTATAAGTTTTAATCTAAAAACTGTAACTGAAAGTGGAATGATTTAGCTTACGCTATTATGGAGAACCAAGGCATTGTGCTGACACTAGAGAGCTTGTTGATAAATATAGGAAGTGATGACAGTGAAGCCTTTAATTTACTAGCTACACTATTGATATAATAGAAAGGAAAACTTTGAGTGGGATGCCAACACGCATTTAAGATATTTGTCAAAGAGAGACAGTAAAATTCTGGCAAACATGAAACAACACACTTTGTCATTTATGTGGATTATAGAAATTGCAATATATTCAAACAGAACAACCAGTGCTCTCCTGAAAAATCTTGGGATGATTTGCAACATTACAAAGGAATGCATGTACATCACAAATTAACATATGCTATTAAATAATAAAATAACTTATTAAATAATAAATAAATGACTTTTTCTCTAAATCTGATATTTGTCCAAAAGTTGCACTTGACCCAGATATATGTCACAACATCTCATTTGTACCATATTTAAACAAGGTCATTGTGAACTTATGTTTATGCTTGAGTAACTTTTGTGTTTTCAGTTTTGCATTGGTTTGCCCTCAATATCTTGAATCCCTTGTTACCTATACTTAAGAAATGGTGCATGCTGAGGCATTTGAATTATTGCAACTCAGCTATACCAAACTAGGTCACTTTAACACAATTTTCACACTTAAGCAGCTTTTGTATCTATTCATTTAACCCTCATAATCTTGGACCCAGTTTCACCTGCACATGAAAATAGGTGCGTAGATGCATCTCAAGGAGAGCCAGTCGACTATGCCAAAAGTAGTTAGTTGTGACCTAGTTTTAGGCTTGAGCAACTCATATTTTTCTAATAACCAGTCTGTCTTTTTTGACAACTTGAAGTGTGCCCCAGTTGGCATGGGAATATATGTCTAAATGTAACCACCTTATTGTAATAGAAGCTCTGGAGTCTTAATTTAAATTTGGCAAATAAAATTTGAATGGTGGGATCATGTTAATGCATTACTAACCCCCTAAAGTTTATTGATACATTGCCAAGACATGAATAACAGTGATACTTCAATAGCACTTTTCTGGATGATATTCGTAGATGTGCCTGTGTAGAAGTCAGGATCATTTTGCATGTATGGGTTTGGTTAATAAATATCTTATACATAAACACTCACATATGTCTTTCTTTGTGTAATGCTTATCAAACAAGAGGTTGTGAGTTCGAGCATCCAAAATTTTTAAACCATTTTATATATTTTATTTTTAACTTGCTAATCCCAATTTTTTAAAAAAAAAAATAACTTTTTTTTGTTCCCATTTCTTATGATGAACAAGTATAATATTGAAAGATTTAGTGACATTTCAGTGTGACTTACTAGGAGCATATTTATTGCATGTTTCTAATTAGCAAACAGGGTAAGATGAGAGTTTCTCTTCCAGTCTGGTTTAAGGTAATGCAGATCCATCTTGTCATGTTTTCATTATCCTCATGTACTCTAGTTCTGGTAACATTCTTCACATGTATAAGTATATTTTTCACTCTTACGAATGACTTTAATTGAGTATTACAACTTCTGCTGTAGATGATGTAACTGAAGCATACAATTTAATCAAAGACCTGGAACCAACAACCCCACAGGAATATATTTTGAAAGGAGTGGTTAATGCTGCACTTGGACAGGACCAAGGCTCAGTAAGTAAACTGTTTGAGGGATAGTTGGGGCAGGATGTACTCCATAAGGAAAACTTTTTAAAACATTGTGGTGGTTCTTGTACACAAGTTCCCTTAGGCATACTTTTGCAGCACCCTGAACAAAAGCTTATTGAGGCTGGAAAGGGTAGTGGAAACATCTTTGCTTTGCACCTCTATAGTTGTGAGTTTGATCCCTGGTACAATTTTATTCAAGGATAAGAGATCACCTATCTAAATCTGATAGTTTCCTCAGTGTTCTCTTGTTTTCTCCAATTCAAAATGGATTCTGAAATCAAGAACTTGCTGTGTAAGTTGCTGGAACTTTTGTAAGTTTGATGCAGAATTGGTACGGTTAGGATTTAGATAATTGTAAAGGTGTTGAGAGCCAAGATACAGTATGATTTTCTTTTGATATAATAGTAATCAGCTATTCATGTGATATAATAGTAATCAGCTGTTGATGTTTTGATAGAATTAATGTATTGTTATTTCTCAGTTGAAGAATTTTGTTGTCATTGGAAACCTCTGTAACATTATTTCAACCTATTTTATAACCTGCATCTTGCAATTTATATGATTATTGGTATAAGCAATTAAAAAATGTTAAAAGTTGTCATTCAGCACACAAGAAATAAACATGGTTCAAGTTAAGTGTATTGTTACTATCTATTAAATTTGGTAGGAGGAGTTTATGTGGTTTGCACTTGGGGTAAGGAAGCAGCCTATTGATTTTGGGGTCAAAAGGTCCAAGGCCAGGGTCATTGTGACTGGAAAAAATGGGTGTAGAATAACTGTTTGTTTTAGAGTAATTTTCTAGACAAAACATTTTTGGATGGTTTACACTTATGTTGATAAAGAAACCTGTAGATTCCATGGTTTAAAGTTCAGAGATGATGGTCATGGTAAATCTGATAAGAAAAAAAAGGTTTCTGCACTTTAGATTCAGCAGAAAACTGCATGCCTTGACCAAAGGTTGATATTATTGAGACCTGTTGGTCAGTAATCTCCCATGTCAGCCATACCACACTGGTGCCTACATAGACGATTATTAAAGATGTGTGTAATGTGATATGCATGGTACTCTTCATCTTTTTTATTTTTCAAAAATGGCTTCTGTACCTAAGAAACTAAAAATTGTCGAAATATTACCATTTTGCCTCATGGATTATTGTTATTCTATGTTGCATTTATCTTAAAAATGGTCTCGACTTTCAAATGACTCAGCACTAGAAAAAACTAAGGTATTTTGGTGCCATCATGGCAGCCAACTAATTGCAATTGTGCCACAGGATTTGGAGTGCATGGATGCAAAAGTCAGCCTTTATATCATAGTGCATGAGCATAAATTATAAACAGAGCAACATTATAGTGAGATCATAGGTCATAATTGAAATGAACATCAGAGCATGCTGTGAAAACTTCATTCCGTGCTAAAACATGGCTGTGCACAGTAGTTTTGTTTTTTATGCTAAAGATTATAGCACGATGGCTGAACATTATTGTAGGTGTCTGGAAGCCAATTGCTATATGGAATGATTAGAAAGGGATTTTAAAAAGCACATAACAGCGAAATTTTTAAACTATAATTATTCTTTAAAAAATGCTGATGTTAGTAGTAAGTGACTTATACTTTAGAAATTAAGGTATTAACGAATACCTTAACATGTGCACATTTGACATTGATCATTTGTGATTTTTGTTTTTCTCATAGTTGATGACCTTCAATCTAAAGAGCATGCCAGTACTTTAAAATATCATTGACGAACACTTTTATTCTTTGCAGAGAGAACACTTGAAGATTGCTCAGCAGTATTTTCAGTTGGTTGGAGGTTCTGCTAGTGAATGTGGTAAGTTAAAACTCATATAGAACAGCGCAATGTGGTAAGTTAAAACTCACATATAGAACAGTGCAATGTGGTAAGTTAAAACTCACATATAGAACAGTGCAAGTTAAGAATAAAGTGTTTTTTTTAGGCTAACTGTTGGTTTGTAATGCTTAACCTCATTCAATGAAAATATCCTAGAAACCTCCTTGAAAATTACTTGTCATAAAATGTCCCAGAATTTGATATTTAAAAGCTAAACTTAATATATTTTTAGAGAAAATAAGTTATTTTTTACACTGCAACTTTGCAGTGAATGATTTTTCAACTGCAGTATTGTGTGTTGAATCAAAGTATCAGACTTTAAAAATATCTTCTGAAATTTGTCATTTCTCCTAAAAATCTCCCAAAAATAAACTGGAAAATAAAAATCATTTTGGTGCAGGAACTCTGAAATGAATATCGAGATATTTGAATCGGCATACATTTTGCAAATGTTTGAATAAAAATTTTGTATTTGAATATTTGCTTTTCTGCCAAGCGAAAGTAAATCCTAAAACCAAAGAGAGCAGGTTTATAAAAGATGTGATTTCTAAAAGTAAACTCATTTAGTATGTATAATATCAATGTCCTCACCTGACAGCTACTTCTAAAGTGATCATAAACTACATTTTGTTGTTTATTTATATATAAAAACACAGTCACAGTTCCTAAAATAACAATACTGCATGATGAGAGTTGATCTTCCATAAAATTAGTTAACAGTTTAAGAATCTTTACTGCCATTTTTAATCAGATCATAAATGAAAATGGCATTAAATTTGGTAAAGTGCCTTTTCAGTAATTTAATTGCATTTATGTGCTTGATTGCTTGTGAGTATCTGGAAACACAATATAAACAAGGCTGATTAAAACTGCATACTAATCATGTTTTGATTGGGAAGCAAGTCCATCAAAGGTTACTTCCCACTGCCCACAGTGTATGAAGGTTTTCTCTGTTTTGTGTTTATGTCAATGTAGACTGTATAAAATTTTGATTCTATAATGATTTTGTAAGATAGAAAAAACTTGCATGCATTGTATAGGTTAGAATAACTGTTAATAGCTAGTATTTAATTGTTCTCAAATTTCAGCAGGGGATATTTGATATCCTTATTCTGTCCAATCATTGGATTATCAGTCTCTGTCATTACATTTCCTAAACTGCAATGTTGTTGTTGTTGTTGTAGGGTTTAATGCCATTTTTCAGCACACGATAGGCTATACATGGTGGCCAGTATTAATGGTGGAGGAAGAACCCGGGAAAACCCCGGAAAGAACCACCGACCCACGAGAAGCTACTGGCAAGCTTTCTCACATACCCACATTAGCCGAATCAGAGACTCGAACCCATGCAGACAGAGGTGAGATGGCAGTGATCCGTAACGGAGAGCGCTTTAGACCACTCGGCCACTCGGGGCCCCAACTGCAATGTTAAAATTCATGATACTTTGCACCTCTGATCCCTCTGTAGGAGGGGGTGGTCATTATTAGCTTCTGCTTTGGGGGTCTCTGGGTGGATATCAAACATCAGATATGCAAACATTTTAATTACAATGACTTTTTCAAATATATTTCAATCAAACTTTATATATGCAATCATGACAGGATGATGAAGCATTTTTTTTTCTCCATTATATCCCCAGGGGCTGGGCATGAGTTAGAGTGTGAAGGGAGGCAGTGGGGGTAAGGATGGGGCATTCAGTCTGTGCAGCAAAAACCATGGGGATCAGTGATAGCAAGCCATTGTTTAAATTTCTACAATGTTTTTCCTTGAGAATGAAATAAATTACTTCAAGTTGGCAACTGCTTGTAATTACTAATATATATTATATACATGGTATCTACACTGTATCATTGATATAGTACAAGATGTATACATTTTTCATTAAAAGAAAATGAGGCTTGCAGAGTTACATTTGAATAAAGAATGTATACAGTGAGTGGTAAATGAAAGATACAGGGTATATCCTATACATATTTTATTTATATCACATAAAAATGCACATACTTGCATATCCAAAGCAGTAAGATTGTCTACCGATAACTTCTGTATGGATGGAATAAATGAACTCTGCACATCCCTGCCCAGTGTGTCCACTACAAAATATAATTCTTTTTACCTTATGTGGTTAATCTCAATCTTTACAAATTGATAGGTTGTTTCTTTATATTTTTAACTACTATTTTCATTCATATTGATTAAAAATTATAAAACACTCTAAGATTCATTAAGAAAGATTGTTTAAATAAAGAAAGTAGAGCACTACAAAGACAGCAGTGCTAGGCTAGCTACTGGAACACTGAATGTTCAACCATTCACTTACTAGCGAGTGGGGACCACTCTGATGGCCTAGTGGTTAGAGCATCCACCTGGGATGCAGGAAGTCGTGGGTTTGATACCAAAGACTTACAAGAATGGTATTAACAGCTGCCTCGCTTGGCGCTCAGCATTAAGAGGTTAGTGTTAGGATTGGTTGGCCTGGTGTCAGGATAATGTGACTGGGTGGGACATCATGCTACATATCTGTGGCCTGATGCCTCAGTACTAGACACCGCTATAAGCTGCCACACTGCAGACATCATAGCAATATGACTGAAAAATTGTTAAAGCTACATTAAAAATCCAAATCACACACACACACACTGGCGAGTGGGAAATAAACTATGCGAATGATGAACCAACAAGAGGCATGTTTAAGTCATTTAGAAAATAGGGATTATTAATATTTTTCTTGTTATTTTCTTTCTTTGCTAATGATTAGTCTGTAGAAATTCGTCACTGGTATAGTGGGTATAGAAGCAATAGCCTACTGTTTAAAACCCATGTTTTTTTTTTAATGTGTATGGATGTATGTGTGTGTGGGGGTATGTATATATAACATCAATTATCAGTTTCATGTGTAGAGAATTTTATCTGTAAGGGTGTGAGCATTTGATACTCTTTTTAGTGAAGTTTGCTAAATATTCTTTCAACACTCCATTCTTATTTATAAATACTTAAGATCATTCTTTTCAAACAGAATATGTACAAATACTAAGGTTCTACCTAGTATGAAATTCTGGCATATTTAACGTGTAGTAAGATATATTGATGTCGTTGAGGAAACTCTTTAAGCAAGTGATTAATCAAACTTGAAATTTGAAACAGAGATTATTTATATTTCTTTGTAAAGCTTATATCAGGACAAGTGTATAATTATTGCCCTTTACCAACAAACAATAATCAGGCAGTGTGTTGAAAGTTCAAAGAGAGCATGTTTTTATTTTCAGACACAATCCCTGGTAGGCAATGCATGGCTTCATGTTTCTTCTTGTTGAAGCAATTTGAAGATGTTCTCATCTACCTGAATTCTATAAAGGTAAAGTAGATGACTTTTTTTTGATGAATATTTTTGCAGAACTGCAGATGTTAGCTTTCTCATCCATGTGATAGATGAATCTCATGATATTGTGATCCATGTGATAGATGAATCTCATGATATTGTGATCCATGTGATAGATGAATCTCATGATATTGTGATCCATGCATTTTGTGAGGGTTAGATGATTGTGTTTAGCATGTGGGTTGTCTGTGCATCATGATGTGTGTAGTGGATTTTGTTGGTCTGGTGGTGTATATGGACATCTTATGTTACAGCTATTTTCCTATCGGCCCCTGAGTGGCCGAGTGGTCTAAAGTGCTCTCCGTTATGGATCACTGCCATCTCACCTCTGTCTGCATGGGTTTGAGTCTTGGATTCGGCTATTGTTGGTATGTGAGAAAGCTTGCCAGTAGCTTCTCGTGGGTTGGTGTGCTGAAAAATGGCGTTAAACCCTTCAACAACAACAACAGCTATTTTCCCAGCATTTCTATCTAAGTAACACTTTACCCCAGTTCACTTCATATTTGGAATATAATATAATCACATACTTCTCTTAGTACTGTTCTTGCCCCAGACTGAGAACATGCTATTAGGAATTCTAATGGGGACACATTTTGGTTAAAAAAATTTTATTTTTTTTCATCACTAATACAGTAGTCCCCCTCTTATAAGGCCACCCCTAATGTAGCAGGAAAGTGGCCTTATAATGTGGGTGGCCTTTCTAGAGGGGGATGACAAATGCGAATAGTAAATACATATGAAAAAAGTCACAAGTACATTTAATTTTAAATATTTAATATTTTAATTAAAAAATCACATGCATGATGTGAAATAAATGTAAAACAAACTTTGTCATCATTTGCAAAAGAATGCTATGAATAACCATTGATACAGTTATAAAACTGTCTTTATAATTATGTTACAGTTCACATCACGTCACTTTGTTGGTAACAGTCTAAAAAACAAACCAGTCTCATCATATTAAAAATATCCTTGCTGTCATATCCCCTGCATATATCGTTTAGTCTTTTGTTCCAATCTTCGACAACTTCATTATTAACATCAGCTGATTTGCCGCTAATGACAGAATACTTGATATTGTGTCGCACTTGAAATCTGTGCAACCATCCGTTACTTGCGGTAAAGTCGTCATATCCCAGCTCAACTGACAAAATTTTTGCTTTTTCTTGTGTTTCAAATCAGGATACAAACGTCTCCTGGCTCAAACAATCTTCCTTTCTCCGTCCATTTCACCTTTCCACTTCTGCAGAATTGTTTCATTATCTTTCACGATATTGTTTATCTGAGTCTTCCCGATGTTAGTTTTCTGCAAGGATCCTCGGCGACCCCCCCCCCCACACCTCCCGTCAGTTGAATTACTTTCACGTTCTCCTCTAAACTGAGAATTTTTATTTTCCTCGATGACATGTTGATCTTTTTGCAGTAAGTTATTCATGTTGCCAACTACAATACTAATAAAACAATTCTGTATGCATCTGAACAAATTGCCATGTGTTTTTAAAGGAAGTGATCTTGTCACGTGATTCGTTAGTCGCAGTCTGGTACCCTATTGTTTTTATACATTTCTTGAAACTAGGTGAGAGAAGCCAAAACGGCTTCGATATGTACCATTAACATCACGCAGGTTTGACCTCGCGGCCGCTAGGATTCGTAATTTTGACAATTATTGTCAGTAGTAATAGCCACTGATTACCAAAGTGAACAAGCTCAACATCTTACTAAGGGAAGCCATAAAGGCCATTAAACCATTTTCCTGCTGACTTGGGTATTGTACATCGATACTGCCACTTCTCAGCGGTTTCTACTGTTCGATAATTGTTTTCTTAACAATTATCAGAGTGACTAAACCAGACATCTTATGATAACACAGTAGTAAGGCTAATTGGATTACATGTACGTACCCTTTTGTATGGATTAAAATTTGAGTCTTTCTCGGTTTTTATGGAATAAATTTGGCTTCTCGTGAGGCATAAATGATATAATATTAACCTTAGTGGTAAATGTACTTTACTCAACACTTCTTTCAGTAACGAAAACATGACATCGGGAAACAGAAATCGGATTACTTAACACACGTTATGAATACAATACTGGTTCTGGATACATATTCAAATAAAATGCGGCCGCTTGTGAAGGGTAAATTTTATGATTTTGCACTAATATGCTGGCCGCTGGTTGCGTTAGCCGGGTGGCCTTTCGTGAGGGGTACTTTTGAACACAAACTCGTCGGTGCCAACGGATTCTGGCCGTAAGGAGCGGGTGGCCGCTGGTCAGGGGGGCTGTTCAAGAGGGGGACTACTGTATTTCCATAATATTGTATTCCACTCTTCACTCATAACCACTCTTGTATATTTGATGACTCAAGTGCACAAACCAGTAAATGTTACAAAAGCCATGACCAAAGTCATGCAGAAAGTGCAACTCCCAACAAAGAATTGGATTGAAAAATAGCAGAATTAAAGAAGAAAATCATTTTTACACCCACAAGAAATTGCTTGAAAACTGAAACTTCATGAAGACGATTATCATGTTAGAGGGGCATAAAATTGTTGACTTTGACCTCTCCCACTCCCATCAGATATGGTTCCAGGCATCAGAGAGGACAACCTTTAAGTAAAGAAGGTATTTATTTGGTGTTTCATGCAACTAACATGTAAAATAGACAATATAATACTGATATCTCATTTTTTAATGAATCTGACTCATTATGATCATTTCATTGACCTTCTTTTGCAAATCAAGGTGCCATTTAACTCATTTTGTTGAGCCTGCTTTAATGTGAAATGAGAAAGTAATTTTTCTAGTAGCAATGTTGTCAGTTGTGGTGTCAACATTTTGTAAAGGGTATTGGTTAAAGTTTTTAATTTTCTTATATCTCCTGAACCTCATGAAAGATTCACATTCTACTTGGCATGAATTATTATGAAACTTAGACAATTCACTTTTATGTGCTGGCTTGCCCCTTTTACCTTGGAGTGAACATTGCCATCTTAAAAATATGCATTAAGGCTTAATGGATTTTCTTCATAACTTGGATTAAATCATTATAAGACTGAGATAATTTATAATTGCTCCAGTATTCCTGGGGCCACGGGCAGTCATACAAAACTTGCATTACAGTTTTATTTGAAGTTTTTTCATTTGTTTATATTTCTTAACCCCATGAATGAGTTTCTTCAAATTTGGGAGGAATCGTTATGAAGCTAAGACAGTTCATTCAGTGACTTGTTTGCCCCTTTGATGTTGGGGTGAAGGTCTTATCAAATTGGCATTACGGGTTTGGGTGGAAGGGTACATGCTTTATGATCATGGACTTGATATGTAGCCTCTGGTCTTTTTTCTCAATCCTGGTGGAAACACTGTCACAAATACTCCTTTGAAGAAACAAGCACACCTGCAAACTGATATATTTCACAATGAGTGCCACGTATACATGTTTGACAAAATAACCTGACCTGCGAACTAGTCTATTTGACATTGTGTGCCACAGATACTCTTTTGAAGAGATAATCTCATCTGCAGACTGGTATATTTTAATTGTGTGCCACTTGTACTCCTTTGAAGTGATAAGCTCACCCACAACTGATATAAATCTGACTGTTTACCACAGATACTTCTTTGAAGAGATATGCTCAACTGCAAGCTGATATAAATTATATTTTGTCTACCACAAAGACTCCTTTCACTACACTTTAGTAAAAAGGACAGCTCTTTGAAAGAAAAATTGTCTTCCTTTACAGGAGGCGAGATCTTGAAAAAAAGTAGTTGTGCTAGGAATATAGAATCTTAAAATGGGTGGATTTTCCTATCTTGTACAAAGACATGGAAAAATAAGCTCCAGTAGCCACTGTAATCAATAGCTATTCACACTTGTAAGATGGAAGCCATACTTAGCATAAATTTTGAGGCCAAAAGTTCAAGTGTTACCTGTCTGTAAACAACTCTCAAATAACCATACATTTTTTCATTTGTAGACATGTTATTTATAAGAGTTTGATAATAAAAAGAAAAGTTAATAAAAGAGGTTAATTGTCTGTTACTAGCAGCTGCCCTTGATATCAAGGTGCCAGCTATTAAGACAATAGTTACTGCTTTACTGTATTGTGTCATATACCAGAAATGTCAAACTTTTTATGTTATAACTGATGAGTTATAACAAAAGGGAGGTCTGTTTCTGTAAATTTAAAATAGATGTTTTAGCTGATACTTCATTTTTCACTTTTATGTAACAAGAGTAATTTTGCTGTTACATACAAAGTTTAGTGTAATTAAGTGAAAACAAAGTTTACATGTATGCAGGTCATATGTTTTTTTTTCTTCTTCAGATTATTTAAAATATACATTACTTTGACGTCTTTAAGTATGTATTATGTAGGATCATAACTGTTCAGAACTGTTGCCTGTTGTATTTTCAGAGTTATTTCTACAATGATGACAACTTCAACTTCAACTACGCTCAAGCCAAGGCTGCTGTTGGCAACTTTAAAGAAGCCGAAGAGGTAGAAAGCTGTTTAATAAATAGTGAAATATAACAATTTTAGTGGGCGAAAGAATTGTCTCCTAATCTTATGTCACATGTTTAGGCTCGAATAAACAGTAACACAAGAAAGAGTGAAAACAACAAGCTTTGAAAAATACAATAATTTATTTTCCTGGAAAAATTCTGTAAAAATGAGAAAAAAATTATGAACTTACAGTTTTATAGAATCAAATCCAAAAGTGATCCAAAAATAATCAGAGAATAAAATTTTAGTACTTCTAATAACAAAATGTTCTACTGATTTCACGTTAGAATCTCGACCAAGAATCCAAGATGGAAGACAATGACATATACTGCAATCTGTTGTGTTGAAGTCTTCAGTTCCTTCTAGAAACAAGAATTATCACTCTAGTTTCTGATAGCTGAATAAATTTTTGTAAAAAAACTCATTGTTCCACAATATTACGTGAGCACACGTATTTTCCAGAAAAATAACCGAATTAATCCTTTTGAATCCACGTAATTGAAATAACTCCAAACTAAGTAATTTGAAATAACTCCAAACAGCACAAAATACAACTAACAATTTAACAGCCCAACTTTTACTGATTAGTTCCCCAAAACATGTGTTATATGGGCTTTCTAAAACGTAAACAAGGGTCACGTGATCATCTTCTAGAAGTTTATAGAAGCAAGTACTTGTTACAGCTCACGTTTACCCAGTGTGACCCTGATGAAAACCAATCTTTTTTACTCTAAGAAATAAAAAGTAAAAAATTGTTTATATCTTAAAGACAAGGTCCCATCATGACCTTGGAAACAACCAATCATTTTAAAATAACTTGCTTACGAAGGTTGCAACAAATTCTGAAACAAGGTCAGGATTTAGATCAAGACCTGATGTTTATGAACTAAAAGTCAATGTCAAACTATTTTCTAAAAAAGGTATCATCTCTAGTGATTAAATTTACATTACAATATCATGTAATAACATTTTATTTTTTTTAAACTGACAAACAATTAAATTGAAATAAATATATATTAAATCAGATATAATTAAATCAAATATACATAACACTAAAAAGTTTTAATATCCATCTATGTATCAGGGTTGAAGCAAAGCAGTTTCTTCATATTGATGTCTTCATTGGGACAGTAGCTATTTACACCATATTTAAAAGAAGACCTGTTGTTTATTTTCCATGTTGCGCACAGTACCACAAAGTTCCAAAACATTTCAGCTGCAGCAGCTTGTAATCTCTTGACATTGATTTGACATTCACATTCAGAAACTATTTTTCCTTTGTTTAGCAATGACTGCTTCTGCTAACTCATTCATTTTTGTATTTTTGCAAAAAAACATTACATAGTTGTCGGTTACTGGATTTTATAAAGAGATGTATAGCTTCCACAAAAGGCTTATTGGTCATTCAGTTTTAAAATTTGTGGTTTGCAGCAAACTTTAAATTTGTGACAGTTGGAACCGCAAGAAAAACAGTAATTCATAGTATGCGTTGTATGGTTTTCTCCATCAAATACATTACCTGATCACATTACATTAGGATAACTTTCTTTGTTACCTCTGAATCCAGCTCTCCCAGAAAGACAAAGGTCCTTCTGCAGATAAAGGGTAGCAACCCTTACAGGTTAACTCCACTTTCTAACCACTAGATGGCTACTCTTATACCTGGTTTAAACCAGATTTTGCTTTTGCTGCTGTATGCTAAGATGACCTCCAGACAGGGGCCCCGAGTGGCCGAGTGGTCTAAAGCGCTCACCGTTCCGGATCACTGCCATCTCACCTCTGTCTGCGTAGGTTCGAGTCCAAGGCTCGGCTAGCATGGGTATTTGGGAAAGCCTGCCAGTAGCTTCTCGTGGGTCGGTGGTTCTTCCCTGGGTTTTCCAGGGTTCTTCCTCCACCAGCTATACTGGCCGCCATGTATAGCCTATCTTGTGCTGAAAAATGGCGTTAAACCCTAGAACAACAACAACATCCAGACAATCCAGTTTACATTCTATAACTTCTATAAATTTAATCATCCTTATTTCTTTATCAGTAGTGCAATAAGTAAAATGTTGTTTTATATGGTGCATGCAACATTGTTGTGAATTAAGTGAATTTATTCTTAATTTTACAATTATCATACTGTTCGTTATTGTCACATGATTTTGATTTGGAACATTTACTTTTACCAAAAGTGTCAAAAAGCTTTTGTGCAGGCATATAACTTTAAACAAAGCAAGACATAACATTCAGCAAAAACCTTGATATAGTTGTTGCAGTGAAATTAAGATGGGTTTTGTGATGTACTTATCCAGTGGTAAGCCCATACATGATGATAAATATGCACATATTATTATAAACCTTTGACAAATATATTGGAAACATGCTTTATTATAACATAAATTTTGATATGACATTGTCATGGCATGGCTCTTGAACTTTCAAATCCTCTTCACGAAGTTCTGCCAACTACTTTTTTAATTACTCCAATGTTTTATTGCCAGAGTAAACGAATTTGATTAGTTAGGCTAATAATTATTATTCTAAGTTGTACTGAACCATCAACAAAATTGCTAACTATTTTCTTGGCTGTATTTATTAGTACCTAACTTGTATATATATTATTTTGGCTGTTATCCACATCATTGATGAGTTCCAGGGTTTTCTCGTAATATTAAACTATCGTTTTTTTTGGCCATAGATTGAGAAAGTTATTTTAACACTGTTTTCTGATATATATTAAATCTTTAGGTGTTCCTGTTGATTCAGAGTGAGAAGATTAAAAATGACTACATATACCTCAGCTGGTTGGCCAGATGTTGTAAGTTTACATTTGTGCTTTCACTATTGTAATCATACATATTTAAACAAGAATAAATGTGTTGCAAATTTAGTGTTAAGACTGAATTTGCAAGATTTTTTTTGTACAGTAAAAGCTATGATGTATAGTAGTCCACCTGTAATTGTTCATTAATTAATGAACCGTTTGTTGCCATTATGCTGTATCTAGTTAACTTGTAGACATCTGACGACAAAAATTATTAAATACAATTTTGACCATATATACTCACAAACTAGATCCAGCTGCAACTATATAGACCCAGATCTTTCATTGCAAAATGCACTAGTAGATCTGGGTTGATGCAGATTGTTAGGAGTAATCAGTAGAATAAACAACATGGACCCTGATCTGACAGTACATTATGTGATGGCAGATCAGGGTGTATGTTGTTTGCAGTTCAATCCAGCCTGTAAATGAGGATATATGGTACTTTGAAGTTTGGCTTAATCAGCTTTCTTTGAAATCAGTCAATGTGTGTGATATTCATCGAGTGATTATCATAAGATAAATCCTCACGATGCAGACTTGTTTTTTTATGTATAAATTAATGGTACAGTGCAATAGATTATACGAAAGAACATTTTTTCAAACAGAATTCTGGTTCTTAAAGGGCAGTGAATTTAGAATTATTGTCTCCTTTATATATTTTATCACTAGCCTTGTTGATCCATCAGCAAGCAAACATACTTTACTAGTACTTTTGAGATTTAAAAAAAAAAGGCAGGTTTTTGTACATAATTTAGAGGCTATAATATGGCCTAGCTGTATACATTGTAGATATGTTAGCTGGTCTTGGCTGCAGGTTTATGCATACATGTATGTACAATGAACCCTGTTTTCAATGACCAAGTTGATTCCCAGGCATATTGCTGTCTTATTAAATATGTTTTTCTATAAATCATGTCTTTAATTTAGAGTATTTATCTCCTTTGTCTTGCAACTTTAAACCATTAGAGTAGAAAAATCATTTAAAGATACAAATCTTTGTTTCATATTGGATATAATTATAAACATTTTTTTTATCCAGTACATATTTACTTTTATGTAAATTCATTATTTTTAGAAATAGTATACATTCATATACTAACATACTTCTGATGACACATTTCCAGTACACGTGCAATCCTACAGAATGATGATGTTGTAGCAAAGAACAAAATATGATGGAAATAGTTTGTGACTTAAAAACTGATGTTGGATTTGGGAGTTAAATATTCCAATATTAATGAAATTTAGATTTAAGTACATTTGTTAATATTATCTGCTGGAACCCAAACTTTCCCTTGTAATGAGTGTTCTTGGAACATATGTTAACTCTGTGTGTGTGTGAGAATAAACCCATACACACAGACATATATACTAAAATCAAATTTTTAAAACATGTCAAATAAAATGACTTCTACAGGTAACATTTCTATGCACACTATAACACTGAATGAATATTTCTTGGTCAACTTCATCAATCAACATTATAAATTTTTGATTTTGAAATGATCTGCATGGTAGATGAAATATCATTTCTTGTGTATTTTCATTAGATATCATGAACAGAAAGGCTCGTTTGGCCTGGGAGCTGTACCTGAAGATGGAGACATCAGGAGAATCATTTAGCTTGCTCCAGCTCATTGCCAATGACTGCTACAAGGTGCAGATTTTAAAAAAACATAACAAACTGATCAGGGAATTATAAATACATGTATTTTCATTCTCTCTCTCTCTCTCTATATATATATATATATATATATATATATATATATATATATATATATATATATAAATAATATACCTTATTTAAAATGTGCGAAACCTGCCAACATCTGATTGAAACCAGGACTTTTTCTAGCACAGTGACTAGAGAAAAACTGAACATACATTGATCAAACAAAATGTGCAAAACAGAATGTAATTTATCTTATCACATGTAAGATCTGTAGCATCCAGTAAGTCGGAGAAACTGAAAAACTACACAAAAGGATCAACCTTCAAAGATCTGATTGGATGACAAAGAAGCTGTACAGGAGCCCAGTCACAGAACACTTCTCCTCCCTTGGCCACACTTTCAGTGATATAACACTTATAGTAATTGCTCACAACCGAACATGGAGTTCTGAAACCAGGAAAGAAAAGGAATCTTACTGGATATGCCGCCTTAGAACATTGAAACCAAGCGGTTTTAACCAAGAAGACTAGAAAAAGACAGCCATTCACAAATAAAATTACCTTTTTGCAGCCAGCATATTCTCTTTTCAATAATTCTGTAAATTTGCTTATTAGTCACCCAATAACCTATAATTACAACTATAATAATGAAATATCCGGGATATAATTTGAGCGTACATAAATTTACATAAAATAACATATGATGCTATGGCTCATCAATTTCTAGGTCAGTTTAAAATATCTTTCAGCATTCACAACAGGTCATAGTCATGTAAAGTTTTACAAAGACAACGGTTTGTTTTGTTTGTCTTGTCTATGTTTTGTATTTGCCTTTGAAAAAGACTCATTAAGAGTCGAAAGCACTTATTCTAGCTAGATACTAGTTTTGCACTGTTCGTAGTCAGCAGTTTATTACATTTATATATATATATATAAACACTTTGTTATATATATATATATATAATACACTTTGTTATATATTTGGAAATTCTCAGAATCAGCATGCTGTAGTAAAACAACATTTGGCTACAGTATCAAGGACTTTTTTCCTTAGGAATCTTGGGATTTTTATTATTACATTTTGTCCTGGAATGCATTTATGTACTGTGTTACTCGTTACAGATGGAGTGAATACTTGACTTTTCTGGTCCTTGTTATAATGTTGTTAATTTCTGGTCCTTGTTATAATGTTGTTAATTCCTGGTCCTTGTTATAATGTTGTTAATTTCTGGTCCTTCTATAATGTTGTAATTTCTGGTCCTTGTTATAATGTTGTTAATTTCTGGTCCTTGTTATAATGTTGTTAATTTCTGGTCCTTGTTATAATGTTGTTAATTTCTGGTCCTTCTATAATGTTGTAATTTCTGGTCCTTGTTATAATGTTGTTAATTTCTGGTCCTTGTTATAATGTTGTTAATTTCTGGGCCTTGTTATAATGTTGTTAAAATTGCTGTTAATATAAAAGTTTAAATCAGTGCAATTGAAATGGATATCCATGTTTCTCTTTCATCAGATGGGTCAGTTCTACTATGCAGCAAAGGCATTTGATGTGTTGGAGCGACTTGATCCCAATCCAGAATACTGGGAGGGGAAGAGAGGAGCCTGTGTTGGAGTATTCCAGCTGATTATTGCAGGACATGAACCAAGGTAACAGTTCAGGGAAATAACCTTATCACCAAGACTTAATTAAATCAGACATCCATTTATATTGCAGATAATATAAGGAAGGAATTCATACAAACTTTGCAGTTGTATATGGTCTATACCACTAATGGGGAACTGGAAGGCACATTATTAAAATCCTTGTAGGTTGTTCTTGTTATAATTTCATTTCATTCTCCAAGTATTTGGTATAATCTAATAGGTTTTGATTGGTGGTAGGTACTTGTAATAGAGCCTTAATACATCTCTATAACTTTAATTCTGGAAAGGCCATAATTCTTGATTTTTTCCTGAAAGAGAAAATACATGTCTGTCTGTCAAGAATTTTGTAGTACTTCATAGTATTATGTTGCCATAATTGTTCACTCTGGCTTAAACTTCAGGACTGGTCAACCAAACTACAAATTAGGCTTTCAAGACTGACAACATAAATTCTAGTATTCAAAGAATATTTTGTCATCATATTGATTTAAAATATGTACCAGTAGTACAATGTCAATTATTTTATAGTCCACCATTTTCACTTGAGGATGAAATTATGTACAGACATATGATAGAGTCAGGGAGGTAACTCCTAATTTTCCAGGCATAATTTCCTTATCAGTTTATTCTGAATTCTGGTATGTTTCAGTCTTTTTTTTGTTCTTTTTATGTGTGTTGGGGGGTATATACATTTTAATCATTTTCTGACTTCTCAGTAATGCAGACCTAAAAGAAGGATATTTTTGAATGTCAAAATAAAATTCAAGTGTCTGTCTTTTATCACCAATTGTCCTGAAGTGAATTAAATTTTTTGTTGATATTCTGTTTAGTTGTCACTGTTCAGGGCATGTTCATTTAATTACCATTTTGATAGTTAATTCTGTGAATGAAACTGTCATTTTGCTCTTATATTAAGTAAACTCTGATTAGTTATGGGATCTGTTATTTTAGCCAGAACTGATCCATACTAAATTAGTAAGTCATTAGTTCTAAACCCTCTCCAACTTTCTTTTGAGAAGATCGAAATGGTGCTAAACAAAAATGGTGCTGATCTGATATCTAATATGGTGACTATGACAGCCATATTGAAATATTATTACTACTCCTCCTGAACAGAATGTCATATCCACGTGTGGCTTTCACCTGAAGACTTCTTACGATGTCTAGTTGGTCTTAAATGAAAATGATTTCATTCAGACATGCATCATGGCAACCACAGTGGACAACTTGAAAATCATGCTATTGCTACTGCTTCTGAATGGATGGTCAAATCAACATCCGGTTTTCGCTAAAAGACTATTTATTATGTTTAATTGGTCATAAATGAAAATGAAACCAATCTGATATTACAACTCCTGAAAATCATGTTATTGCTAAATGGAAAGTCCTATCAACATGGTGTTGTCATAAGAACAAAAATTATGATGGTTTTGAATGACAAAGGTGCTGATATAACCTCAGATTTGGTTGCCAAAATGAACGTTAAAATCTTGTCGCTCACTCTCCTGAATGGCTGGCCATATTGAGATGGCGTTTCAACAATAGTCTTTTAATGGTATCCAGTTTATCCTCAATAAAAATGGTGCCAATCTTCATCCATGTGGCTACCACAGTGGCTTATTTTGAAATTCTATCACACACAAATATCAGAGATGGTTTAAAAATTTGTCAAGAAAAAATAATTATTTTTTATTGTCTTGAATTCCTGGATATTCTTTTTGGACAGTAGAAGATCTAACCCATAAAGGGACTTTTGATAATTCCTAATGCCTTCTTCATGTTCAGTGAAAAGCTCATGATTAGAATCTAAGCAGTAAGAAAGATACTGTTAAATCTCAATTTGAGGAACAAATGTGAGATTTTTAGGGTAGGGCCTGTTATTGTAATGCTAGAATTTCTTGGCATAACATTGACCCACTTGAGAACATCGTAAGTCCAGGTCTGCCTTGATATAACATGGACCCACTTTAGAACATCGTAAGCCCAGGTCTGCCATTGTATAACATGTTGCTAGATATTCACTCTTTAGTATTTCAGCTTTATGCTTTCAAATGAACAGGTGTGACCCAGATCTGCCATGATTGTATAATTCGTTTTAGTTGATCAGTCTTCACTGTTCAATCCTCCAGCAGTAAGCTTTCAAGTGGAGACTAAGATCTGCCATTGTATAATGTGTTGGTAGATTAGTATTTGCTGTTCAGTCCTTATGTGGTACACTTTTAATGGAGCAGCGTAGATCCTGAACTGCTTATGCATTATGTGACAGCTGATCTGGGTAAATGCTGTTTGCAGGCGGGTTTCCATTACTCTTGCTTAATATGGTACAATGGTTAGTCTTCACAGAGGGTCTTTTATTATATTATGTAATTTCAGTGTTGTGCTGGTTATCCTATATTGAAAGCCAAACAATAAACTTTCAGCAGAGGAGCTTCTTTATCTCTTGGAACAAATCTTATTACTTCCGTACATTAAAAGTGCAGGCTGACCACATATGAAGATTTGACACATTAATTGTAGAATTGCACTGTGCCCCCACCCTTTTTTTATTTTACTCGCAGTATTGGAATGATTCATCATGAAATGTTAATACTGTTCACTAAAGTGGTGCTTACTGCCTTATAATTACATACTCCAGCATATTGCATCCAGGAGCTTAATACTCTATCACTAAACAAGCCAGTTCTTGGTTCAAACTAGATACCAGCGATATTAAAAAGCCAATTTTAGGTGAAGATTAACTAAAAGTTGACTTTAAAAGATGTTTTTCTTTTTTGTCTGGGGGAGGCCACTTACCTAGGAATTTTCCAGTATGCAGAGGTTACATGAAATTTCTTTGAACATCCACCCAGATGAGTCTTAGCAGCATTTTTTAATTTTGTACCTTTCATTGTCAGAAGTCATGAGTGACCTAGATATAAATCAGGATCAATCATAATTCTTATTAAAGCTTTAAATGTATATTTAATATTGTAAATTTTAAATGAATATTTAATATAGTAAATTTTAAATGTATAATTTAATATTATAAATTTTAAATGTATATTTAATATTGTAAATTTTAAAGGTATATTTAATATTGTAAATTTTAAATGTATATTTAATATTGTAAATTTTAAATGTATATTTAATATTAAAAATTTTAAATGTATATTTAAATTGTACATTTTAAATGTATATTTAATATTGTAAAATTTAAATGTATATTTAATACTGTAAATGACATCTTAATTCAGTCATGACCTGAACATAAAAAAAATATTCCTGTTTATCACCAGTTAGGTAATCATGTAGAATCACTGTACTGTTTGTATTATTTCTGTAGGGATCATCATTTTGACTTACTGTGTACTGTTTGTATTATTTCTGCAGGGATCATCACTTTGACTTGCTGTGTACTGTTTGTATTATATCTGTAGGGATCATCATTTTGACTTACTGTGTACTGTTTGTATTATATCTGTAGGGATCATCATTTTGACTTACTGTGTACTGTTTGTATTATTTCTGTAGGGATCATCATTTTGACTTACTGTGTACTGTTTGTATTATTTCTGTAGGGATCATCACTTTGACTTGCTGTGTACTGTTTGTATTATTTCTGTAGGGATCATCATTTTGACTTACTGTGTACTGTTTGTATTATTTCTGTAGGGATCATCATTTTGACTTACTGTGTACTGTTTGTATTATTTCTGCAGGGATCATCACTCTGACTTGCTGTGTACTGTTTGTATTATATCTGTAGTGATCATCATTTTGACTTACTGTGTACTGTTTGTATTATATCTGTAGGGATCATCTTTTTGACTTACTGTGTACTGTTTGTATTATTTCTGTAGGGATCATCATTTTGACTTGCTGTGTACTGTTTGTATTATTTCTGTAGGGATCATCACTTTGACTTGCTGTGTACTGTTTGTATTATTTCTGTAGGGATCATCATTTTGACTTACTGTGTACTGTTTGTATTATTTCTGCAGGGATCATCACTCTGACTTGCTGTGTACTGTTTGTATTATTTCTGTAGGGATCATCATTTTGACTTACTGTGTACTGTTTGTATTATTTCTGCAGGGATCATCATTTTGACTTACTGTGTACTGTTTGTATTATTTCTGCAGGGATCATCACTTTGACTTACTGTGTACTGTTTGTATTATTTCTGTAGGGATCATCATTTTGACTTACTGTGTACTGTTTGTATTATTTCTGTAGGGATCATCATTTTGACTTACTGTGTACTGTTTGTATTATTTCTGTAGGGATCATCACTTTGACTTGCTGTGTACTGTTTGTATTATTTCTGTAGGGATCATCATTTTGACTTCAGTGTATTGTTTGTATTCTGCAGGGATCATCACTTTGACTTGCTGTGTACTGTTTGTATTATTTCTGTAGGGATCATCATTTTGACTTACTGTGTACTGTTTGTATTATATCTGTAGGGATCATCATTTTGACTTACTGTGTACTGTTTGTATTATTTCTGTAGGGATCATCATTTTGACTTACTGTGTACTGTTTGTATTATTTCTGTAGGGATCATCATTTTGACTTACTGTGTACTGTTTGTATTATTTCTGTAGGGATCATCACTTTGACTTGCTGTGTACTGTTTGTATTATTTCTGTAGGGATCATCATTTTGACTTCAGTGTATTGTTTGTATTCTGCAGGGATCATCACTTTGACTTGCTGTGTACTGTTTGTATTATTTCTGTAGGGATCATCATTTTGACTTACTGTGTACTGTTTGTATTATATCTGTAGGGATCATCATTTTGACTTACTGTGTACTGTTTGTATTATTTCTGTAGGGATCATCATTTTGACTTACTGTGTACTGTTTGTATTATTTCTGTAGGGATCATCATTTTGACTTACTGTGTACTGTTTGTATTATATCTGCAGGGATCATCACTTTGACTTACTGTGTACTGTTTGTATTATTTCTGTAGGGATCATCATTTTGACTTACTGTGTACTGTTTGTATTATTTCTGTAGGGATCATCACTTTGACTTGCTGTGTACTGTTTGTATTATTTCTGTAGGGATCATCATTTTGACTTACTGTGTACTGTTTGTATTATTTCTGTAGGGATCATTTAGGAGAAGTGCTGCTACTGCTTCGCAACACAAACAATCCACAGGTTGAATATATTATACGGGTGATGAAAAAGTGGGGTCGGGAGAATAAAGCCCCACTTCAGACATGGTATTATATTATGTACTGGAATGATGGATATAGTTTTTTATTTGTTAGTATTACACTGCATGCCTTCCAAAGTTCCATCATCCAATTCAATTCAGGAAAGCTTCTTTTGCATAGTTATTGCATGAGTTAGTGCTGGTCTATCCTGGGCCTAAATTCAACAAGAAAGTTTTATTTGGAGGATTTAGTACCAGTCTGTACTATATCTAAATTCTGTAAGAGATTTGTTTGGGGGATTTACTGCCAGTCTGTACAATACATGAGTTATTTGATAAAGGTTTTTTTTCGTTTGTTGAGGATTTAGTGTGAGTCTGTACTATACCTAAATTGTAGGAGAAAGTTTTATTTGGAGAATTTAGTGCCAGTCTGTACTATACCTTAATTTTGTGAGAATCTTTATTTGGATGACTGTACCACATTGTATGGGACATTTGTGTGTGTGGAGAATTTAGTGTAGACTGTACTGTACCTATATTGCATGAGAAAGTTTTATTTGGAAGAGTTAGTGCCAGTCTGTACTATACATAAATTTGATGAGAAGGTTTTATTTGGAGGCTTTAGTGCCAGTCTGTACTGTACCTAAATTATATGAGAAAGTTTTACATAAAGGATTTAGTGCCAGTCTGTGCTGTACCTAAATTCTATGAGAAAGTTTTATATAAAGGATTTAGTACCAGTCTGTACTGTACCTAAATTATATGAGAAAATTATATACAGGATTTAGTGCCAGTCTGTACTGGACCTAAATTCTATAAGAAAGTTTTATATAGAAGACTGTGCTCAGAATCGTAATAAAATTATTATCTATTTTGAAAGAAGTATTAATGTGCTTAAGCAATTGATGTTAATTGTGTTAATGAATGGATCATAGTAGATACCTGACAAGTATCTTTTTTATGATAGTGATCAAGTTCTTACATTTTTTATTTCTTCTAAATTTTTTGCAGAATCATTAAATCTTTCAATAAATAAAATAACAGCATACTATATTTCCTAGAAATGCTTGAAAAGTGTTTACTGCCAAAAAGTTGCAGATGAAATGTAACTATTTCCTATAAAACAAATTCCCACCAATATTCGAAAAGTTGGATGTACTGTTAGGATCATTTTGTCCAGTTATTAATAATTTTTTCATCTGTATATAAATAGGTAATTTTCACCTTATTTGATAGAGTATGTTTGAACATAAACAAAAATAAATTTAAAAATGGATGTTTTTATTTACAAGACAAAAATAGTCTTCAGGGTAGGTTTTTAGTGCCACCTTACCCCCACCACTCTCCCAGCCCCTTCTTCCAAGATCTCAATGTATTTAATTGTGTGACATAATATAGATTAAATAATTGAGGAATAAATAATGAATTCATGGAATTAATGAACTAGCCTATTTCTATTTTGGTCAGCTTTGAGGCACTGTGGTGTGGCATCCTGGTTTACTTAACACATTTTAAGTTTCTGGGGAGTTTTTTTTTTCTTCATTTTTTTTTGTTACAAAAAATTATTCATGATTTGTGCCATAGAAATGGATTTTAAGGTGTTGGATTGTCATGAGCTTGAATGTAAGTTCTTTGAAACACTTATCATTATAAGAATGTGTAAATTTGGTATAGTTTCGATGTATAGCTGTATCTCGTATATATCATTACACAATTGTCTTGGATGTTTTACAATCAAGAATGCATGCAAGTAAAGATTGAAACTGGTGCCCTTCCATCTCTTTCATTCCTAACTTCATACCCATTTTGAACTTTATGGTGGAAATTGCATTGAACAATGGCTTTCTTGGTGTTGCAAAACTCTTTTCCTATTAATATAACCTTCATATTCTTATTGTTATAAGCTGTAAGTGGTGCATTGACTGTTTTTAAATTCTCTTTTATCTTCCTTTTTTCAGTGTATTTGTTTGCATTCATTTCAACATAAGGCTGTTATTTTATATACCTTTTTTCTAAATTTCATTGGTATCAAGTTTCACTTAATGACAATCAAACAATTATTGCCATTCCTTTGGATTTTGCATCCAAATCAATATTGTTTACTGTAAATACTGGCTTTATAAGCATGGATGCCCCACACATGAAGCAAGGGTGGGGGGGCACTAATAATTATGTGGGTGCCCCTGCTTATCAAAAGTTGAGTTCAACTGCAAACTGCACAGACACAGTTCTGCCACAACATACATAAGCAGGCAAATCTGGGTTTGTGCAGTTTATTAGGAGTAATCAGTAAAACAAACAATATAGACCCTGATCTGTCTGCACATTGTTCAACATCAGGTCATGGTATATGCTGCTTGCAGTTGGACTTGACTTAATGTGAGTATAATATTGTAATTTCATCATAGAACTCGTTGGTAAATCATTGGTTGGCATTGATTGATAAAAAGCAACTTTGTTGAGCCCCATGTTGAGGCAGAAATCTAGTTTAGTCCTGGCAGGTGAGGTTATCTGAAAATCCACAAACATGAAAGAAATGCATAGGTTGGTTGCATTAATATTTTTTGGCAGTAAACTCGATTATCTATCTCACGCAAAATGAAGCCACAACAAGAAAAGTCTAGAAAAGGGGAACTTTGTCAGGAAACATTAGATACACTTGGGTAGTATTCAATCCTTCATTAAATTCACACTTCTAAAAGCTATAGATTTTCTACATTAGACACATCAAGAAAGGTATATGTTGCTTTTTGTAATTTTCATCTATGTCACATTAATCATATGACATCAGGAAATGTGAGGTATTAAATAGGTCAAGCCAGCCGAAGGTTGGTCTTTCAAGCGATTTTCAGGATTTTGCATAATGTTTGTCGACTTGATCATTTTTCTTTGAGAATAATGGTGTTATTATAATATGAATTATAATTTAAATTTTTCCTCATCAAGATGTACGTTACACACTATAATTGTACTTGCTATTGCACATCCTAGAATGGGAGTGATAAAAGAAAGTTTCAAAATCAAAATATAAAGAAAAAGATTTTAAAAAATTTGGCTGAGTGAGTCTAAAAGAAACTTTTGAAGATAAAAATAAAAAGCATAATTGTAGAACAATTGGGATACTGCCATGAGTTTTGAACTTGTGATCTCTTGCTTGGCAGCCTGATGCACAGGACGATAGATGAAGGTGTTGATATAGAAGATATTGAACCACTGAGTTCATTATGCCATGCAGAAATGACAAGTAACATCATAATGCTGATATAATAGTCAGTTATTAGTCATTTTGAGTTGTGTAGTATCACAATATGATTATCTTTATTTGTGAAGAACTTTGCAGGCAGAAAAATTAATTTGACTTGAAGGAATGGGTATAATTGAACTCATTTACTGCCTGGCTGACTTTTTGTTTGATCTGTTGTTAGATAAGGGCTTTATTACAGAACAGAGTTTTAATGAAATATTTCATACAGTGGAATCTGACTATATGGAGAAGTTTTCTAGATAATGCAAAGATTTAGATATTTTGTTTGGAAAACTCCGCATAATGTCTACTTCATCACAAAATATTGCTTTTGAAGCATTTCAAATGAGCAATAAGTGGCCCACTTGGGTATCTTGATGTAGGATTTTGTAATTAAAACTTTCATCAGTGATGTCTCTGTGGTGACAGATGACTAAAAAAAGTAATCTCAATGCACACATAATACATATCATCTATGCTTGCTTATTATTCAGACCCGACAGCCAACTGCATAGACTCAGATCTGCCATTGCATTATGTACCAGTAGCTGTGGATCCATGCAGTTTGTTAGTAGTAATCAGTAGAACAAAAAATGCTGTTTTGCTGAATGAATTATGTAATGCCAGATCATGGTCTATGTTGTTTGCAATTGGACATGACTTGCAAATGAATATAATGGTAAACACCCTTTCAGACTCTTGAAGTTTATATTGAAACAATGATTTCTGTCTTTGCTTTAAATGAAATATAGGGAAAGGTTGTAGATGCTTAAGAATTTCTGATAAAACAGTGCTAATGTTTGCCAACAACTCCAGTCAAACATACTGTCTGCATATGGCCTTCCCATTTGTTCATACGTATAACACATTTTCGTAATATTCACAAGTTTATTTGTACACTCACATGCATGCCCTTCACACTGTAGCAATGCATGTAAATATGTGGTGAAAGTTAAACATATATATTGCAAAGGTACATTTTATTCAAACAAGAAGCATGCGTGCAGAGTTAGATCTAATTAACATTTCTGCTGATTTTCTGCTGCCTAATTTAATTTGTACAGGAAAGATCAGAACTCATGAAAACATGTATATACTTACAAGTCCAATCCCAGATCTTCTGCCACATAATTCATACTGTGCCTTCAGACCAGGGTCTATGATGTTTAATCTACTGACTACTCCTAATAAACTGCATAGACCAGGTCTGAAGGCACAGTATGTGACAGCAGATCAAGATCTGTGTTGTTTGCAATTAAACATGACTTCTACATGAGTATATTTGGTACTGATATTGCAATGGCTAAATGAATGAACCTTACAAGTTTAATCACAGTGATAACAAGATTTTCAGTTGTTACAGCAGCAAGCTATGATGCTCTCCTTACTTTTAAGTTCACGTTGTGGACCAGGTTGCACAAGTTGACCTACATTGAATTTTCATTATTCAACTTGTCCTAGGCTCATAGTGGTTTTTATTTACTTTCATTATTCAACTTTTTATCGTAGGCTCATAGTGGTTGTATTTACTTTCATTATTAAACTTCCTGCCCTAGGCTCATAGTGGTTGTATTTACTTTCATTATTCAACTTCCTGCCCTAGGCTCATAGTGGTCTTACTTACTCAAAGCATAGAGATGAGATGCTGAGAAAGGATGATTTCCATGGCAATGGAATTGTTGATTTTCACAGTTATTTATAACAAATATACATAGACAATGGTGATTATAGACCAAGGTTAAATATTCCTTCTTTTTATTTCATTTTATTAAGGTACAAAAAGTATTATATTTATATATTCCAATTTTCATGGCATTAAATGTCACAGGTGCATTCCTGAATTCATTATGCTAAACCTAACCCATGTCATTACATTTTTATCATTTATTTAAAATTTTAAAATTTTGAATTGCCATGGTATCAAATATCATACTTGGTCTGAACAAGTGAAAGATCATTCTAAAAGTTGTAGATTAGACATTTGTTGCATTCTTTGCATTTCAGAGAGACTCTGAGGGATGTAATCAATATGCTGAGGAACACAAGCAATCCACAAGTGGAATACATGGTCCGCACTATGAAAAAATGGGCCAAAGATAACATGGTACCGATACCATGATTGCTGACTTCCTCATTGAAACAATGATAATCTTTGGTTGGGAGAGTGAGAGTGTTCCTGCTTGGTCAAATTTGACCTGTCTGTTAAATATTTTATTATGTGTTCTTCCAACTGATATCCAAGACAAGAGACCCCCTTTTGTTGATCCAGCCTTTTTGTTTAGCTAGGAAAGACTTTAATACATGTAAGGAATGCTGAACAATTTAATACTATGAAATACATACATATAAGGAAAGTAGAACACTTTAACATGGAATATAATTTACAACATACTAATATTGAGTTTAATCTATATTGTGGTCAGTCGAATGGAGATGCTAAGCCTGGATCAGCAACAAGTTAATCTCTTGTTTCCATCGATTTTTCTATGATATATGTAAATATAGAAGAATTTATTTATATAATGATGGGAGATATACTTGAACAGTAAATCTTTAAAGAAATTTTCAAGTTGCCATCACTGTAAGAGCCAGGTTGAGAAGAATGTTTTGATTTTAATATGCTGTGAAGGAAATATCAGATTAAACTGTTACTCCAGGATCTATTCTAGGATGCACAATTGCAGGATTAATGCTGATTTTTAAAAGTCATGCTGAAAAACTAACTGAATGCATGAAAATCATGTGTGTGTTTGAAAATCACACATTTCCCAGCTCTACCTTTTATTTCTTCATCAAAACCCTTTAATATTGCCATCATTAAATTACATTTCAATTTTGAGATCTTGGTTCTCAATTATTGCTTTTCTCAAGCCCTGTTGTTTAAATGCTTGGAATAATTTTGATGTGTGTATATCCAGGATTTCGTTTAATCAGGGTTCCAAGAAGTGATGGCTCATTCTGCATAAACATGGGTTACAACTGACCCATCCTCTTTTATCCACCACTGTTAGGTCATTCAAGCTGAACGTGCCAGTAAAAAATTTAAAGTTTTAAAAATTGAGAAAATTTCATTAATTTTATTTTGTTATTCAGAATTCAAATAGTTACAATTTTTAGACGAATGGTAGGTATTTGTGTATGAATAGTTGCAGCGGTTGGGTTGTTCATACACTTCATGATGGTGAAGATGGTAAGTTTGCTTCTTCCATGGAGGATAGAAGTGCCTCAGTGTGGACAGATTTCTCAGATTTCTCAGTTAGTTATCAAGAACATTGACAAATTACAATGTAACTTTTACAGTGACTGTGGATATTTCACACTACAAGGGACCAAAGGACAAAACATTTTGTATAAGGTTCTCACAAAAGGCAAAAATAAATGCACTTTAGCTGATACAC